>JAUIMM010000608.1:12895000-13495000 GCA_031769625.1 Taudactylus pleione | reverse complement strand
CCCACCTCCCCCTGGCACTTTTTTTAAAAAAGGGACATCGTCCGTTGGAAAAAGGGTTGTGGTCTCAAAAGAAAGGGGCGTGATCACACAATAGTATTCCCAATTCAAATTACACCACACATTAGCACATTATTCACATTACGCCACATAGTAGTGTCCCCTTGAGGTTCTGACACACAGCAGTAGTGCCCCTTTTACAATGCCCACAGCAGTAGTGCCCCTTATGCACAGGGCCAGTGCAAGGTTTCCTGGCGCTCTAGGCAAAGGTTTCCTGGCACCCCCCCAGGACCAACTTCACTACTTTCCTCACATGCCCCATGCAGCCTGCCAGCTTCTATCTCACATATTCCTCTGCCTAACACCTCACTTCTCACATGCACATCTGCCTACCATCTTTTACCCCCACAGCTTTTCGCTTTCAGGGCCTGATTCAGCAAGGGATGCAAGTCTGCACACGAACGCACCCGGCCACTGCAAGAATACGCTAATGAATGCATAAGCATGGCAATCGCAGCACAAGATGTAGACGCCCAGCAATACTTAATGCCGCCCCTTACACTCTTCTCACATCCGTACTGATGTGCAAGTCTGCGAAAACATTGGTGACATCGAGTAACATCGGAGCCTCATGCATAATAGTGGTAGACCTGACTCTGCCGCAGAAGTTGCCAAACTTCCTGCACGCAGTAGGACGCCAGGCTGCGTATGCAATCGCAGCAGCTAATTTATGCACGCCCATGTGATGGAGTCCCAACGCACTGGCACGCCTGCATTTGGCCGACCACTCCCGGTAACCACCCACAAACGGCACTTCCTGTCAATCAACATCGGAGGGCTCTCCGTGCTCACTGCGTATGCCGTGCATACCCATACCCAATCGCAGTTGCTAGTTTGCGCACGCACACTGCGACACGGACACATGCGCAAACAGCAAACATCGTCCGACTGCGTTCGAATACGCGGCTGCGTTCTGTGCTGAATCAGGCTCTCAGTTCTATCTACTTAATACACATACTGTAATTAATTTACCCTAATTTTGGATTCTGACAAGTGCAATATTAAAGATGATTATAGATAAAGAAGTTCCAGAAGAACGTAATGAGTGAATTTAAATTCTATATCGACTATAACTGTTCAGGATATAGTTTTCTATATATTTTTCAAACTTTTATTATAAAGAGAGACAGATATCAATGCTCCGGGCAGACAGTGAGGGGTGCTTGTGATAAGCTAGCGCAGAGCATAGTAGACTGGATTACAGTAGGCTGAGGATGGATGTTATTGGGGCTATGGATGGAAGGGTAATAGGCAGGCTGAGGTATCACCTGTGGTTGGCTGTAGTGAACAGTGGGCCTGATTCAGAGCCGTACGCTATTTGCGGACGGTCGTTCCAAAAAAGGGGCTGGCTATTTAAATTGAGCGCTCGCAATTTGCGGTTTGTTGACGCCTCTATGTCTGAGTGAGCGAACGAAAAATACGTTCGCTATTTTGTAAAGACGCCCCTTTGCCGTTCGCAACACACGTCATCTCCGGTATTTATTAGATTAATCGGGTACATCGAAAGGCATCTGAACTGCTCGCAGTGCTTGTGGTAGGTTTTTCCTACCGCAATCACTGCGAGCAGTTCAGGCTAAAAGACAACCAAGTGACGTGGTCGATGACGCTCCTTTACTAATTATGCACTCCCATTAAACGCCCTTTTGACCGTTAGGCACGCCTGCGTTCGGATCTCCACTCCCCCGTTTTCAAGCACCTTCCCCTGTTACCACCCACAAACGGTACATTCTGTCAATCAAATTACCAGCCCCTCGCTGTTTTGCGAGCGCATGATTTCCGACTGCAATGACTGGTTTGCACATGCGCATTACGACCCATACGCATGCGCAGTTGTGCGAACATCACTCAGAGCGAGCGGCCGCTTATGAGCGCCTCTGAATCAGGCCCAGTGTTATACGCAGTCACCTCATCTGTCACCAGTTACTGGGGAGTGTCAGCTCACCTCACCCAGGGTAACTCAGGTCACTATGCAGCTCATCTGTGAGACCCAGACTGCATTGGGCACTTACTGCAGAGACCACTGTACTGTGCCCTGCCTCCACCACTCAACTAATGCCCCATACACCCCGACCTGCAGGACAAACTTACCCAGCTTTCATCCTCCTCTCACAGCAGGGCTCAGCAGTGCTCGGTGGTTCTCCCAGCCACTGACCGCTAAGCTGTCCCATGACACTGCCGTGATCTGCCAGTCCTGTAACATGGAGAACTTGCAAGGACCACTGGGAAGGGGAGGAGCACACCACCCTGAGATGCACTGCTAAGGGGTGGTCTATACAAATCTGTACCTGTCAGGTTGCGGCCTAGGAATGGCCATTAATCCAGTGCCGGCTTCCCCTGGTCACCCGTTTTGTCAGACGCCAGGTGCGGTGGAGGGTGAAGCGCTGAGTTTTATTCTTAGAGCCATGTAGACTGCCGTGAGCTGTGCTGTGCCTTGGTTACTGCGGTCTCCATAATGGACGCAGCCATGACAGTTTGCATCACCTAACTACCTTGTACCCAATGGTAGCATAGTGATGGTCAGCTGACGCTGCCCACCAATGGTCCGCTACTGCAGGGTATAAACTAAGCTGGTCTCCGGACAGCAGGAAGTGCAACGTTGTCGCTTCTGAGTGTATTCTTGCTGTTACCACGTTCCAGGTTCCTCTGTGAGTCCTTGTGATACCAGTGTCAGACCTTTGAGCTACAGTGCGTCCAGAACATCTAGTCTGTGTGCTAGCTATACCAACTCCCTGTGCAACAGTGCATCCAGAACACCTAGCCTGTGGTCCAGCTATACCAACTCCCCGTGCAACAGTGCATTATCATCTTGCCTGTGTGCGCTACAAATACTGGATTCCGACGCAGGGTTGCGTTAAGGACCCCTTCTGGTATTCCAGTTATCTGTGTCTTTCTCGACGCAGCATTGCGTCAAGAACCCCCTCCTGGTGTACAAGTTATTGCGTCTATTGTGACGCAGTATTGCGTCAAGGGTCCTCTCCAGTGTACAACTCTCAAGTGCTCTCCTTGTCATCACGGGACACCTAGTACTACCAGCATTCTAGTACACGTATCCATCTCCAGTACAGGTGCTTCTTTTAGAAGTATATATCCTGGGCCATTTATAGCTGTCTCTATTCCCACAGTATCAGACACCAGTCCAAAGGTGTCCTATTGGTGGGGTCACAGCACAACACCTCCCAGCTGGTTAGACTCCACGCCTTTGGACTGGCTCGTCAATGTCTGACATCCGTGGATGAGGAGATCATATATACAGGCCCCACGCCTCCGATTCCTCAGCTTTCATTCCCTCCAAAAGGGAAATCTCCACGGCGATCGTGACAATACCACCCCGTAGTTTCTTCTATGGCTGTCTGGTGCCAGCCATTGAGTTCAGGCAGGGGCGGATTGGGTCATAGTCCCGGAAGTCCCTCCACTGCAAAGTGCTGCTCTTACCGACAGAGCGGTCCTTTGCAGGGATCGTCATGCATGTCGGCGTTACCAACGCTGGCATGTATTCAATCACCGGCGTCATGCATCCCGCCCATATTAATTGCCCCAGCACCTCAGAGAGGAACGACCTGACTTGCCAGTAGCATAAGAGAGGAGCTCCCAGTTCCTTCCTCAGCCACGGGTGGCACCGCCACCAGCAGCCTCAGTGTCTGCAGGTACAGGTGTGGTGGGTGAAAAGGTAAGAGAGAGTTTGTGGCGACAGATCTGGACACAGAACCCCCCACCTACAATGATCAACTGTCACAGCACACCTACCCACCCCCTTGGCCTCTTCAATGTCCACCTCTCACGGCACTCTATACCCCCCTCCCCCCTCAGCCACTTTATTGTCCACCTCTCACAGCACTACTACCCCCCTCTGCCACCTCAAAGCCCAGCTGTCACAGCACTACTACCCCCCTCCTCTCTCAGCCACACATAAATACCCAGCTGTCACAGCACTCCTACCCCCCTCCTCTCTCAGCCACACATAAATACCCAGCTGTCACAGCACTCCTACCCCTCCTCCTCCCTTCTCCCTTGGCCACATCAAGGCCCAGCTGTCCCACAGCATTCCCACCCCTTCAAAACACCCTCACCCCCTCCGGCAGCAGCAGCAAACATACCTTTCTTTGGTAGGTCTGACTGGTCCACTGCATCAATTGTTTCTGTCATCAGCCTTCTCATGCTGCATCGTGCACTGCTCAGCAGCATGACAATTGCACAGGCGCACCTGCCGGGCCTGAGAGGTACTCAGGGAGGCGGAGCTGCCCGGCTGCTCTGATTGTGTTGTATAGCAAAGAGCAGCTGGCGGACATCGACTGCCTGCCTCTTGCTGCTCTGCTAGTGTTATATATGTGGCTGCAGGAGGTGGCCCAATCAGCCCCTGAGTGCAGGGACACAGTGAGTATAGCGGCGGTTGCTGAGACCTGCCGCCGCCGCTAGTTTCATATTACAAGAGACATTCTTTTTTTTTTTTTCAGGCATGGCGCCGCCCTTTAGGTGCTGACGCCCCTAGGCAGCTGTCTAATGGTGGTGCCGGCCCTGGGTCTGTGCTGTGAGGGCACAGGGGGAATCTGCTTAAAGGGCAGAGGGGGAATTTGTGCTTAAAGGGCAGAGGGGGATCTGTGCTGAAAGGGCAGAGGGGGGAACTGTACTGAGATGGGAGGGGATCTGTGCTGAGAGGGGCAGTCTGTGCTGTGAGGGGAGAGGGGTCTGTGTTATGAGGGGAAAGGGGGTCTGTGCTGTGAGGGGAGAGTGGGTCTGTGTTGTGAGGGGAGAGGGTCTGTACTTAGTGAGGTCTGTGCTGTGAGGAGAGAGGGCTTCTGTGCTGTGAGGGGGATTGTGATGAGGGGTTAGAGCGGTCTGTGCTGTAAGTAGAGAGGGGTGCTGAGAAGGGTTCTGTGCTGTGAGACAGGAAGTGAAGGGGCAGCATGTGGTTCTGTGAGGGGGCAGCATGTGGTTCTGTGAGGGGGCAGCATGTGGTGCTGTGAGGTGGGCAGTAACTGGGTAAGTGTGTGTGCTGTGGGGGGCTTGATGTGCTATGGGGGCAATAAATGAGCTGGGATGTAGGTCAGTGTGCTGAATGAGTGATTGCTGGCAGTGAGAGCTATAGAGGGGGCAATTAGTGGGGCCCAACTCAGAAAAGCTTAGCAAAGCTAGCAAAAATCAAGTGTATTATACATACATACAGTTCTCGAAGTGTGCCCGTATGCAATGGTATGGCATACTGGCACTTCAAGCACTACTTTTTTTTAACTAACTTGGAAGGAGCAGATCAAGGGCGGAAAAAGCTACATGCCTCCGCCCGTTACACTGACTGACACAGCTCAGTGTAACTGGAACACAACCGCTAGGACTGCCCAACACCCTAGTGCCGTTGCCCGCCAGTGTACCCATCCCCCACGAGCAGATCCCCCATCTGCTAGGACTTGGCTGGGCGGGGGGGCAGGATGACATCTCCACCCTGGCCGCTCCAATTTTAAAGAGAGGGGGCGGCTGTAGCCACGCACTGCATTACATACCCTGCGGTCAGGAGCAGAGAAGAAGCTCCCCGACCACTCCGTTCAGTCAGAGCGGCCGGGGAGTTTCTTCTCTCTGTCTCCCTGCCACCTGTCACATAGCTGTTCTGCAGCCGCAGCGTTCGGCTGTGTCTGGCAGAATGTTGATTGGTGGATGGCTCTAGTCCCATCCACCAATCAGAGTGGTGGGATGTCTCCCCACACTGATTGGTGGATGGCTGGAGCTATCCACCAATCAGAATTCAGAAGGCTGCAGGACTAGACAAGAGATTGCAGCAGGGTAAGTTCCATGGTTGGGTTGCCTCATAGATCTGAGGTCTATTATACTATTTGCAATGAGGGAAAGAGGGAGAATAGATTTAACCATACATCTAAATAAAAAGGGAAGGCAGATGTTTAATGAGAGGATATTTGTGTCATAATTTTTGGAACGTGTGTGTAGTGCATTATTTTTAGTAAGGGGAGTGTGTGTGTATGGGGGGTGGCAAATCTGTGGCTTGATTCTTCATGAGGAGCACTACTACTAGGGGAACGACTACTGTGGGCAATGTATAGAGGGCACTACTATTATGGACACTGTATAGAGGACACTACTACTGTGGGCAATGTATAGAGGGCACTGTGGGCATTGTATAGAGGACACTTCTACTGTGGGCATTGCATAGGGAGCACAACTACTGCGGGCAATGTATAGAGGGCACTACTACTGTGTGCAATAATGTATAGAGGGCGCTACTACTGTGGGCATTGCATAGGGGGCACTACTACTGTGGGCAATAATGTATAGAGGGTGCTACTACTGTGGGCATTGCATAGAGGGCACTACTATTGTTAGCAATGTATAGAGGGCACTACTACTGTGGGCGTTGCATAAGGGGCACTACTACTGTGGGTATTGTATAGAGCACGCTAGGCCAACCTGTGGCTCTCCAGATGTTGTAAAAACTACAAGTCCCAGCAGGCTCTGCTACAGTATTGTTATTAGGGAATGGTAGTACAGTTGCTGGGCATGTTGGGACATGTAGTTTCACAACAGCTGGAGAGGTTGGCCAGGCCAGGCCTGGTATAGAGGACACTACTACTGTGGGCATTGTATAAGGGGCACTACTACTGTGTGGCATAATGTTTATAAGGGGTACTATTGCGTGGTACACTACACTGAGCAGAAAGGTGCATGCCTTAAGGACATGCCCCTTTTAAATGGCCACACCCTTTCCCCGCTGCGCGTCGAAGACGCGCGCATAGGTACAACCTTATATTTTCCATACCCCCACTTCAAAATTCCCACTTTGACCACTGCATACATAGCCAATGTTTCAAGGCCGAGATGGACCTTTTCTTCAGGGTGCTGTACAGTGGCATAAATTACTAATGAAAGTTTAGTGCTATGGATTGTTTGAGGGAGGGGGGCCCCAATATCGGTATATTGCCTAGGACCCCATGAGGTCTAAATCCAGCTCTGCATGGAAGACATAACAGAGGCGAGCAAACTTTGTTCAATATACTAATTAGTGCAACTAAAATTAAATACATACCAATATCCCTAAAGCTTCGGTGGGGAGGGGGGCTCTCTTCGAGCACTGGTCTTACAACAATCTTCACCTCAAGTTCTTCATTATCAAATATTGTGTACTAAACTCTGCTTCTCTGTTGCCATCTTCAGGTGAACTAGTGAAACGTGATTGTATTAAGATTGTTTCTTATCTTACTTCATTTAGGATTATTCTAAAAATCAGCAATTTATTCAAATGCTGCTACAAACTATTTTCCTAGTGTACATCTGTGCAGCCGGATGTGCAAGGACTGGGACACCCACTTTCAGCTTCTGTACACGCAGTAATGCTGATTGGTTGGCCTGATACAGAGTTGTACGCTATTGCCACCACCGCTCCAGCACACAGCTGCTGTGCAAATATGCAAATGCCACAGAAACAGGGATATCTGCATCTCTGTGTACAAAGATGCAGCAGCGATCACAGATCATTCAATATTAGCAGTCATGAGTAAGTGTATGGTCGCGCAGAATGGCACAGAAAAAAGAGATGCCGGAGCCATGTTTACTGCATACGAGATCGCAGACACAGGATGTGCCACGCCCCCCAAATTTTCCCGACACTCCAGCATTTTCAGCCAACGCTCCGTTACCACCCCTAAACACTTCCTGACTGTCGATCACTCTGCCAATAAATACTTGCTGTGAGCCACTACGGTAATGTACCTTAACGCATACGCAGTGGGACTCAGATGCATGCGCAGATGGCTGATAATCGCTCAACTGCGTATGGAATCAGGCCCGGTGTGTTCTTAGATGCTACCATCTGTCGCACCGTCAAAACTAGCACCTGCTCTATAGCAGGTGCATTTTCTCCATTTGACCATGGCCTCCTATGCCTGCTGCTGTGTGGCTGTGTACACAGCTGCCTGCATTGACACACCCGCCACACTCCCATAACACGCCCACGGAATGGACCATTTCTGCCTGCACTACTATCCACCTCCCAGTCACTGCCCAGGAACGCCCATCACTTTTCCACAATATATCTGATACTGTTTGTCTCAATTGCAACAGCACCTATGTGCGTATACTCTATGTAACGTATGTGCCATAGGTGTTTTTAGGAATTTTTGCACATGTGCAGTTTCACAAAATCGACTACGTGAAAATTGGCATTCCGTGCGGCTCTTAATCAGGCCCTGAGTCAGGACATGCTACAGATATGTCCATATACATCTAGCCTCCTTGTGCGTTAAACAGCCGTTCCAGTCACGCCATGCCATGGCGTAACTCAGAAGCGCCAAGCATCTTTTCATTTTAATCAGCAGAAGCAGCTTGTGCGTTATCTTTGCATAGCGGTGCTAATTGGATACACAAGCAGCTTCTGCTGATTAAAATGATATGTGGCATGCCTATATTCTATGTGACATTGCCGGTGTATCTGCATGCGATATGCTATGCTACAGTGTCGCAGCCGCTGACACTGTAAGGTAGCATTTCGCTAGCAGATACACCCGCACTCGCTCAGAGCACATAGGCATGCCACGTATCATTTTAGTCAGCAGACACAGCTTGTGTGTTGTGTTTACTGCTATGCCAATAAGATGCATTCGAAGATAAAAAGTCACATGAAAAGGTGCTCAGCGCTACTGAGTCACATGGCACTCATGCGTTATGTGTAATGCTACTTGTAAGGCATGGAAGATAGATGTATGTGGATACATCTGTACATGAAGGTATTTTTGCTGTACATTGATTTCACTAGACGTCAGCCTTGTGACTCCACATGACAATATTGCTTGTATGCATCATGGCATGGCACAGCACATGACAGCAAGTAAGGATACAGACCTTCCCTGGTGTCCATTTGTGAATTTTCATTGATAACTGTCTCATCTAGTCCTCCCTGCATATATCCCTGATTGCCCCCTCCATAGCTGCATCTCATTACCCCCTCCAAAGCTCTCTCTTACTGCCAGTAACTTCCATATAACGCTGAACCCCTCACAACACACACTGACCCCCTCACAGCTCACTCATTGACACCCTCACTGCCCCCTAACAGTACCCACTGTCCCTTTCATTGTCCTCCACACAGCACTCCCCTCCTTCACTGCCACCTCACCAGAGGTGTAACTAGGGTTTATGGAGCCAAGGGCAAATTGAAAATGGCGCCCCCCTCTGTCGGTCCTATAATGGTACCCAGGGCACGTGCCCCGCTCGACCCCTTCCTAGATACGCCACTGCACCTCACAGCACTCCCCCAGTGGCATCCCTCCCTGTGGTGACTCAAGGGTTGTAGTGCATGCAGCTTAGGGCAAAAAGGGGGCATGGTATTGTGGGTAGGTGGCGTAGCCTCGCTAGTCGACTTCCCAATTTAGTCACCTGGGGGTGTGGACTGCCCCTGGGGAACACTCTGTGTGCAGTGCCGGCTCCCTCACTGTGTCAGGAGCAGAGTGCTGCACATAATGTTACAGTGCAGCATCCGGCTCCTGTCATTGAGGAGGAATCAGCACTTTGGTGTCGCCCCTTGTGACACCACTGCACTCTCCTTCCTCAGCCCTTTTAACAACCACCTCACAGCACCCCCATCGGTCCATCCAATGTCCGCCTCACAACATTCCCCACTCACTAGCACCCTGTGTGAGAGAATTTTTTTGTGACCCCTTCCAACTGTATCCATAAGTAATACTTTTACTATTTTTAATATTAAAAACACACACATTGGCTCCACAGGGGAAAAAACAAACATATTGCCCCCATAGGAAAGAAAAATTGGACCCACAGGAATAAAACACACACATTGGCCCCCACAGGAAAAAAATAATATGCCCAAGCCCACCACAGACGACTGACCTGACCTGTCAGTAGCAGAAGCTGTGGGCGGCACAGGTCTGGTGTTTGGCAGGGTGAGAGAGTCTTTGGGTACAGGTCTGGTAGGTGACAGGGTGAGTGTGCAGGGACAGGTCTGGTAGATGATAGGGTGAGTCTTTGGGGCAGATGTGGGTGACAGGCCGATTGAGCCTGTAGACAGGTCTGGGCCAGCACCTGCCCCCCCCTTCAATGTTCTCTTCTCACAGCACACCCCCACTTCAATGCACTCACCCCTTCATCATATCACATTATCTACCCACCTTCAATATTCATCACGTAACAGCACCCCAATCCTTACTTCAATATTCACCTCACATCGCTCACCCCTTCAATATTAACCACATCACAATACTCCTTTGATTACACACTCTCCTCTGTCCCCAACTCATGCAGCCTCCTTCTGTCTCTCCAATAAGCCATTCTGCGTCCCCAGCTCCAGCAGCCCTCCTTCTGTCCCTAGCACCCCCACTTCTGTGCCCCAGCTGCCCCCTTCTGTGTCCCCAGCCAACCCCCCTTCTGTGTCCCCAGCTCCATCAGCCCTCCTTCTGTCCCCAGCAGCCCCCTTCTGTTTCCCCAGCAGCCCCTCTTCTGTGTCCCCAGCAGCCCCCTTTCAGTGTCCCCAGCAACCCCCTTCTGTCCCCAGCAGCCCCCTTCTGTGTCCCCAGCCAGCCCCCCTTCTGTGTCCCCCGCAGCCCCCCTTCTGTGTCCCCAGCAGCCCCCCTTCTATGTCACCAGCAGCGCCCCTTCTATGTCCCCAGCAGACCCCCTTCTGTGTCACCAGTCAGCCACCCTTCTGTGCCCCCAGCTCCAGCAGCCCCCCCTTCTGTGTCCCCATTAGCCCCACTTCTGTGTCTCCAACTCCAGCAGCCCCACTTCTGTGTCTCCAGCAACCCCACTTCTGTGTCTCCAGCAGCCCCACTTCTGTGTCTCCAGCAGCCCCACTTCTATGTCCCCAGTAGACCCCCTTCTGTGTCACTAGTCAGCCACCCTTCTGTGTCCCCAGCTCCAGCAGCCCCCCTTATGTGTCCCCAGCAGCCCCACTTCTGTGTCTCCAACTCCAGCAGGCCCACTTCTGTATCTCCAGCAACCGCACTTCTGTGTCTCCAGCATCTCCCACATCTGTGTGGCCATTTTCCGGTGTTCTGCGCATGCGCAGTAGACTCCGGGCACTAGAGTGTGCCAGTAGACTCTGGGCACACTCTAGTGCCCGGAGTCTACTAATGCTCCGGTGGCTGACCAGCTGCGTCAGTCGGCTGCCAGCCACCAGGGAGAGAGGAGGGGGCCCCGTACTAGGAGTGCACACTGGCCCCCTCCTCTCTTAAAACGCCCCTGGGCAGCGTGGATATCTGCAATCTGCTTATGTACCACAGAAAGTGATCGCAGACTGCGCATGTGCCAAACTAGGGTTCCTCTAAGCATAATTGGAGTTTATCGATGGTCGGCTTGCAACAATTGTGCTTTCCTATTAAAAGGTGCTTCCTTTAAGATGGATATAGGCACTGAACACATTTGCCCCGAATGAGCCTAATGAGAATTTCAAGATGAACTGCTTCCTATGAATACTTATACTTCAGTTCATTGTTATACATAAGCTCGTATATCTATCTTGACATTTAATTTTTCATGCATTTGGTTTCTCCTATTTGACTTGTGCATCTCTGTCTAGAATGCATCATTATTTATCATATCATATCATATGTGTCTCTTGGTTTTCATTGGTATGTTTGTTATTTGCATACTTGCCTAATTTTGAAAATTGATTTATATCCAAACGCAGATGAGCCCAAAGCAGTTAGTAAGATCTTCTTGTTGATGAAAACACGCTAATACTTTTCAGAAAATGCATGTAGCCATATGGATGATTGTGCCTTATACCCAATGCAGGGAAATGATACTAATGATCCCATTTGAATGTAAATAGCTCTGTTTTCTTTATAGAACAGCTTCATAATGGGGGTAAGCTGCAATCAGGGAGATTTCTAGATTGCTACTATTTAAGGGAATCTACCTGACATTCGGGGAGAGTTGGCAAGTATGGTTATTTGCTCTGATTACAGTGAGCATATTTTGTTATTTCCACTGTGTGTATCTTGTCGTTTTACATGAGTAAATGGACAGATCAACTGTTCAATGATACAGCACTCATATTTCTGCATGCACAGTCATTGCACTTACTATATTGTCAGCTACCATGCTGTCACATGTTACAGTGCAATCCGGAAAGTATTCACAACGCTTCACTTTTTACACATTTTGTTATGTTACAGCCTTATTCCGAAATGGAATAAATACATTTTTGTCCTGATAATTCTATACACAATACCCCATAATGACAACGTTTAAAAAGTTTTTTTTACAATTTTTGCAAATTTAATTAACAAAAAACAAGAAATCACATGTACATAAGTATTCACAACCTTTGCTGAATACTTTGTTGATGCACCTTTGGCAGCAATTACAGCCTCAAGTCTTTTTGAATATGATGCCACAAGCTTGGCACACCTATCTTTGGGCAATTTCGTCCATTCCTCTTTGCAGTACCTCTCAAGCTCCATCAGGTTGGATGGGAAGCGTCGTGCACAGCCATTTTCAGATCTCTCAAGAGATCTTCAATCAAATTCAAGTCTGGGCTCTGCCTGGGCCACTCAAGGACACTCACAGAGTTGTCCTGAAGCCACTCCTTTTGATATCTTGGCTGTGTGCTTAGGGTCGTTGTCCTGCTGAAAGATTAACCGTCGCCCCAGTCTGAGATCAAGAGCGCTCTGGAGCAGGTTTTCATCCAGGATGTCTCTGTACATTGTTTCCCTCTAACCTGACTAGCCTCCCAGTTCCTGCCGCTGAAAAACATCCCCACAACATGATGCTGCCACCACCATGCTTCACTGTAGGGTTGATATTGGCCTGGTGATGAGCGGTGCCTGGTTTCCTCCAAACATAACACCTGGCATTCACGCCAAAGAGTACAATCTTTGTCTCTCATGGTGTGAGTCCTTCAGATACATTTTGGCAAACTCCAGTCGGGCTGCCATGTGCTTTTTACTAAGCAGTGGCTTCCGTCTGGCCACTCTACCATACAGGCCTGATTGGTGCATTGCTGCAGAGATGGTTGTCCTTCTGGAAGGTTCTCCTCTCTCCACAGAGGAATGCTGTAGCTCTGACAGAGTGATCATCGGGTTCTTGGTCACCTCCCTGACTAGGGCCCTTTTCCCCCAATCGCTCAGTTTAGATGGCCGGCCAACTCTAGGAAGAGTCCTGGTGGTTCCGAACTTCTTCCATTTACGGATGATGGAGGCCACTGTGCTCATTGGGACCTTCAAAGCAGCAGATATTTTTCTGTTCCCTTCCCCAGATTTGTGCCTCGACACAATCCTGTCTTGGAGGTCTATAGACAATTCCTTTGACTTCATGCTTGGTTTGTGCTCTGACATGCATTGTCAAGTGTGGGACCTTATATAGCCAGGTGTATGCCTTTCAAAGTCATGTCCTATCAACTGAATTTACCACAGGTGGATTCCAATTAAGCTATAGGAACATCTCAAGGATGATCAGTGGAAACAGGATGCACCTGAGCTCAATTTTGAGCTTCATGGCAAAGGCTGTGAATACTTATGTACATGTCATTTCTTAGTGTTTTTTTTGTATTAAATTTGCAAAACTCTCAAAAAAACTTTTTATACATTGTCATTATGGGGTATTGTGTGTAGAATTTTGAGGACAAAAATTAATTTATTCCATCTTGGAATAAGGCTGTAACATAACAAAATGTGGAAAAGGTGAAGCGTTGCAAATACTTTCCGGATGCACTGTAAAGATTCTGAATTTAAACCTCTATACGCTCCTGCCTATACCTTCTAAAACCTGCCTATACCTTCTAAAATTGACGCTATTTGCGTACGCAGTCATACAGTAAATAAATACCCCCAGACTTTGAGAAAATGTGTTTCCAACGCACAAGGTATATTATTCAAGCAAAGTACAGATAGTTACATGCTGTGATCTAAATACAATTTAGCGCAAATAAATTATACAGACCCTAGATACAGTTATACATACGCACGCGCTCTGGGACCAGATTCCGGCATCAACAAGAAACCTCCATCAACAGCATCAGCATGAAGACTGGGGTCAGAACACACATATATATATATATACCCTTACAGAAATAGACTATACAATAGAGAGGTTTGTTGCAATCCCATTGGTTCTCCATCACGGTGCTTTCGTTACAGGACATTTAACAGGTCGATTCAAATGCACACAGACCAGCCTCCGACAGCCTTTTGTCTCCGTTTTCCCACCTCATGCAAACCTAAGCTGTTAATTTTACAAAGTACATTTTGGTGTTTTAACTCTCTACGGTCCATAAGTTGAGAATGCATGTTGCAATATTCACACCGATGATACCGGAAAGCTGTTGAGAAAGTGCAGATCAGTACAACACCAAACACGGTTTACTTATCATGTATTAAACCTTAGATGCCAAATAGCCTTTATTTCACAGTATTAGTAATAAATGGATAAAACTTGAATCTTATACTTTGAAGCTATAGAACCTTTTACGTGAATGTGCAATGTGTAAGTTTTAGGGGTTTGGGAAAAGACGCTAGTTAACTTGGGGCAGATGCGTGCGCACAAAGCTAATAAACAGCGTTCGCATGCGGGATATTATGCATTCGCTAATGTGCAACATGTTAACAGCGCAACTGTGTGTATTAATGTGTGTATGGGGTATGGTAAAATATGCGATCGCATGATGCTAATAATAGCATCGCCATATGTACTTAAGTGCGAGTTTAGCTAAAACGGCGCTGAGCGGCCATTCGCAAGATGGCGCCTTGCAGATCTCATTTTCAAGATGGTGTCTTGCGGCCATTCGCAAGATGGCATCGTTTCGATCTAATTTTGAGCTGATCTTGTCTCAGCCAATTATACAGCTTTGGCAGTCCACCCTTTGATAGCGAACAGCATGCTATCATACTCTGATTTTAAAATTAATTTAGGCTTACATTTTGATATATTGTTTAATGTTATTATGGGATGGCACATGGTGGTTCTTAATCCATCAATAATGTGTGTATGGGAGGGGACATAACACTACCATTATACGCAAACCGCGGATCTTGGAAGATCATGGGAGTGATGTGGGGATGCATCAATCCTATAAAGGCATAAAGGCAGTCTTGAAGGGGAATAGGGACTTGCATTATTTGAGGTGTTTTTTTTTTTAAATAAAATTTTTAATAATACATTTCGTGCACGTCTAAATATGATACATTATATGATGGTATTACCTAGTTCAGGGTTGTAATGCATTTCTATATTTACTTCAGTATTCCTATTGTCATTACTGACCACCATCATAATTTCTTTTTGTTTTACCTTATGTTTACATTTTCCACACTTCACCACAGTAGGAACACACTGGACACATATGCCAATTACTATGATGACAACCAGTACAGGTTGAGTCTCCCATATCCAAATATTCCGAAATACGGAATATTCCGCAATACGGAATAATTTTGGCATGACTGAGATAATGAAACCTTTGATTTTTGATGGTTCAATGTACACAAACTTTGTCTAAGCTACAAATGATTAAAAATATTGTATAAAATTACCTTCAGGCTGTGTGTATAAGGTGCATATGAAACATAAATTAATTTCATTTCTGTACACTAACTTTGCTAAAGCCACAAAATTATTGAAAATATTGTATATAATTACCTGCAGGCTGTGTGTATATTTGGGTCCCATTCCCAAGATATTTCATTATAATATGCAATTATTCCAAAATACGGAATATTCCGTTATCCAAAATAACCCTGGTCCCAAGCAATTTGGATATGGGAGACTCAACCTGTATAAGGAACAGGAGTTTACTTATGCTTGCGATCATTTCCTGGACCCACTCCCCTAGACCTGAGAACCACTTTGCTGGGTTCAACCATGAAACCCATTCCTCTACCTTCTCCTCTACTTCAGCCACTGAAGCATTATGGTTCTTCCGAAATTCCCATTTTAGCTGCAGAATTTCATCCATCTTCCGGTCTATCACCTCCTTGGGGTCGCTGGTATCATTGGTGACATAGGTGCAACACTTCACTCCAAATTGGGTGGCCAAAGTTACGCAGTACCCTCCAGTGACAGAAGTTAAATAATTTAACACTAGCCTGTGTTGCACCAGTTCTTTCTTGTACGCTTGCAATTCCCTACCTGTATACCTGAAGGTGTCATCATACATCTCGGTGATATTATCTATCATTTTAGCAAGGTCCTGAATATGTCTAAAATGTAATGTACCCCGAGCGATCCTGGTGGGATCCAGTGCTACTAAAACTTGAAAGCCAGTTGTCTCACTAATTAACTGAGTGGCTTTATGCACGTCACTAGGTATCATATTTCTTTTGCCTCTGTGTTCATACTGCGTGTGAAGATATGCTGATGGTGTGTTTTTATGAATACCAAGCATTTCAACATGTGTGAGGGTCATAACCTCTGGGACTACTCTTCCCAGGTAACACAAACCTTCGGAACTCGGGGAGAGCCACTTATACGCTTTTCTTCCACATATGAAATATACATTATCGGGAAGAACATAAGGAATAGTATGCATCACTAAACACATTTCCCTTGCAAATAATCCTATCTCAGGTTCTTCCATCTGGTACATGCAAGTTTCTGGTTGTATTATCTTAGCACAATATCCATCTGGTACCTTACCAATAATTTATTTGGTGGAACTTAATGTATACCGATACCTAAAATGTCTCCCATTAGATCTAATTGAGCGTAACAGATCATGATTCATAGACTCATTATCAGCTCTCTGTGAGAAAGTCATCGTCTGATTATTCCCCATCACTTCCCAACTCCCTGGTTTATTGGGATTGGTTATGTTTAAACACAAAAGTGATCTATCTACTTGGAATTGATAGAGTTTGAAATGAGGTGGTTTGGATGAGAGGAATTTTCCATCCAGCGTTTTCCCTTTTTGCAATTCTAAAATTTCCGTATTATTCATCGGAAATGGCACAAACCCTACATTATGCTGACCCTGTGGAACATGTGAGCACACCCAACAATCAGTCTGGTTTAATACTTTGCCTACCATGCTATGGTAATCCTCTAAAGGATACCTACCTCAGTACAGGTTATATTTAGGCTGGCACCGTTGGATACAGTTCTCATCAACTAGGGAACCACAAAGCTCACAAATACAGGAATCTTCAGACGATAAACCTCCACACCATCCCCGAGTATCCGGAATAGCAGCTCTCTTAACAATTACAGTACTAAGATTGGTCAGACACTCCACTGATTGGCATAGCACTCCTCCTTCTGACTCCACTCCATCAGCACTGCCATCAGCTACCATCTCCTCTATCAGTCCCCCGTCACAGGAACCAGACATTCCCGAACCAACCAGAATGGTGAAAACTCTGTAAGAGAATATGAAAATGAACACAGCAGGCCAGTCCATTGCCACAACAAAGACCTGCAAATTTCTTTTAGTTCAGGTATCTCACTACAACCTTTTAATCCTCCCGGAACAAGCTCGCGATCGACAGGTCCACGTTATCAGCCTTGTCTCCGCCTTGTTACTCCACCGGTTGGTTGACCTTTTTGCAGTGAGTGGAATGGACCCAGGTATCTCTCTCAGCCACCTTCAAGGATGTGGTACTTGTCAGCAACACCTGGTACGGGCCTTCCCACCGATCAGTCAAACAACCTGAACGCAAGAAATTTCTGATCATAACATATTCTCCAGGTCCAACATCATGACAGTTAGTTTCAGGCATATCATGGGACAACAATTTCAGTTTCTGCTGTTGCTGTTTTAACTGTTTGCTCATTGATGTAAGATACGTTACAGTTACCTCATTGTTACCCTTCAAGTCTTCCTGTGGACTTATAATCAAATGAGGTTGTCTACCAAACAGTGTTTCAAAGGGGGACAAATTTAGAGGGGGTCTAGGAGTGGTCCTTATACTATGTAGGACCAACGGTAATGCTTCTGGCCATCCTAGTCCCATCTCTGCCATGATTTTACTTAACTTATTTTTAATAGTCCCGTTCATCCTCTCTACCTTGGCGTTTGCCTGCGGTCGGTACGGGGTGTGAAGTCGACTATTAATACCTTTCAGTTTACACATATTTTGAAAAACATCACCTGTGAAATGAGTCCCCTTGTCACTCTCGATAATTTTAGGGATACCGTATCTGCATACAAACTCCTGTACAATTTTCTTGGCAGTTAACGCAGCAGTATTAGTTGCCGCTGGGTAGGCCTCAACCCACTTGGAAAACACAACAGTGCATACTAATACATACTTGAGATTCCTGCAGGGTGGTAATTGGATGAAATCAATTTGTATTACCTGGAAAGGTCCGTCAGTCAGTGGAATGTGGGATGGTTCGGTAGGGATCGCTTTCCCTATGTTCATCCTCAAGCAGGTCAGACAGGACATTGCTCTCTTTTCTGCTTGTGAAGAAAAACCCGGTGCACACCAGTATGCTCTCACAAATTTGCACATACCTTGCTTTCCCAGATGAGTCAGACCGTGTGCTGCCTCAGCCAGGCTGGGGTAATATTCCTTGGGGGCTACTGGCTTACCTTGTCCATCCCTCCAGAGCTCGGAGGACTCTTGCCCACATACCTTGGACTTCCAGACTGACTTTTCCTGGATTGAACACAAATTTTGCATCTCAATTAATTTCAACATATCAATTGTTTGAAAAGACATAATTTGTTCCGTCGGTATGTTAATTTTTAACCCAGATGTAGCTTCATCTGCTCTGTTGTTGCCCAGTGACACCAGATCATCCTCACATGTATGGGCTTTACGCTTAATTACTGCCACCATTTTGGGCAGTTGGATTGCTTTTAATAATTGTTTTATATGTCTGGAATGTGCAACTGGTGTGCCTGCTGCTGTCATAAAATTTCTCAGACGCCATAGAGCTTCGAAATCGTGTACCACTCCGAACGCATACCTAGAGTCAGTGTAAATGTTAGCAGATTTGCCTGCTGCCAGTTCACACGCTCTTTTTAGTGCTACTAACTCTGTCACCTGGGCTGAGTGAGGAGGACCAAAGGGTTCAGCTTCTATGATGTCTGTGTCATTTACAACAGCATAACCTGTACATAATTCACCTGTGTCTGTTTGTCTATGACAACTCCCGTCTGTGTAAAATGTAGGGGTGAGCGGGTTCGGATTTCTGAAATCCGAACCCCCCCGAGCCCCCCCGATCCGAGTCCGATCCGAGTCAGGCTCGACTTTTCCCGCCTGACTCGGATCTGACATCGAGGCAAAACGTCATCATCCCGCCTTCCGAGTCTCGCGGGTTTTGGATCCTATATAAGGTACCCGCGTCGGCGCCATTTTCTCACTCGGCTGTGGACAGTGAAGAGGGAGGGTGGGAGTTAGTGCTGTGTAGTGTAGTGTAGTGTAGTGCTGCTGTTGTCCACTACTTCAAAGTCCATAGGGGCTGGCTGTGTTGTGCTGTGCTGCTGTTGTTAATAGGGGCTGTGTCCACTACTTCAAAGTCCATAGGGGCTGGCTGGACTGTGTTGTGCAGTCAGTTCCAAAGTCCTGTGCAGTGTCCCAGTCCTAAAGCGGTGCTGTAGTGTTGTCCAGGGGGTGCTCTGTCCATCAGGGGTGCTCCCCCCAAGTGCTAAAAAAATAATATATTTTCTGTGTTTGTGAATTGTGTGCGCAGTAGCCGCACGTGCATCAACAAAGTAGTGCCAAGCGTGCGCCTGTGTCATAAGTAAAGGGCCGGCTGGCTTGACCGTTAAGGGTGCTGTAACCCCCGAAAGTACACTCCAGTCCAAACCAAAAAAAAAATTATTTTCTGTGTTTGTGAATTGTGTGCGCAGTAGCCGCACGTGCATCAACAAAGTAGTGCCAAGCGTGCGCCTGTGTCATAAGTAAAGGGCCGGCTGGCTTGACCGTTAAGGGTGCTGTAACCCCCGAAAGTACACTCCAGTCCAAACCTAAAAAAAAAATATTTTCTGTGTTTGTGAATTGTGTGCGCAGTAGCCGCACGTGCATCAACAAAGTAGTGCCAAGCGTGCGCCTGTGTCATAAGTAAAGGGCCGGCTGGCTTGACCGTTAAAGGGTGCTGTAACCCCCGAAAGTACACTCCAGTCCAAACCAAAAAAAAATTATTTTCTGTGTTTGTTAATTGTGTGCGCAGTAGCCGCACGTGCATCAACAAAGTAGTGCCAAGCGTGCGCCTGTGTCATAAGTAAAGGGCCGGCTGGCTTGACCGTTAAGGGTGCTGTAACCCCCGAAAGTACACTCCAGTCCAAACCTAAAAAAAAATTATTTTCTGTGTTTGTGAATTGTGTGCGCAGTAGCCGCACGTGCATCAACAAAGTAGTGCCAAGAGTGCGCCTGTGTCATAAGTAAAGGGCCGGCTGGCTTGACCGTTAAAGGGTGCTGTAACCCCCGAAAGTACACTCCAGTCCAAACCAAAAAAAAATTATTTTCTGTGTTTGTGAATTGTGTGCGCAGTAGCCGCACGTGCATCAACAAAGTAGTGCCAAGCGTGCGCCTGTGTCATAAGTAAAGGGCCGGCTGGCTTGACCGTTAAAGGGTGCTGTAACCCCTGAAAGTACACTCCAGTCCAAACCAAAAAAAAATTATTTTCTGTGTTTGTGAATTGTGTGCGCAGTAGCCGCACGTGCATCAACAAAGTAGTGCCAAGCGTGCGCCTGTGTCATAAGTAAAGGGCCGGCTGGCTTGACCGTTAAAGGGTGCTGTAACCCCCGAAAGTACACTCCAGTCCAAACCAAAAAAAAATTATTTTCTGTGTTTGTGAATTGTGTGCGCAGTAGCCGCACGTGCATCAACAAAGTAGTGCCAAGCGTGCGCCTGTGTCATAAGTAAAGGGCCGGCTGGCTTGACCGTTAAAGGGTGCTGTAACCCCCAAAGTACACTCCAGTCCAAACCAAAAAAAAATTATTTTCTGTGTTTGTGAATTGTGTGCGCAGTAGCCGCACGTGCATCAACAAAGTAGTGCCAAGAGTGCGCCTGTGTCATAAGTAAAGGGCCGGCTGGCTTGACCGTTAAAGGGTGCTGTAACCCACAAAGTACACTCCAGTCCGAACCAAAAAAAAATTTATTTTCTGTGTTTAGCCGCACGTATATATCAAATCGATATAACATAAATGGAGGACCAAACTTTCTCCGATAAAAATAAAATAGAGAAAGATCAAGAACCACTTCCTCCTAGTGCTGAAGCTGCTGCCACTAGTCATGACATAGACGATAACATGCCATCAACGTCGTCTGCCAAGGCCGATGCCCAATGTCATAGTAGAGGGCACATACAATCCCAAATGGCAAAGTTCAGGAAAATGACCTTGAAAAAGACATTTAAATCAGCTGAAGAGAAACGTAAACTTGCCAATATGCCATTTACGACACGGAGTGGCAAGGAACGGCTAAGGTCGATCCCTAGTATGTTCATGACTAGTGGTTCAGCTTCACATGACGATGGAAGCACTCCTCCCACTAAAAAAATCAAAAGAGTTAAGCTGGCAAAAGCACAGCGAAGAACTGTGCTTTCTAAGAAGATATCACAAATCCCCAAAGAGAGTCCAAGTGTGGTGGTGGTTGCGATGCCTGACCTTCCCAGCACTGGACGGGAAGAGGTGGCTCTTTCCACCATTTGCACGCCCCCTGCAAGTGCTGAAAGGAGCACCCACAGTCCACTTGCTGATATGCAAATTGAAGATGTCACTGTTGAAGTACAACAGGATGAGGATACTGGTGTAGCTGGCGCTGAGGAGGAAGTTGGCGAGGAGGATTCTGATGGTGATGTGGTTTGTTTAAATCAGGCTCCGGGGGAGACAGTTGTTGTCCGTGGGATGAAAAAGCCCATCACGGTCATGCCTGGGCAGAAGACCAAACATTCCACCTCTTTGGTCTGGCAATATTTCTATCCAAATCCGGACAACAACTGTCTTGCCATATGTACCATATGTAAAGGTGAAATAAGTAGGGGTAGGGACGTCAACCACCTAGGAACATCCTCCCTTATACGGCACCTGCAGCGCGTTCATAAAAAGTTACTGTCAAGTTCAGAAACTTTGGCTCAGACCGTAAGCAGTCCAGGGACACCTAAATCCCGTTGTCCTGTTGTATCCAAGCGCCTGCAAACCACACCGTCAACTCCCTCGTCAATTTCCTCCTTAGTCAGGATCGGAAGTAGTCCTGCAGGCCATATCACTGGCATGACTGACTCTCCTATCCGGGATTCCTCCGGAGGATCCTGCATTGCTACGCCTACTGCTGCCGCTGCTGCTGTTGCTGCTGCTGCTGGGAGTCGTTCATCATCCCAGAGAGGAAGTAGGAACACCACTACTTTTACTAAACAATTGACCCTCCAACAGTCCTTAGCGAGGAGGATGAAGTACGACAGCAGTCATCCTGAAGCAAAACGTATAACTGAGGCCTTGACTGCTATGTTGGTGTTAGACGTGCGTCCGGTATCCGCCATTAGTGCAGTGGGATTTAGACAATTGATGGAGGTAGTGTGTCCCCGGTTCCAAATCCCGTCTAGATTCCACTTCACTAGGCAGGCGATACCGAGACTGTACAGAAACGTCAGAAAAAGTGTCCTCAGTGTCCTGAAAAATGCCGTTGTACACAATGTCCACTTAACCACGGACATGTGGACAAGTGGAACAGGGCAGACTAAGGACTATATGACTGTGACAGCCCACTGGGTAGATGTATCACCTTACGCAGCAACAGCAGCAGCGTCACCAGTAGCAGCATCTCAGAAACGCCAGCTCGTTACAAGGCAGGCTACGCTGTGTATCACCGGTTTCAGTAAGAGGCACACCGCCGACAACCTCTTAGAGAAACTGAGGGAAATCATCGCCCAGTGGCTTACCCCACTTAGACTCTCCTGGGGATTTGTGATATCTGACAACGCCACCAATATTGTGCGGGCATTACATCTGGGCAAATTCCAGCACGTCCCATGTTTTGCTCACACAATAAACTTGGTGGTGCAGAATTTTCTGAAAAGCGACAGGGGCGTGCAGGAGACGCTTTGGGTGGCCCGAAAAATTTCTGGCCACTTTCGCCATTCAGCGACTGCGTGCCGAAGACTGGAGCGCCAGCAAACACTCTTGAACCTGCCCCGCCATCACCTGAAGCAAGAGGTTGTGACGCGGTGGAACTCAACCCTCTATATGCTTCAGAGGATGGAGGAGCAGCAAAAGGCCATACAAGCCTATACATCCACCTATGACATAGGCAAAGGAGGGGGTATGCACCTGACTCAAGCGCAGTGGAGAATGATTTCCGTGTTGTGCAAGGTTCTTCAGCCCTTCGAACTTGCCACACGTGAAGTCAGTTCAGACACTGCCAGCTTGAGTCAGGTCATTCCCCTCATCAGGCTTTTGCAGAAGCAGCTGGAGAAAGTGAAGGAGGAGCTAAGACGGAGTGATTCCGCTCGGCATGTGGGACTTGTGGATGAAGCCCTTCATTCGCTTTGCCAGGATTCCAGGGTGGTCAATCTGTTGAAATCAGACCACTACATTTTGGCCACCGTGCTCGATCCTAGGTTTAAAGCCTATGTGGTGTCTCTCTTTCCGGCCGACACAAGCCTGCAGAGGTGCAAAGACCTGCTGGTGAACACACTGTCAGCTGAAGCGGAACGTGACACGTCAACGGCTCCTTCTTCATTTTCTCCCGCAACTGGGGCTGCCAGGAAAAAACTTAGGTATCCTAAGCAACCCGCTGGCGGTGATGCAGGGCAGGCAGGACCAAGTTTGGACATCTGGTCCGGACTGAAGGACCTGGCAACAATTTCTGACATGTCTACTGTCACTGCATATGATACTGTCACCATTGACAGAATGGTGGAGGATTACATCGGTGACAGCATCCAAGTAGGCATGTCAGACAGTCCATACCTGTACTGGCAGGAAAAAGAGGCAATTTGGAGGCCCCTGTACAAACTGGCTCTATTTTACCTGAGTTGCCCCCCCTCCAGTGTGTACTCCGAAAGAGTGTTTAGTGCAGCCGGGAACCTTGTCAGCGAAAGGCGTAGGAGGTTGCTTCCACAGAATGTGGAGAAGATGATGTTCATCAAAATGAATTATCAGCTCTTCCAGGGAGACCAGCCTCCAGAAGGTACAGAGGGACCTGTGGTGGTGGATTCAAGTGGGGACGAGTTAATACTTTGTGAGGATGAGGATGTACACACTGAAGAGGGTGAGGAATCGGTGGATGAGGAGGATGAGGATGACATCTTGCCTCCGTAGAGCCAGTTTGTGCAGGGACACATTAATTGCCAGCTTGTTTTGTGGGGGCCCAAACGAACCAATCATTTCAGCCACAGTTGTGTGGCAGACCCTGGCGCTGAAATGATTGATTTGTTAAAGTGTGCATGTCCTGTTTATACAACATAAGGGTGGGTGGGAGGGCCCAAGGACAATTCCATCTTGCACCTCTTTTTTTCTTTGCATTATGTACAGTTTGGGGCCTAGTTTTTCTAACTGCCATCCTGCCTGCCACTGCAGTGTCACTCCTAGATGGGTCACGTGTTTGTGCCGCCCACTCGTGTCGCTTAGCATAGTCATCCAGCTACCTCGGTGCAACCTTTTGGACATAAAAACACTATTGTGAGGTGTGAGGTGTTCAGAATAGACTGGAAATGAGTGGAAATTAAGGTTATTGAGGTTAATAATAGCATAGGAGCAGAAAAACCTACAAATTCTGTGATTTTAGCTGTTTTTATGCTTTTTTTCAAAAAAATACAGATCCAAAACACAAAACCCAGAACCCAAAACACGGAAGGGTGGTTTTGGCAAAACCAATCCAGATCCAAAACACGAAGAAAGATCCAGATCCAAAACCAAAACACAAAACACGAAAAGTGGCCGGTGCACACCCCTAGTAAAATGTCACATCCACATTCTCTAAAGGTGTGTCACGTATGTCAGGTCTAGCAGTAAAGGTCTGATTCAGATATTCCATACAATCGTGTGTATCATTATGTCCGCTGAACTCACTTCCCGCCAGCAACTCGTCTCCTTCCACCCTTTGTACATCATGTTGTACATATGGTAAATACGTTACTGGATTCAGTGTATTGCATCGTTTAAGAGTGATGTTTGCAGTTGTAATTAGAGCTAGTTCCCACTTGGTAAACCTAGCTGAAGAAACATGTCTGGTTTGGGCAGAGTTCAGCAGAGCAGATACAGCGTGGGGAGTATAGACAATCATATCATGGCCCAATCCTACGTCCTCACTTTTACTCACCAATAGAGCCGTTGCTGCCACACTTCTTAAACACGTTGGGAGTGATCTTGCCACAGTGTCCAATTGGGCACTGTAGTATGCTACGGGCCTACTGGCATCACCATGTTTTTGTGTGAGGACACCTGCCGCACAACCATCGGCTTCCGTACAATACAAATCAAAAGGTTTCTCATAATCAGGTATTCCCAATGCAGGTGCTTTTGTCAGACTATCCTTAAGATTAAGGAAAGCCTGCACTGATTCCTCTGTGTGTATGACACGATCGGGCTTTGAGGAAGAGACTAAGGCCCTGATTCAGAACTGGATGCTCTGACCAGAGCGCTCGCTCTGAATCAGGGCCCACCTCCATTAATATGGAGTGTCCTCCTGGACGCTCGTATAGCTGTGGGTCACCACCCACAGCATATACGAGCGTGCAGGATGATGGTCGCGATGGTCTCGACCATCGAAACTGCGAGCAAAAGCCTGCGGTTGGGTTTTTCAACCGCAAGGCCAGGAGTGATTTTGGCTCTATCAGAGCCAAAATCACTCCCACTGACATCGCTAGTGATGTCAGTGGAGCCGGCTTCAGACAGTAGGCGTTCCCTTGGGAATGCCTACATCTGGCAGGCACGCCCCCGGCACGCCCACCAAAGGGGGTGTGCTGTCAGTCACCATTGACAGCACGCCCCCTTTGATGAGACACTCCGAGCGAAGGAAAGTCCTTCGCTCGTCGGGTCTCGCGCATGCGCAGTGGGGACCATCGACCCACTTGCGAGCGGACAGCCGCTCGCGAGTGGGTCTGAATGAGGGCCTAAGTCCTGTAATGGCAAGTCCAAAATAGAAAAACCTGGGATCCACATTCTACAGTATCCACACATTCCCAAGAAGGTATGGATTTGCTGTTGGTTCTGCGGCAGTGTCATGTTCTGTATGGCTTGGATTCTATTATTTGTGAGATGTCGTAACCCCTGAGTTAGGCAGTGTCCCAAATATTTTACTCTGGATTGGCACGGCTGTAGTTTGTCCTTAGCAACCTTGTGTCCTGTGTGCGAGAGGTGAAGCAGCAAAAGTTTAGTATCATTTAAACATGACATAAACTAATCCGAACATAGCAATAAATTGTCCACATATTGAATTAGAACAGACCCATTGGCAGGTTGAAAAGATTGTAAACAGTCGTGCAAGGCCTGGGAGAAGATACTGGGGCTGTCTATGAAACCTTGGGGCAATCGTGTCCATGTGTATTGCACACCCCTGTATGTGAAAGCGAACAGGTACTGACAGTCAGGATGGAGAGGCACAGAGAAGAAAGCAGAACAGAGGTCAATGACGGTGAAATGGGTTGCATTGGGTGGGATCTGCATGAGAATGATAGCTGGATTTGGCACTATGGGAAATTGGCTCTCTACTACCTTATTAATACCTCTAAGGTCTTGTACCAGCCTATAACCCCTCCCACTACTCTTCTTTACCGGAAAGATGGGACTGTTGGCTACACTAGCTGTACGAACTAAAATTCCCTGTTGTAATAATCGCTCAATTATTGGATAAACCCCTAATTCTACCTCCTGTTTTAGTGGGTACTGGGGATTTTTTGGAACTTGCCTACCGCCTTTTAAATTCACCATTACGGGGCTTATGTTTGCCATTAATCCAGTGTCCTGTCCATCCTTGGTCTCCAAAGTGAATCTGGAATTTGGGATAACATTTGATCTACCTGGGATGGATTTTCATTTAAACTGGTCGAGTGATACATTATCCTTTGGGGAGTGTCCAACATATCCCTCACCTCGTGCGCAACTCTCTCTGGGATATCTAAAAATACACCATCAGGGGTACAATATATGACACATCCCATCTTACATAACAAATCCCTTCCCAGTAGGTTAGTAGGAGCTGCTGCTGCCAGGAGGAAAGAATGCCTGGTATGCAACGGCCCAATAGTAACCTCTGTGGATTTTGTTAAAGGATAATGTTGCACTTTACCTGTTACGCCCATTGCTGGTACTGTCTCGTTGGTTACCTGGGAGATTTTATCACTGACCTGGTCGCCCATTTGTCTACAAGAAAAGGATATTTAGTACCAGCTACAGCAACCATCATGACTGGCTCTTCCCTAGTACTTCCCGTTAACCTGACTATCTGTAGACTACAGGTATGACCTGACCCCTAGCGTTGACTCCCACTCTCCAATAAAGCATTAACGGGCACAATTGGAGCTGGTGCCTGTGTATATCCTTATGGGGATATCCAGGTACTCCCTGGTTTGGGGGTCCTACCCTTTTTGCATACAGTTCTTACTTACATGTCCTGGCTGGTTGCAATTAAAACACTTTCGTGGGTGAAGTGGATGAAAGGATTGTTGTGTGGGTTGAGCAGGAGAGAAAGGTGGTGGGTATGGGTAAGGATATTGAGGGAAAGGATATTGTGGGGAATATGGGGTTTGTGTATAATATGGGACCTGTGGCTGTGTGTGATAAGTGGGATAGGGCTGCGTTTGTGTTGGTGTGGGGTTAGTGAGGACGTGTACCTGTTCAGGTGTGAGTGCAGGTGTGGGTGCAGGCTGTGACGTTACCGTCATTCCTTCTAGAGCTTGAATACTGACAGCCATTAGTTTCTCGCTCTGGGTCTCTCTCTTTTTAGAGATGTTTTTGTCATGTTCAATTGCAGATTCTATGAAGGTGTCTATTGTGACTCCCCCCCAGCCAGGCTGTGAGGTCTGAACCCGGGTCTTTAGGTTCTCTTTAAGACCATCCATGAGTACAGTGACAATCATTCCCCTGTGGTGAGTGCTATCTTTAATATCTTCTAACCCAGTGTACTGGGTGATAGCCTGCAGAGCCCGGTCACAATAATCTTCTGCAGATTCATTCTCTTTCTGTTTTATGGTGAAGATTTTGTGCCAGTTAACTACTACTGGAAAATATATACCCAATTGAGTTACAATGCGGGAAATGTTATCTTGATTAATTCGGTCTGTTAAGGGAACGTCTCCATCCAATACACAATCCGTGATAAATTTTGTTACGTTGATATTGCATGGAAGACAAGCCCTTAACACTACTCGCCAATCTTTGTTAGTTGGCTCGTGGGAACTACCCAAATTTCTCAAAAATCTTTGACATTTGGCTAATTCCTTTTTGGGATCGGGGAAATCATTCATGATGGAATTTAGCTCCGCTCTTGTCCAAGGACAATGCTTTACTACTTCCCTTGTGTGCACTACTCCTTTCGCATCCACATTCCCATTCGGAACAGTTATTGTCCGGATGGGATGCAGACCGGCCGCAATGCTACCTTTGACCTTATTACCTGTCTGTTGCTGCAACGTATAGTATTAACAACTTCCTCTATGGGTGCAGAGGATGATAACACTTCCCGTGCTGCTATTGATGGAGATGGTGGTACCACTTGTGCTTGTCGTGGTACAGCATCTAACATGTGTACAGCATGGGAAATGGCAGACATAACATTTTCCTTATGGTTACTTAAGTTAGGGTACAAATTGCTTGTTACGTTTTTATGTTTTTTTTCAATAACTGTACCTGCACCCCCATCCACATAAGGTGGTGGTGGTGCGCGTGAACTACTGGCAATAGCTTCCGCAACGCTACCTTACTGCACGTGCGCGCCGTTTTGCGGCTCGCACGCATTGCAATTTAGCGCCGTGGGTGTACTTTCTGGCAATGCGTTCGCAACGCTAGTTTGCGTCGCTTGTACATTTTTAAGCCACGCATCCCCTTCATGCTGCCGCAATTTTAACTCAAGAACGCATCAGGCTGATGTGATCTCGGACATTATTCAATACATCTTTATCAAAACTACCAATTCTGGGAAACGGCCTAACACTCCTCATCGTTATCTTAAACCATACGTCGCAATACCTTATTACACAAGCACTGTACTTAGTATGCATAATACGACGGGCCGATCCAAGCGGCGCTTCCATTAGCAGCACATCATTGTCTAACATCTCTATTGTTTGCGTGGCTCCCATCTTGGGACAACTCCTACGTTTTTCAATAAAGATTTAAACTGGTGAAAGACAGTCAAGATACTTTCACTTACCTGCGGACACCTTGGAAAAAGGGTGTATCCATGAACCCTATGGAAGACCTCTAGATGCCTCCACTCACCTATGGAAGAAAGGCCGCTTCCACTCAGCAATCCCTTTTTGAGTACTTTCCAACTGCAAGGGGGCAGGTGATTTTGTCCACCCTCTCACCAGTTCACAATCATAGTTTATCCCAAAACTATGCGGTTCAATTATACTGCTCAAATAAGCCTAATAGATCACACACACTGATTACTGAATACTATAATCACACTGGGAGCCGAACCCTAACAAAAATAACAACCCATACACCTGCCTTGTGTAAAGTAAACGGTAAGCTGCTACCGAGTACCAGGCCAACTCCTGCGCCTAGCACTTAAGGGTCCTACGATACCCTTAACATTTAGGTCCCGTGTTACACCCTAAACAAATACTCACAGTTCCACACTTTTTTCCTGTGCAGTAAAATACACGTTAACCCAGTTATTGGCAACAGTTGATAAAGTAAACTCAACGGCTTTGTTTAAACACGTGGCAGCACAACCAGAAATACGTATACGCTATTGTGTGACTAGTCGCATACACAAGAATGCGACTACTACACAACCGTATGACATACCCTTAGCTGTGTACGCAAAAGTGCGTCTCTGCTGGGCGCGCAAAAATGCGACTCAGCCGCGTACGCAATACTGCGGCACCCTTTTTAGCGTGAAATTCTATCAACAAAGGAAAACAAACTTTTTCCTTTCTTGTCCCTGGATTCTAGTCAGGGTACCTTGATTCACACGATAACGGGTAGCGATTTCTCAGCATCAAGTGTTTGCAGGTAAACTGCGTGTGGCCACACTCCACCCTTTGGTGAGATATCAATAACCGTATGTTTATCGCGTGAATAGGTAAGTGACCTCACTCTACGAGTCCCCAACTAAGGATTCTGAATTTAAACCTCTATATGCTCCTGCCTATACCTTCTAAAACCTGCCTATACCTTCTAAAATTGATGCTATTTGTGTACGCAGTCATACAGTAAATAAATACCCTCAGACTTTGAGAAAATGTGTTTCCAATGCACTAGGTATATTATTCAAGCAAAGTACAGATAGTTACACGCTGTGATCTAAATACAATTTAACGCAAAGAAATTATACAGACCCAAGATACAGTTATACATACGCACGTGCTCTGGGACCAGATTTCCGGCATCAACAAGAAACCCCCATCAACAGCATCAGCATGAAGACTGAAGACTGGAGTCAGAACACACATATATATACCCTTACAGAAATAGACTATACAATAGAGAGGTTTGTTGCAATCCCATTGGTTCTCCATCACTGTGCTTCTTAAAGGACATTTAACAGGTCGATTCAAATGGACACAGACTAGCCTCCGACAGCCTTTTGTCTCCATTTTCCCGCCTCATGCAAACCTAAGCTGTTAATTTTACAAAGTACATTTTGGTGTTTTAACTCTCTATGGTCCATAAGTTGAGAAGCTATGGAACCTTTTTACGTGAATGTGCAGTGTGTAAGTATTAGTGGTTTGGGAAAAGACGCTAGTTAACTTGGGGCAGATGCGTGCGCACGAAGCTAATAAACAGCGTTTGCATGCAGGATATTATGCATTCGCTAATGTGCAACATGTTAACAGCGCAACTGTGTGTATTAATGTGTGTATGGGGTATGGTAAAATATGCGATCGCAAGATGCTAATAATAGCATCGCCATATGTACTTAAGTGTGAGTTTAGCTAAAATGGCGCTGAGTGGCCATTCGCAAAATGGCGTCTCGCAGATCTAATTTTCAAGATGGTGTCTTGCGGCCATTCGCAAGATGGCGTCGTTTCAATCTAATTTTGAGCTGATCTTGTCTCAGCCAATTATACAGCTTTGACAACTGTATATATAGGTACTACACACATTTGATATTGATCACTACTTGATATCGGGACATTTTTCTAGCGCCGATCCTAGACATCAATTCACCTGGTGATGTATACATAGCAAGCAATGGGTTTGTATCACACTCAGCAGGCGAGTGCTGTGATGTTGTTGTATTGATTTAACAGTTATTGGTGCATTTTTCTTCCTATATAAGGCAAATAGCCCATGGTGAAAATCATTATGCTGTGATTGAAACGGATGATGGGCATATTACCATGATATCCATTTTTTCTTTATACAAAAGTGAATGCTGATTCTTTTAAGTACTACTAGAATAGGTGAGTGTGATAATGTTTGTTTCTGGACATTGCACCACTGGATTATATTCAGGGGCGCCGAGAGGGGGGGAGAGCGGGTACAGATTACCCGGGCCCGGGCTTCCTGAGGGGCCCGGTGGGGGCCCGGGTCCGGCGCCGCTCCCCCTCCCTCACAGCAGCCCAGCACACAGCGTGTGCTGAGCTGCAGTGGAGACTGCTCGTGGCTGTTGAGCAGCAGCCACAGCAGTCTCCTATGCCTGTGGGGGGGAGCGATCACACTGATCGCGCCCCCCCTGGCTTTGTGCCGGGCTTTTTTCCGAGAAGGGGGCATGGCCACGCCTCCCACGATTAGGCCACGCCCCCTATTACCTGGGCCCGCCGCAGCTCTCAGCGGGCCTGATTATATTATATCATACATTGTGCTACTGTCAGCTGCCTTTCTTCTTTTTTTGTGACTATACATATATTATTATATCACATTGTGTCAGTCTGTAGAAGTCACTGTACACAGTGCTTCATTTGGGTACCAAATATAGTCAGATATTGACCTTAAATAGTTCCCATTTTAAACATTTCCAGTGGCAAAATCCAGGAAAACACTGTGTTCTTTCCTTTTATTTTGCTGCATAAAGTGTACGTAATATTCCCCAGGTGACTTCTGTATTTCCTATGGAAATTCTCAACTTGCAGTGTGGATTCTGATGTACTGTATTATCTGAATAAGTCTGCCTGGATTCTTGTGATGGTGTTGAACACAAAAAAATACACGCAGAGGCTTTTTTTGGAGTTTCAAAATGATGGTACTTTTAAATAAGCACCATATACATAATGTACGTTTTGCTTTATTACCTGCAAATGTCGCCATCTGGATCTGCAAAGGTGAAAGATGCAACTGGATTCTTCATCAAATCTGCAATAAAGTTGGACTTTGGAGACGCACAAAAGAATGGAATGCCAGTACTGTTATCCACAGGACCATCACTGGTTAACAGAACCTGCCCAAATGGCATTTCTGGGATCTGTCAAAGGAAAGGACACAGGAATCACATCTATTCATAGTTTAATCCTTTATAAAATATTTAACAGGAAGAAAAATTGATTTGCAAAATACAGCTGGAAAAACTTGAAGACTCTGGACTACGTTTTACACTTTATCTTTAATACAGAAACACCTTTTATAAATCCCAATTGTTTTCCACAATAATGACTATGAACGATAAGACCATCAAATATGTGCATACCTCCCAACATGACCCATTCCAGGAGGGACAAAATGCTCTGATCCTGGACTTCCCTCTTAGGGCTGAATTCAATTATCCGCGAAAAGTCAAGACTGGCGAAAAGCGCGATGTATTCGCCTCATTCGCTTGTTTTGAGGCGAAGCTTTTGCCTGCTTACTCATGCGCGCACCCGCTTTATGGCTGAATGCAGCGAATAGCGGAACTGGCGAAAAGGTCGTTTTTTAATGGGGACATCCATCTGTACCCCCAATAAAGCCTAACTCACCTAGGGAATCAATATAGAACTGTATTATTAGCCATAATAAAAGTATTTAGGGAACTTATTTTGAGTCAAAGTGCTGTTTTATGCATATTTGCATAAGTGTGGGAAAATGATATTAAGCAATGTCTTTTATGAAAATAATTGCTGTGCTTAAATTGGGGGTACATGTAAATAGGTACTAGTGTATTTTGGGGTTTGCAAAGTGCAGAATAAAATAATGTTAAAAATACCCCTTCTGCATCCTCCTGCTATCCTAAAACACCTGTCCCATCCATACAGCATCCCAAAATACCTATCCCAGTACTTAAGCCCCATTTTCCAACACTATTTTGAATTTTTGCCCCCAAAATTAAATTTTTATTGGGGGGTGAATTAAGATAATTTTGTAATTTCTTTTGCCTAATTAGTCATTAGGGGAGTGCCCAAAGGGTCCTGAACCAAGTTCCCACATTTGTACCCCAAAATATAAATTTAGCACTTTTTTTCTCCTGCCTTTTCCTGGAGAAACTTTTTCGCCTGGTTTTGCCTATAGAGTTTTCGCCTAGGCGTAACCGTCCTGGAATTGATTCTGGCGATAATGCGAAAACATGCGAAAACCGTGCATTGGCGAAAACTTTTCGCCAATCACGGCTTTTCGCTTCTAATTGAATTCGGCCCTTAGTCTATGATTGCTGTCACCTGTGTTGAAACACTTTTATCAATTAACTAGTTCAACACAGGTGACTGCAATAATAAATTAAGAGGGAAGTCCATGAACGCCTAGAGCAGTCGCGTATCTATAATGTGTGCAGTGTGCGGAGCACATGGGCCCCCGGGTCCAGGGGGCCCCCGCATCATACACCCTGCACCCATATTTTTATAAACTTACCTGTCCGTGGTCCCCGCGTCGGGTATCAGCGCTGCTCAGAACACCGGAAAATGGCCACTGCGGCCATTTTTCCAGTATTCTGCGCATTCGCAGTAGACTCCAGGCACACTCTAGTGCCCAGAGTCTAATGCGCATGCACAGAATGCCGGAAAATGCCCGCCTCGGCCATTTTTCCGGCGTTCTGCGCATGCGCAGTAGACTCCCGGCACACTCTAGTGCCCGGAGTCTATTATGGCTCCGGTGGCTGACCAGTCGAATCAGTCGGCTGCCAACCACCAAGGAGAGAGGAGGGGGCCCCGCAAGGGGAGTGCACACGGGCCCCCTCCTCTCTTAAGATGCTCCTGGCCTACAGCCATCTTTTAAGGCCCCTATACATCTGCGATGTAAATTCCCCAATCCCCATAAGCCAGGGATTGCCGATCCCGATCAAAATATGATCAGGATCAGCAAATCTGGAATTGTTAACATGAAGAATGTTACCGATTCCCCAACGGATCGGTGACCATCAAAGGTAGCGATCAGCATTTCCGACCAGCAGTTCGGGTCTGATTAGGGAAATGGGGTAATGACCGGCAGATGTAGGGGGCCCATTCTCGTAAGTGCCTGGGGAATTTGAGAACATTAGCTGGAGTACAGAGAAATCTTGTAAGTAATTTATAACTTATTAGTTTGACAACTAGAGCTGCTCAAACTGAGTTAGGTGCCCAAATAAGTTCTGCTTGTGTCCTTACTTTTAAATACAGCTTATGAGCTTCTCAACATCTCTTTTAAAAGTTGAAACAAAAACTTCCCTCATTGTTACTTACTGTTACTGTACTATCAGTAATTGATGGCATAACTGACAAGGGAGTATGAGGTAAGAGAGTTTATTCAAAACAAGAGGCAGCATAACTTTGCTTCTTCTATCAGAGGTACATGTGTAACACTATGGACATGATGTAATTTCCTTTTCAAGTATTTAGTATAGTGCCAGTCTAATATTGTAGTCCTCATCCAAAATTCATTATTTGGAAGTGGCTAGGAGCTGAAAACAAAGTCTAGTCCATTGAGAACTTGGGATACATTTAGTAAAGATCTTCTGAACAGAAATAAAAGGCAAGTGGCAGAAAATTCAACGACATATGGAACAAATATAAAATATAAAAGCAGTACATTCATCTGTCTATCATGATATATTGCTATACTGACCAACCAAAACCATAATAAATTAACCCTGTAGAGTAGCTTCTTGATCTTCAACCCTAGTTGTTCTATAGAGCTCACAGATCCAAATGTCATTGGTTTCCATCATTTCGTAATTTTCCATAAAGGCAATTTGCAAACGGCTATCTGAAGTATGGCCACATCTGAGTGAGTAGACTGATGATTTTTTTTGATACTCTCCACTTTGATGAAAGATATGAGCTATCTCTGATCTGAAGGCTTCCCTTAATTCCTGGGACAGGAGGTTAGAGATAATTCTCAAAGGCATCCACCACGCAGTTGATGCTGTAGAACAGCGGTGGCCAACTCGCGGCTCTCGAGCCGCATGCGGCTTTTTAGGTTTTGAGTTGCTCCTCTCACTGTGTGAACGCTGACCTCTGAAGCGATCAGTGGTTAAAGAAGCCTCTGATCGCTTCAGAGGCCAGCGTTCCCAGTGATGAGTGATGTGAGGAGCCTGCCCTGCACGCCTGCTGGATCTAGTTAGATCCAGTCAGAGGCAGCGGCTGCAGGAGCAGAAGGCAGAGCGGTCAGGTAAGTACTGGGCTGGGGGCACTGCTTAAGGAGCACTACTTTAGGGGGCACTGCATATGGGGCAAAACTATAGGGGGCACAAATACAGGTGGCACTGCATAAGGGGCAAAACTATAGGGGGACACTGCATAAGGGGCACAAATACAGGGGTACACTGCATAAGGGACACAACTACAGGAGAACACTGCATAAGGGACACAGCTACAGGGGGATCTGCATAAGGGACACAACTACAGGGGGAACTGCATAAGGGGCACAACTACAGGAGGCACTGCATAAGGGGCACAACTACAAGGGGTACTGCATAAGGGGCATAACTACAGGGGGCACTGCATAAGGGGCACAAATACAGGGGGCACTGCATAAGGGGCAAAACTACTGGATGCACTGCATAAGGGGCACTACTGCCTGAGAGCCAGGGGGGGGGAGGAGGCAGGCAGCCTGAGAGCTGGGGGGATGGTGTCTGCTTTCATGCTTATGGGAGCAGAGTAGGGCTGTTGACATAACTCTGGGGGGTGGGGTGGGGGTGGCTGGAGTGACACATGAGGGGCTGCTGCAGTGGCATGAGGGGGCTGCAATGTCACATGAATGTGGGCTAGAATGGCAAGGGAGGGGGCTGGAGTGACACATAGGGGAGCTGAAGTGTGTATTATGCAAATCTTGCTTTTTCAATGTATTTATGTGGTTCTGTATTTCAATATGTATTTTATGTTGATTTGGTTTTTAAAATTATTTTATGTGGATCTGGCTTGTTTCTGTGTATTTTATGTGAACGTGACTTTTTCAATGTATTCTATATTGCTCTGGCTTTTTATTTCACTTCAACACTGAAAAAATTATATTGGGAAGATTATGCAAGTTATGTATTTTCAATGTGCTGGGCTCGCCCCCAGTGTGACTAAAAATGGGGGTGTGACACAAAGTCATGCTCCTGCAAATGCCATATCAAAGGCATGTGCGCACAAAAATGGGGCGTGGCCTTGTGGCAGCTAGACCGCTAGTCAGCCCAGGCCGGGGATCCCTGGAGAGCTGGGGACCCCCCTCAAAAAAGTGTCCCCCTCTCCATGACACCCCAGGTTGATAGCCCGGGGCTATCCCCGCCAAAACGCTGGACACACACACCGTGACAGTATATGTTTATTAAACATACATGCACTCACACATGTACACACACATACATGTACACATACTCACCTATCCCTGTAGCTATCGGTCTACTTCTCCGGTAAGTTATCAACAAGGGACCTGTGAAAAAAAACTATACTCACCATCTCCTATGCAAGGTTCTGTCCTCTTCGTTCCAAAGTAAGCATCCCACGGACTTGGCAAAAAAACCCCCGAAAATCGCGAACCACGTACTTAAGTACCGTTCAATAGAACGGTACTCACCGAATGTCAGCTTAGCGGTGGGATATCACCATGGAAACCCCGCCGCTAAACGTTCATTGGCTGAGAGAGGTCATCCCCCCATCTCTCAGCCAAGGAACAGCTCCCTCCATTGTAGTCAATGGTGGGAACCGCAGGGTAAACTTTAATAACCCTGCGGCTCTCCATTGACTACAATGGAGGGAGCTGTTCATTGGCTGAGAGACGGGGGATGACCTCTCTCAGCCAATGAACGCTTAGCGGTGGGTTTCCATGGTGAACAGTACTTCAGTTCGTTGGTCCGCGTTTATCGGTTTGTTTTTTTGCCAAGTCCGTGGGATGCCTACTTCGGAACGAAGAGGACAGAACTTCGCATGGGAGAAGGTATGTTTTTTTTCACAGGTAACCCTATGCATACTTTACCGGAGAAGTGGACCGATAGCTACAGGTATAGGTGAGTATGTGTACATGTGTGTGTGTATGTGTGAGTGCATGTATGTTTAATAAACTTATACTGTCACGGTGTGTGTGTGTCCTGTATTTTTTTTTACCATTTCTTTATAGGTGAACTACACATACCAGCGGCACCTTAATGCCCCGCATGCTGGTACTTGTGGTTCACCAAGTACCAGCATGCGAGGGAGGCTTGCTGGGACCTGCAGTTCTACTTGTAAAGACAATGGTGTTCATTCTATTATTTACACCACACCACTCAACCCGCCACCCACCGCCCAGGGGTGGCGGGGATAGCCCCGGGCTATCAGCCTGGGCCTGGGGTGCCCTGGAGAGAAGGACCCCTTTATTGGGGGGGTCCCCAGCTCTCCAGGGATCCCCGGCCTGGGCTGACTAGCGGTCAGGGCTGATGCTGCGGCTGGGGGGCCCGGTGAAAGGGGTGCCCCTGACTGTGGCATCAGCCCCCCGGTAGAAAAAGTTCGGTGCTGGTTCTGGAAGATACAGGGGAACCCTACTAATTTTTTTCCCCTGTTTTTCCAGAACCAGGACCGGATCAGAGTCCAGTGCTGGTTGTTCAGAATACGGGGGACCCCTACGTAATTTGTCCCCCGTATTTTGGCAACCAGGGCAGGTTCTGACTAGCCCGGTGCTGGTTGTGCTTAAGTACGGGGGGACCCCTACGTTGCTTGTCCCCTGTATTTTTTGCACACCCAGCACTGGGTCACTAATGCCGGGGCTGGTTGCTCTTTTTTGGGGGGCACGCCATTTTTTTTACACAAAGTTTTTTTTTCTTTTACCGCTGCAGCACAGACGGGTCTCACTGATTTGTCAGTGCTCTGTGTCAATGACACAGATGCAAGTAGCACAGATTTCCTGCTCCATGCGTGCATCTGTGTCATTGAAATACACAGCAGCACAGACAGGTCTCACTGACCCATCCGTGCTCTGTGTCAATCATGTAGCACGGATCTCCCGTGTTGTGCAGTGTCCCATAAAGGCTGTAGTCCTAGAGGGGTGCTGTAGTGTTGTCCAGGGGGTGATCTGTGTTTGTGAATTGTGTGCACAGTAGCCGCACGTGCATCAACAAAGTAACGCTAAGCGTGCACCTGTGTCATAAGTAAAGGGCCAGCTGGCTTGTCCATTGAAGGGTGCTGTAACCCCCAAAGTGCACTACAAACAAAATAAAAAAAATATTTTCTGTGTTTGTGAATTGTATGCACTGTGGCCGCACGTGCATCAACAAAGTAGCGCCAAGCGTGCGCCTGTGTCATAAATCAAGGGCTGGCTGGCTTGTCCGTTAAAGGGTGCTGTAACCCCCAAAGTGCACTCCAAAAAACCCACATTTTTTTGTGTTTGTGAATTGTGTGCGCAGTAGCCGCACGTGCATCAGCAAAGTAACGCCAAGCGTGCGCCTATGTCATAAGTAAAGGGCTGGCTTGCTTGACCGTTAAAGGGTGCTGTAACCACCAAAGTGCACTCCAAACTAAATAAAAAAATATTTTCTGTGTTTGTGAATTGTGTGCACTGTGGCCGCACGTGCATCAACAAAGTAGCGCCAAGCGTGCGCCCATGTCATAAGTAAAGGGCCAGCTGGCTCGTCTGTTAAAGGGTGGTGTAACCCCCAAAGTGCACTCCAAACAAAATAAAATATTTTTTTCTGTGTTTGTGAATTGTGTGCACTGTGGCTGCACGTGCATCAACAAAGGAGCAGCGCCAAGTGTGCGCCTGTGTCCCATAAGTAAAGGGCAGGCTGGCTTGTCCGTTAGAGGGTGCTGTAACCCCCAAAGTGCACTCCAAACAAAATAAATTATTTTCAGTGTTTGTGAATTGTGTGCACTGTGGCCGCACGTGCATCAACAAAGTAGCGCCAAGGGTGCACCCGTGTCACAATTAAAGGGCCAGCTGGCTCGTCTGTTAAAGGGTGGTGTAATCCCCAAAGTGCACTCCAAACAAAATAAAAAATTTTTTTCTGTGTTTGTGAATTGTGTGCACTGTGGCTGCACGTGCATCAACAAAGGAGCAGCGCCAAGCGTGCGCCTGTGTCCCATAAATCTGTTAAAGGGTGGTGTAACCCCCAAAGTGCACTCCACAAAAAATAAACAATTCTTTTTTTTCTGTGTTTGTGTGCGAAATGTATGCACAGTAGCTGCACGTGCATCAACACAGCAGCAGCGCCAAGCGATCGCCTGTGTCATAAGTCAAGGGCCGGTTTGGACATCTGGTCCGGACTGAAGGATGTGCCAACAATTTCTGTCAAGTTTACTGTCACTGCATATGATACTGTCACCATTGACAGAATGGTGGAGGATTACATCAGTGACAGCATCCAAGTATGCATGTCAGACAGTTCGTTCCTGTACTGGCAGGAAAAAGAGGCAATTTGGAGGCCCCTGTACAAACTGTCTCTATTTTACCTGAGTTGCCCCCCCTCCAGTGTGTACTCCGAAAGAGTGTTTAGTGCAGCCGAGAACCTTGTCAGCGAAAGGCGTAGGAGGTTGCTTCCACAAAATGTGGAGAAGATGATGTTCATAAAAATGAATTTTCAACTCTTCCAGGGAGACCAGCCTCCAGAACGTACAGAGGGACCTGTGGTGGTGGATTCCAGCGGGGACGAATTAATACTCTGTGAGGATGAGGATGTACACAACACTGAAGAGGGTGAGGAATCAGTGGATGAGGAGGATGAGGACGACATCTTGCCTCCGTAGAGCCAGTTTGTGCAGGGACAGATTAATTGCCAGCTTGTTTTGTGGGGGCCCAAACGAACCAATCATTTCAGCCACAGTCGTGTGGCAGACCCTGGCGCTGAAATGTTTGGTTTGTTAAAGTGTGCATGTCCTGTTTATACAACATAAGGGTGGGTTGGAGGGCCCAAGGACAATTCCATCTTGCACCTCTTTTTTTTCTTTGCATTATGTACTGTTTGGGGCCTAGTTTTTCAAACTGCCATCCTGTCTGCCACTGCAGTGTCACTCCTAGATGGGCCACGTGTTTGTGCCACCAACTCGTGTCGCTTAGCATAGTCATCCAGCTACCTCGGTGCAACCTTTTGGACATAAAAACACTATTGTGAGGTGTGAGGTGTTCAGAATAGACTGGAAATGAGTGGAAATTAAGGTTATTGAGGTTAATAGCATAGGAGCAGAAAAACCCACAAATTCTGTGATTTTAGCTGTTTTTATGCTTTTAAAAAAAATATACAGATCCAAAACACAAAATCCAGAACCCAAAACACGGAAGGGAGGTTTTGGCAAAACCAATCCAGATTCAAAACAAAAAGAAAGATCCAGATCCAAAACCAAAACACAAAGCACGAAAAGTGGCCGGTGCACACCCCTAACTTATATTAATTTATGAATTCCAGTGACGTCCATGCAGCCACCCATAGTGCAGTTACAGATCATAGGAACAATCACTGATTCAGCGCACTGTCCTACTGACATTTATAGTTAGTAATATGAAGATGGTAGAAAACTGTGTCCAAAGTTAAGATCAGAAATTAATTAAAGAGGATGGACCAGAGACAGCAACCTAGATTAAAGTTAATTCCCAGGATTAATTAAGAATTATCAGCAAACATAATCAGAGTTAATGCCGGGGTCTTGAAACACTTTAAAACCAAATAGTATCAGCAGTGTAGTCAGGGGTAATGCGAGGAGTTTGGTACACTTGGAAGCCAGTGAATTATCAGCATGTATGATCAGCCTTACTAGTCAAGGTGCCAAAATTCATAAACGAATAAAAAACTATAGCATGTTCTTGTACACTTGTAAATTATAGAGTTGTCAGCAAGCGTGGTGATGGCTTATGCCAGGAGATTTTTGTACTTGTAAATTAGGGAGTTTTCAGCAAGCAAGGTAAGGGACACGTTCAGTACACTTGTGGTCAATCTAATGCACACTAGGTAATGCTAGACACCAGAAAATGGACACAATATTCTGGCAATGCTGAAGCCAGTTTGATAGGTTATATTCTCATATTGAACTATTGTGTATTATTGCACTGTCTCATTCTTTATTGCAACATCTTGTTAATGATGTAGAAATACTGGACTCTTATGCGAGGTACACACCTTACTAACGCAGCAGCCAGCTGACCTTCCTGCCGTCGGTGCGACCGATTTGGCAAGCATACACACTTACCAATCAGTTGCTTGATATGTCTGGCCAGATATCACAACTGGGTGGGCATTTAAATTTGCCCGGCCAGTTGTGATGTCATTGTTGCTTGTTCCTGTGGCCAGCATAACCGGTCGGGTGGTCGCCTGAAAACACAGACAGATGTGTATCTTACAGATATATTGCATCTGCTGTGCTGCATGGCCAGTGTGATATATCTGTGAACACACAGATATATCGTGTGTACACACCCACAGATCCTCTGAACAATATATCGTTTGTTGACTGTATCATATAGTGTGTACCCTTTATTAAAGCATAACCAAACTGGTTATACCCAGTGGCGTCCCTCCCCGCGGTGCCACCCGGTGTGGGGAGGGATGATGTGCGCACAACTTATCCGCGCACCGCAGAAAAGGGGGTGTGGCCACATGGGGAGGGGGCGTGGCCATGCGGCCCGAACCACCCTGCCTATTACTTAGGGTGGGAAGGTACAGGAGGTCCCTGGGCGGAATTCAATTCTTTCCAGCTCCTATCGCGCCCGACGGAGCTATTCAATTCTTGCTCCTGTCGGGCACGATGAGCTGCCAGTGCTACATTTCAGCTCGCAGCCCCTGGGGGATGAGAGCTGAAATGTGTGAAAAGTGACATGTTTGAGCGCCCAAACATCTCTTTTCGCGATCGCGCCCAGCACTTTGGTCGGGTTTAGCTGCTTTACGCAGCTAAACCTGACCTCTATGGGCGCGATCAGCACGAAAATCTTGAACAATTGCATAGCGGCCCGCGATCGCCTGTCACTTTAGACGGGAGATGCGGGGTGCGAAAACAATTGAATTCCGCCCCCTGTGTTGAGTGCTGGACGGATCACTCAGTGACAGGAGCCGAGTTCTGCACTTAATGCTGCAGTGCAGCACCCGGCTCTTGTCAGTGAGGGGGAGTGACACCCGGGTGCGGTCCGCACCCCCCTTGTGACGCCACTGGTTATACATTATAAGGGGTTGTGCTTAATTGCTATGCTTTGTGACTAATGTAGGCAGAGATCGGTTATAACTGTTTTAGGCTGTATGAGATGGACACTTTCATGGTTATTTTGGCTTCTCTATGTAGTGGACATGAATGAGGTTAATTCTGACATTAGCAGTTCTATAAAGTGGACATAGGTTTGTACAAGATGGACATGAGGAATGGGTGTATTATGAAATGAGTGCACGCAACCAAATGTAAATGAAGCCTCATACCACCCACCCCGCACCCAGAGATTTATACTATTACCAAAATTCTATTTTTACCTGCAGACGAGAAACTCTGATCTATTATATCTTTACCGCATTGGCACAGCTTGGTGGCCAGTGCACAGCCTCCTATACAGCACCATTCTACCAGGCATAGATTTGTGGTCTCTACAGATTTGATGTGTCAAAAGAATAATACTGTAGTTAACCCAGGGCCTGATTCAGATTTTGGAAGTAGCGGGCTTGTGAAAATACACTAATGACTTAGCTAATCAGGCCTACAATACTTAAAATCGCAATAACATTTAAATATTCCTTTCAACTTCATCCTTTATAGGAGATTTCTATATTAACTATAGGTAGAAACACTTGGAAATAGTGTCTCTGTAAATTACATAATCATCAAAATCCGTCTGTTGACATTTCATTTTCTAGATTTTCTAGACTTTCTAGATAAAAGATAAAAATGACACATATGATGTACACTAGACAGTACTGTCTTGCAGATGAATTATCAGTAATTAGTCATGGTATCCAAACAGTTGGTAAAGACTACTTACTTGCAGTTTGGACTATTCCCTTGTTCTGTAACAATTCTGTTACTTTGCTGTACACTGTGTGACTGATACAGAGCTAGTTCATATGCACTGTTGTACACGTCAGGATGTGACCACCCTGCGTGTGCCTGTTTTTCTACTAGTCATCATAAATATGACGCAAATGCACCTGTCGTATACTAGGTATAAAAGATATACCTCCAAACTAGTGTATTCTCACCTATGTTTCGTTCTGCATAACCCACAATTGTGTGAATAAGCCCTCCCTGAACTTTGCCCATGTGATAGCGCTCATAATATGTATGACCATGCATCACCAATACTTTTCTGCATCCATTTTTAAAGTATGTACATTGCAAATTCACGCAGGATACACTCTTTAAATGAGCGTATGTTCAACTCTGCAATAGCTCCTGTAAAGGTGGGTACATACCTAGCAGATATATCTATAGATGATGGTCGTTCATACACACTGAACGACCATCATCTTCCAGGCAGCCGCAGGTCCCACTGGCCTGGGGGGCGGGTCTGTGGTGTGTCCGTCCCCTCCCCGCAGCTACCGCTGCATGTGTAGGGGTGATTGGCAGACCGCCCGTACACATTGCCCGATGGACAAATATATCTGCAGATGCCATCAGCTGTGCAGCACAGCCGATGTGATATGTCTGTGAACGACGACATTCACAGACATATCGCTGGTACACACTAGCTGACGGGCACCGGATATATTGGCTGATCAGCTGATCGGCCAATATATCTGTCAGTGTGTACCCAGCTTAAGAGCTATTTACAATATATATATGAAGGGGTGCAGAATTTATATCTAATCATGTCCATCTATGCTCTAAGCGTCATGTCCTCGTGTCAGCATAATGAGTGTTGCTTATACCTCTCTTAGGTGTGTTTTGATCATTATAAATATCTGGAACTACCTAAACAGTAAATAGGAGTTTTGAACCCATGGTAAAGGCATGTATAGAACTAAATCAGTCCTACTACAATTGACATTAAGGGGGAGATTTATCAAAACTAGACAAGTGAAGAAGTTGCAAATACTGTAGCAACCAATCAGATTATATTATTTATTTATCACATTTTGTAAAATGATAGCTAGAAGCTGATTGGTTGCTATGGGAAACATTAGTCCTCTTTAGAAGATTTGATATTCTCCCTGTCTAGGTGTGTAGTCCATACATTCTTTACACTACAGCAGAGGTTCCCAAACTTTTTAGAACCACGGCGCCCTAGAGTATCAGAACTGTTTTCACGGCGCCCTAAGCCAAACATTTGTTGTTGAGAAATTCAGAAAAAATTTAGTAAAGTAGTAAAGAAAAGTAAATTGTACGTAACCGTCATCCTTAGGGTCAGTTATGTGGTGGTGGACAGGTTTGAGCTTCTGTTTGTCCACATATTTACATTATATTGACCATAAATAATTTGATTTGTTGCTGGACCACCAACCTGAGGCACACCTGTAAGTGTCCTGAGGCACCCCAGGGTACCACGGCGCACAGTTTGGGAACCACTGCATTACAGTATATCAGAAAGGCTACATATTTCAGGCAACATATCACTGTAGGCAGATAAAACAAACTCTAGCAGATGCAGCCTAGACAGACAGACAGATTAGATAGATATTGTCTCAATTTGAACACCCAGACAATAGGGCTTATACATTGCATGACAGATGCACATCCAATATGGCAATTAATCTGTACAATGCACACTCAGTAACATTACACTTCTAGTATATAATGGGCACTTACCATCTCCTGGTTGGAAATAGTTGCCAGTATGCCCCATTTGCTTTTATGGGCTAATATTCGAGCATATGTGGCCAGCTTGTGCTGAAGGGCAGCTGCAGGAGAAGGTGGGCTCTCAGTCACTGTACTGCTTTCTCTTTTGTATGAGAACATCCTTGATGGTGAAGAAATCTGTTTGTTCATGTCAGGCTCTGGCCTGGTCTTTGTTTCTGTACCCTCCTTGTAAGCTGAACCTGGGTAGCTTTGCTTCCACATGCTAATTGTATCTTCTAGCAGTGCTGGCAAAGCATCCTCAGTGGAGGAGCTGTCCAATTCTTCTTCTACTTCATTTGTAACTGACCATGACACCGAGTTTAAAATCACATAACCTTGAGCATATGACAGCAACGTGCACCCAAACATCCATAATAGGCAGGATGCATGAGCAGTTGTTTTGCAATTGAAGCAAGATACAGACATTTTGAGGCTGGCAAATGATGCCAGTGGAATGTATTGCTAAGCTTAGGAGGTTTCCCACTGCAAGGCTGTGAGTGCCATCTGCTGGCCAAATTTGAAGTTTAAATGGATTTCATGATACTTTTAGGGCAAATGAGTTAAGATTTGCAGTAGGCCAAAATAAATATTGTGTACCTGTATCATATAATGCTCCCAATAAAAGATAACATTACTTATATTAAAGGCAATTTGGCTGCATGCATACTCACCTGTAGCACTAAAATGTCCAGTGATAAGCTGTAAACTTATCTTCTAGGGCAGTGATTTTCAAACTTTTTTAACTGGAGGCACACTACACAAGATCTTAATATTGCTGAGGCACATCATTCGGCGATGCGGCGTGCGCGACCTTGGAAAAAACATACATATTGGCTCCCACATAAAAAAACCACATACATTGGCCCTCACAGGAATAAAAGGCAATAAATTGGCCCCCACAGTAAAAATTAACACTGGCTGGCCCCCACAGAAACAAAAAAAAAGACATTGTTGAACCCCAAAGAAAATAAAACGCCACATTGCTCCCCCCAAAAAAACAAAGTACACTGGCTCCCACATAAAATATTAATATACATTTTTTTGTCCCTACCTGTTCCTCATATACAAAGCTGTCAGCAGAGTGCAGGCAGGCTGGCTTGTGGCCACAGGGCTGGCTGGACATGGAGGTTGAGCTGGTGGCTGTGGGGCTGGCTGGATAGTGAGACAGGCAGGCATGTTGGCGGTGCTGGTGGCCGCGGGGCTGACTGGTGAGACAGGTTGGTTGGTGGTCGCAGGGCTGGCTGGCGTGTTGGGGTTGCTAGTGGTCGCGGGGCTGGCTGGTGAGGCAGGCAGGCTGACTGGGGGTGCTGATGGCCTTCATGCAGATCATCTGCAAGGGCTGCGAAGCTGGCGGGCGGGCAGTCTGACTGGAAATGCGGCGTGCGTGACCTGTGATGTCAAGCCGCTGCGTCTGCATAGGTGATGACCCGGGCATGCCTGAGACTCCCAGAAGAGCTCAGTGCTGCCCGGTCCGCAATACAGCAGATCTGACTGGCAGCACTGACCGCCAGCTCTGACCGTGCGGCACACTTAACAACTGTTAAGGGTAATATCCAGTTTTAGACAAACTATCTCGTTAAAATATGTATCTTTCTTATTTTTAGGACAGTTGAAGCTACTGTACATTCACATTCTAGTGTGCCTCAGGCATCACCCCACTGTTGGATGTAAAACTGCCCATAAAGCTGGGTACACACTAGGTTGACGACCTGCCAACCTATCTAATGATTGGTAAGTGTATAAAACACTTACAGTACCAATTGTGTATGCGCAGTTAGCGCTGACGTCACAACTTGGTGGGCATTTAAATTTGCCCGCCCAGTTAAGTTGATAAAAGAAAGAACTTCACAACAAACAGTCGACCAGTGGTTAACACAGAAACTAAAATATCACCTCAGTCAGACAACAGAAAAAAATAATAAACAATATTTACCAATAGTTCATAAATTGTTTGGTACATGCAGATTCCAATATCTTTTCTTCCTGCGGATCTGCAAAGACAGATGTCTCCCCTGCTCTTATAGAGCTCTGTCAGTGAAGACACAAAGAATTGAATATAGAGCAGTAACCTTTTTAAAAATAGTAGGTTTAATACATCAGTACACTTACAATAGTCAAAAAATATATCAGCATATATAAATACTCAAATTAGGCAAAGCGACTTCAGAAGGAATAATCACTGTGGTCCCAGATATGGAATATGGGAAGACTGGGTCTGGTCTCCGGATACAAGATCCACCACACGGGTCCTGTTGGCAATTTCCCCGGAGTGTCAGGTAAACATGAGCTACGCTTGACGCGTTTCCGACATTAATGGGCCATTCATCAGAAGAGGTCACTCAGATTGGCCCTTGCAACTCCGTAGCTGAGACCAGAAAGTCTGCGTCAGAAGATGCAGACCCTGGCCTCTGCACTCCCAGAATCAGGCTGCGGCTCAGGAGGCACTGCGTGTGCCCCACCATCGGAGATGTATGCAAACTAGGGATGTGCAGGCTCGGATAGGTTCGAGCTTGCACGCCGAGTTCAGATTTTTCCCTCCAAAAAACGGGACTCAGAAAGAGGCAAAACGTCATCTTGCATGGACAAACATCATCATTCCTGGAGTCCAGGAATGATGATGTTTGTCCATGCAAGATGACGTTTTGCCTCTTTCTGAGTCCCGTTTTTTGGAGGGAAAAATCCGAACTCGGCGTGCAAACTCGAACCTATCCGAGCCTGCACATCCCTAATGCAAACCATCGGTTTTGTGTACATCTCTGAATAAGGCCCTGTGTCCATTATACCTGGGATATGCTACTCCTGTTGTGCCACTCTTGTTCATTAACACATTAGCCACAGCTCAGGGAGGATATGAATGAAGGGGATGCGATGAGCATCTCGACAAGCCGGATGCCGTCTGCCGGAACCCCGGCATCGAAATCCCGAACGCCGAGTCAACACCGGTGCCGAAATCCCGACATGACTCGGGATCCCCACATCGGGATCCCGGCAGACAGCATCCCAATCATAAGAACACTGAAGGTGAGTATCAGCCGCGGGGGGGACACTTATTTTTAGGCGCCGCGGGGGTGTTAGCGGTAGGCTGTGGGAGGGGGAGAGGTTCGGGTTAGGATCTGGGCAGGAGGGGTTAGGTTCAGGCACCACCTGGGGGGATTAGGGTTAGTCAGTAAGGGGGAGGGTTAGGGTTAGGCACTTACCAGGGGGGGGGTAAGGGCAGGAGCATATCTATAATGGGTGCAAGGTGTGTGGTGCACACGGGCCCCCGGGTCCACACCGCACACGCTGCACCCATATTATGTAAAACGTACCTCTCCAACGTCATGCGTCGGGTCTCCCAGTGCTGCTCACACACCGGAAAATGGCCGCCGCGGCTATTTTTCCTGCGTTTTGCGCATGCGCTGTGAGGAAATCACCAGGAAAATGGTGTTATGCGCAATAGACTCCTGGCACACTCTAGTGCCCAGAGTCTATTGATTCTGCCGTGGCCGGCCAGCCGCAACAGTCGGCTGCCGGTCGCCGAAGTGAGAGGAGGGGGCCCGTGACGGGGGATGCACACAGGCCCCTTCCTCTGTAAAGACGCCACTGGGTTAGGGTGCAGGGTAGGGAGGGTTAGTATTAGGGTACAGGAAAGAAGGGTTAGGGGGTAAATAGGACAGGGGAACAGTACTCACTGTTCCCCTGTCGGGATTTGAACTTTCGGGATGCCACTGTCAGTGTACTGACATCCAACATCCCGTCCATCGGTATCATACCGATTTGGGAAGTGTTTGTTTAACATTACTGTGTCCCTGTGTTTATTTATAGGTCCTGTGCTGCCAGTGAATGCTGGAACTTATGGGATACATGTTGGGACTTGTAGTTCTGCAAGTGCCCACATGCCCATCCAGTTATTGGCAGGCAGGACTTGCTGAGCCTTGCAAGTCCACACACTAAGCTTATTAATATCTTACCACAACCCGCACCGCCCCATGGTGATCAGGCCGAGGCTAGCTTACATTATGATAGAGGCACTGCATGTTGCTGGTCTCGCCTTGCTTCCTCAATGTCTCCTGAATTCAAGGTGACCACTTAATACATGTTACAGTTTGTATCCTAACAAGGTCTCCAAAGTGCTAATGTGGTTTAAGACTTTGCAGTTTTCATACATATACTTAGATTGTGATTTTATTTTGTGTGGTTTAGCCCTTAGTAAATCAGACTATTTACAAGCAGTATATCAAAGTGCATGAAAACATGGTTTGAGCAAAACACAGTTTACTAAATTTCTCCCTAGGGGGTCTATTTACTAAGCAGTGTTAGGAGACAGAGTGAAAAGTGATAAGAAAGTGATAAAGTGCCTTTGCACAACAGGGGTATTTCGAGTGGCGATCAGGTGACCAAGCCTCGCGGCGAAACGCGCTTCCTCCCCCCACTGTTTGCGGACTGCATGCTACTTTTCCCGACATGTGGGGAATTCTCCCCAATTATATTTTTATTAGATACAGTAAATAAATTGAAATATTATAATAATCTCAATAATATCATATACAAAAATAAAATCAAATAAAATTTAAAACAATAAAATAAAAGGAGGGGGACAAAAAAAAGGGTAAATAGCAAAATTTTAGATACTACACACTCAGAAAATACATACAAATAAAACATACATTCAAAACGGTATTGTATAGCCCGGTTATATATCAACAAAACAATACCCTTTTGGAACTCAAGAGACTATATAATTAGAAGGAGAAGGAGAATGTAGTATTCCAATATCAGTTGGGCCAGGTCTCAAGGGATTTCCTCCCAGACTATCCCTATATTCTTTCCATTTAAACCACAGCATATGGGGCGAAGAGACCGCAGTAGAATAGTTACTGTCCGCTGTCTCAAAATCACAATGGCATTGAACTTTATTTATTATATGGCCTAAGCTGGGCACACAGTCTGTTCTCCACAATTGAGCAATGGCAGCTTTTGCAGAGATTAGAATGTGCCCCATTATATATCTATCTCCCTTTGATAAGTTCCCAGGGAAAAAATGAAACAGAGCAATAACCGGGTCCAGTGGTATCCCCACTCCCGCAAAAGGTCTCAGTAGAGGGCATGACCAAAATACATGGAAGATACTTCCCACTTCTCCACACTTTCTCCAGCAAAATTTAGAAATGGATGGCCAAATCTTATGTTGTTTCTCAGGGGTGAAATATGATCTATGGAGTAACTTTAAGAACATTTATGAGTGGTTCATACAGCGAGACATCTTACAGCAGGTTCGAAAAACTATTTCCCAATCTTCCTTTTCCAATGTTCTTGACCAATCCTTCTCAAATTTTTGTAATGATGTGAATTTGTTTGGTCTATTCTCCGTTATTAGCTGTTGATACCACCATGTTATGCCCCCTTTTTGAGTAGAGGACTGGAATTGTTTTAGTATATACCCAGGTAAGGAACTATGTTGGAGATTGAAGGAGGGTAAGCTCTGAACCCAATGCCGCATCTGCAAGTATTTAAAAAAATCCTGTTTCGGGAGACTGAACTTACTCTGAAGCTCAGAAAAGGAGATAACTTTTCAACCAGACATCATATCCCCCAATGAATTCATTCCTGCAGCCTTCCAAGACTCAACCTGTAGGTTTCCAATTAGTCTAGCTATACAAGATATTGAGAGTGCAGTTGTCGGTAAGGAAACATCTTCACACTTAATAACGAATCTATTCCATGCCTGTATTGTGGCACCAACTGAACCAGAGTGCCTGGAACTTGGGGGCTGTGCAGAGACCGGAAGCCATAACAAATCTGGGAGAGCTAGGGGTTTAGCGGCCTCCGATTCCCACGCAACCCAAGGTTTAATGTTATCCCCCGCAAACCAATCTCTCGCCTGATTTATCAAACAAGCATACTGGTATTTCTCTATATCTGGGAATGCAACTCCTCCTTCAAGTTTAGGTAAAGAGAGAGTTGCTCTTGCTATTTTTGGCCTACCCCCTTTCCAGATGTATCGGCCTATGGCTTTGTTAAATTTATTGCACATAGGTTTAGGGAGAACTCTGGGAATAGTACGAAACTGATACAACAGTTTTGGCAGTAGCACCATTTTAAAGGCAGCTATTCTGCCCAGCCAGGATACTTCATGTAGCATCCAGTCTTTCAAAGCCACTTCAAAAGTGGCCAGTAAAGGGGCATAATTGCATTCAATTATATCTTTGGTTCTAGTCAGGCGCACTCCTAAATATTTCAGGGAACATGATTCCCATGAATAGTTAAAGGAAGATTTTAAAAATTCTAATGTGTCCGTGGGGATATTTATTGGGAGGGCTTTGGATTTATTAGAATTAAGCTTATATAATGAGACCCTTGAATAACCATCCAGCAGACGGTGTAGAGCAGGGAGAGAATCTCGGGGATTATACAAACTAATCAAAACATCATCCGCAAATAGACAAATTTTGTGGCTAGTATTCCCCATCTTAGGGCCCTAAATTTCGTGTGACCCTCTGATTTTCTCAGCCAAAGGCTCAATTGCTAGCGCGAAAATGAATGGGGAGAGAGGACACCCCTGGCGGGTGCCATTTGAGATGCTAAAATTAGAGGAAAAGCAACCGTTTACATATACCCTAGCTGAGGGGGCCGTGTACAATGCCAGAATGGAATCTACAATTAATCCCTGAAACCCAAATTTCCTAAAAACCTCCCGGAGGTAGCCCCAGTGTAGTCTGTCGAAGGCCTTTTCTGCATCTAATGATAAGAGTAGTAGTTGTTTTTGAGTCTTCTCACAATGTTCTATAATATTGAAGGCTCATCTGGTGTTATCAGGTGATTGGCGACCCATAACAAATCCCACCTGGTCTGCATTAATTAAAGATGGTAACAGTGGGTTGAGTCTTAAAGCTATTAATTTGGTGAAGAGCTAAATATCCGCATTTAGTAGAGCAATGGGCCTATAATTCTGAACCTCAGTGGTGGGTTTGCCTGGTTTATGAATGGCTATAATCTGGGCTTCTAGCATTTCTTTGGGAAATATTCCTGACTTGGTAGCCTCATTAAACACTAGTAAAAGTACCGGCGCCAGATCCACCTTGTAAACCTTATAAAAATTAGAGGGATATCCATCAGGACCGGGGGCTTTATCTAAGGGCATGAGATCTATAGCTTTCTCAACCTCTTCTACAGTCCACGGAGCATTAAGAATTTCACACGTGGCCGAGTCTAGGACAGGGAGATCTACATCCCTGAGGAACTCTTTAATTCCCTCTAAGCTTGGTTGAGGTGTTAAAGGGTCCTCCTGTAGATTATATAACTTAGCATAGTACTCAGCAAAGGAGTTTGCTATTTTAAACGGATCTATCACCCTAACCCCTTTCGAGTTATTAATCGAATATATCTTTTCTCTAGCCCGCTTTCCTCTTAACTTACGGGCAAGTAATTTCGATGCGCGGTTTCCAAATACATAGAACTTCTGATTCAAACAGGCAAGGTTCCTATGCACTTCCTGTAATAAAAAGACATTAAGTTGCTTGCGTGCCCCAGCTAACTCTTTATATATGGTTTTATTTGCTGGGTCCGCTTTATGAGCTGTTTTTAGGGAGTTAACAACCTCTTCTAAGTTTTCCCATTTTAATCTATATTCTCGTTTAAACTTGGCGGCAATTTGTATTGCAGAGCCCCGAACAACAGCCTTCAAGGTGCACCAAAAATTAAAGACAGAGGTCTCATCTGCTTTGATATTGATTAAGTATTCCGATAAGGACATCTGAATATGCTGTTGAGCCTCCGGCTGAGCAAACATATGTTTACCTAATCTCCACGGGCCAGGGATATGTTGTCTATGTGCAATGTCCCATGAAAAGAGAATAGGGGAATGATCAGACCATGCCATAGGCATAATATCTATTTTCTTAATAGAAGATAGCGTAAATTTATCAGCTAGTACTAAGTCTATTCTTGAATACGAGCCATGAACATGTGAGAAAAATTAGAAATCTCTATCTACTGGATGTTTAATTCTCCAAACGTCATATAGCTCATATTCTGCAAGGAGCTGTCGGAATCCCCTAGAACACTCGGTAGACTGCCGATTCCTGGGCAAACTTTTACTAGACCTATCTATCAAGGGGTCGGGCACCAGGTTAAAGTCTCCCATAATAATAATGGCACCTTTACTGTATTTCTGGAGAAAAGCACAAAGTTTCCTACAAAAATTCTATTGACGTGTATTTGAGGCATATAGGGACGCTATGGTAACCTCCTTACCCTCCAATTGACCCACCAGCACTAAATATCTCCCTCCCGGGTCAGAATATTGTTTGTTCAGTACAAATGAACAATGTTTTGAGACAAGGATTGCTACTCCAGCTTTCTTAGATGGACCACTAGCCATATAGCAAAGGGGAAATCTATCATTATTAAATGCTGGTGGAGGGGAGACACAGAAATGTGTCTCTTGAACTGCTACAATTTGAGCCTTTAATTTATGGAAATGATTTAAAGCGAGCCTTCTCTTATGCGGTGAATTAAGCCCTTTGGCATTAATTGATATCAGATTAACCATAATAAAGTATTATTAGCCTACTACAATAAAATAATAAAAATACAAAAGGGGGAAAAAAAATAAATAAAAAACATAAAAATAAATACATAATCATAAAAATTAAATAACAACAAAAAGATGAACTAACTGAAATGCCCTCACTTGAGGACAGAGACGGTTGCCTAACCATGGCAACATAGTTGGGGTACATGGGAAATTAAACACATGTCATACACCACCTTAAACAACATTGAGAATACAAGGTCATAACTATAACCTAGATCAGCGGAACTTCTAGACCTGAGATAAGATAACTTGAATTTCTCCCTAGCCTAAAGAGGAACCCATTTAGATACTATGACCAACATAATAACAAAGAATCTAACTCAATATTACAGTCTTAGGGTTCTTGAGACTAATCAACTCTACCATATAGGCATGGGGGGAAAAAAACAAAAACTTATTTGAAATCATTACTATTCAGCAATCGTCCAGTCCTTCTGAATATGGCGAAGAGGAGAGCATCTAAAAGAGGACACTTCTATCTTCATCTCTGAAAGAAATTTCTCACCCTCTTCAATAGAGGAAATGGTGGTCAAGGAGCCATTGCGTGAGATGAGGAGTTTAGTAGGAAAGCTCCATCTGTAAAGAATATCAGCTTTTCGAAGGGCGGAGGTGATAGGTTGGAATGAACGTCTCTTTAGTAGAGTAGCCTGCGATAGATCTCCATATAACTGCAACTGGCCCATAACAGCGGCCGTTTCCTCAGATGGATGAGCAGCTTTCAACAGAGCCTCTTTAATATGGAAGAAGTGCATACACATGAGGACATCTCTTGATGCGTTCTCTGGTGCCCTTTTGGCTTTGGGGAGCCTATGAATACGGTCAATCAAAAGATCAGTAGATTTCGCAGAAGGAAGAAGCTTTTGAAACAGAGACATTGCGTAATTGTGGAGGCTGCTATTGGAAATATTCTCAGGAACGCCTTGTAGTTTTAGATTATTTCGGCGTGACCGGTCCTCCAAGTCACACACTTTATCTTTGAGTGATGCTATTTCATTCTGCATTGCTTCATGCATTGTGATGAGATCGTTATGCGACCCCACCACGTCACCCATTTTCGTCTCCAAATCATCCGTACGACCTCCAAGATCATCTATGGAGTGCTGACAAGACTGAAGAGTAGCCCGAAATTCAGCTGCAACTTCATTTTTAAATTGTGAGGAGTTTTTTCATTGTACCCACTGTAAGAACTTTTCCATCCTCTGAAGTATCCTGAGAGGGGCACGGAGGTGTCGCCCCCTTTGCTTTGTGCAGGTTGAAATATTGAGGACCCCTTTCGTGCTGCAGACTCTTCAACAACTTTTGATTTAGGAGATTGAGATGAGGCTTTGAAGAAAGAAATTTGAGAGACAGGTTTCTCGACTCTCGGCTTCTTAGGCACCATGTATGATATTAAGATTGTTGCAGAATAGAAATATGAATTAGCACAGACACACCAACACGCAATGACTTCAATATGCTGAAATTATCTCAGGTCTTACTATAGGCGGTATTGAACATGTGTTAAAGAGAAACAGCGACTACATCTCCCTGAGATCAGAATATACTTGCAGAGTAATTACAGATAGATTTGATAAAATTGGCTGTGCTTAAGCAGGAGAGTCAGCCTGAATACTTTCCAAAATGTCCCACAGACCTTTATAGAAATCTCACTTCAGGCCTGGCTGTGCAGGGGATAATCTGCCCCTGACACTTGGATGTTAGGACTGGGGGAAAGGCAGGAGGGGAGCAATCTCAAGCCAGTTTATGGTATCAGGCAGCCTAAGCCACCTACTCACACCAGCAGGACAGCGCAGTTGACAGATGCAGGCTGAGTGCAGGACGCCCAGCTACTGATATAGCCTACTCCTGGGGCCTGCTAATACTCCTTCCGGTTGGGTAAGGTGAGCACCTGCAGTCTCTCAAAGAGATTCCCTGGAAAATGCGGGGCAGGAGAGAGAGGCTACCTTTAGGCGCGAGTTGCGCGTTGCCGCGGGGCGCTCCTGGCGGGTCCCGCTCCTAATCCAGTCCCCGGCTTCACAGGTCTGACAGGCCTCAGTGCGTTGCTATGCGCCGGTGGTCGGCTGACACTTTCCCCGGACTTCTGGCACAGCCACAGGTGTCCCAGCAGGCTCTCGAGAGGCTCCGCAAAGCACTTTAAACCTTTGGGGTCTGGGAGAGGGTCTCATTAGCACCTTTTGTAGGGGATTCAGCAGGAGCCCACAGGGATTGCGTCCTCTCGATTCTGCAGTCAGGCCACACCCCCCCTGCATGCTACTTTTCCTACACACCTATCACAGCCAGAGTCCCTGGACTATGGACTAAAGGTACTTTCTATCCTTTCTATTGCAACTCTCATCTGAGCCCTTCAGCCTGTGACTCTCCCTGCAATGCCTACAGCAACAGGGGAGAGACACGGCTGATTTCTCAGACAGCAGCAGCGCCGTCTGTATTTTCCTCTGGGATCACACGCATATGGTCACCCTCCCATACCCTATTAGAACAGACAGGGGATTTGGAGGTGATTTCTCCGCGTTCCTCCTGTCCCAGACCTTGCTTCCTTCATTTTACACACTTTATATTCTTATTAATTACCATCATTGAATATATATTTCTCATTCATAGACTATAATATGTCATACATTTTGCCTTAGTTCATTAGTGTGTATTTTTACTGTATTCACATTTTCACCATCTGGGTATCTGACATATATCCATTTAGTATCATCATCTGCTTCATTCCCTATATCACACTCTCTCATTTGGGTTTTCATGTCTGTGACTCTCCCTGCTATGCCTCTGGTAACAGGGATATACACAGCTGATATCCCAGAAAGCAGAAGTGTTGTCTTTTTTATTTCCCTTGGGACTAGCACAGTAGTCACTCTCTCATCCCCTGTTTGATTTAGACAGGCGAAAGCAGAAGTGACTTTGTGCTTTCACATCCCAGGTCTTGCTTACTTCTATGGATTACTCTTCTTTCTTGTCCATAAGTAAATTTACATATAATCCCATTTTGATATCTCATAGGATATAACCCTGCTTCTCTGCAGAACAGATATAATAGAGTATCATATCTAATGTTATAAGTACTATACGTAGCCCCAATCCCCAGGAAATCTTGCTGTTGAAAACAATGTGGATACTCACCTCGATATTTAGTATTTTTGATTTATGGTGTGCCACCCCATACTAATTACATAATTTGATATCAAGACTAAGGGGTAAATTTACTAAGAATCGAGATAGGTCAAGATGACCATCTCGGGTGATTTATTCATTTTTTTCCTGCTTGCAAATTTACTAAAGGTAAAGTCGGGTGAGTTAGAGAGAGATTTCTCTCATCTCACTCGTAAAACTCGGGTGAGATAGCAATCTCGAATCAAATCACCATCGGGCCAAATCGGAAGTACTTTTCACCTAAAACATACATCTCTCAAATTTACCAAAAATCAGGATGACAAGCTCGGGTGAGATAGGAACAAACTCTCTGTCAAATCACTTTTCAAACTCTCAACCCCTGAGCTGCGAGATGGTCAGAAACATACACAAATCATTGTAATTTGTGTATGTTTCTTTCTGTAAATGGTTAAAATAGGTTTCATTTGTAAAAAAAATTATGCGAGGTCCCCCCCAAAAGACTAACCAGCCCCTGGCTTGCCAGCCTATCCTGGTTCTTAGTTTACAGGGAACAAAATGTGTAGGGTTCCACTGTAAATTATGAACCAGCAACAGGCAGCAGGGACAGAGATGGTTTTAAATATATGGCAAAAAAAATTGATGTGACATCCCCCATATATTTAAAACAGCCCTGGACCCTTTCACTGGGTCCCCCAGCCGCAGCATCAGCCCTGACCGTTAGTCAGCCCAGGCCAGGGATGCCTGGGGAGTTGGGGACCACCCAATAAAGGGGTCACCCTCTCCAGGGCACCCCTGGCCTAGGCTGATAGCCCGGGGCTATCCCCGTCACCCCTGGGTGGTGGGTGGCTGGTTGATACTGTAAGGTGTAGTGTAAAAATTAGATTTTTCATCAATGTCTTTACAGTGGAACTACAGGTCCCAGCAAGCCTCCCCCGCATGCTGGTACTTGGAGAACCACAAGTACCAGCATGCAGGGCATTAAGGGCCCACTGGTACCTGTAGTTCACCTGTAAAGAATGGTTAATAAAACACACAACACACCGTGAAAATAAAGCTTTATTGCATCCATTAAGACACTTACACATACTCACCTGTTTCCAGATTTTTATGTCCCCTTGTCAAAGTAAAGTATCTCATCGAATTACCTGTAAAAGAATTAAATTGGAAGCTAGGTTTTCTCCGCAAAAAATCACGTGGACCTTGTGTCCAATTGTGGAAATGCACAAAGGGTTTTCAGCACTGCAAAAAAAAAACAGTTACTTACATCTCCGGTGGTCTCCACGGCTCCCGGTCATCTCCCCTCCATGTTTGCACTGGGGAGGGGGCTGCTGGGAGTCAAAGGGGTTACTGGGAGGCCAGGAGGCTGCTGGGAGGGCAGGTGGCTCCTGGGAGGAGTAGTTCTCCCTGCTGCTGCCTCCAGGGGGCTTACATACACAAGGGTCACACACACAGTCACACACACTTACACATACGTACATACACTGACACACACTCACACAAAGATACACTGACACATCATACTTACATACACCGCTGCTGCAGAAGACGGGTCCGACGCTGGAGGGAGAAGACACTGGAAGGTGAGTAATTACTGACTAATTAAGCTAATTGGAAACTTCCAATTTTTCATCTCCGGAACCTCACCATCCAAGAGGGACTGAGGAGCTTTTATAACTGTCCCTCTTACTTTCACATTTTAGCACGTACTGACACCCCAAAAATAAAAGTTATGTTTTATCTTTATTTCAATTAACATTTGCAATATGAGTGCTCCGTATATAGAGTTCTTTTGTGATCTTTTAGACCTCCTTCTTTCTCTCAATATTTATTAACTCTGATTAGCACCACCACAACCCCACAACATATCTAAGGTGTTCCAATGTTGGGAATCAGTGGATATAGCACCCTTATGTTATAATGGTACTCAACTAGATAGTTCTTGACCTGTGCGGTGATATCCCTTCCCTTTTTTTTTCTTGGAAGTATCCATATAAAGGGATGTATGGCATATTATCAGTTGGGGGGGCATTAGTTGACTGTATGGCATATTATCAGTTGGGGGGGCATTAGTTTGAGTTAGATTTACCAAATTGCTGGGAGGCAAACTGGGAGAATATCTTTTGTGATCCTCTGTTCAACGTCATTTTCTTAATATGACACTCAAAAAAACAATTTGGACGTCCCTGTTTTACAGGATAGATACTTAGGATCGGATTAGTGGCAGAGATTTAAATATTTTGAAACATAAGAATTATCTAAAGAATTCTTTATATTTCTAAAATGTTCTTTTAAGCGAAGTTTAGAGCGACTCTTTGTTTTCTTTTCATATTTGTGGTTACATGGACATTCTAAACCAGCGTTTCCCAAACTAATTCCTCAGGGAGCACAAACGCTAATCATGAAATTGATGAATCTATATTTCTGGGAAATAACCAAATCTATAAATAAGATGTGAACAAATCTGCATACATTTCATTGCCCACATTAGGTTTCATTGTGTTTAGGAAGCTTTGGCTATTATATCTTTAAGTGGGTTTTTTTGAGAGCCAAAAGCATTCATATATAAATACATTATAAGTAACTAGTTCTGCATTAAATATGATTTATCAGGGGAAATAATCTTACTACCACCCTCCTTATACAGATGTGGTTCGTCAGTGGCACTAGGGGACCATTATTACTATCCCATGTTCTTACAGATAATAAAAATATATAGACAGTCACTGTGAGGGAAATCGGCAACAGGGTCATCCACCACTAAACACAATATACACAATAAAAAAGGGACAAATCCTCTACTATGTATCACACATAAAAAACAAGTCCTCAGTGGGTAATCGGTAAAGAAAACAGTCACAAAGTGGGAGGATAACTCTGTGATTCAGAGTGAGTATGGTATGATTATTTTTGCTTTTTCAAGAAAGTGAAGGGGATAACTATCCATCTTTATCAGATTCTTTTGAAGATATTTTGAAAGACACACTACACTATTGGCTTTCCTCATTTCTCTTGTTGCCCTTTCTGAGGAAGTGAGTGAAAGGATATTGTTTTCTTGTTGGTAGAAAATTTTGAAATCATCGATTGGAATAGACACAGACTACATCATGATAGTGAAATTTCAGGAATCAAGAACTGGTGTAACCACTTTGTGACTGTTTTCTTTACCAATTACACACTGAGGACTTGTTTTTTATAAGTGTGATGCATATTAGAGCGCAATAAGAGGATTTCTCACTTTTTTTATTGTTTACATTTTCGGTGTTTGCCTCCAGTGTCACAACTAGGAAGTCAAACTGAGGAGTTTCTTCAGCTTTGCCATAGCAATTTCTTTATTATCCACTTTCACTCCAATAGTTGCTGAGAAACACATCATTCTGTCAATGTAATTACTCATACTGCTGTATTCACATAACTTGATCTTGTATAATATATGTCTTAAATTAATTCTTCTCATGAGACCTCCATCTTGGTACACTGCCTACAGTGCTGTCCGCATTTCATCTACTGATATCGTCCCATGTAATAGAGAGTACACAATTTGCTTACTCTTAAGCCAATGGTACCCATGGCTGTCTCTACATCATCTGGGCTTGGACCTTCACCTAAATCTACTGTGACCTTCCACAGACTTTCATGCATTAATTACATTTCTATTGCAAAATTCCATGTTGTATAATTTTTTGCATATTTTAGCTTGATAAACACCATTATGGGTGTAGTTCCTGTATGCATGCTTCTTACAGAAATAATTGTGAAGCCTCTGTGCTCTAATCAGCTTCTCTGCTGTCACACTCTATGCTGTCTTCACTGTGTTCTGTGGCAGTTTGTGCTGTGCAAGTGCCTAGGTTGGTGTCTCTGTGCTGCTCTGGGCATTATATTAGCTTGGGGCTTGTGTATTTGAAACTTGTGTTTCTGGGTCCATAACCTGTTGGAAATATGTGAGTTTCTGTACACACCAATGATTGCCCCGAGACTACAGCACTTAACCAGTGGAGTGGTTTTATTGAAGGTATTCAGGTACATCCATACTCATTGTTATACACACTGATAGATGGAGTGGAGCAGGCTGTCATGTAGCTCTCCAGCCGCTGAGTGTATGCTGCTAGTAGGTAGCAGTGCAAAATCACTGGAAAAGCATTTTGGTGGCAGGTATTTGCAGGTCTCTCTGGAGCTAAGTGGAAGACAACTGTCTCCTACTGTGGCGCTGTAACACAATGGAAGATGGCACCACGCATGTGCAGTACTTCGGACGATGGCCTTCTTGGAACAGTGAATAAAGCCTCCCTGGAGGTGTAACATGGAGTTTGCGTGTCACAGTGCGCCGGACACTGGCACGCACTTACCGGGTCCAGCAGCACTAGTCTGCACTACAGTGTGAGCCTCCTTCCCCCTGATGGCATGGTGCGGGCAAGCGTACTAACCTGAAGTTAAATTTGAAGGATCAGACACTTTACTAGTGATGCCATAGGCCTCCCAAACCTTACTCCAGTGTTCCTGTGTATACTTCATTGCGTGTTCATGACCTTGGCTTTGTTCGTGCCCCGATTTTGTCTAGTCCCTGGTACTGCGCTTGGCTATCTGGTTTTGACCTTGGCTATACTTCGTGACCTGCATTCGTCTGCTTCCTGGTACCGTCTTGTCCGTTTGGTTCCGACCTGGCTTGTCGACTGCACTGAAAGTCTTCATCCTTCTCCGCTCCATCCAGAGCTCACCAGCACCTGTATAGGGAAACCTAGGCTGAGGGCCGCGACCTGCCTGTCAGACACATCTAAGCCCATACCTCCTTGCGGGGGTCCCTAGTGAACACTGCCGGCATGTTAGACTCTGCGCCTCAGTTGTCTCACCAATCCTAATACGGGTTGCATCCATTATCCACCCGAGAGTTACAACATTGCGCAGCAGCACATTCCACCTTCAACAAGAATAACACAATGGTATCATGTGCAGAGAATATTTATTTTTCCTAAAGGAAATCCTTAACAATGAAGTAACAAGTGCCTGATTAATCCAATGGGGCCTGTATACAAGCTCCCTCATGGACCACAATACAAAGTTCCATCTGTTACAGCTTCCGATTGTCTTTTTGAGATTATGCCACATTTTAACGCTAGGGGTTTCTGTTTTGCAAGGGCAGATGAGAGGAAGAATGCTGAGAATACACAAAGAGCCAAAGGAATTTGGTGGCCCTCTAGATGACTCAATATTCTGCTTGACAAGAATATCATACTCAATGGCACCAAGAAACCATTGAGATGGCATAGACAGTGAATGTCTAGGGTGAGAACCAGACCTCACCACTTATCTGCATACGGCCTCCTTTCTCAGGGTATAGGGAAAACCAGCATAGGAATCACTCAATATACATTTTCTACATATAATTTTTCATATTAGGAAATGATCTCAGTTGACTGGTGTTAATTGACTCTTTCTCTGTAACACAGATCTGTAGCATTAATAGGCCTTGATTTAAATTGTAAACGGGCAATTGACATAGTTGACATATAAGTGATGTACATCACACAGCTAGCACACCCCTTCTTAGGCCACACACGTTCAGCTGGTTAAAAGGTTAAAGGTAGAAAAATACCAGGTAGGTAGGAGAAAAGAGATTTCAGTGAATGTGTTATCCATCAAAATCATGCCTGCGTAAATGTGCAGGAGTGAGGGTAAAGACTGCGGGTGTGCACACCTGAAGTGTGGAGCATGAATCTTAGAACGTATATACAGTAAGTAATCTTTTCAAGTTTCCACTTATGCCTGTCCCATAAACTTGCATGTATTGCATATTAAATACCTTATTTAGGTTTACAGATCAATTTCCACAAACCACTTATGTGCATGAGAATGGTGACTTGTTCCCAAGACCCTAGCTGCCAGTTTTGCTTATTTATTTTAAACTTTTACAGTTTACATCCTCCATGTGTAAGATTTCCTGGTAGGCATTGTGCCAGGAGCTCTCTCTCCAGGGAGCGTTAATATGAGTAGGATGGGGTGAAAATATTTTACTGTCCAAATGGAGAAAACATCCAAAGAGCAGCAACCACATATTACATGGGAAATACCATGGCTTAGAACTATTGCAGTTAGTGATTTATGTATAGTACTGTATATGGAAAATAATGTCAGACATACCGATCATATATAAATTTCAATTGCATTATCTTGGAATGTCACTTTACAAAATAGAAGAAACAGTAACCGTACATCCATGAAAAAACTTGTAATAATAACTAGGGGTGTGCACCGGCCACTTTTCGTGTTTTGTGTTTTGGTTTTGGATCTGGATCTTTCCTCGTGTTTTGGATCTGGATTGGTTTTGCCAAAACCACCCTTCCGTGTTTTGGGTTCTGGGTTTTGTGTTTTGGATCTGTATTTTTTTGAAAAAAAGCATAAAAACAGCTAAAATCACAGAATTTGTAGGTTTTTCTGCTCCTATGCTATTATTAACCTCAATAACCTTAATTTCCACTCATTTCCAGTCTATTCTGAACACCTCACACCTCACAATAGTGTTTTTATGTCCAAAAGGTTGCACCGAGGTAGCTGGATGACTATGCTAAGCGACACGAGTGGGCGGCACAAACACGTGACCCATCTAGGCGTGATACTGCAGTGGCAGACAGGATGGCAGTTTGAAAAACTAGGCCCCAAACTGTACATAATGCAAAGAAAAAAAAGAGGTGCAAGATGGAATTGTCCTTGGGCCCTCCCACCCACCCTTATGTTGTATAAACAGGACATGCACACTTTAACAAACCAATCATTTCAGCGCCAGGGTCTGCCACACAACTGTGGCTGAAATGATTGGTTCGTATGGGCCCCCACAAAACAAGCTGGCAATTAATGTGTCCCTGCACAAACTGGCTCTACGGAGGCAAGATGTCATCCTCATCCTCCTCATCCACCGATTCCTCACCCTCTTCAGTGTGTACATCCTCATCCTCACAAAGTATTAACTCGTCCCCACTTGAATCCACCACCACAGGTCCCTCTGTACGTTCTGGAGGCTGGTCTCCCTGGAAGAGCTGATAATTCATTTTGATGAACATCATCTTCTCCACATTCTGTGGAAGCAACCTCCTAGGCCTTTCGCTGACAAGGTTCCCGGCTGCACTAAACACTCTTTCGGAGTACACACTGGAGGGGGGCAACTCAGGTAAAATAGAGCCAGTTTGTACAGGGGCCTCCAAATTGCCTCTTTTTCCTGCCAGTACAGGTATGGACTGTCTGACATGCCTACTTGGATGCTGTCACCAATGTAATCCTCCACCATTCTGTCAATGGTGACAGTATCATATGCAGTGACAGTAGACATGTCAGAAATTGTTGCCAGGTCCTTCAGTCCGGACCAGATGTCCAAACTTGGTCCTGCCTGCCCTGCATCACCACCAGCGGGGTGCATACCCCCTCCTTTGCCTATGTCATAGGTGGATGTATAGGCTTGAATGGCCTTTTGCTGCTCCTCCATCCTCTGAAGCATATAGAGGGTTGAGTTCCACCGCGTCACAACCTCTTGCTTCAGGTGATGGCGGGGCAGGTTCAAGAGTGTTTGCTGGCGCTCCAGTCTTCGGCACGCAGTCGCTGAATGGCGAAAGTGGCCTGAAATTTTTCGGGCCACCCAAAGCGTCTCCTGCACGCCCCTGTCGCTTTTCAGAAAATTCTGCACCACCAAGTTTATTGTGTGAGCAAAACATGGGACGTGCTGGAATTTGCCCAGATGTAATGCCCGCACAATATTGGTGGCGTTGTCAGATATCACAAATCCCCAGGAGAGTCTAAGTGGGGTAAGCCACTGGGCGATGATTTCCCTCAGTTTCTCTAAGAGGTTGTCGGCGGTGTGCCTCTTACTGAAACCGGTGATACACAGCGTAGCCTGCCTTGGAACGAGCTGGCGTTTCTGAGATGCTGCGAGTGGTGACGCTGCTGCTGTTGCTGCGTAAGGTGATACATCTACCCAGTGGGCTGTCACAGTCATATAGTCCTTAGTCTGCCCTGTTCCACTTGTCCACATGTCCGTGGTTAAGTGGACATTGGGTACAACGGCATTTTTCAGGACACTGAGGACACTTTTTCTGACGTTTCTGTACAGTCTCGGTATCGCCTGCCTAGTGAAGTGGAATCTAGATGGGATTTGGAACCGGGGACACACTACCTCCAGCAATTGTCTAAATCCCACTGCACTAATGGCGGATACCGGATGCACGTCTAACACCAACATAGCAGTCAAGGCCTCAGTTATACGTTTTGCTTCAGGATGACTGCTGTCGTACTTCATCCTCCTCGCTAAGGACTGTTGGAGGGTCAATTGTTTAGTAAAAGTAGTGGTGTTCCTACTTCCTCTCTGGGATGATGAACGACTCCCAGCAGCAGCAACAGCAGCAGCGGCAGCAGGAGGCGTAGCAATGCAGGATCCTCCGGAGGAATCCCGGATAGGAGAGTCAGTCATGCCAGTGACATGGCCTGCAGGACTTCTTCCGATCCTGACTAAGGAGGAAATTGATGAGGAGGGAGTTGACGGTGTGGTTTGCAGGTGCTTGGATACAACAGGACAACGGGATTTAGGTGTCCCTGGACTGCTTACGGTCTTAGCCAAAGTTTCTGAACTTGACAGTAACTTATTATGAACGCGCTGCAGGTGCCGTATAAGGGAGGATGTTCCTAGGTGGTTAACGTCCCTACCCCTACTTATTCCACCTTTACATAAGGTACATATGGCAAGACAGTTGTTGTCTGGATTTGGATAGAAATATTGCCAGACCAAAGAGGTGGAATGTTTGGTCTTCTGCCCAGGCATGACGGTGATGGGCTTTTTCATCCCACGGACAACAACTGTCTCCCCCGGAGCCTGATTTAAACAAACCACATCACCATCAGAATCCTCCTCGCCAACTTCCTCCTCAGCGCCAGCTACACCAGTATCCTCATCCTGTTGTACTTCAACAGTGACATCTTCAATTTGCATATCAGCAAGTGGACTGTGGGTGCTCCTTTCAGCACTTGCAGGGGGCGTGCAAATGGTGGAAAGAGCCACCTCTTCCCATCCAGTGCTGGGAAGGTCAGGCATCGCAACCACCACCACACTTGGACTCTCCTTGGGGATTTGTGATATCTTCTTAGAAAGCACAGTTCTTCGCTGTGCTTTTGCGAGCTTAACTCTTTTGATTTTTTTAGTGGGAGGAGGGCTTCCATCGTCATGTGAAGCTGAACCACTAGTCATGAACATACTAGGGATCGACCTTAGCCGTTCCTTGCCACTCCGTGTCGTAAATGGCATATTGGCAAGTTTACGTTTCTCTTCAGCTGATTTAAATGTTTTTTTCAAGGTCATTTTCCTGAACTTTGTCATTTGGGATTGTATGTGCCCTCTATTATGACATTGGGCATCGGCCTTGGCAGACGACGTTGATGGCATGTTATCGTCTATGTCATGACTAGTGGCAGCACCTTCAGCACTAGGAGGAAGTGGTTCTTGATCTTTCTCTATTTTATTTTTATCCGAGAAAGTTTGGTCCTCCATTTATGTTATATCGATTTGATATATACGTGCGGCTAAACACAGAAAATATTTTTTTATTTTTGCTGGAGAGTAGTGCACTTTGTGGGTTACACCAGCCTTTAAGAAATGAGCCAGCCGGCTCTTTACTTATGGGACACAGGCGCACGCTTGGCACTACTTTGTTGATGCACGTGCGGCTACTGCGCACACAATTCACAAACACAGAAAATATATATTTTTTTGGTTTGGACTGGAGTGTACTTTGGGGGTTACAGCACCCTTTAATGGTCAAGCCAGCCGGCCCTTTACTTATGACACAGGCGCACGCTTGGCACTACTTTGTTGATGCACGTGCGGCTACTGCGCACACAATTCACAAACACAGAAAATAATTTTTTTTTTGGTTTGGACTGGAGTGTACTTTGGGGGTTACAGCACCCTTTAACGGTCAAGCCAGCCGGCCCTTTACTTATGACACAGGCGCACGCTTGGCACTACTTTGTTGATGCACGTGCGGCTACTGCGCACACAATTCACAAACACAGAAAATAATTTTTTTTTGGGTTTGGACTGGAGTGTACTTTGGGGGTTACAGCACCCTTTAACGGTCAAGCCAGCCGGCCCTTTACTTATGACACAGGCGCACGCTTGGCACTACTTTGTTGATGCACGTGCGGCTACTGCGCACACAATTCACAAACACAGAAAATAATTTTTTTTTTGGTTTGGACTGGAGTGTACTTTGGGGGTTACAGCACCCTTTAATGGTCAAGCCAGCCGGCCCTTTACTTATGACACAGGCGCACGCTTGGCACTACTTTGTTGATGCACGTGCGGCTACTGCGCACACAATTCACAAACACAGAAAATATTATATTTTTTTAGCACTTGGGGGGAGCACCCCTGATGGACAGAGCACCCCCTGGACAACACTACAGCACCCCTTTTCGACTTCGACACTGCACAGGACTTTGGAGTGGACACAGCCCCTATGGAGAACTGACTACACAACACAGTCCAGCCAGCCCCTATGGACTTTGAAGTAGTGGACACAGCCCCTATTAACAACAGCAGCACAGCACAACACAGCCAGCCCCTATGGACTTTGAAGTAGTGGACAGCAGCAGCAGCCAGCCCTAACTCCCACCCTCCCTCTTCACTGTCCACAGCCGAGTGAGAAAATGGTGCCGACGCGGGTACCTTATATAGGATCCAAAACCCGCGAGACTCGGAAGGCGGGATGATGACGTTTTGCCTCGATTTCAGATCCGAGTCAGGCGGGAAAAGTCGAGCCTGACTCGGATCGGACTCGGATCGGGGGGGCTCAGGGGGGTTCGGATTTCAGAAATCCGAACCCGCTCACCCCTAATAATAACATACCAAAAATATTATACAACTAGCGACTCGCCCCAGCTTTGCACGGGAGCAATTTAATCTCGCCATAGCCCCCTTTATCTCATAACAACCTACGACATGTCACCACAGTTCTCTACATTTCACAACAGTATCCTCCTCCTTACTCCTGCCCCCTGCATCTCACAACAGCCTCTTGCTTCTCACCGCTGCCCCCTGCATTTCACCACAGCATCCTATATCTCACCACAGCCCCTTTCATCTCACCACAGGCACCTACTTCTCCCTCCTGCTACATACCACAGCCCCCTGGTTCACACCACAACCCGTGCTTCTCACTCCTGCTCCCTGCATCACACCAGTGTCACCACAACCCCCACTGCTGCTGTCCTGCAGCTGGGATGTGCTGGGAAGGGCAGGTGGATCACGGATTAGAGAATTGTATTGCAGCTATGATAAGCATTATCAGCAGCATGTCCCCGGGCCTGCGGCACCTGTGCATATTTCCGCAGCTTCCATGTGCAACCTTCCCCGGCTGCTGAACCAAGCTATATATTTTTTGCACAATGTACCCTGTATTTCCTGGGCTTCCTGTTGAGCTTCCTTGCCGTGTTGCAGGAGGACATTTATCGGGTAACCCCCAACACCCCCAGAAGAGTTGGCATATCTCCTGCATCCTGCTCACTTCCTAGTGAAGTGGTCAAGATGGGAAGATTTTACCGTGAATCTTCAGGTCAGCGAGTAGTGGGCAGGGCATAAATGATGCAAATTGTGTCATTTAGTCCCGCCCCTTACTCGCAGACCCGCGAATCGCAGCGTTTCCCTGTGGTGGAGCGGGGCCTAATGACGTATACAGTCTGACCCCCCCCAAAGTAGTCAACAGAATCTCCTTCCCAGGCTTCTCCCAGGAAGAGATGTATAAAGTCGGCAAGTATGGTGAAGGGCGTGCCCACACCGCACCCCTGCACCCCTAATATTTTTAATACTTACCTCTCTGGAGTCCCATGTAGAGGCGCTAGCATCGATGTAAAAATCAACTGGAAAATGGCCACCTGACGTTTTGAGCATGCGCAGTAGGGAAATCACCAGTAACATGGCTGTCGCGCCATTTCCCAGTGACTTGCGCATGCGCAGTAGGCTCTGGGCACAGGCTAGTGCCCAGAGTCTACTGCTGTGGTGCTACACTCAGTGGGCTGCCGGATAGAAAGGAGGGGGCCCCAAATGGAGTCTGCACATGGGCCCCCTCCTCTCCTAATATGCCCCTGCCGTGATGCCCCTGCCTGAGAACAGCGCTGACTTCCATGAGAGATGCCTCCTGTTTACCAATGTGTGTGGCTAAGCTGGAACATCACGCTGTAGAGGGATCACTTCACGGTGAAGGAGTAGTGGCCAGAGTCCGTCTGCAGGTTCAATGTAGGGATGGACATTGGAATCCGATGGTTACCTACCATCAATGTTTTCGTTCCGATGGTAGTGTTGTTACCTTTTGATGGTGTTGGTCCGATTCTGTATAGATTAGTGAAAACCCATCAAAATCCATCCAGTGGTACATGGAAAAGAGGAAATGTACAGGGATTGTAGGTAAGTATGTGTGAGTGTAATAAAGTTCTATTTTCGCGGTGTATATGTCTTGTGTTTATTTTATTATTTATTTTGCAGGTAAACTAGAGGTACCAGCGGGCCCTTAATGGCCTGCATGCTGGTACTTGTGGTTCTCCAAGTACCAGCATGTGGGGGAGGCTTGTTGGGGACCTCTAGTTCTCCTGAAAAAGAAAATGTTATTTAATCTATTTTTACACACAATCAACCCGGCATCCAGCGACCAGGGGTGCCAGGGATAGCCCCGGGCTATCATCCCAGGCCTGGGGTGCCCTGGAGAGGGGGAACCCATTTATTGGAGGTGGTCCCTATCTTCCTAAGGGATCCTCTCTGTGAAAGGGTACCCCAGCTGTGGCATTACATCCCCGCCAGATAGGAGGTTTTGGAAAATACAAGGGACCTCTACGTCTTTTGTCCGGCGTATTTTCAAAAGCAGGACTGACTCACTGAGCCCAGTGCTGGTTGTGCAGAATACCGGGGACCCTAAGTCTTTTGTCTCCCATATTTTCACAACCTGGACTGACTCAGAAAAGCCTGGTGCTGGTTGTGCTTTTAGGTGGTGGGGGGTGCATCTTTTTTTTTTTTTAACACTTTACAACGTTTTTACACACAGAAGCATGCATGGATCTCACTGATCTGTGCATGCATCTGTGTAAATCACACCTGCTCATGCTAAAAATTCCAGCATAAAGCAGGTCTATTATTTGGGGGATTTGAAGTTCGATTTGAAGATCGCTTTTGTGTTCGAGTTGGACATGGGCATGCAGAATCGAACCAAATCGAATTTGATTTAGAGAAGGCCTCAAAAATCGAATTTTAGTAAATGTGTTTTTTTGACCGGCATTTCTACATTCGATTTCAGGTGAACTAACTCGAACATAGAATCAAATGAAAAATCTAGCTTAGAATCTCAATTAGATTTGGTCACATTTATGGGCTAAATGTAGGTAGTAAAATTGCTTTTTAGGTGGTTTTGTTGTGTCAAATGTACCCTAAGATACATGCACCGCAACAAAATAAAGTGTTAATCTGCACATACAAAGTATGAAAATGTATCTTGCACAAACCCCTCCAGATAATTAAGTATCCAACTCACTGTTATTTGCGGTGGTGGATACTTAACTATCAGATCAATTCAGTATTGCTCTGAAGAGCAGCTGTCCTCGCGATCCCTAACACTGCTACTGAAGTAGCAGTGTTAGAGCAGTGATACCAGATCTGTCCGACTGCACAACCTGAGCTCATGCATGCACAGAACAGAACATTGCGGAGGAGGCAGAAGGAACTGATTTAAATCCATTTTCACAACCACGGACTCCTTCCCATAAAATTGCTCTGAAGATGGCATTGGTTCCCACAGGCAAACTTTGGAAATTGCAGGCAACAGTGAAGCATGGAGGAGGTTCCTTGCAAGTTTGGGGCTGCATTTCAGCAAATGGAGTTGGGGATTTGGTCAGGATTAAGGGTGTCCTCAATGCTGAGAAATATAGGCAGGTACTTATCCACCATGCTATAACATCAGGAAGGTGTCTGATTGGCTCCAAATTTATTCTGAAGCAGGACAACGACCCCAAACATACAGCCAATGTCATTAAGAACTATCTTCAGCCTAAAGAAGAACAAGGAGTCCTGGAAGTGATGATATGACCCCTTCAGAGCCCTGATCTCAGCATTATCGAGTCTGTCTGGGATTGCATGAAGAGACAGCCTACATTTGAGCAAGCCTACATCCACAGAAGATAAGTGGTTAGTTCTCTAAGATATTTGAAACAACCTCCCTGCTGAGGTCCTTCAAAAAGAATTGATGCTGTTTTGAAGGCAAAGGGTGGTCACACCAAATATTGACTTGATTTAGATTTCTCTTCTGTTCATTCACTTTGCATTTTGCTAATCGATAAAAATAAACTATAAACACATTTATTTTTGAAAGCATTCTCACTTTGCAGCATTTTTTCCACACCTGCCTAAAACTTTTGCACAGCATTGCGTGTGCGTGTTTGTGTATATATATATTAGAGATGAGCGGTTCGGATTCTGTGGAATCCGAACCGCTCTGAACATTGGGCATCCGAGTCCACCCGAACCCTGTTCGGGTGTTCACCACCTGACTCGGATCCCCGTTCGGGGCCGAATGGCGGCTGCCTGAGGTCGGATTCTCACTAGAGAATCCGACATCAGCGCTCCTCGCGTGTAGGGCAGAGTGCTGTGATAGTGCTCTGCCCTACACAGACACAGACACACAGCCGCCAGCGGCAGCTGTGTGTTTGTTACGGCAGCCAATGAGAGTCACACAGACTGGCTGTTGCACAGAGGGAGCCGGCTGGAGCTCACACATGAGCTCCGTCTTCCGGCTCCCTCCTCAGCGTGTGACAGCAGAGCAGACGGCGCGGGAGCGGGGATTCAGATGAGTTTTTATATTTTATTTTTTTACTTGTGCAAGGGCCAGGGGCGCTACTGGGGGGGGGGGTCTGCTACTGGGGGGGTCTGCTACTGGGGGTGCGGGGGGGCCATACTACTGGGGGGGGCAATACTACTGGGGGGGTCTGCTACTGGGGGGGGCTATACTACTGGGGGGGTCTGCTACTGGGGGGGTCATACTACTGAGGGGCCTGCTACTGGGGGGAGGCATACTACTGGGGGAGGCCATACTACTGGGGGGGGCATACTACTGGGGGGGGCCTGCTACTGGGGCAGCCTACTACAGTGGGGGGGCATACTACAGGGGGGGCCATACTACAGGGGGCTACTACTGGGGGGGCCTGCTACTGGGGCAGCCTACTACTGGGGAGGGCATACTACTGGGGGGGCCATACTACTGGGGGGGGCTGCTAATGGGGGGCATACTACTGGGGGGTCTGCTAATGGGGGGCATTCTACTGGAGGCACTGCATAGGGGACCCTACTACTAAGGGGTCTGCATAGGGGGCACCACTGCTGGGGGCATTGTGTAAGGGACACCACTACTGTGGGCATTGTGTAAAAGGGGCACTACTGTGGGCATTGTGTAAAAGGGTCACTACTGTGGGCATTGTGTAAAAGGGGCACTACTGTGTGTCGTAACATAAATAAGAGACACTACTTTATGGTGTAATGTGAATCAGGCCCTATGTGCGGTGTAATGTGAATAAGATTGTGCACTGTGACTCCTTGAGCCGTAGCCCACTATGTAAACAAGTACTGTGATTCTGCTGGCTGTACCCCACTGGGTGGGTGCACTACTTTTCATTTCTGCCACTGCTGTGTGGCAATGTGGCATAGATGTGCTTTATACTGTGGTGTCTGTGTCGTTGTGCCGCTGCTTTGTCGCTTAGTAACCAGTCAGCTCACTGCAACCTTTGGCCAATAATGTTGAAAACAATATTATAAGCTGTGATATGGTCTAAATTGACTGGAAATTAATGTTATTGAAGTTAATAATACTCTAGGAAGAAAAAAAAGACCAATTTATGTGATTTTAGCTTTTTTTTGTCAATTTTTGTAAAATAAACCAAATCCGAATCCAAAACCAGTCACCGCAGTTTGGCAAATCCAAATCCAAAGCCGGACGACGAATTAGAACCAAATCCAAATCCAGCAAAAATGGTCCGGCGCACATTTCTAATATATATATATATATATATATATATATATATGTACATATATATATATATATATATAATATTATATATATATATAAAAACAGCAGCACAACAGCGGCACTCCAGGGACTTGCATAACGGTGAAAAAGGTGTCTTTTAATCTACGTTTCGGGGTTCACCCCCTTCATCAGGAACACACACAGGCCCTGATTCAGAGCCGGACGCTCTGAAAGAGCACTCGCTCTGAATCAGGGCTTTTTTTTTTTTTGTGGAGCGGCCTCCGGCACTCCTTATAATGGTTTACTTAGCTCGTTGCCTGCACATGATCAATCACATACCACCCCATAGATGCGGCACTGCACACAAGAAGAGAGGAGACCCTGCCTTCCCTTAGAGCTCTTGGTACTTTTAGATTGACATAGAGGCTGGGCCCACTTCCTCCGAACCACTTTCAACTGTCCCACTTCCCAAAGCTTTACCACTGTCTGGACAAGACAAGGACAGTTCATTTCCACATACTGGCAGGTTCCATACTGACAGAAATTCATGCCATGTGCCCATGTAGTTATGTGTGCTCCACCTTCCTAAGCCTGCATCCACTATATGTTATGAGTGTCCCACCTACTTCCACCTTGCCTCACCTGATTCTGTGCTGCCTCATCCCACCCACAGCCCACTGGATGTACACATAGTGGGCTGCTCATCCTCCTCCTCCCCTTACCTTCCTACCCCTGTAAACAAACTGTTCCTGCCCCTCTCCTCCAGCACTACCTCCATCCGGAATACTCCACCTCATCCCACCCACAGCTCACTGGAGGTAAACATAGTGGGCCGGCTCCACCTCAATCAATAAACTATGGGCCTGATTCAGAGCTGAACGCTCTGACCTGTTTTAGGAGCGTCCTCCTGGATGCTCGCATAGCTGTGGGTTACCACCCACTGCTTATGCGAGCATCCCTGATGATGACCATCGGGCTTGCGACGAGACCCTGCGGTAGGGTCTTGCTTCCGCAAGCCCTGGAGTGATTTTGGCTCTATCAGAGCCAAAATCACTCCCACTGACATCACTAGTGATGTCAGTGGGGCCGGCTTCAGACGGTAGGCGTTCCCATGGGAACGCCTCCGTCTGGCAGCCACGCCCCCAGCACGCCCACCAAAGGGGGCGTGCTGTCAATCAACATCGACAGCATGCCCCCTTTGGTGCGAGACCCGGAGCGACAGCTTGGCTGTCGCAGTCCGGGTCTCGCGCATGCGCACGACGGAGCTCCCTCCGTCGTGCGCATGCGCAGTGGGGCAACATCGACCCGTTTGCGAGTGTCCTTTGCTCGCGAACGGGTCTGAATGACCCCCTATGTTCACTCCACCTTCCCACACTATCTCTCTCTGGAAGGGCTGTAATTAGAGTGGTGCCACCGCGCAAGGCACTGCAGGGCATCTCCTGGCCACCCCTATCACCTCCCTGGCCAACCCCCCTCCATCTGGCCACCTCCCCAAGCACCCTCAGTCACTTCCTCTTTTATTTAACACACACATTTTAAAATACTGTCATACCTGGGACTCAAACCTATGACCTCTCAGTTGGCAGTCAGGTGTTAACTTCACAGCTTGAGTACCTTTGCCAGGGCGATAGCTAGGGTAGTACGGCCAGTGCGATTGCACAGGGCATCACAGGTCAGGGGGTGCTATTTGGGCCTGTCAAATATCTGTTTATTATCATTCTTGCTTGTAGCCTCCTCTTATTTCATCCCCAGCATCTCCTGGCCTCTCCTATCTCTTTCCTGGCCCTTCCCCATGAAGCCATGGCCCTTTTTTGGGTGCATTATGTCCCTTTGAAAAATGAGGGGGGCGCGAATGCTTTTTCTGGCACAGGGCACCAAAAAGTCTAGTTACGGCTCTGACCTTTGCCAGTGAGTTCAGCTACCTAGCGCAGGGTACATATGTGGATCTCGCCACCGCTGATATTTGCTGCATATACACTACAAGTAGCACTCTTTCTATACCTTCAGTCGGTGATCTACACTGCTGGCTCCAAGCTTGTGCATGGCTGTTCTGATGGACAGATCCTGCTGCAGCTTCACAGGCGCTCTCCAACATCGAGAACTGGTTAGTTATACTGCATAATTATTGTATCATCACTGCAACTGTTGGATTCACGCTGTTTAGCAGTGACAACTGGATAACAGTGGTACAACTAGATTTGTATCCCTTCATTATCATATGGGACAAATCAGATTTCTCATGCCCCTTCCCGATGAGGCGACACCCCTTTTTCAGATGAGCATCTTATGTCCCTATTTGAAAAATTAGGTGAGGGGGGCGCCAATGCTCTTTCTGGCCTAGGACACCAAAAAGTCTAGTTATGGCACTATCCTCTGGCCTGACATATTCTGTTCACACATGCCCCACCTTCCAACATAAGTCACTAGGTACTACCATTATAGCAAACAAAAAGTATGGTGGTAGCTTAATGACATTGCACAGGTGCTTGTAAAGGGCGGGGTTTACACTTAACCACAGAAAAAAAGGAAGATTCCCTCCAGCACACTGCAGCAATATCAACAAAAATACTTGACTCCTACATGATAATAGAAATTCAGAGGTATTAGTTACATACATTTGCAAATATATGAATAAGCGCCAGGCCATCACCAAGGCTCCTTTATACTGGCATCCCTATCATTAAGGGGTTCACGTCCGAGGCGCAGGGTTCCCCAAAAAATTCCAGCCAAGGACCATCCCCAGGGCATCACATGAAAAGGGGAAAAAAGGTTATAGTGAAGTGTAAAGTATAGATGTGTAAAGATAATCAATAAGTGTTAATAAAATGAGGAAGAATTAAAATTACATAAATAATATTATTATAGCATCTAAGGGAAGGCCTTAAGAATAGGCAGAGACAGGAGTAATATGAGGATGAATAAGGAGGAAGAAAAATAACAGTAGGGGGAGGGTGTGTGCTCTAAATGTGCTTTGATAAATGGTATTTTTCCTTTAAGTTAGAGTCAGATCATACCGTGTTGCCTAGGGTTTAGTGACAACTTTCCAGCATGTTTTTCTTGACACAAACAATAAAAATGACTAAAGTGATGGTAGGGGGAGATATACGAGTTACTAAGCCTTGGAGAGTGATAAAGTGCCAACCAATCAACATCTAACTGTCACTTTGCAAACAAAGCCTGTAAACATGACAGTTAGGAACTGATTTGTTGGTACTTTATCATTCTCCACTTTATCACTCTCCAAGGCTTAGTACATCTCCCCCCGTAGTAGGGAACAAATATGAGACAAAGACCGGAAAGACAAGCACACCAGAAACAGAACATGTATTTTCTTTATTTGGCATATTCCCGGCATGAACTCACATCATTCATGAGTCATCAGTCATGTGTTTCTATCTAGTGCATCATTTAAAAAGCACTGAGTTGTGTTTGTAGTAACTGGGGAATGTAAATTGAAAACACATTTCATTATATTTATATATATATATATATATTAGCAAGCTAGCCATTAATCAAATGAGTATTTACAGCCTTTGGTGGTGTTAATGGTATACTGTACCTTACAGAAGTAGCATGGTTTCTGTAAATCTTATCAGTAGATGACATTATATTTAGGGTTCTTACATGCGTATAGGTCTATGGTTCCCAAACTTTTTTGAAGCAAGGCACCCTAGTGCATCAGCATTGTTTTCACAGCACTCCTAAGCCAAAAGTTTGTAATTGAGAAATTTAAAAAAAAAGCAGTGAAGTAGTAAAGTGAAGTAAATTATGCTTACCTGTCATCCTTAGGTTCAGTTATGTGACGGTGTATAGGTTTGCACTTCTGTTTGTCCACATATTTACATTACATTGACGTTAAACAATTTGATGTGGTGCTTGACCACCAACCTGAGGCACCCTTGCAAATGTCCCGAGGCACCCCAGGGTGCCGCGGCACACAGGGCCTGATTCAGATTGTGTTCGCCCGCAGTACGTACGAGCGTAAATATGTTAAAGAAAGCGCTCGCACGTGTGGTCGTTCGTAGCTAGGCTTCCGCCCCATATTCACCCAACCCCTCCTCTAGCTAGCGAGTGTCCGAAATAGCGAGCGCTCTACTCGTCTTTTGTTGATGGTTGTGCTCGCACAAGTAATTTCCGGAAGTAGGCCTGTCATTTTTCGATTGCCTTGTTCCTCGTTCTGCAAACATATGTGAATCGATTGGTGCCAATCATTACATTAATTTACTTAATTGTTGCTCAAATGTTTTCAATCTTGGGTTTTTTTTTGAATGTAAATAAACTTTATTGTTTGGTTTGTGTTCCATTTGTTCCTCTGATTCCATACGGTTTTAAGGACAAACCTGTTTTTTAGTTTAAGTCCAAAGAATGTTTCTTTGGTATTAATGCTTTTGTTGTTTATTATTTTAATACAGAATATATGGTTATTCGTTTGGTCTGAACTTTGCTTACGCACCTAAATGCATCAAGCCAATCATAAGTCCCAATATATTTTTATGGGTTGTTCACATGACTCACACATTAACCAATAGAATTTTTCCTGTTATTTATGAAAGGACATTAGCCAATCAGATATTTTTGGTACCTGTAATAAAATTGTTTTGTGTTGAAAAAAAATCATTGCCATCATGAGAGCCAGTGCATTCACACGGCGTGAGTTGCTGGTCCTCACGGAAGTGATTGACCAGCGCATAACGGATAGGCCGCCCCCATCACCAACCTCCTTAAGCGTCGGGCGTACGCGGAGGTGCGCCAGTGGCTGCGATCGATGGGCTATCGCAGGACCATCGGCCAACTGGAGCGCGTATGGTCGGATTTGCGCCGCAGGTCACCACGCCTGCTCGAATATCTTTGGCTGCGGATCCGTCGGCGTAAGTGTATATGTGAATGGTTTAATGTCTATGCCAATCTTAATTGCATAATGTACTTTGCTAATGTAAATTTGCCTTAATGCGTGTGCATGTGTGCAGTATTGTCTTGTTTTGTGTTAAATGAGACCTTGTTTTTTTTTTTTTTTGTTAAAGTGATTAAAAGTATGTGAATGTTTTTTTTTATGGTTTTCTTATTCAAAATTTGGTAATATTTTGAACTATCCATCATTTAGGTCAAGAGCGGATACTGAGACGCTGCAGAAGGGCGGCCCGACCCCTATCCCCAACTCCAACCATGTCTTCCCCTGCCCACTCCTCCCAAATTTCACCACCCTCCCCTGACCTGGCCATTCCTCTCCTGGACCCCAATCCCAAATCACCCCTCCCTCCCCTGTCCTACCCATCCACATTTCCACTCCCTCCACTGATCAACCCTCTCAATTATCCACTCCCTCCCCTTTATCTGCATCCCAAATCACCCCTCCTTCTTCCCACCTACATTGGCCAACGTCCTCATCGGAGGAAGATCTGGCCCACTTTGCCCCTGTTCCGGAATCTGCAGGTAATTTGTTTTCCTTTTGTGCAAGTAATTACTGTAAATGTGCCCTATATGCATACACTGTGGAATCCTGTATTCAAATCTAAGGACATTCCATTTTTTATTTGTTTTTGTTGTTAAAAATTGGTCACATGGAGGCACTCACAAAGTTTTTTTTGTTGAGATTTTTTTAAACTTTTTTTTACATTAATTATGTTCCATCATTTTTGTTCAAAAATATATTTTTGCTGTATACAACAAAATGTCATTGTAGTAAAAATCTGCAAACAAGCTTTAAAAAAGAAAATTTTAATGCACACAACTCAAAAAAACAGGATTGATACACACAAAACAAAAATAGAAACTCAAGAACTGGTTGTAGATATAGCATGCCAACATGTTGTCCCAAATCAGGCAAAAGTCACATTTGTCCAGGTGTAAATTCCAAATTTTGTTCATAATTGTCACAGTCGTTTATTTTCAGGTAGTATGCAGGTTGTTGTTTTGTGTTTGAAAAACCAAGAAAAGAACCATAAAAAAAATTAACACATTGGAAAGTGAACACACATAAATTACCTTCTTCTATATGTTTTAGAAATTCATAGTTAATAAAAATTACCTGAAATAATGCAAAACAACGTCATCGCGTATGGCCCCCCAGACACTCTCCTGCAGCCAACCTCAGGGGGGCCATCCTCCGGCAAGGCATCCTCTGGCTGCATTGGGACACCACTCCTTATGGCGATGTAATGAAAAATCCTACACAGGACCACAATTTTGGAAACCATAGCCGGAAAATACATTAGGTCGCCACCAGAGCGGTGGAAGCATCTAAATCAGCCTTTTAAAAGGCCAATACAGCGCTCCACCACCTGCCTGGTGGCAGTAAGTGCGGAATTATATTGACTTTGTGGCCCTGGTGTAGGGACCAAATAAGGAGTGAGCAGCCAGGGCGTGCAAGGGTAACCACTGTCTTCTGCGATAAAAAAAAAAATCACAACAAAATCCAATTAAACATTGTAACGTGAAAAAATTAAGGGTCCCACTTACCCAGAAGCCACGCATCATCAGCTTGTAGGTTATTTAATTTTTGCCAAAGTCCTGATTGCCGGATGACAAAAGAATCATGTGCACTTCTGGGGAACTTTGCATTCAGGGACAGGATCTGGAGGGAGGCATCACATACCACCATTACATTCATCGAATGAAAATGTTTCCTGTTCCTAAATATAGCCCCCAGCACTGCTGGAGGCTGAAGTGGTATGTGAGTGCCATCCACAACCCCTATGATGTGTGGGAAGCCAGCAATTCCAAAAAATTTTTGCTTAACCACAGTAAGGGACCCCATATCCAATGGCATATGAATAAAATGATGGAGGTGCTTAAATATGGCATCAATCACGGCCCTCAGGATCCTGGAAAAGTAGGACTGTGATATTCCAGCCACTATTCCGACTGTGGTCTGGAGGGATCCTGAGGCACAAAAATGTAACACCGACATAAACTGCGCTAGTGGTGGTATTGCTGTTTGATTGTTAATTTGCCTTTCAAGATTACTCTCTATTAATGAAAGAGTGTCTAGGATAATTTTTGGCGGTAGGCGGTAATGCCTTAACACCACATCATTAGGCATTCCAAAAAGGGTGACACATGTTCGATATATCTGGGGCCTTGCAAGCCTACGAGGTCTACGCCTAGGAGGATGTCCAGGTTGGTCGAGATCTGGGACCATCGCCACTATGAGATGACCAACATCAATCTGAAATGTTAGCCAATTTTTTTATGGATCAGATATTTGAGAATGGAAAAATATACTTATTTTCTTTAAAAAAAGGCAGATTCTTACAGGGTTGGATAGGGACATCTTGTTGAAAACCTACATTTTTTTTATGGTAACAAAAAAAAATTGAAGGGATTAACAAGGCAGGCTAAGCCCACAAGAACACCACTACATGCACTACACAGATAAGGTTAAGTTTTTTTGATTTGCAATTATTCTAATGTACGCTTAACTGACAGACATGAGATCGCCAAACAATACGCCACAAATCTAATTATCGCATTATAGTACGCTTAACCGACAGACATGAGATCGCCAAACAATACGCCACAAATCTAATTATCGCATTATAGTACGCTTAACCGCCAGACATGAGATCGCAAAACAATACATCACAAATCTAATTATCGCATTATAGTACGCTTAACCGACAGACATGAGATCGCAAAACAATACGCCACAAATGTAATTATCGCATTATAGTACGCTTAACCGACAGACATGAGATCGCCAATCAATACTCCACAAATCTAATTATCGCATTATAGTACACTTCACCGACAGACATGAGATCGCTAAATATATGCAAAATAATTACGCAAAAATAATAAATAAATAAAAAAAAAACACTGTAATTGCAAATCCGACATATTTTTAGGTATACCAATCTGCACAGGCTGATCGTAACCAAAATATGTTATAATGTACACAAAGAAAGTTGATTTTTTTATACAATTGACCATGTACTTACCACACCCAGACGAAACCACAAAAACAAAAGGGGTCCAAAAGACGAATCGAAGAAAATCCAAACACTAAATGTAAGCAAAGTTAAAACATGTATTAAAAACTAATCTTTTAAATTTTAAAAAAAAAAATGTAAAAAAAAATACCTTCAAAATAAGAGATTAGTTTTGAACAAAAAAACTCCAAAAACAAAAAACCAAATGACCAACTCCAACCAAGACACTACAACCATGACTCCAAACACTACTCCAACCACGACTCCAACAAACAACCCACACCTAAAGGAGGATACCAATAACCCTTAAATAGGCTACACTTTCCCGCTCAAATCAATGACGCACAATAGCCGCGCACAAAGCATGATGCGGCCGCATAATGCACACGTATCTATATAAATACGTCACGACAGTCCAAAATTGGTCTGCTGAATTCTGTTGTGGAAACATGACCACGGAAGAGCAGCAAAGCCAAAATCCTGGCCCACAAAGTAAGTATACAGAAATGTATATCCAAAGTTTGAAAACTAAATTAAGAAAATTAAATATATTATATGTTTTTAATGAAAGGTGTTGAGGCTGAGAATGAGGAGGCTGCGGGGCCAAGTACCCAGGCCAGGTCAAAAAGAAAGAGGCAGCCACAATTCACAAGAAAGGAGATGGAGGTTTTGGTGCAAATATGCATTGATAACTGACGCAGGCACCACGAAATATGGGTGCAACACAGAGATGGAAACTATGGGAGGACATAGCCAGTGCTGTCAATGGTGTGGGAGATTTTGTCCGATCTACAAAAGAGGTCAAAAGGCGGTACGGGACGTAAATGCAGTAACCTATTTCAAATGTACGTTGAAAAAATGAAAATAACAATATTCCTCCTTTTTTAATCATCAGATGGAGCGACTTCAAATACCGCCTGAAGCAAAAACTGGCAGATAGGGCTAGGCATGCAGGGGAGACAGGTGGTGGGCCAACCCCTGTGTCACTTGAGCTTACCGATTTGGAGGAACTGGCACAGGGGTGTGTGCAGGAAGAGGAGGTGTTTTTTCGTGTCCAACATGGACACAGACATGCCACACTTTGCGGCTCCACATGTTGCCGCAGGTAAATGTTTTTTTTTTTATTAAAACATAAGTTTAAAAAAACAAATTTAATTTTTTTTCTTTTTCTTACAGGCACAGAAGAGGATGAGTCTGCTCCAGAGGTGACCTTTGGCCGCAGTAGATCTGCTGGCTCCGCAGGGGAGGAAGCAGGATATCCGTCTGGGGACCCTGTGGCGGCCAGCCCAGGGCATACCCCCTCGCAGGCAGTGGCCCTCCTTACAGATCTCAATGAGAAAATGGATGAGAACACCGATGACGCCAATCTGCTACAGGTGGCGGACGCCCTGGAGGAAAATGCTGCGGCCAATGTGAGAATAGCAAATGCCATGGAGCAGCTTTTCCGTCTGCGCATGTTGGAGCCACCCTCCCTTCCTGTTGGACCATCAGGGCCCTCCACCTCTGGCGCAACATCAGCCATCCCTCCAAATGTGCCTAGCCCTATGCCTAGGCCAGAGGAATCAACATCTGCCTCTGGCCAGGCCAGCCGCAGGAGCACACAGACAAAATCTTGCTCACAACAACACCAGGCCACGCGCCCAAAAAGGCGTTGACAGCACTGGCTACATTTCCCATTATCCATCTCTGTGTTTGCCCCATATTTGTGCACCCCAAAAACCTCCATCTCCTTTCTTGTGAATTGTTTTTATAATTTAATTTATTTTTGCATTAGCCTCTTATTTGTTTTTATACTTATAAAAAAAAATTGCAATTTGTAAAAAAAAACCTGGAAACAATATGGTTTTGAATATTTATTTGAATTGAAATAAACAAAAAAAAAACAATTTGTATGAAATTTCATTGACAACTGGGTAAAAGTTACTCTATCAAACATACTTAAAAACATTAAAAAGGTGACAAAAAAAAAAATGTGACCGTAAGGTAACAGGTAAGTTAAAAATAACACAAGCTAAGCAATTAGTAGGTGATTGGATTTGTGTTTAAAACAAGAAAAATCACAAACCAACATGCGATCGGAAGGTATAAAATATAACAGGCACATTTCAAATAACATTATAACAAGTGATCCAATTATTAGGTGATTGGATTTGTGCCTTTGAAAAAAAAACCCAAAACCATCGATTTGCTTAGGTAGCTACGAAGACACTATCGTCTTTGCGAGAATCCAATACCCTACCACAAGCTGAACAAGCAGTCGGAATGGAAACCGGATCACACAGTGACGTATCACTACTTCCGCTCAAATTTTCCGCTCGCAGCAGAAAATAAATGTACGCCCAAAAAACGGCTTGACACGCCTGCGTTTTCACATCTCCACCCCCGTCACCACCCATAAATGGACCATTCTGTCAATCAAATTACACAGGTCACTTCCTGCTCGCTGTGTATACGAGTGAAAGAAAAATTACCGCAAAGATACGGCCGCACATGCACAGTGATACACGGGCGCATGCGTGGTTGTAAAAAATCAAATGCGTACGAGCGAACGGCCGCTTGCGTCCGGGCCTGAATCAGGCCCACAGTTTGGGAACCACTGGTATAGGTATTTCCACAGATGTCTCTAGATGATCTGTGGTGCATCAAACTTCTAAATGCATGTAGAAGAGAGATCAGTGTTGCCTATGGAGATAAACCGGCCTGTACACACAAGTCTTCATTGCCACGGTCAGATCAGTGTAGATCATACAAAACCTTCCTCCACTGATCTGTCACTCAGAATTGGTACCAAAAGTTGTTTTGTAGATAGATCCACCTATCTCTAAAAAGACCAGTGTGCCTTTTTTGATGCAGCTGACTCATACTTGCCTATCTCCCATTGGGGCCCATTCATCAATGAGTTTTATGACATGCAACAAGTTTCAAAACTCGTTGCATATGATAAATGGTGCTCATGCTTAACAGCCTCAACTGTCATTTTTCAAGCAGATGACAGTTGGGAGCTGATTGGCTGGAGCACCATTATCATATGCAACAAGTTTTAAAACTCATTGTGTATGATAAAACTCGTTGATAAATGGGCCCCATAATGTCTGGGAAACTTCTGAATTTTGGTGTGTTCTTCCAGCATCCCATGAGAGTAAACAACCTTTGAGCACCATTCCACTTCTGTACAGCCCTGAATTCATTTTTCCTGACATAATGAAATTTTTTGGTCTATTACAGCAAGGGTTGCAAATGACCTGACTAAAGGACACAACTGACACGCTTACTGAGGAAGCCGCCGATACTTGGCAGAGGTGGAGAACCGTGTCTATTTCACTGCTATTGAGAGACCAGCTACCTGTACTCACGTCCTCGGGATCCCATCTCCTCCGGCGGTCCGGCTGTTTGTAGTCTGGAGGTGACCGATTGATACACTGAGGGCAGGGAAAGCCTTGGGCAGAGGAGAGGGGAGAGTGAATTCCTAAAGGGATTAACCACCAGCCCTAACCAACAGGATGTGATAAACTATATATATTTTTACATGGCCATGATTTTTACTTAAGCATGCATGCTCTTTTCCAGTAACGAGTACTAAGGACTCGCGTTATTTATTATTTTTTCTAAAAGACTATGGGTCTCATTTACTAACGAGTTATACGACTTTGGGTCTCATTTACTAACGAGTTTTGTCACCAAAACAAGTGATACATTTCACTGTGTATGATAAATGGTGCTCCAGCCAATCAGCTCCCAACTATCAACTGTTAGAAAAATGAGATTTGGGAGCTGATTGGCTGGAGCACCTTTTATCATACACAGTGAAATGTACTCGTTTTGTTGATAAAACTTGCTAGTAAATGGGGGCCTATATGTTAAATTGATTGTGGAGACACAGACTGCACCGCGTGTGTAGCGCTGACCAGACGGAGTTCAGTCAGCGCTACACAAGTGACAAACACACAGCCGCCGGCACTGACAGCTGTGTGTTTGTTTTGATCAGCAGCCAATGAGAGTCTGTCAGACTCTCATTAGCTGCTGCTGCGCCCACTGCAGGAGCCGCTCCATCTTCCGGCTCCCGCAGTGGGCAATGGGAGAGGCGTCATAACGTCATATGACGTCTCTCCCATAATGCAGAGCGGCCCGGCCCGGGAAGGACAGACGGAGGAGCGGATGGCGACGGCGGGAGCGGGAATTCAGGTAAGTGTTTTTTTCTTTTTTTACTACGTGTGTCTACTGGGGGGGGGTGGCACTACAAGGGGGAGACCACTACTGGGGGCACCACAAGGGGGCAACCACTGCTGGAGGCACTGCAAGGGGGGGACTACTACTAATGGGGGCAATACAAGGGGGGGGCTACTACTACTGGGGGCACTACAAGGGGGGGGACTACTGGGGGCACTACAAAGGGGGAACCACTACTGGGGGCACTACAAGAGGGAGGGACTACTACTGGGGGCACTACAAGAGGGAGAACACTACTGGGGGTACTACAAGGGGGAGATCACTACTGGGGCACTACAGGGGGGGCACTACAAGGGGGGACCACTACTGGGGATTATAACTGGGGGCACTTCAAGGGGGGCACTACAACTGGGGGGACTACTACTGGGGGCACTACAAGGGGGACTACTACTACAAGGGGGGACTACTACTGGGGCACTACAAGGGGAGGGGACAACTACTAGGGGCACTGCATAAGGGGAGGGGACTACTACTAGAGGCACTACATAGGGGGGAGGGGACTACCACTGGGGGCACTGCATCGAGGGACCACTGCTGGGGGCTCTATAAAAAGGGCAATACTGGGGTACTGCATAGGGGGGAGCCTACAACTGGGGCCACTATTTAAGGGGCACTGCATAAGGGTTACCACTATTGGGGGCACTGCATGGGGTGTGGACTGCTACTGGGGCACTATATAAGGAGCACTGCATAGGGGTTACCAATACTGGTACCCCCTATGCAGTGCTATATAAGGGGCTTTCTACTGGGGGCACAAGGGGCACTGCACAGGGGGGACCACTACTGGGGGCACTGTATAAGGGGCACTGCATAGGAGGGATCACTACTGGGGGCACTACTGGAGGCCTGCATAAGTGGTTCCTCTCCTGGGGCACAGAGGGGCACTGCATATGGGCACCACGACGGGGCTGTCTCTAATCTTTATTTTTACTTTACATTAATCCCATATGGACCCGCCTCCTCCCTTGAACACTTGAGGGGGGGGGGTTGCCGTAGCACGCACGTTCTTCGGGCACCCTGGCTACACGCTACTCCTCTGCCAGAGCCGCCTGAATGCATTTGCCCCCCAGGCTAAAAGTTGCCAGCCAGCCCCTGGAAAGAGTTAATATTTGCTTTTCCTTGGAATAAAATGCCTAAAGACTGTGCTTTAACTTGAAGATACAGGATGGTGCAGATAAAATAAGCAGAATAACCCCACACTGTATAAAAGGGCTGTTACACAAGAATCCACTTTTTTAGATTGCTACTTGTGTAACAACTAATGTAATGCTGGCCATACACCTACAAGACCAGCATAAGTTCCGAATCATATACGATTTCCCTACGACTCCCCGGAGCTCCCTGGCAGTCCCGGCAGCATGTTTGTTGTTTTTCTTTAGCACAGGATCTGTTATAAGATCGATCCTGTGTCTCACAGGCTCATAAGGGAAACAGTCATTGAAATGACTTGAAATGCCACACGATGGATCGCATGAACAAAATAAAAGGCACGATCTGCACACAATAAGATGGACCATATGTGATGGACCATATGTGCTGCACATCTGATCATACAATCCGATTATAGGAGCTGCATCAGCGCGAATCGGATCGTATCTTACTAAAAAAAGACACGATTTTCGCAAGATCCATCTTATGACTCATTGAAAATTGTACAATCGGCCCAAAATCATGTAGGTGTATGGGGGCCTTAGAATATCAATTACTGTGTAACAGTTACAAATTGAACCTGTTGTTACTATGTGTGATTTTTTAAAGAGATTACAGCTGTGATTGTTACTCATAGATAATATTGCCTGTTAAGGGTTCTACAATAATAAGGATCTTGTGGTTATAAATATCAAGAGGTTATTATTATATATATATATAATATAGAACAGCAAATATTCTTTAGGAGTATTTTACCTGAGCTGTTTTAATGGTGAATGAATGCTTTTTCAAATGACTTTGGCTCAGAAATAATTGCTAAATAGCTGGTAATATCCTTTCATTGAGGAAAGCTATCAGTAAATGTTTTTTTCTTATATATGGTGTGTTAGCGCTTTCCTTCTTCACCCCTTTCTCTTAGTATCTATTTACAGGGATTGAGTAAATCCCCTTTTGGAAATCAGCAGACTATCCAGTTTTGTAGTCTAATTGGCGCCGATTAAATATATTCTTTTCTATACCTATAGAAATTTAGAAGTGCTGAATTCCATGAAGTGAAGCTATAAAAGCAACTTAAAGTAATCTGTCTTTGGCCAGGTACACATCAGGCGATATACTGGACGGGGATGTAGTCGGCATCTCGGCGTGCGGGATGCTGACGGACTAAATACCGGAGCCGAAGTCCCGACAGGTCGGGATCCCAGCACCAGTATCCCAACCGTCGGCATCCCAAAGGTAAGTATCAGCGTGAGCGGGAGGTTAGTGTGCGCGGTTAGGGCTAGGCACTAGGGGGAGGATTAGGGTTAGGCATCGGGGAGGGAGTGTTAGGATTAGGTTGCAGGGAGGGGGAGGTTAGGCTTAGGCACTAGGGGGAGGTTTGGTTTAGGCACCGGGGAAATGGTGTTAGGTTTAGGGTGCAGGGAGGGGGTGGTTAGGCACTAGAGGGGGGGATTAGGGGTAGGCACCGGGGAGGGAGGGTTAGGGTTTGGGTAGGAGTTAGGGAAACACTTACCATTCGTTCCTATGGGTGTCGGGATTCTGGTTGTTGGGATGCCGCTGTCGGTATTCTGACCAGCGGCTTCCCGACAGTTGGGATTTCATACCCAACCCACTGGACGATATAACGTTCCAACGCGGATCGGAACGATATATCATCCATGATGTGCGGTGAGGTGAGTCAGAGCTTTCCTATCATAATTAGGTATACTCCAGAGTTTTGACTATAAAATTTATAAGAAAAAGTGAAAGAAAATATTATAGATATCTTCTTTGTATTATTCTAATAATTTTTATAGTCAAAACTCTGGAGTAAAAAGTGTATGGCAGGTGAGGCAATGCCTCCTCTGTCTACCTTTTCTGCGCATCCCTGATCAAAACTAGATATGTGCGCCGACCCCCGTATTTTGGTTTTGGATCTGTATCTTCTCGTGTTTTGGATCTGGATTGCTTGGCCAAAACCGCCCTTCCGTGTTTTGTTTTTGTTTTTTGATCTGTATTTTTTCTAAAAAAAAATCATAAAAACAGCTAAAATCACATAATTTAAGCCTGTTTTTGTTCCTACAGTATTATTAACCTCTATAACATTAATTTCCACTCGTTTCCATTCAATTTTTACCACCACATAGCTCACAATATTGTTTTCATCCAGTTTAGGCCCAAACTTTGCACCAAGCTAGTTGGCTGACTAAGCTAAGCGGCAGCAGTGGGCAGCACAAATGCGTGGCAGTTCAAATTCCACCATGGCACATCAGGAAACAAATGTTTTTATTATTCAAGAGAGGCCTGAGGGAGTTAGAGTATGTATTTAGTTGCAGGCAGGGACAGGAAGGGTTGATTGGTAGTAAATTTAATTAAAATTTTAAATACATTTATAAGGGAGGGGAGGCATTTACAAAAAATACTTTATTCATTCACATCAGTCCTTGCCCCAGAAGAATCCTTGAGTGCCATGCCTGCTGCTGCAGCTGGGAGTGGATTTTCATCCCAGAACGGGACCAGGAAGACTACTAGTTGTGCTTTCCAAAACAATTGACTGTTAAATAATCCTTTGCATAGATTCCACTTGAAACTTTTTACCAACCTGTACAGGGACATTACAAAAAAACATAGGGGGTCATTCAGACCCACTCGCGATCGGCAGTACGCTCGCAAGTGGGTCGATGTTCCCCACTGCGCATGCGCACGACGGAGGGAGCTCCGTCGTGTGCATGCGCAAGACCCGGGGAGCGACGGGCTTCCCATCGTTCCGGGTCTCACTTTCAGGCTACACCTGAGACCCAGGAAATTCCCGGGTCGACCTCATTCAGACATAAGATGTTTTGCTGTTCCACAATAAAGAGGTCATACAAAGGTGGGGTCTTGCTATAAAGGGACTGGGGTTCCCATCAGTGGCGTCACAAGGAAGTGCGAGGGGTGCGGGCCACACCAGGGAGTCACCCGCCGAGGGTGACACCAAGGTGCAGACTCCCCCTCAGTGACAGGAGCCGAGTGCTGCACTATAGTATTAAGACACTGTGAGGGAGCCAGGACACTGCACACAACAAAGTCCGCACCTCCTGCACACCTCCCCCCTCCCTCTTCCGGTAAAAAAGCGGGGACCCTACTTGTGTGGCCATGCCCCCTGCCCACAAAGCCATGCGACCATCGGGCTTGCGACGGAGACCCTGCGGTAGGGTCTCGCTGCCGCAAGCCCAGGAGTGATTTTGGCTCTATCAGAGCCAAAATCACTCCCACTGACATCACTAGTGATGTCAGTGGGCCGGCTTCAGATGGTAGGCGTTCCCATGGGAACACCTCCGTCTGAGAGCCACGCCCCCGGCACACCCATCAAAGGGGGCATGCTGTCAATCAACATCGACAGCACGCCCCCTTTGGTGGGCGTGCCGGGGGCGTGCCTGCCAGATGGAGGCATTCCCATGGGAACACCTACCATCTGAAGCCGGCACCATTCACATCACTAGTGATGTCGGTGGGAGTGATTTTGGCTCTGATTAGAGCCAAAATCACTCCAGGGCTTGCGGCAGGGAGACCCTACCGCAGGGTCTCCGTCGCAAGTCCGATGGTCATGATGGTCAAGACCATTGCGACCTTCTTTTTGGCCGCTCGCATATGCTGTGGGTGGTCCCCACAGCTATGCGAGCGGCCAGGAGGCTGCTCCATTTTCATGGAGGAGAGCCCTGATTCAGAGCGAGCGCTCTGGTCAGAGCGTCCGGCTCTGAATCAGGCCCATAGTTAGTTAGTTGCCTTCAAACTGCCGTTGTACCCACTATACACTTAACCAGCACAGATGGACAAGTGGAACAGAGCAAATGCAAGATTTCAGATTTAAGGTTTAAGTCTTACGTTGTTTCTTTCTTGAGAATCCTTGAGCACCATGCCTGCTGCTGGGAATGGATTTTCATCCCAGAAGGGATGAAGACGTTGTTTCTTCTTCCCAACAGACACAGATCTGAAGAGATGTAAAGAGCTGTTGATAAGCAAATTGTCAGCTCAAGTGGCACGTGATGCAGCGATGGCTTCTCCTTCAGTTTCTCCAGCAAGTGCATCTGCTGAGAAAAAACTAACCTTTCAAAATACCCACTGGTGATGCAGATGAGTCAACACAACCAAGTTTTGACATCTGGTCAGTTCAGAATTGCCTACAATTAATGACACCTCTACCATGACTCCATCTGATATGGTCACCATTCAAAGAATGGTTGAGGACGATTTAAAAAAAATTTAATGATAGCATCCAAATAGACATGTCAGACAGTCCATTTGACTACTGGCAGGAAAAATAAGGTAATTTGGAGGCCCTTGCACAAACTAGCTTTGCTTTACTTGAGCTGCCCACCCTCCAATGTGTACTCAAAGAGTTTTCAGCACAGCCGGGAACCTTGTCAGTGATCGGCCTATGAGGCTACTTCCCCAAAATGTGGAAAAGATGATGTTCATCAAAATGAATTACAAATTCAATGAGGAAGACCATTACCAGCAATTAAGTAAAATAAATACAGAGGCGCCTGTAATGGTGGATTCCAGCGGGGACTAATTAATATTGTGTGAAGACGAGAATATAAACACTGATTAGGATGAGGATGACGATGATGACATCTGATGGATGCGCTGCAGATGATGTAACGGGGTGGAGGTTCCTAGGTTCCTAGATGATTAAGGTCCCTATCTCGATTCTCTACTAATTTTGGCTTTACAAATGGTACAGATGCCTTCACAACTGTTGTCAGGATTTGGGTTAAAATAATTCCACACCCAAGATGTGGCTTTTCTGGTCGCCCAGGCATCACCCCAGCCTATAACCCCAGTTTATATCGTTACCCCAGCCTTTTTCCACTAACAGTGTGACAATATTTTTTATGAATACACTGCGTTTTCCACTAACTGTGACAATACTTTTTATGAATACACTGCGTTTTTCACTTGCAGTGTATTCATAAAAAATATTGTGACACTGTAAGTAGAAAACGCAGTGTATTCGTAAAAGTATTGTCACACTAAGTGGAAAACGCAGTGCATTTGTAAAAAATATTCTCACACTGCAAGTGGAAAACGCAGTGTATTCATAAAAGATATTGTGACACTGTGTTTTCCACTTACAGTGTGACAATATTTTTTACAAATACACTGTGTTTTCCACTAACAGTGTCACAATATTTATCATACACTGCTCTACCACTTACAGTGTCACAAACAGTACGTGTATGAATATTACACTGTGGTCTGACAATGGCGTCACAGTAAAAAACAATAATAATAATATAGTACACTAGGGTACAGCACAAAAAAATATATAATGTATATATATATATTTTTAATAATTAATTATATTATTAAAAGCTTTTATAGTTTTATACACTGGGCACCCTTGGATGGACAGACCCTGATGGACACAGCAGCCCCTGGATGGACACAGCAGCCACTGCCCGTGGATGGACACAGCAACCTCTGGATGGACACAGTAACCCCTGAATGGACACAGCAGCCCCTGCCCTGGATGGACACAGCAGCGCCTGGATGGACACAGCAGCCACTGCCCCTGGATGGACACAACAATCCCTGCCCTGGATGGACCCAGCAGCCCCTGGATGGACACAGCAGCCACTTCCCCTGGATGGACACAGCAGCCCCTGGATGGAAACAGAAATCCCTGTATGGATACAGCAGCTCCTGCCCTGGATGGACACAGCAGCCACTGCCCCTGGATGGACACAGCAACCCCTGGATGGACACAGCAATCCCTGCCCTGGATGGACACAGTTGTCACTTCCCCTGTAAACAGCAGCCCCTCTTGGATGAAGTACAGCCCGGACAGCCCAGGACTCAGCAAGCAAATGGCACCGATCACCTGGGGGAGGAACTTTTATACAATCCAAAACCCGTGAGAATCTGACAGCGGGATGATGACGTTATGCCCACTTTGAGATCCAAGTCAGGCGGGAAAACCCGAGCAGGACTCGGATCTTGCCTCGGTTATGGAAGTTCGGGTGGGTCCAGTTCTCGGAGAGCCGGATCCGCTCATCTTTACTCAAAACACAGTAAATATCCAGCACTATATACTGCTGCATCTTTGTATTATGCCCATATGAACCATTGGGCAGTGGCGTCCCTCCACTGGGTGACACCCAGCGCATTGCGTGCTGCAAAGCCACGTACCGATAAACAGGGGGCGTGGCCACACGGCCTGAACCCCCCGTTTCAGTCTCTCCAAGGGGTCCCGAAGGTGTGTGAAAGTTATACTATATTATCGGTATCTGGTTAGATGGTCGACAGTAACCATGTCGATGTTAGAATATCAACATGGTTCAACATGTCATCAGGTACCATGTCGATATCCTCCGAATGTTGACATCTGAAATGTCAACATTCTGAGAATACAGATGGTTAGGTATCGCCGGGAGGGTTAGGGTCAGGCTATGAGGGGAGGTTAAGGTTAGGCTGAGGGGATAGGATTAGGCACTAGGGGAGGGTTACAGCTTAAAAGTAGGTATATTAGGATTATGGATAGGGGGTAGAATACTCGCTGGAATTCCGCTGCTGAGATGTCTCCGCCAGAAATACTCCACACTTGACCCCTGGGACTCTGAAAAATACACTGGAACCACTGTTGCTGCTGGGACAGGGTAAAGACACCACTAGACCACCAGGGACAGTTTGTTGACAGTTTATCATGTCAACATATCATCCGTATAGACACGATGAATGTCAACATGCTATGATTGCCAACAGTTCAGCCATGTTGTCCTGATGCATGTCGACATGATAACTGTTGACCAATCATATCACACTCTATAAGTCTATATTATCATTCACAGTCTCAGATTTGATGTTTGCTGATTTGTCAATCTCACTTGTGGTTGTCACTGTGTTGTCTCTCTGGGTAGAACCTTGAACTGAAGGACTCCATAGCGAAATTTGCAGAATGGCCAATTCCCCATGCTGGGGTCTCTCTAGTTTGAGGCTTCACTGTGCATGTGCTCGCTCTGCTCAGAGATGTAACACGGGTTGAAACCGTTTTCAATAGCACAATCACGATCGACCATTTGCAGCTCAAAATATATGCTTAATAAGATTTTAACTACTTTCAGACATACTACCCGGGAATTACCATGCTCAGACCTGGGTTTTTCTCCTCTGCAAAATCATGGGATTTTTTCGAGACCCCCTTTCAGGCTACACCTGAGACCCAGGAAATTCCCGGGTCGACCTCATTCAGACATAAGACGTTTTGCTGTTCCACAATAATGAGGTCATACAAAGGTGGGGTCTTGCTATAAAGGGACTGGGGTTCCCATCAGTGGCGTCACAAGGAAGTGCGAGGGGTGCGGGCCACACCAGGGTGTCACCCGCCGAGGGTGACACCAAGGTGCAGACTCCCCCTCAGTGACAGGAGCCGAGTGCTGCACTATAGTATTAAGACACTGTGAGGGAGCCAGGACACTGCACACAACAAAGTCCGCACCTCCTGCACACCTCCCCCCTCCCTCTTCCGGTAAAAAAGCGGGGACCCTACTTGTGTGGCCATGCCCCCTGCCCACAAGGCCATGCGACCATCGGGCTTGCGACGGAGACCCTGCGGTAGGGTCTTGCTGCCGCAAGCCCAGGAGTGATTTTGGCTCTATCAGAGCCAAAATCACTCCCACTGACATCACTAGTGATGTCAGTGGGCCGGCTTCTGACAGTAGGCGTTCCCATGGGAACGTCTCCATCTGGGAGCCACGCCCCCGGCACACCCACCAAAGGGGGCGTGCTGTCAATCAACATCGACAGCATGCCCCCTTTGGTTCAAGACCCGGAGCGACGGAGAGCCTGTCGCTATCCGGGTCTCGCGCATGCGCACGACAGAGCTCCCTCCGTCGTGCGCATGCGCAGTGGGGCAACATCGACCCGCTTGCGAGCGTCCTGCGCTCACGAGCGGGTCTGAATGACCCCCAGTGTGAGATCCAGAGGAGAAAGGACCATTTTTTGAGGGAGACCAAACGCCAACATTATTTATGCCCAGTGGCGTAACTATGGTATTTGGAGCCCAGGGCAAGATGAAAAATGGAGGGCCATCCCCCAAGTATGTGTGCTTGCTGAAAAAGTGGGCGTGTCAACATGATACACCACCATCTCTCGTCACTCTGGGAACCAGGCTTGCCTACCCTTCCGATTTGGTCGGGAGCCTCCCGAATATCAGGTGCTGCTCCTGCCCCCCCAGAAAGGCAGGCAAGCCTCCCGGCTGCAGCCTGACCCCCCCCGACTACAGCTAGAAACCCCCCACAGCGGGAGGCCCGATGACGTGATTCGCACTAAATCGCGTCATCGTGGCTCCGCCCCCTGCTTCACAATGCCTTTATTTTGGCATTGTGAAGAGGGGGCGGGGCCACGATGACGCCCCCATGAGGAGTCAGCGCCTGGCCACGCCCCCCGCTGTGTGCAGGCATTCAGCTCCGTCCCGGAAGAAGGGAGCTGAATGTCGGCAACTATGCTGGGAACATTCAAACTTTTTGGAATCACGGCACCCTAGAGTAACAGCATTGTTTTCACGGCACCCCTAATTTTAAGTTTGTTATTAAGAGATTCAGAAAAAAATGTAGTAAAGTGAATGAAATTTTGCTTACCTGTCATCCTCAGATTCAGTTATGTGGTGGTTAACAGGTTTGCACTTTTGTTTGTCCACATATTTACATTACATTGACCATAAATAATTTGATTTGGTGCTGGACCACCAACCTGAGGTATCCCTGCAAGTGTCCCAAGGCACCCCAGGGTGCCATGGCGCACAGTTTGGGAACCACTGCCATAACCACTTAACTGAAGATTTTTCCAACAAGACCGGTCAGAAATTCCGGGGAGTCAGAGGAGATTCGTTCTGCACATGTGGCTGCAGTCGCATCCTATACAACCAGGTCAGTTATGTGGTTAATGCCCCCAGTAGTAGTGCCCCTTATTCAATACCCCTAGTAGTAGTGCCCCTCATCAGGGCCGGATTATAGGCAGGGTGACAGGGGTGGTCGTCCCAGGGCCCCCACACATAGGGGCCCCCACACACTGGACCTCATTCAGAGTCGGTCGTTGCAGCCGCACGGTCGTAAGCGAAAAGGGGCCGGATATTCAAATGATGTTGCGTCCTTAAGATCGGATCGTTAGCTGGCCGACCAAGGGGAGGATGCAGCCGTAAGACAAAAAATACGCCCCCTTCTCGTATGCATTACACGTCATCTCCGGCCATATAAGGATTAATCGACACCATCGGTAACCATCGGAACTGGTCGTAGAGCTTAAGGTTGACCATACCCTCTCTTAAGCACTACGATCAGGTCAGTGTACAAACCACCCATGTCACGTGTGCCATGACACTACTTTGTTAATTATGCACTCCCATAAACCGCCGTTCGCATAATTAGGCACGCCTGCGTTCGGATCTCCACTCCCCCGTTTTCAAGCACCTTCCCCTGTTACCACCCACAAACGCCTCATTCTGTCACTCAAACTACCGACCTAGCTGTGTTCAAGGAGAGAGAAATTTCTGATCGTAGCAGCTATTTTGCACACGCGCATTGCGAACTTTACGCATGCGCAGTTTAGCGAACATCGGTGGCGTACGACCGTGTGGCCGCAACGATCGACTCTGAATGAGGTCCACTGTCTCTGTCCACACTACTATCTAAAACCGGAGTACAGAATTTAGCTGTCTCCACTGCCATCAGCCACTCTCCTCGCTAGTCAGCTGTTTCCATAGACAGATTCGGGGGAGGAGCACCCAAGTATGTGCTCTCCGTCACTTTCTGGCATTTTTTCACTTAGTTATTGCATTTGCTGCGCTCGCAGCGGCTCTATGAGCAAACACCGCACTGATAGAAGGAATGAGGGTTTGAACCCGCCCTGCACCCTTCCGCAACCTGATTGGTCACGAGTTAGAGAACCGGCGTCACCTGACCTGGAAGGAAAAGCCCTGTAACATCTGCCACCCACTGCCGCTGACATTACAGAGAGCTCAGCTCAGTCACTTACCGCACCGAGGCCCTGATTCAGAGCCGGACGCACTGACAGAGCGCTCGCTCTGAATCACGGCCGTCCCTCTGAATTTAAGAGCGGCCTCCTGGCCGCTCACATAGCTGTGGGTGACCACCCACAGCTATAGCGAGCGGCCAAAATGATGGTCGCAATGGTCAAGACCATCGCAACCATCGGGCTTGTGACGAGACCCTTGCGGTAGGGTCTCGTTGCCGCAAGCCCTGGAGTGCTTTTGGCTCTATCAGAGCCAAAAGCACTCCCACTGACATCACTTGTGATGTCAGTGGGGCCGGCCCCAGACAGTAGGCATTCCCATGGGAACGCCTCCGTCTGGGCAGCCACGCCCCCGGCACTCCCACCAAAGGGGGCGTGCTTTCACTCACCATCGACAGCACGCCCCCTTTGGTGTGAGACCCATAACGACGGCTTGACCGTCATTATTCGGGTCTCGCGCATGCGCACGACGGAGCCGCCTTCGTCGTGCACATGCGCACTTGGCCAACATCGACCTGCTTGCGAGCACTCAGCGCTCGCGAGCGGGTCTGAATTAGGCCCCGAGTACACAGGCTGCGGGAGGACAGATCACATCATTGTCTACCACCAAAGGATGGGGGTGGCACTACCGCCTGTCAGCCCGCCTTCCCCTTCTACTCCTGTGCCGGGACCAATGAAAGCTAAAGGGATGATGGAGCACATGTCAGCCCAGAAGACAGAAGGTAAGGAGTGGGGTTGTGCTGGAGGGAGAAAAGCAAGATTGTGGGCACTGTAGGCTGAAGGGCAGGATGGTGGTGTTGGAGGGAGATGGGCAGGATGGTGGTGCTTGTGGGAGAAGGGCAGGATGGTGGCACTGTAAGCTTAGGGCAGGATGGTGGGCACTGTAGGCTGAAGGGCAGGATGGTGATGCTGGAGGGAGATGGGCAGGATGGTGGCACTGTAGGCTTAGGGCAGGATGATGATGCTGGAGGGAGATGGGCAGGATGGTGATGCTGGAGGGAGATGGGCAGGATGGTGGCACTGTAGGCTTAGGGCAGGATGCTGATGCTGGAGGGAGATGGGCAAGATGGTGGTGCTGGAGGGAGATGGGCAGGATGGTGGTGCTGGAGGGAGAAGGGCAGGATGGTAGTGCTGGAGGGAAACCTGGCAGGATGGTGGTGATGGAGGGAGAAGGGCAGGATGGTGGTGCTGAAGGGAAACCTGGCAGGATGGTGGTAATGGAGGGAGAAGGGCAGGACGGTGGTGCTGGAGGGAAACCTGGCAGGATGGTGGTGATGGAGGGAGAAGGGCAGGATGGTGGTGCTGGAGGGAAACCTGGCAGGATGGTGGAGCTCGAGGGAGATGGGCAGGATGGTGGTGATGGAGGGAGAAGGGCAGGATGGTGGTGCTGGAGGGAAACCTGGAACTCCTCACCACTGCACTTACCAGGAACACCACTTGCTGGAGACAGTCCATTTCCCAACGCAGGAGCTAGCGATTGTCTTGTGGTGGTATGCCACCCCTGGCGAGTACCGCACGATCTCCTGTTTTTTGGTGTCTGGAACTCCACTGTCTGTGTTGTGGTGCGTGAAGTGACAAAGGCAATACTAGATACCTTGTACCATCGGTTTATTACCCTACCCCAGGGGCAACGACTGGATGAGACAGTGTCTGAGTTCCTGTGTCGCAGTTACCCACAATTTGCTGGGACCCAGCTGACTACCACAATGAAAAGGGATGGCATTCCATCATTCTCCAAACGGTCGTTGACCATAGATATTGGTAAGCCACTTTTATGATTTTTATTTGGATTAATACTGTGACTTGCATGCACTGAAAAGGGACTGTATATGTATAGTTTTAACAAGGTAATATCTTTCTTTCACAGGTTCACTGATGTGTTCATTGGCTGGCCCGTATGACGCTTGTGTGCTGGCCAATTCTGATCGCTATAATATTGTGGAGGATAGGCAAAATGGTTAGCTGTTTCCTTGTGAGGTAACCATACATGGTATTTTGACATGCTTATAGTAGCTAGCTAGATATCTATTTGGAACCAGTCCGAACCATGTGGTTCATTTAAAAAAATTTTGTTGCCGAGAACAATTTGCTCAGATACCCCTTCAATGTAACGCTTACCATGCCTGGCAAATAACTCCTGCACAGTAGTAACCAATGTGTACACCTACAAATAGTGTAGTAAATGTTTTTAAGGATGTAGTGCAGGCCATGGCCAACCTGTGGTTCTCCAACTTTGTGAAACCACAAGTTCCAGCATGCTCTGCCACAGTTTTGCTAAAACTGAGGAAGGGCTTGCTGGAATGTGTAGTTTCACAAAAGTTGAAAAGACACGCCTTTAATATATATATTTTGAATAACAATTTTTATTTTGTCAATAGCATAGATATATATAGAGTATACAATAAATTTGCAAAGGCCATATTATACTACACATGTCGATAGAAAATGCATTCAAAAAAATTATATTACCATAAGTACATTGAAATTTAGACAATGAGAAAATAGTTTTCCATCTTAAAATTTTCTATCTAAAATAAATATTAGCAATGAAAGACCTGAACAATTTAGAACCAAACATTTACCTAGTACCCTTTTCCACTTCCCCCACACCCCTGGTCCGCGGTGCAACATTAAATCTCATACTAAATTCTGAAGTAAATACCACGTCGTAGTTTAAAACAATTTGAAGATATGGCTTTGGGTGTCAGGATCAAGCAAGTCAATAAATATTCCCCATTTCCTATGGAATCTGACAGCACCTCTCTCAATATCCGATAGTGAACTTCTCCTATCTAGATATACTAATTGTAATAGGGTAGATATCACTGCCGAGAGAAAAGGAGTTGAAGTTATCCAATTCTTCAAAATATTTTTTTTTGCTACTGTGACTGTCACTGTCAGAAAAGGAATAAATTCACGCCCTCTGCCCTTAAGGTCCCAATTAATAAAGTTGGCACCCAACATCGCCAAAGGGTCTGTATTTAGGTGTAACTTACAAACCTCATTAATAAAGCACATGATCTTCCCCCAGAACTTCCTTATCTTTCCACACTCCCACATGTTATGAAGAAAGGTTGAATAAGAGTGTCAACATTTTAAACATGCCCCTGATTCACCGGGAACCATATGACGCCTCTGTGCTGGTGCTATATAGGTGACGCCTATAATATTTATTAAAACCGTTGTTTTGATTTGTAGAAGTCCTAGTTTGTGGACGGTGTTGAGGTACCGGTGCACAACATTGGGGATGATGCGTATCCCTTAAAAAGGTGGCTTATGAAAGGGTACAGCCAATAGGTTAAGCACTACACTCATACCATCAGCCAGTGGCGGACTGGATCATGAGGGGGACCCCTCCATACCAAGCACTGCACTGTCTACATTACCCCTCTATGCCCACCACAACCTCTCCTGCTCACATAGCTGACTGACATGCACAGGAGCAGATCACTGACCTCTTCTACGTGTGTGTGTTTTCTGTTTTTAGTATATTAAATGGTCATAAATTATACTTTTGTCCATTATAGTTGGCCACACACCCTCCAGTGACTGACCACACCCCTTTGTAGGCCTCTATTATTGCATTCCCCTGTTGGCCCTTCATGATCCAGTCCGCCACTGGCTGATGGTATGGGTGTAGTGCTTAACCTATTGGCTGTACCCTTTCATAAGCAACCTTCAGTACTAAGAGCAGAGAGATAGTGTTTGGTATGGAAGGGACAAGGGAATAGTGCACACAGGTAGTGGTGAGTATGGTGGGGTCAGGGATGTAGTGCAGAGAGAGAGGGGTAAGGGATGGGATGTAGTGCAGAGAGAGAGGGGTAAGGGATGGGATGTAGTGCAGAGAGAGAGGGGTAAGGGATGGGATGTAGTGCGGAGAGAGAGGGGTAATGGATGGGATGTAGTGCAGAGAGAGAGGGGTAAGGGATGGGATGTAGTGCAGAGAGAGTGGGGTAAATTTACTAAAGGTCGATTTGGCATTTTGAGTGATTTGAGGTGCGATTTTCATTCGATTTGGATTCGATTTTAGTTTTGAGTATTTCCTAAAGGCCAAATCGCATCTAAAATCGGACTTCAAATCGACTTTGGACTCAAATCGCCCTCAAATCAACCATCGGCAAAACATTGGTACTTTTACATAGCCCAACACACAAAACCCTTATTTACGATCATTCGATTTGAAATCGACATTAAAATCGTACTTCAAATCACTTTTCAAATCCCCAATACAATAGACCTGCTTCATGCTTTCAATTTGAGTATGAGCAGGTCGGATTCACACAGATACATGCAGACATCAGTGAGATGCCTGCATGTATCTCACTGTAAAAAGCAATTAAAGAGTTAAATAAAATAAAAAAACCGTGAGGTCAACCCTCAAAACACAACCAGCCCCGGACTTTGCCAACCCTGTTCTGGTTGACTACGTACAGGGAAAAAATTACGTAGGGTCTCCCTGTACTCAGTACAACCAGCACAGGGCTATGGGAAGTAGAGCTGATTCTGGATTTACAGGGAAAAAATTACATAGGGTCTCCCTGTAAGATTCAGAACCAGTCCTGGACCCTTTCTAACGGGGGGCTGATGCCACAGCCAGGGGAGCCCTATCACGGGGCCCCCCAGCCGCAGAATCAGCCCTGACCATTAGTCAGCCCAGGCCAGGGATCCCTGGGGGGTGACCTCACGTTTATTTTCTTTTGATTTAACTATTTAGACACTTTTTCCAGCCATATACATGCAGGCATCTCACTGATGTCTGCATGTATCTGTGTGACAATGAACTGCTCATGCTGAAAGTGAAAGCACCTATAGTGCCCACACATTATGCCACACTGTAGTGCCCCCCACATTATTCCACACTGTAGTGCCCCCCACATTATTCCACACTGTTTTATCCACATATTATGCAACCTATAGTGCCCACAAATTATGACACCTGTAGGGCCCACACATTATGCTACACTGTAGCGCCCACATATTATGCTACACTAGTGCCAACACATTATGCCACCTGTAGTGCCCACAAGTGATGCCACCTGTAGTGCCCACATATGATGCCACCTGTAGTGCCCACACATTATGCCACACTGTAGTGCCCATACGTTATGCTACACTAGTGCCAACACATTATGCCACACTAGTGCCAACACATTATGCCACCTATAGTGCTTACACATTATGCCACACTACAGTGCTCACACATTATGCCACCTGTAGTGACCACACATTATGCCACACTGTAGAGCCCACACACTATGTCACACTGTAGAGCCCACATAATGTTCTCATGAGAAGCCCCAGCAGCCTCAGGCAGCTGGCAGAGCAGTTGTGACGGTAGTTCACACTTCACAGCAGCAGTCACAGCCTCAGAGGAGCATGTGATGGGCTGCTCCAATCAGAGCTCAGCACATGCTCCTCTGACCCCTCTGCAGTGACTACAGGGATTTATTACCCAGTAGTATACTGCAGTGCTGAGTCTGACTGTAGTGTAGCTGCCGGCCGGGTCAGTCACATTCTTGATGACTGCCCGGCAAGCAGCTGCACTGTCTGCTATATGAACGGCGCCATAGACCACGCCCTCCCATTATAGAGGGCGTGGCTACAAGTCAGTGGGGCCCACTGGGATTCAGTGAAAGCCTGCCCTCAGCTCATGGTGGTGGTGAATGCTTTTGTATGGCTCAAGGGACGTTGGCACTGTTTGTTAAAGCGCAATGATATAGACATTCACCTGTTTCCGGATGTTGGTGCGGCATGCTGTATCTTGCATAACATTTGTGAGAAACAGATCACTGCCTGCCGGAGTGGGACGTCGTTGAGGAGCTTGTTGGGAGTGATCTTGGTTCCCTAGAAAGCACCTCTGTTGGGCAAAGTACAAATAATGATGCTGAATTAATAAAAAGCATCATTTGTTAAAAATATCAATGCAATGTTATAAGTATATAAAATAAAACCAAGCCAGTTGTCGATCCACAAGAAGTTTTATTTTAATAAAATATTTTTTTCAAGTACATGTGTGAAAGCCTTACTTCCATATTTGTTCCGTATGAAAAAATGAGAGACAAAAGACACCCCAAAAATTAGAAAAATATATAGTGCATTTATATTCCAGGGCAAAATTCTCCCCACATTTTTGTATGGCCTTTGATATAAGTAGCTCATATTATGACCAGATACATTTAACAAAATACACATAAACACATTAAGGCTGCAGGCGTGTAGGGGCGTGCTGGTGTCAGGGACTGCATCGGAAGACCCAGTTCCAATGATCCCGGCTGCCAAATTCCAATGATGCTGTGGCCGATGACCGCTGGAAGGTGCGTCTTTGCGGGCACCATGGCCCACAGAGCTGCAGCCGGTAGGCATTTCAGTAGACGGCCCATGAGCTGCAGCATTAGCATAATTTTGCAGTAGTGGCTGCTGCTTTTTGCCACCACTGAATCATCCCATCGGTCTCTATTTGGAATTAGACCATCTCATCACCACAAACACCGCTGTAAGTGAAAAGTGTACATAGGCTACAGGTATCATAGTTGCCTCCTTCCAGGAGGGAGCTGAATGCCTGCACACAGTGGGGGGCGTGGCCGGGCACTGACTGCATGGGGGCGGGGCCAGGGGCGTGACAGCACGATCGCGTCATCGTGGCCCTGCCCTCTCTTCACATTGCCGAAAATGAAGGCATTGTGAAGTGGGGGCGGAGCCACAATGACGTGATTTAGCGCGAATCGCGTCAGCGGGCCCCCGCTGCGGGGGGGTTCTAGATTTAGTCGGGGGGGGGGCAGGCGGCAGCCAGGAGGCTTGCCTGCCTTTCCGCGGGGTCGGGAGCGGCACCCGATATTCGGGAGGCTCCCGACCAAATCGGGAGGCTGGGCAAGCCTGCAGGTATCTCACAATCTGCATTACTGTAATACAATCCTTATCTACGCCTCTCATTCTGCACAGTACTACAACTTCTTGGCATTACCATTAACCATTACACAATGTGCTACTTATATACAAAGCATATAGGTCGCAGCATACACAAGCAATATTGTCTGTCCCCTTATACAGCTCCAATTAACCCTTTATTAGCACAGTTAAACTGTAGACACAAAAAAGCCTCAGTGCATTCAACACAGACAGACAGTTATCCATTTAAATACAGCACAGCATGATCCAATAATGCAAACACACTAAAAACTCAATTTGTCTCACATACAAACCATAGGTCAAACACGATAATAGGACAATACTCCAAACATGTATATATTCCACTTTAAACTCACGTAATTTCAATGAGTCCCGGACCACAGATAGATAGTAAAAAAGTCGACAATTTACTAAGAATCGAGATGGTCCCGATTTGCAAAGAGATTAATGTTAGCCCAAACTCGGGAGACTTATTCACTTTTTATCTCTCAAATTTACCAACAGGTGATTTGAGGCAAATCGATTTGGACGATGGTGATTTAGGTCGACTTTCTGGGGTGATTTGGAAGCAAGCTCGAGTGAGTTATCTCTCCCGATTTGTTTTTGTTTTTTAAAATTAACTGCTCCAGTGTGTATTCTGTCGCCTGGCCATGCTAAACAGTGTTTTTAGTGCACGACCGCACCATTTTCCTTGTAGGTTTATTTTATTTTAATTGACTAAACAGGTGTCATGTGTTTGCCTGATCGCTAAGCATATAAATAGCCCTATAAATGCTGAAACCTTGTGGGTTGGTGTGTTAGGAGTTTGGACAGTGAGGTGATTTGTGGCCGGTGAGTTGGTTTGGTGTAGGGGTGTGCACCAGCCACTTTTCGTGTTTTGTGTTTTGGTTTTGGATCTGGATCTTTGTTCGTGTTTTGGATCTGGATTGGATTTGCCAAAACCACGCTTCGGTGTTTTGGGTTCTGGGTTTTGTGTTTTAGATCTGTATTTTTTTTTAAAAAAGCATAAAAACAGCTAAAATCACAGAATGTGTTGATTTTTCTGCTCCTATGCTATTATTAACCTCAAAAACCTTAATTTCTACTCATTTCCAGTCTATTCTGAACACCTCACACCTCACAATAGTGTTTTATGTCCAAAAGGTTGCACCGAGGTAGATGGATGACTATGCTAAGAGATATGAGTGGGCGGCACAAACACATGGCCCATCTAGGAGTGACACTGCAGTGGCAGACAGGATGGCAGTTTGAAAAACTAGGCCCCAAACAGTACATAATGCAAAGAAAAAAAAGAGGTGCAAGATGGAATTGTCCTTGGGCCCTCCCACCCACCCTTATGTTGTATAAACAGGACATGCACACTTTAACAAACCAATCATTTCAGCGCCAGGGTCTGCCACACGACTGTGGCTGAAATGATTGGTTCATTTGGGCCCCCACAAAACAAGCTGGCAATTAATCTGTCCCTGCACAAACTGGCTCTATGGAGGCAAGATGTCGTCCTCATCCTCCTCATCCACCGATTCCTCACCCTCTTCAGTGTTGTGTACATCCTCATCCTCACAGAGTACTAATTCGTCCCCGCTGGAATCCACCACCACAGGTCCCTCTGTATGTTCTGGAGGCTGGTCTCCCTGGAAGAGTTGATAATTCATTTTTATGAACATCATCTTCTCCACATTTTGTGGAAGCAACCTCCTACGCCTTTCGCTGACAAGGTTCCCGGCTGCACTAAACACTCTTTCGGAGTACACACTGGAGGGGGGGCAACTCAGGTAAAATAGAGCCAGTTTGTACAGGGGCCTCCAAATTGCCTCTTTTTCCTGCCAGTTCAGGTACGGACTGTCTGACATGCCTACTTGGATGCTGTCACCGATGTAATCCTCCACCATTCTGTCAATGGTGACAGTATCATATGCAGTGACAGTAGACATGTCAGAAATTGTTGCCAGGTCCTTCAGTCCGGACCAGATGTCCAAACTTGGTCCTGCATGCCCTGCATCACCGCCAGTGGGTTGCTTAGGATACCTAAGTTTTTTCCTGGCAGCCCCAGTTGCGGGAGAAAATTAAGAAGGAGCTGTTGACGTGTCACGTTCCGCTTCAGCTGACAGTGTTTTCACCAGCAGTTCTTTGCATCTCTGCAGGCTCATCAAAAGCCTGATGAGGGGAATGACCCGACTCAAGCTGGCAGTGTCTGAACTGACTTCACGTGTGGCAAGTTCGAAGGGCTGGAGAACCTTGCACAACACGGAAATCATTCTCCACTGCGCTTGAGTCAGGTGCATACCCCCTCCTTTGCCTATGTCATAGGTGGATGTATAGGCTTGAATGGCCTTTTGCTGCTCCTCCATCCTCTGAAGCATATAGAGGGTTGAGTTCCACCACGTCACAACCTCTTGCTTCAGGTGATGGCGGGGCAGGTTCAAGAGTGTTTGCTGGCGCTCCAGTCTTCGGCACGCAGTCGCTGAATGACGAAAGTGGGCAGAAATTTTTCGGGCCACCCAAAGCATCTCCTGCACGCCCCTGTCACTTTTCAGAAAATTCTGCACCACCAAGTTTATTGTGTGAGCAAAACATGGGACGTGCTGGAATTTGCCCACACAATATTGGTGGCGTTGTCAGATATCACAAATCCCCAGGAGAGTCTAAGTGGGGTAAGCCACTGGGCGATGATTTCCCTCAGTTTCTCTAAGAGGTTGTCGTCGGTGTGCCTCTTACTGAAACCGGTGATACACAGCCTTGGAACGAGCTGGCGTTTCTGAGATGCTGGTACTGGTGACGCTGCTGTTGTTGCTGCGTAAGGTGATACATCTACCCAGTGGGCTGTCACAGTCATATAATCCTTAGTCTGCCCTGTTCCACTTGTCCACATGTCCGTGGTTAAGTGGACATTGGGTACAACGGCATTTTTCAGGACACTGAGGACACTTTTTCTGACATTTCTGTACAGTCTCGGTATCGCCTGCCTAGTGAAGTGGAATCTAGACGGGATTTGGAACCGGGGACACACTACCTCCATCAATTGTCTAAATCCCACTGCACTAATGGCGGATACCGGACGCACGTCTAACATCAACATAGCAGTCAAGGCCTCAGTTATACGTTTTGCTTCAGGATGACTGCTGTTGTACTTCATCCTCCTCGCTAAGGACTGTTGGAGGGTCAATTGTTTAGTAAAAGTAGTGGTGTTCCTACTTCCTCTCTGGGATGATGAATGACTCCCAGCAGCAACAGCAGCAGTGGCAGCAGTAGGCGTAGGATCCTCCGGAGGAATCCCGGATAGGAGAGTCAGTCATGCCAGTGACATGGCCTGCAGGACTACTTCCGATCCTGGCTAAGGAGGAAATTGACGAGGAGGGAGTTGACGGTGTGGTTTGCAGGCGCTTGGATACAACAGGACAAAGGGATTTAGGTGTCCCTGGACTGCTTACGGTCTTAGCCAAAGTTTATGAACTTGACAGTAACTTTTTATGAATGCGCTGCAGGTGACGTATAAGGGAGGATGTTCCTAGGTGGTTAACGTCCCTACCCCTACTTATTTCACCTTTACATATGGTACATATGGCAAGACAGTTGTTGTCCGGATTTGGATAGAAATATTGCCAGACCAAAGAGGTGGAATGTTTGGTCTTTTTCCCAGGCATGACCGTGATGGGCTTTTTCATCCCACGGACAACAACTGTCTCCCCCAGATCCTGATTTAAACAAACCACATCACCATCAGAATCCTCCTCGCCAACTTCCTCCTCAGCGCCAGCTACACCAGTATCCTCATCCTGTTGTACTTCATCAGTGACATCTTCAATTTGCATATCAGCAAGTGGACTGTGGGTGCTCCTTTCAGCACTTGCAGAGGGCGTGCAAATGGTGGAAAGAGCCACCTCTTCCCGAAGCGATTTTCCGACATCAAACGTCATGTAAAGTAAAAAATGGCGGACAAAATGAAGTCCGCCGAAGCTACTGGTGGTGGATCTCCTTATGTCGCCTCATATGCGGAGTATGAGGAGCCTGTGAAAGCTCTCATTCTGCCGGAAGTGGTGCGGAGAAGCTATGTGAGGGACACAGATGTCCCTGCCAAAACTAGTAAGTTAATTGTTTTTTAGGTTATTTTTTTTTTCTTGATGAATTTATTGTTTACATTTTTTTGGGGGGGGAAATTAAAAGCTGTTGGTTTTAACTTACGGCGAAAAGTCGAACAAGTTTCGCCTGTTTGTCTTCTCGCCTACGTGTTTTTTTGTGTTAAAAGGTTTTCGCTACCGCACCCGCAAATAGTTAAATAATTCTGAAATAGAATAGCTTAAAATCACTCTAATGCGAGGAAAGCGATACGTTTTTTATACATTAGTTTCACTCTGCCTGCCCCCCCCCCCGCCCCCCCTTGGAAACATGCTCTAACATTGTTGTACAATGTAAGTTCCTGAGTAGCTCTGATGAAGCTATTTGGGGCATTTAATATGTGCCAATTGTTGCCAATTAGCGCATTTACACAAGTGGTGATGAATAGCATTAAGTAGTATTTTTTTGAGGAAAATAACTACTCCCAGCAAATTTGGGGTACTTGAAATTGCGTGCTAACATATTTTTAAGTTGCTAAAGTGAAGTTTTAAATCACATAATAAATACACCTGCCGCAAGCACCTGCAAACAAAAAAACACCTGCCCCATACTTGGGGACCCCCCATAAGTCTATTTCGCTAGTTTAGACATTTGACCCCCAACTTTTCACTTTTTCTTCCCCAAAATGAAAGTACTTTTTTGGTCTGTTCTAAAGTCTTTTTTTATTTTATTTTGGACACAGTTTATCTTTGGGGGACTGTCCCAAGGGTGCAGGGGGGTTTCCCAAAGTTTGTTTCCCAAAACTGAAATTCTGCACTTTTTCCACCTGCTATTCATAGGCGAAACTTTTCCGCCGATTAGAGTGCATTGACTCTTCGCGTACGCAAAAAGTCTTTGGAATTGAATACGGGGAAAAGTTTTCGCCTGGCGAAATGACGTCATGCGAGATACTTTTCCTCAGAATCTGACTTTCCGACTCTAATTGAATACGACCCTAAGTACTTAACAATGTGTGCAAACATGTTTTCAATCCGCTAAAGTGTAATTGTAATTCTTCGTTCTCTTGATGCAAGCATCTGCAATCTAAAAAACACCTTAACCAGACTTGCAGACCACATTTTTTTTTCATTATAAAATAGTTTTATGTTTGTACCCCCATAATGTTTTGTTTATTTTGGAATTGTGGCTTTGAAACATGTTCGACAGAGCGGATATTCTTGCACATATTACATTGCATTGCGTTTTCACCAACGCAAAAACTATTTATAATTGATTACGGAGTTAAGTTTTCACATATGGAAATGTGCCATTTGGCTTTTGTTTTCCCTTTATTTTTTAGTAAATGCATAATTGATTAGATGTGTCTAAAAATGTCCCTACACCATGGATGTAAGTTTCTATTGTGTCACAGTGCAATGTTTTGTATTGTGTCTCTACGTACATTGGGCCTGATTCAGAGCCGTTCGCTATTTGCGCTCGCTCGTCCAGAAAATAGGGGTGGCTATTCAAATGAACCGTTCGCTGTTTGCGGTCTGTTCACGCCTCTAGGTCTGAACGAGCGAACAAAACTTGCGGTCGTTTTTTGGGAAACTACGCCCCCTGGCCGCTCGCATCCTACGTCATGTCCGCTATTTATTAGATTAATCGAGTACATCGAACAGGGTATGAACTGCTCGCTATTCTTGTGGTTGGTTTTTGCTACCACAATTTTGCGAGCAGTTCTGGCTAAAAAAAAAACCAGTGACGTGGTCAATGACGCTGCTGTTTTAAATATGCACACCCATAAAACGCCCGTTTTGACCTTTAAGCACGCTTGCGATCGGATCTCCACTCCCCGTTTTCAAGCACCTTCCCCTGTTACCACCCACATACGCTTCATTCTGTCACTCAAAATAGCAGGCATTCGCTATTTTGCGAGCACATGAATTTCGGCCGCACTGACTGGTTCGCGCATGCGTATAACGATCCGTACGCATGCACAGTTGGGCAAACATCGCTCGGAGCGAACGAGCTGCCGCTTACGAGTGGCTCTGAATCAGGCCCTTTATCAGTAAATGTTGTTTATTTTTATTTTTTTGATTTAAGGTTGTCCATTTGTAAGGTCTCTAATTCTTTTTGGAAAGATGACAAGCACATCAATGTAGTCTTCAAACACAGGTCTCGATTTTTTTGAAAAACTGCATTATTGTTTTTTATTATGTTTAGGAACTAAGGGCCTGATTCAGAGCCACTCGTAAGCGGCAGCTCGTTCGCTCCGAGCAATGTTTGCCCAACTGCGCATGCGTACGGATCGTTATACGCATGCGCGAACCAGTCAGTGCGGCCGAAATTCATGTGCTCGCAAAATAGCGAATGCCTGCTATTTTGAGTGACAGAATGAGGCGTATGTGGGTGGTAACAGGGGAAGGTGCTTGAAAACGGGGAGTGGAGATCCGATCGCAGGCGTGCTTAAAGGTCAAAACGGGCGTTTTATGGGTGTGCATATTTAAAACAGCAGCGTCATTGACCACGTCACTGGGTTTTTTTTTAGCCAGAACTGCTCGCAAAATTGTGGTAGCAAAAACCAGCCACAAGAATAGCGAACAGTTCATACCCTGTTCGATGTACTCGATTAATCTAATAAATAGCGGACATGACGTAGGATGCGAGCGGCCAGGGGGCGTAGTTTCCCAAAAAACGACCGCAAGTTTTGTTCGCTCGTTCAGACCTAGAGGGGTGAACAGACCGCAAACAGCGAACGGTTCATTTGAATAGCCACCCCTATTTTCTGGACGAGCGAGCGCAAATAGCGAACGGCTCTGAATCAGGCCCTAAAAAAGTTAGTGCTTGTAAAGCAACAAATGATTTAATAAAAACAAATTGTTCAGATCTTTTGACTCTAACATGTTTGGTTTTTTGAAAGAGAAAAAAAAAAAAACACAGCTAAAGCCACAGCTGCTGCAAGAAAGCGAATCAGACAACAAGATCCAGACTCTGAGGAGGCTGGTAAGTTTACAATTTTGAGAATGGTGATGAAAAACAATATTGTCCATTTGTTTAATTTAAAATGCTCTATGCTTTGTAGGTCCATCAGACCATCCAACCATGAAAAGGGCATATCGTACTTTGCCCATGGAGACACAGACCACGCCATCACCAGTAGTAGGCACCAGGGTCGGATTATAGGAGGGGCAAGCAAGGTGGTCGTCCAGGGGTCCCCACACCTTGGGGGCAGGGCCGGATTGAGGGCCACATGGGCCTGGAGCTGAATATGATCAAGGGCCTATTATGAGAAGCAGAGGAGGTGTGACCAGTGCTGTGTGGGTGTGGCCAGTGCCATGTGGGCGTGTACACCCCGATACTCTCAGCTCTAATGTCTCCCTAAATATGAAAAAGAAAAAAAATGCTTCATTTTGTGAGGTAAATAGAAATACAATTTTACTACTTATGATTTATTGCTGACCGTGTGGATAGCAGATGGCCAGTCAACATCATGTTGTCATGACAATGGGCCTATTTTTATTTGGAGGCCTGAAGCTGTAGCTCCATCCGCCCCATTGTTAATCTGGCCCTGCTTGGGGGCCCCCACACGGACGAGAATAATGACTGCAACCTGGCCACTCACCCTGGCCAGCTTCCGGTCTTGGCAGCATCACAGCAGTGACAGTCTCACTGCCTCTGAGATTCATCCGACAGTGGCTGTATGGAAGCCCCGCCCCCTTGCTGACAATGCCGCGATTCACGGGCGCATGAGTAGGGGGCTGGGCTTAATGCAGTGAAGTGCCTGCCCCATCAGAAGGTTGATGTGTTGCCCGCTGCAGCTGCAAGAGGTTAGTGTGTGAGCTCCCTTTTTCCATCTCTCTCCCCCTCTGTCCCCTCCTCCCTCTCTCTCCCTTCCTCTGTCTCTTCCTCTATTTCCCTCTTTGTCTCCCTCCCCATCCCTCTGTCTCACTCCCTCCCCCTCTCCTTCCCTCACTGTCCCTCCCTCTCTCTCTCTCTTCCTTCTCCCTGCCTCCCCCTCCCTCTCTCTCCCTCCTTGTCCCTTCTTCCCTCTCCCCCCTCCCCCCACTCTCTATCTATACTGTATTTATACTGTATCTATATCTCTATCTTTATCTATAAATATATATATCTATATATATATATCTATATCTATCTATATATATATATATATCTAGCTCTATATATATATATATATATATATATATATCCACACTCTAAATCCTGCGTTTTACTCTGGCAGTGGACATTTCTTTTTATGGGGCCCCCACAATTTAGTTGCCCCGGGGCCCCCACAATCCTTAATCCGGTCCTGGTAGGCACAATAATGTACCCTCAAACAACTGCAGCTGCTTCTTTGTTCCCCCATCTGGATGGGGAGTGTGTGATTTCTTGAATTCTTTAAACCTTATGTAGAAGAAATTGTAAAAAAAAAAAAAAGGGTTAAATAAAGACACGCACATCCTCATACTTTTACAAATTATGGCTCTAATAATAGGCTGTGTTCCCTTTGTTTTTGAAATGATTTAATGGTATTCAATCATGAATTGCACATGATTCACTTTTTACCTTTTTGGTTTAGTACATTTTTTTATATCAAATCGTGAACATTTTGCCATTGTTGTCAAAACACGTCTGATAGTTTAATTATCAGAAAGGAGTTTAAAAAAAAAAAAAGTCAACTCGATTAACACGTGTACATTTTCAAAAACATAGTGAGTCATTAAAGATGTGTGGTTGTGTACTAATTGACATTACCGAATTTCAATGTTGGCTCAACTTGATTTGTCACATTAAATTTCATTCACAATAATGTTATTGAATTGTCCAAACCAGTATTGTTTGATACAAACAACCAAGTCAAAATCATTTTGGACTCAAACATATGTATGTTAAGTTAACCAATTACACAACCTGTAGATTGAAATGTCAACAGAAATAGTTAATCAACCTATTGCATGCACCTGCAATTGCAAAATCTACAGAGGCATACTTATTGGCCCCCTCTTTTTTAGAAATGGGGGGGCCCATGTTGCATCATTTTGTTACCATACTTTTTCTGGGTAGTTTTAAGTTTAAATCCAACTACAATAGTTTTTACATTACAAACGGAGACCATCATTTTTTCAAACACTATTTAATAAAAATGTCAATGTGTTTACAAAAAAAACAAACTTACACAATACTCTCTTCTAGATTCCACAGATATACCAGGAATTCCACAAGCATTCTGCTTGGCAGACGAAAGCCTAGAAGAACTTGAAGAAGACAAAATTATAACCCTCACTGAAATTCCTTACACACCAAACATGCCAACCACACCCCTAGGCCCATCTTCTCCATCCCTAATAGCACCAAGCTTCCCCCCCCACCCCAGCCACATGATAGTTAGTCACTGGGTTGAAATGGTTGCATTACAGCAGAAACAAATTGATTTACTTTCCACACACATCACTCAAAACACAACTATAAATAAAATCGGACACAAGCATAATAAAAATATGCAAAGTCTCAGGCTTGAGCTATACCGGCAAGCCAATACAATGGACCACAGACGTGAATCAATTTTACGATTGGAACAATTACATCTGCGCCAACAAGAATCTCAAAATCGTTTAATGAACAATTTATTAGAGTCATTGAGCAGCAAAATTTAATTTAAAATTTAAGGCACGCAAAAATGCGGCCCGGCGAAAATAAAACAGGTGGAAAGTGCAAAACAGCCTGAGACCCCCCAATAGATGCACTAACATTGTGGAACAATACAGAAGTCCCCGATTAGCCCTGCTGAAGCTATTTGGTGTACTTAATTGCTGTCAATTGCTTCAATTTTGCATATTTGCACAAGTGATGAAGAATTGCATTAAGCTGTTGTTTAATGGGAAAATTAATAGTCCTGGCCAAATTTGGGTTCGTGAAAATGGGTGCTACTGCTAGCATATTTTAAAGTCTCTAAACAGAAGTTTCAAAAAAATGGAAAAAAACCCACCTGTTTCAAGCAATCCCAAAAAAACTTGTAGACCCCCCATAAAGTCTATTCATGTACTTTTTAGGTTTGTAACCCAACTTTGCACTTTTTGGACCCCTTTTCCCAAATAATTTTTGGTGGGGTTCTTCACTTTTTATGGGTGTATTTTTGACGAAGTTATACTTTGGTGGACTGTCCCAAGGGTGCTCGGTGCTTTCCCTACCTTTGCACCCCAAATCTGATTTTTTTTAACCGCCTACTTTCAAAGGCGAATCTTTTCCGCCTATTACATTGCATTGTCTTCACTATTGAATACGGCCTAAAGTTTCCGCCAGTCGAAATTACGTCATCTGCAAAACTTTTTCGCCGAATACAACTTTTCGCGTCTGTGAAAAGCACGGCATGCGAAAAAGATTCGAGGGGGCGAAATACAAAAAAAAAAATTATGGCCCAAAAACCACACAATTCCCAAAAAAAACAGTTGAGGAAGCACAGTGCAACAAAACAAACCCAACCAAAAAAAGGCAAATGTAACACTACAGCAATACTTAATCAGGTTCTAAAAAATGGCTGTTAATCAAATTTGGAGAACACAATATAACTCTGACAACCAGATGCAGAAGCAGAAAATGTAACAAACAAAAAAAAAACAAGCAGAATGAGGTGGCAATGTCAAAAAGCAAAGGACATCACAATGATCAGCCATTTACTAAAAAAAAAACCCATAAGGGATATAAGAATACTAACCGGAAAAGTGATCCAAGATGACCTGCTGCCTCACCTTTCTACCACTCTCTGTCGTCCACCTGTCGCCTACATCAACAAAATCACCAGCGTCCTCGCTGTTCTCTGCATAATCAGCGGTTAAAGGCTGCTGCAAACACATATTATGCAAAATACAGCAGCAGAGCACAATATCTGACACTTTATTTGGCATATACAACAAAATCCCTCCAGATTTATCAAGACAGCGAAAACAAGATTTTAACAGGCCAAATGTACGTTCTATCACAGATCTGGTGGACTTATGTGCATGATTATACTTGTGCTCAGCTGGTAAATTTGGAAGTGACAGTGGAGTAAGTAACCAGGAGCAACACCCATAGCCAGAGTCATCTATTGTGTTTTGGAAGGAAAAGAAAATCAAGAACACATCTAAGTAATTGGGTCCTTGAAGATAAAAAATACAAACAAACTTACCCAGGAGCCAACCCTCTGGCATTTGGTGAAACTCAAATTTATCATGGAGAGATGACTGCCTGAGGACAAAGGCATCATGACATGAGCCAGGGTGGCCAACTACAACACTCATGATTTTCAGTTTTGCATAACAAACCACCTGCACTTTGGTGGAATGGGCATGGTGCCTATTTAAATAAACGTGCACTCTGGCCCTTGGTGGTCTCAGCTGAATGTGTGTGCAGTCTATTGCTCCAAGAACATTTGGCATGCCTGCAATGCCATAAAAAGCTACCTTGACTGCATGCCATTGTGACTCCTGATTAGGGAAGCAGATAGAGGTATTTAGCAGAGGCATAAATGCTGACATCACCTGAGTGAGGTATCTTGAAAATGTGGACTGGGATATACCAATAACTCTACCTGTTACAGACTGGAAGTTTCCAGTAGCAGAAAAGTGTAACACCCACAGCTTATGCAGGCCAGAGAAAGCTCATGAGCGTCCTGTGTCTGGATCTATGTCCAGTTTGACAAGGTCATACAGACAGAATATGTTGGCCCTATTGAGTTTGAACATCTGTATGGCCTCGCCATCAACCAATGCGTTCAAGTTCAAACGCCCCCTAAAAAACAAGGCCTGCACAGCCTCTTTGGTATCTGCATAACCTCTTCAGCCTGCTCAGTTTCTTGCTCCTGTGTCCTCCCAGCCTGTTGGTAGAGCCTCTGATATCCCAGCCACATGCCAAACAAAGCACTGCTCACAGAGTGTGCCATTATTCCTCTCACACTAGCAAACCAGGAAATTAGGAACTTTTATATGTTTCCTGGAAGTGTGCTCATTACTGAACATGGCAAACACATGAAAAATCTACAGTAAAACGGGGGATTTGGAATGAGAGATTGACATTTGCAATATGTTTCTAAAACACTTTATACAAACTCTGTTTGAAATCGAGATTACTCTCCCGAGTTGGTACGTTTCTCACCTGAGTTGATTAAATCGATTTTTGGTAAATTTGAGATATGTATGTTTCAGGTGAAAAGTACTTGCGAGATGGCCCGATGGCGATTTAAGGCGATTTGGCCAGCTCTCCCAATTTGGATAAAATTGATCGAGACACCTCATCCGAGATGGACATTAGTAAATTTGCAAACTGGAAAAAAGGAATAAATCACCCTAGATTGGTATCTCGACCAATCTCGATTCTTAGTGAATTTTCCCCCAGATGTTAGACAGTCAATAGGTCGACTGGGACAAAAGGTCGACACGCTGAAGGTCGACATGTAAGAAGGTCGACGGGTACAAATGGGCGACAGTTTAAAAATGTTGACATTAAAATGGTCGACACATTTATTATTATTTTTTTAGGGTTAGGTACTTACCAGAGGGTTAGGGTTAGGTACTTAACCCGACGATTAGGGTTAGGCACTGTCAAAGTCAAATAATTGGTTATGAACGTTGTGCAATTGTTATCTGACTATCTAATCGTCTATGGTCTGACGATGTGTTTCCACTACACTATTTTGCGTTGCGCAATCTGATGCGCTAAACTGTGTATTAATAATACACATACACTGATGCACATAACGCACACACATATAAATGTATATATACTTATATACACAGACGCTCATATGCGTATGCACATACTTACACATGGACGCTCATTTGTATATAGTTGCTATTCCAACACACAGACGCACTTATGCGGACGCATATGTGCAAGATGGTTCCCATACATTGTAGTTAATAACCAGTATTATTAAAGGTAGTTTTAGCTAATAATTATGATGTAATATGTACTTAAACAAGATCTAAGGTTCAGAATATAGTGGAAATGTCATGTTTGGTATCATACTAAATCCCTGTTTAATTGCAGACATCCGTATCTATCGGCGAGGAAGTTGCATCATACGTCCCCTAGTTATGGATGATAGGGAGTTATTGGATAGAAATGTTATAACATGCATGTATTGTTGAAGCCAGTATTAACCAGTTGTTCGGCGGGAAGCTACACAAAGAGACCGTTGGAGAACTGAGCCATGCCCCTGATGACACCGTATTCCTCGACCAATGACCAGATTATCCAGAAGCAAGAACTAATGGAAACTTGTCAACTAGTCCCTTTGTTAACGCTGAACTCTGTAAGGTATATAAGCTGCGTCCCATTCAGACATCCTTTTTGATGATCAGACTTTTGGATTCATGACTGTATGCTGGGACCAGTGCGCATGCATATGTATCGGTTTGTACAATTATTGATTGCTTTTTACTCTAATTGTTAAATCTTTCACCGTGTTACTTTTTCTTTACATAAATAACTTTTTGTGCTTTGGAACCACACGATTGGACTGAAAAGCAATTCTTTCTTAAGCGACTTCCAACGCTAAATAGCGACTAGCGACTAGAAGGGAATCAAGAGATGGGGGCTTGGCCTATCTGAAATTACTCAAAGCGACGACCGGATTTCGATTTGTCAACAAAGGGTGGATGCGTCACATACAGGTAAGAACGCAATGTGTTTTAAACCTGTTTTGAACTCGGTGTTGTGAAATCGAATATCCGTTCTTTGGGTGATCTAAGGAGCGCTGATTAGAATCCAGGGACAAGAGAGAGAAGTCATTTTCTTTTATTGTCACTTTTGCGCTGCAATAGGCAATTCGTAAATAGCATATGCGTCTTCTCTGTAATACTGTCACATGTTTAAGCAATCGTTTTGATAGATAGTCTTGTATCGCTTGTTAAAACCTCTGAATAGATATTGTCACAGAGGGAAAGTATTTTTCTGCACAGAAAACAAAGGTATATGAACGTAAACGTATGCTTGTAATGTGAAAGGGGGAAAAGAAAATCAGAAAAGGTTTTTCTTCACTGTCGGAGAGAGACAGAGAGACAACTACTACCGAATAGGTAGACACAGCAGGTATACCGGGCGAGAAACCAGAGGTTGTTTCTCAATCAACTTGCAATTGTAATCGCAAAGTCCATTGATAGGGTAGTGCCTCTGGGCAATGTGATTGGACCGCACGGTTGTGCGAACCGTGATTGTGAAATTGGTTGTGGTGGAGGATACCCTTGACAAGGGTAAGTGTTAATGGAATACTTAAATTCTACCAGGGGAGAGTCAAAGAAGGAAGCGGTCGGACAAAGCTTGGTATAATTTGTCTGGAAAGCAGAATAATTGCATAGGCTATTTTCTGTTTCCTCGTTGTGCACGCTAACGGTAAAATGCCTAGCAGTTGGTGGTGCACAACGGGTGGAAGTGAGTGGACGCAGCTTATTTAATTCATCCACCGTCGAAGTCCCTAGTGAAAAAAGTGAAAGCGTTGTCCCAGATGGGTGCTAAGCAGTCGCTAGGGATGGTAGAGGGAGAGCTGCTTATGAATGGGCTGTTTGGATTGGCAAGGTATATAATGAATGAGAAGTATGGTGAGTATGCAACTGCGTACTGTGACATATGGGTCAAGATGACCAAAGAATGTATGAAACCCTTTCCCAAAGTTGGCAGTTTCGATTCAGAGGTACTGAGTAATTTTAGAAATAACATATGTTTAGTCAAATCTTTGAAAAAGAAAGTAAAGTATAATGATTGTTTAAAGTTATGGCAGCACGAGGGGAACACGTGGCACGGTGGTGTATGTGAGTCGCAAAACAGTGTACTCATGCCGCAAAGCAGGACACCACCCAGAAGCGTACCCACACTGCAAGATAGCATCACTGTACATAAACGATACAGCGCAAGCGCACCACGGCCGCCATATGCGACCGCAGGTGAAAGTACAGCCGATACCAAAAATAATAAAAAAATTTAATAAGTAACTTGTACCCTGTTATAAGTCACCTTAAGGATAATGTTATTGAGGAAAATGATGAACCTACTGTAATTTCAGCCATTGCACATGCTGTTAATATATTAGATGTTTCACAGAGAGGAAAGGCAGCGATCCAACCAGCAGGGCCAGCAGCTGAAATGGGTGAGACTAGTAGAGACCGTACTAGGAGAGGTAACACCCATAGCACCGAAATAATTAGTAATCCTGAACATAATGATGTGGTAGGTGCACATCCTGTCCGTACAATTGCAGTTCCTAATGGAAAACTGGACAAAGATGATATAGTTCCCATAAGGAATGTAGAAATGCATTGTCCATGGACGAGAGCAGAATTACATTCAATAATGTCAGACTTCCCAGACCCTAGGAAACAGTTAGCCAAATGCCAGAAATTTGTTAAAGATTTAGGTAATGCTCATGAGCCAACTAATAAAGATTGGCGAGTGGTGTTAGGGGCCTGTCTCCCTTCCAATACTGATTTACAGAAGTTTATTAAGGATTGTGTATTGGAGGAGGATGAATCCGTAATGGATGAGGATAACCAGGTAAAAATAAAACATATAATCACACAATTGGCCATATATTTTCCAGTGGTAGTGAACTGGAGTAAAATTTTCACTATTAAACAAAAAGATAGTGAATCTGCAGCAGATTATTTCGCCAGAGCACTGCTAGCAATAACCCAGTAAACAGGGATAGCAGATATTAAAGATAATGTACACCACAGGGGAGTAGTTGTTACGGTACTAATGGATGGTCTCAAGGATAATCTAAAGACCAGGTAGCTAACCTCTCTACCTAACTGGAGAGGAATTACTGTAGCTGCACTTAGAGAGTCAGCCATAGAACATGACAAGAACATTTGCAGGAAGAAAGAGGCACAGAGTTAATGGCAGTGAGCATTCAGGCTCTACAGCAAGCATATACACAGACACAAACTTACAATACACATAAACCACAAAGGTGTTATAATTGTAATAAAGAGGGACACATATGAAGGTATTGTAGATCGAGAAATCGGGGGCCACTTAAGAAGGGAACACATAGATACACTCAGAGAGGGCACTCACAAGATTCAGGGAGTTTCCAACTGTTACCCTCTCACACAGTGACAGCAAACGCTCTGCTGAAGGATGATAGTCAGTGCTAGGGGTCAAGTACTCATTTTACTGTCATTTATTTATGTTCTGCATTCTTCTCTGTTTCTCTTTACCCTCACTGTCAATATCTATTTGCATATTTCCTACAGAGGGGTATAATACACATGGACACGACTGCCCCATGGTTTCATAGATAACCCCAGTAGTTTCTCTAAGGCCTTACATGACTGTTTGCAATCCTTTCAACCAAGCAATGGGTCTGTCCTCATTTAATATGTAGATGATTTGTTGTTGTGCTCTGATTAATTTATGTCATGTTTAAATGATACTAAACTGTTGTTGCTTCATCTCTCATAAACAGGGCACAAGGTTGCAAAGGACAAATTACAGCCATGCCGGACTAAGGTTAAATACTTGGGACACTGTCTAACCCAGGGGCTACAACACTTGACAACTGACAGAATACAGGCCATACAGACCATGACACTGCTGCAAAACCAGCAGCAAATCTGTACCTTCTTGGGCATGTGTGGATACTGCAGGATGTGGATCCCAGGTTTTTCTATCCTTGCATTACCATTGCAGGACTTATCCTCAAAACCTGACCGTGTCACACACACTGAGGACACATAGAGCAGGCTTTCCTTAACCTTAAGGATAGTCTGACAAGAGCATCTGCCCTGGGAATACCAGATTATGAAAAATCCTTTGAGTTATTTTGTACGGAAGTTGATGGCTGCGTAGCAGATGTCCTCACACAGAAACCTGGTGATGCTAGCAGACCTGTAGCATACTACAGTGCACAATTGGACACCACTGTAGCCAGATCACTCCCAAGGTGTTCAAGAAGTGTAACTGCAACTGCTCTTCTGGTAAATAAGAGCGAGGACGTAGTATTAGGGCATGATACAACTGTCTATACACCGCATGCAGTATCTGCTTTATTGAATTCTGCCCAAACCAGACATGTCTCTTCAGCAAGGTTCACGAAATGGGAACTCGCTCTAATGGCACCTGCAAATATTACCATTAAAAGGTGCAATACGTTAAATCCAGCAACGTACTTACCATATGTGCCTCGAGATGCACAAAGAGTGGAGGAAGGTAAGTCTCTGGTTGAAGGTGAGTTATGCAGGTAGACTGACACACATGATTGTATGGAGTATTTGAATCAGACATTTACTGCAAGACCAGACATACATGATACACCATTAGAAAATGTAAATTTGACGTTGTACATGGATGGGTGTTGTCACAGGCAGACGGACACTGGAGAATTATGCTGATGTAAATGACGAGGAACACCCTCTTTATACCATCATGGCTGCATTACCATGAGACCCTACCTACACACACGCACATACATGCACAAATAATTATTTTCTCTGATAGATTGCTCTCCACAATTTATCGCTAGACCATTAGACAGGCTGGAAGTGCAAGTGAATAATTAACATTCCCTTAAAACAGACATACAGTATATCATATATCCCCCCACTCACACACACGCATGTACACTTCACACACATTTGCATTCATGTACATTCACATCACATAAAAGGACTTCTGACAGCAATCCAGCTACCAAAGGCAGTAGCTGTCATCAAATACAGAGCCCACACATGCGAAGAAGACCCGGTGTCAATGGGCAATAACAGAGCAGATGAAGCTGCCAAATGGGCAGCAGGGTTACGCATAAATACAACAACTAACAAAGTAATGGTCTTCCAGACAATAGAAATGCAGAAATTAATTGAAATGCAAAATCTGTATTCCCTACAGGAAAAGGCAGTCTGGAGATCAAAGGGATGTGTTCAGGAGTCCTCCGGACTCTGGAGAGATGGACAAGGTAGGCCTGTTGCTCCCAAGGCATACTACTCAAGCCTGGCTGAGGCAGCACATGGTCTCACTCACCTAGGAAAAGAAGATATGTGCAAGTTGGTCAGAGCATATTGGTGTGCACCAGGCTTTTCTTCTCAAACTGGAAAGATAGCAATGTCCTGTCTGACTTGTTTGAGGAAAAATGTCGGGAAGACAATCCCCAACGAGCCATCCCTCATCCCTCCAACAGACGGTCCTTTTCAGGTATTACAAATTGACTTAATTCAATTACCACCTTGCAAGAATCTCAAGTATGTATTAGTTTGTGCTGATGTATTTTCTAATTGGGTAGAGGCATATCCAGCTGCCACTAATACCGCTAAAAAGATTGTTCAGGAGTTTGTATGCAGATATGGTATCCCTATAATCATAGAAAGTGGTAGGGGTACTCATTTCACTGGTGATGTTTTCCAGAACATGTGTAAGCTTATGGGTATTAACAGTAGACTTCACACCCCTACCGACCGCAAGCCAGTGCCAAGGTGGAGAGGATGAATGGTACTATTAAGAACAAACTGAGTAAGATCATGGCTGAAACTGGATTAGGATGGCCAGAAGTCTTACCGCTAGTCCTCCATAGCATTAGAACCACTCCTAGATCTCCTCTTAATCTGTCCCCCTTTGAGATACTGTTTGGAAGGCAACCTCATTTCACTGTACAACAAATTAATACTTTTAATTTGTTTCCTTTCTAAAAATAGTCATACATTACTAATTTGTGGTCAAGAAAAACTAAAATGATTTCAGAATGTTTTTACTAGCTTCTATTTTTTGAGCTACACTACTTGCACTATACTGTATGTACATTAGTAATATAGTCATAGTGAAAAGCTATTTTTAAAAAATCTGATATTTTCTTGATAGAAAATAAATAACAGTTGTTTTAATTCAAACAATCACAAATAAGAACACAAAACGAAACAAACATACAGCATACGAAACAAACATACAGCATACGAAAGTACTATCTAATATAGTGGCCTATTCATGGGGATGCTTTCTCTTTGCTTGTCACTTGTACTCCTCTTCTGGGGCATCTCTTGTCACTGTCCAACAGTAGTGATTCACCTACCCTGATATCTTTGTTCCATTGCTGAAATGTATTGGTGGAATCGCTCACTATGCTTGTCGCTCAGTGCACCACAGTTATCTTGTGTGGGTAATCCCGTGAATAGCATATATTTGAATAGGGGAGGGGACAAATAACTGATTCATTTAATTGGGTCATTAGGCCCTGCCCCCTATGCGCGGAACGTACATTGCTGGTAAGATTCTCTCCATTTTGCTCACTTCACTAGGAATACCCCTACATCGTCATAAATGGGCTATATCTCGTAACTCAGAGCTAACTGAGAGCTTTAAATGTCATATTCATTCTTTGAATGCTGAAATCAATTAGAAGTAACTATTTTTACATTGGAAACATTTTCATTGTTGTGCAGTGTTATAAGTCCACAGGAAGATTTGAAGTGTAATAATGAGGTTACTGTGAAATATCTTATAAAAATATTGTCACCTGATATGTCAGAAACAAACTGTCATGATGTTGAAACTGGAGAATATGTTATGATCCGAAATATCTTACGCTCAGGTTGTTTGACAGACCGGTGGGAAGGTCCGTATTAGGTGTTGATGACAAGTACCACATCGTTGAAGGTAGCGGAAAGAGATGGGTCCATTCCACTCACTGCAGAAAGGTCAACCACCCAAAGGAGATACAAGGCAGATAACGTGGACCTGTTGATTGCGAGCCTGTTTTGGGAGAGCTAGAGACTGCAGTGGAACACCTGAGCTAGAGTCGTGTGCAGACCACTATTCCAGCAATGGAGTGGCGGGCTGTGTTTGTGTCTTTACTTCCTTCCAGGATTCTCATCATCCTTATTTGTTTTGGGATTTCCTGTTTCTGTGATGGAGGACAGATGTTGGAGAGGGAGGTCGACAGTGATGTCAATATAGTGGAGTTGGAGGTGAGAGCGATAAAACAATCAGGGCGGTATACAGTCAAACTCAGTTTAGGAATTGTTAAGAGATCTGTTAGCCATGTAACTCGGAGACAGTGTGAGGGGTTATTGTCTGATGAATATTGTATTTGCGACTACTGTGGGTCCAACGATGCCATTCCAAGAGTAATCTATATTTGGGCAAGCATCCTGTAGAGGATTATCATTCCTTAGTGGGTAAGGTCTTAAACCAGACTGAATGTTGGGTGTGTTCCCAAGTACCTCAAGGACAGAGTAAATCGGGATTAGTGCCATACCCATTAAAGTTAGCAGAGGTACTTGAATTACATGGGGGAAGACCGGTGGACAAGAAATTTAATATATCTAAACCCCCTAGTCTTAAGCTCCACCAGTACCAGGTAGAAAGATCCCTGGTATGCTTAAATATCACAAATTTCAGACAACCAGGAAATTGGGAGGTGACCTGGAACAATCAGACAATGACTTATTCTCACCAAGCAGATAATGAGCCTATCGATTCTGAACAGAATTGTTGCAACAGAGAGATACTTCCAGTACAGGTACACACGTAGATATGATACAGTAATGGTTGGTAGAGTATCACTAGGGTACTGTGCACATTTTATAGAAACAGAACCATGTATCAGCCAAATGGCGGAACTGGGAGCAGGATTCTTTGTATGAATAATCTGTTCAATCATAATGATGCATTCTGTTACTTACGTTCTCCCAGATGATGTGTATTTTATGTGGAAGGAAAGCATACAAGTGGCTCTCTCCGAGTTCAGAAGGTTTATGTTATCTTGGAAGGGTATTACCAGAAATCATGACCCTTACACATGATTAAATTATTGGTATCCATAAAACCTCACCACCCCCATACATACACACACAGTATGAACATTATGACAAAAGAAATATGATCCCTGGTGAAGAACATATAGCCACACAGTTGATTAGTGAATCAACTGGCTTCCAAATTTTGGTAGCATTAGATCCCACCAGGATCACTCGGGGAACTTTACATTATAGATACATTCAAGACCTGGCTAAATTAATAGACAACATCACCGAGATGTATGATGACACTTTCAAGTATGCTGGTAGGGAGCTACAGGCTTATAAAAAGGAATTGGTACAACATAGGTTAGTGTTAAACTAACTGACAGCTGTTACTGGTGGATATTGTGTGACTTTGGCCACCCAATTTGGTGCCAAGTGTTGCACGTACATCACCAATACTGATGACCTCAAAGAGGTGATAGACCGGAAAAAGGATGAAATCCTACAACTGAAGTGGGAATTTTGGAAGGACCATAATACTTCCTTGTATGGGAGGTAAAGGTAGAGAAATGGTTCTCGTGCTTAAACCCTGTCAAATGGTTCGCCGGTCTGGGAGAGTGGGTACAGGAGATGGTTGCTAGAGTAGGTAAGCTTCTTATTCTTATACTTGTTGTAATCTAATTAATTGGTTTATGTGTCAGATGTGTTCATACTGTGGTAAAATGTGGAAAATGTAACACCAAGGTAAATCGTGAAAATGAGATCATGATGGTGGTGAGTGGTGATGGTATAGGTACTCAGGTTAATGAAGAACTGCATTACAATCCTGAAATTGAGAGTGCCATCAGATAAAGAACATGTGAATAGGCTTGGTCATGTATGATAACATATTGATAATGTAGTCTCAGTTCCCCCAAACATCCTTTATAGGTTCGATGGGGTCCCACATCTTACCAATGGTCCCCTATAGATCTGCTGAGTGCATATAAGGGTTTTTTTTACCCTTTCTTGAAAACGCATTATTGATGGTTGAGTGACCAAATTGTGTCACACCGTCTAGAAAATTGAATAATAATTTATAATGCATGACTAAGTAGGTTAAGAATAGAATGTGATAGTTTTTGTTTGCTATCAAACGGTGGACTATCAAAGTCAAATAATTGGCTATGATCGTTGTACAATTATAATCTGATGATCTAATCATCTATGGTTTGACAATGTGTTTCCACGATGCTACTTTGCATCGCGCAATCCGATGCGCTAAACTGTGTATTATTAACACACATACACTGATGCACATAACGCACACACATATAAATGTATATATACTTATATACACAGATGCTCATATGCGTATACACATACTTACACATGGAAGCTCATTTGTATATAGTTGCTATTTCAACACACAGACGCACATATGCGGACGCATATGTGCAAGATGGTTCCCATACATTGTAGTTAATAACCAGTGTTATTAAAGGTAGTTTTAGCTAATAATTATGATGTAATATGTACTTAAACGAGATCTAAGGTTTAGAATATAGTGGACATGTCATGTTTGGTATCATACTAAATCCCTGTTTAATTGCAGGCATCCGTATCTATCGGCAAGGAAGTTGCATCATACGTCCGCTAGTTATGGATGATTGGGAGTTATTGGATAGAAATGTTATAACATGCATGTAGTGTTGAAGCCAGTATTAACCAGTTGTTCGGCGGGAAGCTACACAAAGAGACCGTTGGAGAACTGAGCCATGCCCCTGATGACACCGTATGAATCGACCAATGACCAGATTATCCAGAAGCAAGAACCAATGGAAACTTGTCAACTAGTCCCTTTGTTAACTCTAAACTCTGTCAGGTATATAAGCTGCGTCCCATTCAGACATCCTTTTTGATGACCACAGACTTCTGGATTGATGACTGTATGCTGGGACCAGTGCGCATGCATATGTATCGGCTTGCACTATTATTGATTGCTTTTTACTCTAATTGTTAAATGTTTCACCGTGTTACTTTTTCTTTACATAAATAACTTTTTGTGCTTTGGAACCACAAGATTGGACTGAAAAGCAATTCTTAAGCGACTTGCAACGCTAAATAGCGACTAGCGACTAGCAGGGAATCAATAGATGGGGGCTCGGCCTTGAGGTCGCGCTACCTGAAATTACTCAAAGCAACGACCAGATTTTGATTCCTCAACAAAGGGTGGACTTGTCACATATGGGTAAGAATGCAATGTGTTTTAAACCTGTTTTGAACTCAGTGTTGTGAAATCGAATATCCGTTCTTTGGGTGATCTAAGGAGCGCTGATTAGAATCCAGGGACAAGAGAGAGGTCATTTTCTTTTATTGTCACTTTTGCGCTGCAATAGGTGATTCGTAAATAGCGTATGCATCTTCCCTGTAATACTGTCACATATTTAAGCAATCGTTTTGATAGATAGTCTTGTATCGCTTATTAAAACCTCTGAATAGATATCGTCACAGAGGGAAAGCATTTTTCTGCGCAGAAAACAAAAGTATATGAACGTAAACGTATGCTTGTGATGTGAAAGGGGGAAAAGAAAATCAGAAAAGGTTTTTCTTCACTGTCGGAGAGAGACAGAGAGACAACTACTACCGAGTAGGTATACACAGCAGGTATACCGGGCGAGAAACGAGAGGTTGTTTCTCAATCAACTTCCAATTGTAATCGCAAAGTCCATTGATAGGGTAGTGTCTCTGGGCAATGTGATTGGACCGCACGGTTGTGCGAACCGTGATTGTGAAATTGGTTGTGGTGGAGGATACCCTTGGCAAGGGTAAGTGTTAATGGAATACTTAAATTCTACCAGGGGAGAGTCAAAGAAGAAAACGGTCGGACAAAGCTTGTATAAGCTGGTATAATTTGTCTGGAAAGAAGAATAATTGCATAGGCCATTTTCTGTTTCCTCGCTATGCACGCTAACGTTAAAACGCCTAGTGGTCGGCGGTGCCCAACGAGTGGAAGTGAGTGGACGCAGCTTATTTCATGCGTCCACTACTTAAGGATGATAGGTAGTTATTGGATAGAAATGTTATAGCATGCATGTAGTGTTGTAGCCATGTAGTGTTGTAGCCTCTTTGATGATCACAGGCTTCTGGATTGATGACTGTATGCTGGGACTAGGGGTGTGCAGCGGCCACTTTTCGTGTTTTGTGTTTTGGTTTTGGATCTGGATCTTTCTTCGTGTTTTGGATCTGGATTGGTTTTGCCAAAACCTCCCTTCCGTGTTTTCGGTTCTGGGTTTTGTGTTTTGGATCTGTATTTTTTTGAAAAAAAGCATAAAAACAGCTAAAATCACAGAATGTGTAGGTTTTTCTGCTCCTATGCTATTATTAACCTCAATAACCTTAATTTCCACTCATTTCCAGTCTACTCTGAACACCTCACACCTCACAATAGTGTTTTTATGTTCAAGAGGTTGCACCGAGGTAGCTGGATGACTATGCTAAGCGACACGAGTGGGCGGCACAAACACGTGACCCATCTAGGCGTGAAACTGCAGTGGCAGACAGGATGGCAGTTTGAAAAACTAGGCCCCAAACTGTACATAATGCAAAGAAAAAAAAGAGGTGCAAGATGGAATTGTCCTTGGGCCCTCCCACCCACCCTTATGTTGTATAAACAGGACATGCACACTTTAACAAACCAATCATTTCAGCGCCAGGGTCTGCCACACAACTGTGGCTGAAATAATTGGTTCGTTTGGGCCCCCACAAAACAAGCTGGCAATTAATCTGTCCCTGCACAAACTGGCTCTACGGAGGCAAGATGTCATCCTCATCCTCCTCATCCACCGATTCCTCACCCTCTTCAGTGTGTACATCCTCATCCTCACAGAGTATTAATTCGTCCCCGCTGGAACCACAGGTCCCTCTGTACGTTCTGGAAGCTGGTCTCCCTGGAAGAGTTGATAATTCATTTTATGAACATCATCTTCTCCACATTTTGTGGAAGCAACCTCCTACGCCTTTCGCTGACAAGGTTCCCGGCTGCACTAAACACTCTTTCGGAGTACACACTGGAGGGGGGGCAACTCAGGTAAAATAGAGCCAGTTTGTACAGGGACCTCCAAATTGCAGGTACGGACTGTCTGACATGCCTACTTGGATGCTGTCACCGATGTAATCCTTTAACAGACAGACACACGCTTGTCGCTGCTGCTTTGAGGATGCAAGTGCGGCTACAGCCCACACAATTCACAAAGACAGAAAAAAAAAAAAGAATATTTTTATTGTTTGTGGAGCGCACTTTGAGGGTTACACCACCCTTTAACAGACAGACGCACGCTTGTCGCTGCTGCTTTGAGGATGCAAGTGCGGCTACAGCCCACACAATTCACAAAGACAGAAAAAAGAAGAAGAATATTTTTATTGTTTGTGTAGCACACTTTGAGGGTGTCACCACCCTTTAACAGACAGACGCACGCTTGTCGCTGCTGCTTTAAGGATGCAGGTGCGGCTACAGCCCACACAATTCACAAAGACAGAAAAAAAAGAACAATATTTTTATTGTGTGTGTAGAACACTTTGAGGGTGTCACCACCCTTTAACAGACAGACGCACGCTTGTCGCTGCTGCTTTGAGGATGCAGGTGCAGCTACAGCCCACACATTTCACAAAGACAGAAAAAAAAAGAACAATATTTTAATTGTTTGTGTAGCACACTTTGAGGGTGTCACCACCCTTTAACAGACAGACGCACGCTTGTCGCTGCTGCTTTAAGGATGCAGGTGCGGCTACAGCCCACACATTTCACAAAGACCGAAAAAAAATAACAATATTTTAATTGTTTGTGTAGCACACTTTGAGGGTGTCACCACCCTTTAACAGACAGACGCACGCTTGTCGCTGCTGCTTTAAGGATGCAGGTGCGGCTACAGCCCACACATTTCACAAAGACCGAAAAAAAAAGAACAATATTTTTATTGTTTGTGTAGCACACTTTGAGGGTGTCACCACCCTTTAACAGACAGACGCATGCTTGTCGTTGCTGCTGCTTTGAGGATGCAGGTGGAATCTAGACGGGATTTGGAACCGGGGACACACTACCTCCATCAATTGTCTAAATCCCACTGCACTAATGGCGGATACCGGACGCACGTCTAACACCAACATAGCAGTCAAGGCCTCAGTTATACGTTTTACTTCAGGATGACTGCTGTCGTACTTCATCCTCATCGCTAGGGACTGTTGGAGGGTCAATTGTTTAGTAAAAGTAGTGATGTTCCTACTTCCTCTCTGGGATGATGAACAACTCCCAGCAGCAGCAATAGCACTAGAAGGAAGTGGTTCTTGATCTTTCCCTATTTTATTTTTATCGGAGAAAGTTTGGTCCTCCATTTATGTTATATTGACATATACGTGCGGCTAAAGCGCACACAAACACAGAAAATATTTTTTTATTTTTGCTGGAGAGTAGTGCACTTTGTGGTTTACACCACCCTTTAAGAAATGAGCCAGCCGGCTCTTTACTTATGGGACACAGGCGCACGCTTGGCGCTGCTCCTTTGTTGATGCACGTGCAGCCACAGTGCACACAAGTCACAAACACAGAAAATATATATTTTTTTGGTTTGGAGTGTACTTTGGGGGTTACAGCACCCTTTAACGGTCAAGCCAGCCGGCCCTTTACTTATGACACAGGCGCACGCTTGGCACTACTTTGTTGATGCACGTGCGGCTACTGCGCACACAATTCACAAACACAGAAAATAATTTTTTTTTTGGTTTGGACTGGAGTGTACTTTGGGGTTTACAGCACCCTTTAATGGTCAAGCCAGCCGGCCCTTTACTTATGACACAGGCGCACGCTTGGCACTACTTTGTTGATGCACGTGCGGCTACTGCGCACACAATTCACAAACACAGAAAATATATATTTTTTTGGTTTGGACTGGAGTGTACTTTGGGGGTTACAGCACCTTTAACGGTCAAGCCAGCCGGCCCTTTACTTATGACACAGGCGCACGCTTGGCACTACTTTGTTGATGCACGTGCGGCTACTGCGCACACAATTCACAAACACAGAAAATATATATTTTTTTGGTTTGGACTGGTGTGTACTTTGGGGGTTACAGCACCCTTTAACGGTCAAGCCAGCCGGCCCTTTACTTATGACACAGGCGCACGCTTGGCACTACTTTGTTGATGCACGTGCGGCTACTGCGCACACAATTCACAAACACAGAAAATAATTTTTTTTTGGTTTGGACTGGAGTGTACTTTGGGGTTTACAGCACCCTTTAACGGTCAAGCTAGACGGCCCTTTACTTATGACACAGGCGCACGCTTGGCACTACTTTGTTGATGCACGTGCGGCTACTGCGCACACAATTCACAAACACAGAAAATTATTTTTTTTTTGGTTTGGACTGGAGTGTACTTTCGGGGGTTACAGCACCCTTTAACGGTCAAGCCAGCCGGCCCTTTACTTATGACACAGGCACACGCTTGGCACTACTTTGTTGATGCACGTGCGGCTACTGCGCACACAATTCACAAACACAGAAAATAATTTTTTTTGGGGTTTGGACTGGAGTGTACTTTGGGGGTTACAGCACCCTTTAACGGTCAAGCCAGCCGGCCCTTTACTTATGACACAGGCACACGCTTGGCACTACTTTGTTGATGCACGTGCGGCTACTGCGCACACAATTCACAAACACAGAAAATAATTTTTTTTGGTTTGGACTGGAGTGTACTTTGGGGGTTACAGCACCCTTTAACGGTCAAGCCAGCCGGCCCTTTACTTATGACACAGGCGCACGCTTGGCTCTACTTTGTTGATGCACGTGCGGCTACTGCGCACACAATTCACAAACACAGAAAATAATTTTTTTTTTGGTTTGGACTGGAGTGTACTTTGGGGGTTACAGCACCCTTTAACGGTCAAGCCAGCCGGCCCTTTACTTATGACACAGGCGCACGCTTGGCACTACTTTGTTGATGCACGTGCGGCTACTGCGCACACAATTCACAAACACACAAAAAATATTATTTTTTTAGCGCTTGGGGGGAGCACCCCTGATGGACAGAGCACCCCCTGGACAACACTACAGCACCCCTTTAGGACTGGGACACTGCACAGGACTTTGGAGTGGACACAGCCCCTATGGAGAACTGACTGCACAACACAGTCCAGCCAGCCCCTATGGACTTTGAAGTAGTGGACACAGCCCCTATTAACAACAGCAGCACAGCACAACACAGCCAGCCCCTATGGACTTTGAAGTAGTGGACAACAGCAGCACAGCGCAGCACAGCACAGCACAACACTACTCTGCACTACACTACACTACACAGCCCAGCCAGCCCTAACACCCACCCTCCCTCTTCACTGTCCACAGCCGAGTGAGAAAATGGCGCCGATGCGGGTACCTTATATAGGTTCCAAAACCCGCGGGACTCGGAAGGCGGGATGATCACGTTTTGCCTCGATTTCAGATCCGAGTCAGGCGGGAAAAGTCGAGCCTGACTCGGATCTGCCTCGGATCGGGGGGGCTCGGGGGGGTTCGGATTTCAGAAATCCGAACCCGCTCACCCCTAGCTAGGACCAGTGCGCATGCGTATGTATCGGCTTGTACTATTATTGACTGCTTTTTACTCTAATTGTTAAATCTTTCACCGTGTTACATTTTCTTTACATAAATAACTTTTTCTGCTTTGGAACCACACGATTGGACTGGAAAGCAATTCTTTCTTAAGCGACTTGCAACGCTAAATAGCGACTAGCAACTAGTAGGGAATCAATAGCATTTACCGGAGGGAGGGTTAGGCACTTACCGGAGGGTTAGGTACTAGAAGGGACGGTTAGGGTTATGCACCTACCCCGACGGTTAGGGTTAGGGTTAGGCACCAGGAGGGAGGGTTAGGGTGAAGATTAGGGCTAAAAAACAATCGTGTCAACCATTTGCATGTCAACATTTTGACACATGCAATGTACTACAACTCTATATGCAACTATTTTCTCCAAAAAAACACTACAAACTCCATTTGTACAACATAAGTCAACACAAACAGTTCCCCATTTAAACGCAGTACATGCAATTCCATTTCTATCACATAACACTGCCTCCATTGTTCTTATCACTCACAGCCATCTTATTTTACAATCAATTGTAGTTCTAGAGATGGGACAGTGGCATCAAATAAACAGGACAGAATGAATATTCTCTCAGGCACAATAGTACAGGTCGCAATACAGAGACTACTTGTATGACCCCACCAATGTCACATGCACGGAACTTTACTCCTGAGTAAGGGATACGGTTAATATCCCGACGATCGGGAAGCCGACTGCCGGAATCCCGATCACTGAGAGAACGCCGGCACCGAAATCCCGAAATGACTGGGGATGCCGATGTCGGAATTCCGACAGCCGGTATCCCGATCGTAAGGACACTGGGGCAAGGTATGTATTGGGCACACCGGGGGGTAGGTTTAGGCACCCCAAGGAGACTTATGGTTAGGCTGCAGGAGGGGGGAGGTTAGGGTTAGGCTCCAAACAGGGGGAGATAGGTTCAGGTACCTCCAGGCGGAGTTAAGGGTTAGGCACTAAGGGGCAGGGGCGCCAAGAGGGGGGGGAGCGGCTGCAATTTGCCTGGGCCGAGTTTCCAGAGGGGCCCGGTAGGGGCCCGGGTCCGATGCCGCCCCCCCCTCCCTCGCAGCAGCCCAGCACACGCTGTGTTCTGGGATGCAGTGGGAGATTGCTCGCAGCTGCTAAACAGCAGCCACAGCAATCTCTTATGCCTGAGGGGGGGAGCAATCACACTGATCACGCCTTCCCTGGCTTTGTGCCGGGCTGAGGGGCTCACAGCTACGCGGTGCTGCAAAAGTTGGTATTTTTTCTTCTCAAGGGAGCGTGACCACACCTCCCGCAATTATTCCACGCCCCCTTTTTACCTGGGCCCAGCGGTGCTCTCTATGGCCCTGCTAAGGGGGGAGGGTTAGGTTTAGGCACTTACCGGGAGGGTTAGGGTAAGGGGTAGGGAGGGTTTGTATAAGGGTACAAAAAAGAATGGTTAAGGTGTAAATAGGACAGGGGAACATTACTTACCATTCCTCTGTCGTGATTACAACCATCAGGATGCTGCTGTCAGTGTACTGATAGCCTGCTTCTCCTCCGTTTGATTTTCTTTTAATCAAAAGTAGAGATGCGTCTGAGATGAATACAGTATGTCTTTGATTTGCCCATAATTGCTCTAATGCTGGCCATACACGCGATCCGCCTGATATCCGCGGATCGTCCCGATAATTGTAGCGTGTGTGCGGGAGACCGAGGGTTAAATATCGCTCGGTTGGGCATGCCGGATTGTCCAGCATGTCCATCCGATGCAATATTTATGGGCCTGATTCAGAGCCGCTCGTAAGCGGCCGCTCGTTCGCTCCGAGCGATGTTTGCCCAACTGCGCATGCGTACGGATCGTTATACGCATGCGCGAACCAGTCAGTGCGGTCGAAATTCATGTGCTTGCAAAATAGCGAATGCCTGATAATTTGAGTGACAGGAGTAGGCGTATGTGGGTGGTAACGGGGGAAGGTGCTTGAAAACGGGGAGTGGAGATCCGAACGCAGGCGTGCTTAAAGGTCAAAACGGGCATTTTATGGGTGTGCATAATTAAAACAGCAGCGTCATTGACCACGTCACTTGGTTATTTTATAGCCAGAACTGCTCGCAAAATTGTGGTAGCAAAAACCAACCCAAAGAATAGTGAGCAGTTCATACCCTGGTCGATGTACTCGATGAATCTAATAAATAGCTGACATGACGTAGGATGCCAGCGGCCAGGGGGCGTATTTTTTAAAAAAACGACCGCAAGTTTTGTTCGCTCGTTCAGACCTAGAGGCGTGAACAGACCGCAAAGAGCGAACGGTTGATTTGAATAGCCACCCCTATTTTCTGGATGAGCGAGCGCTAATTGCGTCCGGCTCTGAATCAGGCCCTATGAGTTAAGCTGTCGGCCACATCGGGCTGTGTATGCCCTGCCGCGGCCAACAGACATACATTTCCTATGTTCCTTCCCAGATGTCGGAGCTAATACACTGTGAGATATCTCACAGTGTATGCCGCGGACATCTGCGGAATGGCAGACTGCCAGATAAAATGCCTGTCGGTCTGACAAGCATTTTATCTGGACGTGTATGCCCAGCTTAAGTTATATATGAAGGCCCAACGCATGCACAGTCTGCCAAAAGTTGGAAGAGCCATGCGCAGGCCCTATTACTTTTCCCTGAGACCTGCAATTCAAATCTCTGCATGAGGCTGGATACCGGACAAATCCATTTTTTTTTTTATCTGAGATTAAAAACATCATATGTGAAACCCCATAGTCACAATCTTGTATTATGCAGCTCGCTATATTTACTGTTTGCATATATCATGATATTTTCTGACACTATGAGGCTGACTCTGATTTGGGAGCAAAGCAAAAAAAAAAAAAAAGAGCAAGTCACTTTGCAGCTGGACAAACCATGTTGCAATGTGAAGGGTGCATATATATTTATTTTTTTATTGTGCATGCAGGGTAAATAATACTAGCTGCTTTTGCATGTAGCCCACACAAATTTTACACTGCAATTTAGATTTGAGCTTGGACACATCCCTCTTTCTGCACATTTTAAATCTGCCCCACCTGCAGTGCAGCATGGTTTTACCAAGGTGTACAGTTACTTGCTCTTTTTGTTTTACTCACACCTCAGAATCAGCCCCTATATATGTAAAGTGGGGATTGGTCATACTTGCCTACTTTTGAAAAAGCGTTTCAGGGAGATTGTGAAAGCAACACCAAAGAGCGTGCGTTAAAGTGGGCATGTACTACTACATCTGAGAGGCGTGTCATAAAATTGATTTACAAACAAATGTAAATGAGCCCCAAAGCAGTTAGTAAGATCTGTTTGGTGATGAAAACACACTGATACTTTTCAAAAAATGCATCTAGCCATAGGGATCTTTGTGCCTTACATCCAATGCAGGGAAATGGTACTGATTATATAATTTGAAAGTATATGTTTATTTTTGTATATAACAGCTTCATAATAGGAGTAAGGTACAATCAGGGAGATTGCTAGACTCTTCAGGGAGTCAGGGAGATTACTAGTATTTCAGGGAGTCTCCCTGACAATCAGGGAGAGTTGGCAAGTATGGGTTTGGTGTATAATTATGATGTTTATCATGTCATGGTCGTAATGTTGACATGCTTGGAAGTTGACATTGACCACATCGATAAAATGTCGACATGATTAGAATGGCGACAAAACGTTCCTGGCGGTCCAGCTGTGCGTTAGCTAGTTTGGTTGGTCTGGCGGCTCCAGTGGTGTTTTCCGGATCTGGCGGTCAGCTACCGGTTGTTTCTATGGTGGTTCTAGAAGTGAACATTGAGAGCCCCTAACCCTTTCCTTAGTGCCTAAACCTAAACTCCCTTCCCGCAGCCTAAACCTACCCATAGTTCCTAACCCTATCCTCCCCTCCCACAGTCTAACTGAAACCTCCCATTTCAACAATATCAACATCATAACTGTCAACATTATGGTGTCTATTAGCAGAATAAGCAGTGATAGCATACTGAGTGACACCAGGGGCACAGGGGGGTGGGTGGGGAGTAGGTACTAATTAACATGGTTTGATGGAGGGGCCACGGTCTGCCGCCTGCCTCCCCTTTACTTGTCAGCAGCAGCAGCAACCTGTGTCTCCCCAGCCCAGCACATGCGGGTTTATGCTGGGCTGTGGTGGGACCAGGGAGACTGCTGCCACTAATCAGCAGCAGCAGCAGCAGCAGCAGCAATATTCTCCCCTGGCTGTGGGGGGAAGATCCCACAGATCGTGCCCCCCCTCTTGGGTTTGCTCCTTACATATTTTTTTGTAAGGAGGCTGCCATTGCACGGCACTCCACAGTGTCTAGGATATATAACTGGTGGTACCGGGTTGCTTCAGCAATAACAGTCCCTCTTTGATTTTACACAAAAGACCAACCATTGCAAGTTGGACCCTATCCTCTACTCTATAGAACACTTATACCAATTAGTTCCTAGATCAGACACAAATAGTATGTCTTTCACATCAGTGACAATTTCCTCACCTTTCACTCTTAAACATAGTGTAATCGTCCCAAGTTTAGTGGCATTTAGGACCTTGCCACCCATACCTAGGACTTTGGTTGACCCACACAGCTTTAATAACTCGAAACAATTTTCATTACAGCTGAAATGCTTCGTGACTACTGAATCCATGTACTAGCAGTCCTTATAGTGGCTATCAGATAAATTTAAGAATGACTAATTCACACTTTCACACTTAAGTGATGAGGTGTCACTTGATACATTTGATCTACAATCTGAGTCCTTCTGTCCCAACTTGTGATACTTGAAACATCTGATCTTAGGCTTTCTGTGCTTGAACTTTTAGACAACAGAATAGAATTCTCAGTATTTATTTCAGCAGGTATGTGCCCTTGAAACTGCAATAATTTAGCAGTACAGACTCTGTGGTCAGCTTCGCAGTACTTGTTTCTAATGCTGCTACCAAGAAGTAGTACTCTTGCAATTTAACAGCATTGCCATAGCAACCTCTTCATCATCTTTTGTGAAGCAAACTGAAGTCAAAAACTGAGAGATTGATAACATTCCTGCCTATGTATTCATTCATGTTCTTACAAGCACTATGCTTTGTTGCATACAATGTGCGTCTCATTAATTCTCCTCATTAAGCCTTTTTCTTCATAAGCCATTTGCAGTTACCCACATATTATATGCTGTAGTTTTTCCATGTATAGTAGAATAAACACATGATTCAACCAGTAGACAAATTGTCCCCATAGCTCTATCTACATCTTCAAGATTTGGATTATCACCAGGGTTACTAGTTACCTTCCACAACTTCTCCCACTTTAACTGCATCTCCATGGCAAACTTCCATGTAGCGTAATTTTCAGCACCTGCCAGTTTGTCAAAATACATGCTGATCCTTGCACTGAACATTTCTATCACACAGGTGAATAAGGATCTGTCTGTACTCACTCAGATCCTCTTTATTTTGTGTCATCTGCAGATTTTCTGATATCTGCGTGTACCATACCAAGGGTATCTGGACTGGCAGCTGGATTTGTGCACGGTGGTGGCCGTGTACAGATCCAACTTGTGTTAGCTTGGTTATTAGAAATGTTTAGTCTGGGAATGATGCTGTCTGTTAGCACGTGGCCTCTGGGCCCATAACCTTTTAACAGAGTGAGCAGTGATAGCAGACTGGGTGTGGCTATCAATATGAAATGCAAGCGATGTGCTGGGAGCAGTAGTTCTCCAGGCAGAAAGTTAAACCAGGGTATAATCCAAGGTACATGTGGTGTTAAATACATAACGCAGTTGTTGGTGCTAGTGGTGGTTAGTCCACATGTGGTACAGCTTAACCAAAAAATTTATTGAATCCGGTTGCATATGACACAAGGATATCACAGGTGTAACAGCGGTATGCAGAATGTAGTAACAGTAGCCTAGAGCTTAGGGTGTTGTTGGATGCTGTAGTGCAACAGGCTTGATTGTGGTAAATACACCAGTGGATGGTAGCACTGGTGCCCTATACACTAGCTGTGTACTTGCTGTTTCATATTATGGCTCTGTATGTTGTGAGAATCCTGGATCCGGCCGTCTGAGGACATGCTAGGGAGAAAAGAAGTGCATGTCAGAGGTCGGGCATGTCCAACTGACTCCGGCAGGTCCTAGTGTCCACCAAGTCAGCCTACCTTGTCAGGGTACTGGGAGGAGGAAGCACATTCCTTTTAAAAGTGTTGACATTGTAAATAATGACTGCATCCTGTACACTGGTTAATTGTATAAATATTATTATTATTATTATTATTATTATTATTAATAATAATACATTTAATAATATTATTAATATTATTATCTTTTATCTATACGGTGCCACAAAGTTTCTACAACATAAGAACAGCAGAATTACAGAACATAAGTACAATACAGTACAGTTAGCCATAACAAAAGTACAAATCAGCGATCAAAACACATTGTAACATCACACAGTAGGTGATTAACGGGGTGTACAAGACTTCAAAATTACATTCTCTAAGTGACAATAACAAGTAGGCTGAATAAATGTGAATGGGTGCGATTTCAACCAAATCGCATGACAGACAGAAGAATTCTGCCATGAAAGACAGACATGAATATAACAATAAGATGAAAGTTTGCAGCTTGAGTAAAGCAAAGGCAGCATTAATTCAGCATGAGACATATTGTACACATGATGAAGCATGAACTGATGAGATCTAAAGGTAAACCAATTTTTTTTGCAAGCAGAGATAGATTTTGGAGCCCCTTATTGGACCGCCATCTCAGCTCACACATTCCCCCCTATGTAGCCCCTCACAGCCCAGCACCCCTCATCACAGCCCCTCACAGCACCCCTCCCAACAGTGCCTCACAGCCCCCCTCATCACAGCCCATCACAGACCCTCACATCACCCATCATCACAGCCCCTCACAGGACTCCTCATCACAGCCCCTCTCATCCCCTTTATCACAGCCCCCACAGCACACCTCATCACAGCCCCCTCATCACAGCCCTTCTCATTCCCATCATCACAGCCCCTTCCAGCACCCTCATCACAGCCCCTCTCATCCTCATCACAGCCCCTTGCAGCACCCGCATTACAGCCCCTCTCCTCCCCCTCATCACAGTCCCTCTCACCCCCCTCATCAAAGCTCCCTCCATTACAGCCCCTCTTCACACCCCCCTCCATCATACTCCCAGGTGTGGGATTATTGCTATTCTCACACCTAATTGAATATGCCCCTTAGGCTCCGAGACCAGGCCCCCGTTCGACAAAAAAAGAACAATAACATTGGGGGGCCCTGTACCATCGATGGCAAAAAAACCTTTGGATCTCTGCCACTGATGGAAAACCTATCTACCATCAGTGGTAAACCATCAATAGTCGGGCAGATCAGGCCGGGGCCATGGTCTCGATTTGCAGCAGCAGATCCAGAGCACCACAGGAAGATCTGTGAGCTCTATCGATGGTCCCAGGGCAGACAGCAATGCTGGGGAATTTGATGAAGCAGGGAATGGGCATCTCCATCAAATTTTAGGGGCCTATTGGATGGTAAATACTGGGCCCCTAGGAATAGCTCGTCAGGACACATCTGCTCTTGTCAGGAACTAGAAACGTGATATTGGGTTATTGTCGCACCCCTGTTAATCCAGCCCTGCAGGTAGAAGCAGGACCAGGAGGAGCGATCAGCCAGTTACTGTCAAGGCAGCAAAATGCCCATTTTGTGTTGGGGCCCCGGGAAGACCATCCCTGTGACCCCCACCCCCCGTTAATCCGGCTCTGCACATATTGGTGAGGTTATATCCTGTATTTCTTATGTGAGTAATCCTTAGACATTAAAACAAATGTGTATAATGATAATAAATTTATATAATTTGATTCCATTTTCATTGGAAACAGTACATCTTTTATCAAATGTAAAAATATAGCCAGAACTTTCTTATTTTTTTATTCTGGTTTTATATTTCTTAAATGCCTAGCAGCAATAATGTAGCTCCATTTCTGGTATTAATTGAAGACTATTGTGTGTTTAAGAATATTTTCTGAAGTATGCCATGAGCTAAGGGTCAAGTATTTATTGCTCTGTGAATTTGCCACAGCCTTGAAAATTCTACTTATCAATAGCTGCATTTCTGATTAGCTTTTACAAAAATGTTTGTTTACATACATTCTCTAGTTATATTAGTGTATTGTTGTCTACAGGAAAAACATTTTTTTTAGTAAAATGTTTTGCAAAGTAGAAATGCTTTGACAGAGTATTAGTATAGCCTTTTCATGGTCATAATAAAACTTTCTATGTGACAGTCACATGTTCATGAACTGTGATAATTAATCTGTTTTTGCTTTCCACTGATCACAGAACCATAACTACACATTTCAGCTGTCTAGGTGGGAGCATATGCTGCCTCCGAGTATTGGCACATGGCAGGGGCACCACAATGTTTTAAGGCTGGGGCCAAGATATACTGTAATTACATTTTTGTGCCTCTAAATTGCTGAATGTCGTCCCCTCAGTGGTAGCTGGAGTAACTCGCCACACCATCTACCTGATGACAAAAATCAGTAAGCCGAAGGGGTCTTTGCTTTTGCTAATTTGGCCTCTGTATGCGGACATTACTGCTCTCTCCCAGTCTGCTCACAGACTCAACACTGTCAGTTTGGGCACCCAAAGCAGTACTTTAGACGGGTTTAGCCGCTTTGCCTGGCTAAACCCAGTGCTGTCAGGTGCGCACACGCGTCATGGGTGCCCAAACAGAGCAACAATTGAATTGCTCTGTTGGGGGCCCATTAGTTAAGACACCCAATAAAAGAATGGAATTGCCCCCAGGGACTCCCAATCCCTCTGATCCAGCAATTCATGCAACAACTGATAATGCAGTAAGTTTAGCACAATTGGTGCAGTACACATTGCATTCTTGCCACACATGGGAAGTATTATCAGACACCACTACACACACTATGCTGGGCTGGTTACACCCAGAAGGGGAAGACATGCTCAGACTTCTGATAGATACATAGATAGATAGATAGATAGATGCCTGGTGCTCAGAATGCCAGCACCGGAATCCTGACACCAGGGATTAGGGAGAGGGTTAGGGGCAGGGCCAGATTAACAATGGGGCAGGTGGAGCTACAGCTCCAGGCCTCCACATAAAATAGGCCCATTGTCATGACAACATGATGTTGAATGGCCATCTGCTGTCCACACAGTCAGCCATAAATCATAAGTAGTAAAATTGTATTTCTTTTTACCTCACAAAATGAAGCATTTTTTTCTTTCACATATTTAGGGAGACATAGGGGCTGAGAGTATAGGAATGTACACGCCCACATTTCACTGGCCACACCCACACAGCACTGGTCACACCTCCTCTGCTTCTCATAATAGGCCCTTGGTCATTTTCAACTCCAGGCCAATGTGGCCCTCAATCCGGCTCTGGTTAGGGGTTAGGCACTAGGGGGAGGGTTAGGCACTGAGGCAGAACTATGGGAGACAATGGAGGTGCCTGCCGCCAGGCTCCAGCACTGAAGGGACACCTCCTCCGTTGTCCACAACATATTCGCCCCACTTAGGGCTGTAACTATGTACCCTGAGTGTACTGAAAGGGAAAAACGAGCGCTTGTTAAAACTAGATCAGGGAAAACAAAAAAAATGAAACAATTAAAAAAAAAAAAAATTATATGGACAAACAAACAAACAAATGAACAAACATAAAACACTGAAACCATATGTTTAAGCTCTTTTAGGAAAAATTGATGGCAGGTCCAAGCAAGCGTGCAGTGGTATGTTAAATCCAATGCGACCTAGCTGTCCCTACCTTAATCTGTGGCTTCTAGTGCTGGCAGCATGTTGAATTGCCTGCACTGCACAGGAAGCTGCACGAAGTGTAAGTGGGGTAGCGGTGGTTGTGAGCAGCAGCACAGGATGACATCAACAAGTCAGGAAGATCGTCAAGTTGTAGTCCAGTAATGCTCCACTGTTCTTCCTCCACACTCTCTCAGGGGACCAACGAGTTTCGTACCTGCCTAGGTACTTTTTCAAGGATTGTTTCCTTCTCTCTGGTTACTTCCTTTTATAGGGAAAACTTTATTAACCAATGAAAAAAACGGAAGCGGTCATCATAAAAATGGCCGAAAAGAGCGGTAAGCTCATGGGCCAATGTTAAAACATGTGGTTTCACAAAAAATAATAAATAAAAAATAATATAATAAAAAAAAAAATAGGACAACATTGAAGACGAACATACAACATATAGCTAAAAGATAACAGTGAAGAGGGGATATTTCTATAAAAATACATTAAGCTCAATATCTACATTAAGTCCCAATGGCTGTAAAGTTTTTAATGAATAAATCCATTTGGTTTCATTTCTTTTTAGTATGTCTACTATATTGCCTCCTCTCCAATGGGGGGCAATTTTTTTGTATGCCAACAAATTTCAGGCCAGATGGATCTTGATTATGTTTCTCCAGAAAATGTTGAGACACACTATGAGTTTTTAATCCTTTTTTTATATTATATATATGTTCGGAAACTCAAATTTTTAGTTGTCTTTTAGTTTGCCTACATATTGATACCCACATGGGCATTCTAAAAGATAAATCATACCTTCTGTGTTACATGTCAATTGATTTTTGATTCTGTACTCTTGTCTTGGTTTGAAATGAATTTGGTAATTGGTCTTGTATCTGCTTTTTGGATTTTGCACCCCTTGCATTGTAAACAAAAATGAAAACCTGGTGTTTTGGTAGTTCTTTGTTCTTGTTCTGCCACTGTAATATAACTATTGGTTAGTTCCTGTTTAAGATTTTTTGCTCGTCTGTAGATTATTTTAGATTTAGGAGGAATTTGTGTATTGAGATCTTTATCTAATAGAAGAATGTGCCAGTATTTTTCTAAAATCTGTTCAACTTTTTTGTGATCTGTACTAAATTGGGTAATGAAACTAGTAGTGAATTTATTTGTTCCGACATCATTTGATTTTGGTTTATATTGAATCAATTCATTCCGATTCAGTTCAGATACTTTCATTATTTCTTTTTGTAAGAAAGTTTCTTTATATCCCTTCTGTATAAATTTTTCTTTCAATATTTCACTTTGTTCTAAAAAGGTGTTTTCTTCAGTACAGTTTCGTCTAATCCTATGTAATTGTCCGTCAGGAATACTGTGGATCCAATTGCGGTGATGATTACTGCTATAATGTAGCATATTGTTTCCATTCACTTTTTTAGTATGGCATCTAGTTTGAATGTTATTGTCTTTTATAATAATTTCCAGGTCGAGATATATGACCATCTCTTTACTGTAGGTAGTAGTGAATTCAAGATTTAATGTGTTCTTATTAATGTAGGCAATGAACTCTTGTAATTCTTCCTCCTTTCCCATCCAGATAAAAAAGAGGTCATACCTATACCATCGAATTAAATGTTTTCGGTATATATTGTTTTTCCAAATTTTCTCGTCTTCCCAGTATGCTACAAACAAATTTGCGTAACTGGGGGCGAATGATGTGCCCATGGCCGTTCCTCTTGTCTGTAAATAAAAATCGCCATTATACCAAAAATAATTCTTCTGTAAAATAAAATTAATATTCTCCATTATAAAGTTAATTTGACTGTTATTGATATCTGTTTGTGTTGATAAATAGTGTCTTCGCAGCCCTCTTGGTGTCCTATGCATGTATAAAGTGACTTAACGTCACTAGTACAAAGGAAATAGTCTTCTTTCCATTCTATTTCTTCGATAACTTGTAATAAATGCATGGTATCTTGAAGATAACTTTTTTGTTTTTCTACAATTGGCTGCAAGAAAAAGTCAATGTATTTAGAAAGATTTGAGGTCATTGAGCCTATCCCAGACACTATTGGTCGTCAACAAGAGTTCATTGCCTACATTAATAAGAACACATTAAATCTTGAATTCACTACTACCTACAGTAAAGAGATGGTCATATATCTCGACCTGGAAATTTTTATAAAAGACAAGAGAGAAGGAAACAATCCTTGAAAAAGTACCTAGGCAGGTACGAAACGCATTGGTCCCCTGAGATAGTGTGGAGGAAGAACAGTGGAGCATTACTGGACTACAACTTGACGATCTTCCTGACTTGTTGACGTCATCCTGTGCTGCTGCTCACAACCACCGCTACCCCACTTACACTTCGTGCAGCTTCCTGTGCAGTGCAGGCAATTCAACATGCTGCCAGCACTAGAAGCCACAGATTAAGGTAGGGACAGCTAGGTCGCATTGGATTTAACATACCACTGCACGCTTGCTTGGACCTGCCATCAATTTTTCCTAAAAGAGCTTAAACATATGGTTTCAGTGTTTTATGTTTGTTCATTTGTTTGTTTGTTTGTCCATATAATTTTTTTTTTTTTTTATTGTTTCATTTTTTTTGCTTTCCCTGATCTAGTTTTAACAAGCGCTCGTTTTCCCTTTCCATACTTGATGTTTTTTAATTGAGCAGCTGTATAGACATACCTAGCACAGTTCATTCATTTTTATTCTTGACCCTGAGTGTACTGTCACGGCCGCCCAATACATGACACCCCTTCCCAGCACACGAGAAGCCACCATACACTAGTTGAGAGCTTCATGTCAGACCATCAGCTGCTGCCTTCGTCTATCTATAGCCTGTCTGCATGCGAATTGTAACATTACAGTCTCAGCGGCTGTGACGGGACGGGACGGGGCACAAAATTATAACTTGCCTCCAGGCATCTGGGATGAACTTACGACACTGCACTGAGTGGGAGGGTTAGGTTTAGGCTGTGCGGGGTGGTTAGGTTTAGGCACTAGGAGGTGAGTGTTAGGTTTAGGCTGCTGGGAGGGAGGGTTAGGTTTGGGGATAGGATCCTTACCAACAGGTGTTGGTATCCTAACCCTGACCGCCAGGATTCAATCAACATCGACAGCACGCCCCCTTTGGTGCGAGACCCGGAGCGACGGAGAGTCCGTCGCTATCCAGGTCTCGTGCATGCGCACGACGGAGCTCCCTCCATCGTGCGCATGCGCAGTGGGGCAACATCGACCCGCTTGCGAGCATCCTGCTCTGTACTCTGTACTCAATGGGAACAGCGTATGTGTGAGGCTATGGGTGCAGCATGTTTGTAAAGATATGGGGACAGTGTGTGAGTCTGTGAGGGTGTGGGGACTGTCAAAGTCAAATAATTGAATATGATCGCACACAATAATTATCTGACGATCTGGTTGTCTATAGTCTGATGTCGAGTAAACCAAGACACTACTTTGCGTCGCGCAATCTGATGCGCTAAACTGCGTATTCACAACAACACACATACACTGATGCACATTACGCACACACATATAAATGTATATATTCTTACATACACGGACGCTAATATGCGTACGCACATACTCACATATGGACGCTCATTTGTATATAGTTGCTATTTCAACACACAGACACACATCTGTGGACGCATATGTGCAAGATGGTTCCCACACATTATAGTTAATAACCAGTGTTATTAAAGGTATTATTGACTAATAATTATGATGTAATATGTACTTAAATGAGATCTAAGGTTTAGAACATAGTGGAAATGTCATGTTTGGTATCATACTAAATCCCTGTTTATTTGCAGACTCCCGTTCCTATCGGCAAAGGAGTCGCATCTTGCATCCGCTAGCTATGGATGATAGGGAGTTATTGCATTTAATGTTATTATCTATATGCAGTATATTAGCTAGTATTAACCAGTTGTTCGGCGGGAAACTACACAAAGAGACCGTTGGAGAACTAAGACATGCCCCTGATGACACCGTATGAATCAACCAATGACCAGATTATCTAGAAGCAAGAACCAATGGAAACCTGTAAACTAGTTCCTTTGTTAACGTAGAACTCTGTAAGGTATATAAGCAGTGACCCGACCCCAGTGTACAGACAATCTCTTTGATGATCACAGATGTCTGGATTGATGACTGTATACTGGGACCAGTGCGCATGCGTATGTATTGGCTTGTACTATTATTGATTGCTTTTTACTCTAGTTGTTTAATCTTTCACCGTGTTACTTTTTCATTACTATAATAACTTTTTGTGCTTTGGAACCACACGATTGGACTGGAAAGCAATTCTTTCTTAAGTGACTTGCAGCGCTAAATAGCGACTAGCGACTATTAGGAATCAATAGATTGGGCTCATCCTTGAGGTCACGCTACCGGACATTACTCAAAGCGACTGGATCTCGATTCCTCAACAAAGGGTGGACGCATCATATACGGGTAAGAACACAATGTGTTTTATGCCTGTTTTGTACTCAGTGTTGTGAAACGAATATCCGATTTTGGGTGATCTAAGGAGCGCTGATTAGAATCCAGGGACAAGAGAGAAAAGTTTGTTACTATTATTGTCACTTTTGCGCTGCAACAGGCGATTCGCAAATAGGGTATGCGTCTTCCCTGCAATACTGCCACATGTTTAAGCAATCGTTTTGATAGATAGTCTTGTATCGCTTGTTAAAACCTCTGAATAGATATTGTCACAGAGGGAAAGCATTTTTCTGGCCAGAAAACAAAGGTATATGAATGTGAACGTATGCTTGTGATGTGAAAAGGGGAAAAGAAAATCGAAAAAGGTTTTTTCTTCACTGTCAGAGAGAGAGACAGGAGAGACCCGGTAGGTGTCTGACGAGGCACAACTACTACCGTGTAGGTATACGCAGCAGGTATACTGAGTGAGAAAACGAAGGCGCATTTCTCAGCCGAACCCCCAATAGTAACCACAAAGTCCATTGATAAGAGGTAGTGTCTCTGGGCAATGCGATCGGACCGCATGGTAGTGTAAACCGTGATTGTGACTTGGGGGTCGTGGGAGGAAATCCCTGGAAAGGGTAAGTGTTATTGGAATACTTAAATTCTACCAGTGGAGAGTAACTCAAAGTAGGAAGCTTGATATCTTGGTAAGTTGAAGTTGTACGGAAATCAGAATAATTGCATAGGCTATTTCCTGTTCCCTCGCTGTGCACGCTAACGGAAAAAACGCTTAGTGGTCGGCGGTGCACAATGGGTTGAAGTGAGTGGACGCATCCTATTTAATTCATCCAATGACGAAATCCCTAGTGAAAGAAGCGAAAGCGTGGTCCCAGATGGGTGCTAATCAATTGCTAAGGATGGTCGAGGGAGAGCTGCTTATGAATGGGCTGATTGGATTGGCAAGGTATATAATGAATGAGAAGTATGGTGAGTATGCAACTGCGTACTGCGACATATGGGTCAAGATGACCAAAGGATGCGTGAAACCCTTTACCGAGTAGGTATACACAGCAGGTATACTGGGCGAGAAACCAGAGGTTGTTTCTCAGTCAACTTGCAATTGTAATCGCAAAGTCCATTGATAGGGTAGTGTCTCTGGGCAATGTGAATGGTCCGTACGGTTGTGCGAACCATGATTGTGAAATTGGTTGTGGTGGAGGATACCCTTGGCAAGGGTAAGTGTTAATGAAATACTTAAATTCTACCAGGGGAGAGTCAAAATAGGAAGCGGTCAGACAAAGCTTGGTATAATTTGTCTGGAAAGCAGAATAATTGCATAGGCTATTTTCTGTTTCCTCGTTCTGCACGCTAACGGTAAAATGCCTAGCGGTCGGCGGTGCACAACAGGTGGAAGTGAGTGGATGCAGCTTATTTAATTCATCCACCGTCGAAGTCCCTAGAGAAAGAAGTGAAAGCGTTGTCCCAGATGGGTGCTAAGCAGTCGCTAGGGATGGCAGAGGGAGAGCTGCTTATGAATGGGCCGATTGGATTGGCAAGGTATATAATGAATGAGAAGTATGGCGCATATGCTACTGCGTACTGAGACATATGGGTCAAGATGACCAAAGGATGTGTGAAACCCTTTCCTAACATTGGCATTTTCGATTCAGAGGTACTGAGTAATGTTAGAGATAACATATATTTAGTCAAATCTTGAAAAAGAGAGTCAAGTATAATGATTGGTTAAAGTTATGGCAGCACGAGGGTAACACGTGGCACTGTGGTGTATGTGCGGTGCAAAGCAGCGTACTCACACCGCTAGGCAGCGTGCACATGCTGCAAAGTAGCGTCTTCACGCAGCAAAATGGTGCACACGTGGCATAGTAGCACTCTGCAAAACAGCGTACTCATGCCGCAAAGCAAGATGTCGCCCGGTAGCGTACCCACGCTGCAAGGTAGCGTCACTGTGCATAAAGGAGACAGCACAAGTGCACCTCGGCCGCCATATGCGACCACAGGTGAGAGTACAGCCGATACCAAAAAAAAAAAAAAAAATCTTAATAAGTAACTTGTATCCTGATTTAAGTCCCCTCCAGGGAAATGTTTTGGTAGAAGATGATGAACCTACTGTAATTTCAGCCATTACACATGCTATTAATCCAACCAGCAGGGCCAGCAGCTGAAATGGGTGAGACTAGTGGAGACCGTACTAGGAGAGGTAACACCCATAGCACTGAAATAATTAGTAATCCTGAACAAAGTGATGTGGTAGGTGCACATCCTGTCCGTACAATTGCAGTTCACAATGGGAAACTGGACAAAGATGGTATAGTTCCCATAATGAATGTAGAAATGCATTGTCCATGGACTAGAGCAGAATTACATTCAATAATGTCAGATTTCCCAAACCCTAGGAAAGAGTTAGCCAAATGCCAGAAATTTGTCAAAGATTTAGGTAATGCTCATGTGCCAACTAATGAGGATTATCGAGTGGTGTTAAGGGCCTGTCTCCCCTCCAATACTGATGTGCAGAAGTTTATTAAGGATTGTATATTGGAGGAGGATGAACCCTTGATGGATGAGGATAACCAGGCAAATATAAAACATATAATAACACAATTGGCTATATATTTCCCAGTGGTAGTTAACTGGAGTAAAATCTTCACTATTAAACAAAAGGATAGTGAATCTGCAGCAGATTATTTCACCAGAGAACTGCTAACAATAACCCAGTACACTGGGATAGCAGATATTAAAGATAATGTACACCACAGGTAAGTAGCTGTTACGGTACTTATGGATGGTCTCAAAGACAATCTAAAAACCAGAGTGCAAACCTCTCTACCTAACTGGAAAGGGATTACTGTAGATGCACTTAGAGAGTCAGCCATAGAACATTACAAGAACATTGGCAGGAAGAAAGAGGTACTGAGTGAGAAGTTAATGGCAGTGAGCATTAAGGCTCTAGAGGGATCACATACACAGCCACAGTCTTACAACTCATACCAGCAATGAGGTAATACAGTAATGTGTTTTAACTGTAATAAAGAGGTACACATACAGAGGTACTGTAAATTGAGAAGGGAACACCTAGGTACACTCAGACAGGACACTCACAAGATTCAGGAAAATTCCAATGGTCACCCGCTCACATAGTGACAGCCAATGCTCTGCTGGAGGATGATAGTAAGTGCTAGGGGTCAGGACATACCTGTAGTCCACAGCCAGTCAGGTTAACTGAGAATACTAGGGAAAACCTACAATGACAGTTGATATATCTGGTACTAAACACACTTTTCTTGTAGATACAGGGTTGACCAGATCTGTGATAACTCCATTTAATTTACAGGTTACCAACAAAACCCTAGCAGCAGTGGGAGTAACGGGGAGGGTACAGCATTACCCTCTAACCAGATCTGCAGATGTTACTATTGGGGAGCTGCAAACCAAGCATTCCTTCTGGCAGTGGCGGATCCTACTAACCTGCTGGGAAGGGATTCGTTGTGTAAAATGGGATGTGTCATATACTGTACCCATGATGGTATGGTCCTAGATATAACCGAAAAAGTTGCACATGAGGTACAGGACATATTAGACACACCACAAAGCTTAATGTTGCACTCTGCTGTAATAGAACAAAGTCCATCTCAGGTAAAAGAAATGTTAGTGCAAATACCGGGTTCCCTCTGGGCCAAAGATGGACAGGACACTGGATTAATGGCAAAATGTATCTCCTGTAATGGTAAATTTGAAGAGTGGTAGGCAAGCTCCAAAAATCCCTTAGTACCCATTAAAGCCAGGGATGTATCCCATAATTGAGAGGCTACTGCAACAAGGGATTTTAATTCATACAGCTAGTCCAGCCAATAGTCCCATTTTTTAGTGAAGAAGGCTGGTGGGAGGGGCTATAGATTAGTACAGGATCTTAGGGGTGTTAACAAAGTTGTTGAAAGCCAATTCCCCATAGTGCCCAATCCAGCTGTCATCCTCATGCAAATTCCACCATCTGCAACCCACTTAACTGTCATTGATCTATGTTCTGCATTTTTCTCTGTTCCTCTTCACCCTGACTGTCAATATCTGTTTGCATTTTCCTATAGAGGGGTACAATATACATGGACATGATTGTCCTGGGGTTTCATAGATAGCAGCAGTATTTTCTCTCAGGCTTTACATGATTGTTTGCAATCTTTTCAACCAAGCAATGGGTCTGTCCTCATCCAGTATGTAGAAGATTTGTTGTTGTGCTCTGATTCGTTTATGTCATGTTTAAATGGTACTAAACTGTTGCTTCATCTCTCACAAACAGGGCACAAGGTTGCAAGGGACAAATTACAGCCATGCCAGACTAAGGTTAAATACTTGGGACACTGTCTAACCTAGGGGCTACGACACTTGACAACTGACAGAATACAGGCCATACAGACCATGACACCACCTCAAAGCCAGCAGCAAATCCGTACATTCTTGGACATGTGTGGAAACTGCAGGACATGGATCCCAGGTTTTTCTATCTTTGCCTTACCATTTCAGGAATTAGTTTCATCCTCAAAACCCGACCGTGTCATACACACTGTGGACATAGAGCAGGTTTTCCTTAACCATAAGGATAGTCTGACAAGAGTATCTGCCCTGGAAATACCAGATTATGAAAAGCCCTTTGAGTTATTTTGTACGGAGGCTGATGGCTGCACAGCAGGTGTCCTCACACAAAAAAATGGTGACTCTAGCAGACCTGTAGCATACTACAGTGCACAATTGGACACTGAAGCAAGATCACTCCCAACATGTTTAAGAAGTGTAGCTGCAACTGCTCTTCTGGTATATAAGAGCGAGGATGTAGTATTAGGGCATGATACAACTGTCTATAGAAGGAAAATCAATAAATTTCCGCGCTCCAAATACTAAAGAATGCAGCTGGTATATATCTGGTGACCTACACACGTCACCCAAGGTACAGACAAGGTAAATGAAAATGCCAGCGCTCCCTCTAGGAGATACAGGGAATATAATTATAGTGGTAAACAACACACTAAAAACGTAGAGTCACTTGGATAATATATAAATGTCAGTTTCCCAAAAACAGTGAAAACTGGTTTCTTTAAAAATTCCTTAAAATATCCTTAATAAACAGTGAAAAAACTGGATTCTTAGATCCTCCTAGTTCTCACAATTGCTTCTTTGAAAACTTCTTCGCATATGACAGCACCTCAGAAAGATCACAAAATGGATTCTACCATGTGAAGTAAAGTAACATTTATTTTTATAAAGTCTAAAAAAGTCCCAAAAACAATTTCAGGAAATATAATAAAGATGGCAGCATACCAGAAATGACCTTTACAGAAAGGCACAGTGTAAAAGCAGAAGGGGTTACAATGCTACCCCTACAGCAAATCACCTTCCCTGCAGATGGACAGGTTTCTCTCTGTATTGGTGAAGACTGGCAGTCCCTTCAATACCAACGCGTTTCGGCTAGAAAAGCCTTTGTCAAGGTATCTACATGTGTCCTGAGGTGCCTGATTTATATAGAGAGGTCCAGATGAATGATAGGCCCGCTTTTTTTCTTAATTGCCTGAGTGGGTGTGTTCAAGCGGGGCTATGCGTTCCATTCACTTGGAACGCATGCCCGCTATTTCCGCCGGAAGTGACGGTGCGCCCCGCTATGCTGCAGACTCCCAATACATTGTGCGTTCCATTGCCATGGAACGCACACCCGCTGCTTCCGCTGGAAGAAGCGTCACAGCGGGGATTCACCGCCACCTCAGAGTTCTCCGCGTGATGCGTTCCACTCAATGTTAACCGGAAGTCCTGCATGAGAAGGTGGATGTCTGAAATGCGTTCCACCTTTCTAGATGTGCGGACGATGTCTCCTACATTTTACTGTTCATGCTTTTAGTGTTCAAGCATGGATTCAATATGTGCGGAGAGTATCACAAGGAGTTAGAAATGGTACCTTATAAGTACCTAATAAGTAAAAAAGCGGCTATATCAATAACAATGTATATGATCCTCCATTGTGCAAATAACATTATAAAGTGCATATAATATAGATGATAATGTCCAGTGAATAAAAACACATCATAAAATAACATGATGAATAGGTAAAAATGGATTATATTAAAAGGAGAGTTGATTATAATGTGCAAATAAGCTATAAATAAATAAATACATACGTCTAAACATTTAAATAACAGACTCTTATTATGCATCTACCTTCTAGTCCCTAAATCTTAATAACCTAGTCACCCTGCGGGAACGCTAGTGGCGATCCAGCCAGATTTCTAGTAATACTAAAAGGGGGTTTCTACAATTATTTTTTTAAAGAAACCATTTTAATTCGAAGTCGTTATTTAGACCGTCTGGTATTAAGGTTTTCATCTTGTATATAGAATTCATTTCAGTTTTTGCTAATGAGGTTTCTACACCTTTTGATCTCCAGTGGTTTTCTACTTTTTTTATGCCCATTATAACTCTAATACCACTAGTTAAACAGGAATGTTTCTCTTTAAAATGTAGCGATAAAGAGTGGTTGTCAAAACCTTTTTTGATATTTCTTAGATGCTCCATCCATCTTTCTCTTAATTTCCTTGTGGTCCTCCCTATGTATTGAAGACCACACTCGCATTCTATTATATATACACAATTAGTTGTATTACATGTGATAAACTCGTTAACCTTAAAAACCTTTTTTGTCGTACTCGAAGTGTATTCTTCCATCTTAGATGGTTGGGTTGTGTGAGTCCTACAAACGTTGCATATCCCACATCTGTGGAACCCTTTTGTTTTTATCCCACCACTCTTTTTGTCTGGTATTGCACTTTTAACCAGACGATTTTTAAAATTTGGCGCTTTTCTATATATAAAATTAGGGTTTTCTGGAATGATCTCTTTTAAAATTGGATCCTGTCTTAAAATATGCCAATTCCATCTAAAAATGTGCTCAACACTTTTGTGGTGAGTATTAAAAGTCGTAATGAATGCCATAGGTACTGGGTTATTATTTGTTTTACTATCTTTTTTGTATTCTAAAAGGGTATCTTTGAAGCTTTCTACAGTAGCCTCAATTTGTGCTGTATCATAACCCTTCTTAGTGAATTTATTTTTTAATTCTTGTGCTTGTGTTTCAAACACATTTGTCTCTGTACAATTTCTGCGTAAACGTTGTATCTAACCTTTAGGTATATTCCGCAACCAATTAGGGTGATGATGACTATTATAATTAATATAAGAATTACTGTCAGTAGGTTTGGTGTAATTCCTGGTAGCGATCTTGTCCTGAATTTTATAAATAGTAAGGTCTAAAAAATGAATCTCTTGTTTATGTTTAAAAAGGTTAATACAATATTAAAAGTGTTACTATTCAATTTTTCACAGAAATCTTCTAAAATATCCTCTGGCCCAGTCCATATAAAAAAATATCATCAATAAAATGTATCCATATCGATAAAAATTGCTTATAAGAATTATCATTCCATACACCGAATGCAGTATCTGCCTTTTTGAATTCTTCCCAAACCAGACATGTCTCTTCAGCTAGGTTCATGAAATGGGAACTAGCTCTAATGGCACCTGCAAATATCACCATTAAAAGGTGCAATACGTTAAATCCAGCAACATATTTACCATATGTGCCTCGAGATGCACAAAGGGTGGAGGAAGGTGAGTCTCTGGTTGAAGGTGAGTTTTGCAGGTATACTGACACACATGATTGTATAGAGTATTTGAATCAGCCTTTACTGGAAGACCAGACATATGTGACACAATATTAGAAAAATGTAGATTTGACGTTTTACACGTATGGGAGTTGTCACAGGCAGACTGACAATTATGCACAGGTTATGCTGCTGTAAATGCACAGGTTATGCTGTTGTAAAAGACGAGGATGTTGTAGAAGCTGAACCACTTGGTCCACCTCACTCAGCACAGGTGGCTGAACTGTTGGCATTAAGGAGAGCGTGTGAGCAGGCAGAAGGTAAATCAGCTAATATCTACACTGACTCTAGGTACGCCTTCGGGACAGTGCATGATTTTGGGGCTCTTTGGCGTCTTAGAAATTTTATGACAGCAGCAGGCACACCAGTCGCACACTCACACCACATAAAAGGACTCCTGACAGCGATACAGCTACCAAAGTCAGTAGCTGTCATCAAATGCAAAGCCCACACATGCGAAGTAGACCCTGTGTCAATGGGCAATAACAGAGCAGATGAAGCTGCCAAATGGGCAGCAGGGTTGCGCATAAGCTTAACAACTGATAAAGTAATGGTTTTCCAGACAATAGACACACAGAAATTAATTGAGATGCAAAATTTGTGTTCCCTACAGGAAAAGCCAGTCTGGAGATTGAAGGGATGTGTTCAGGAGTCCTCCGGACTCTGGAGAGATGGACAAGGTAGGCCTGTTGCTCCCAAGGTATACTACCCAAGCTTGGCTGAAGCAGCGCATGGTCTGACTCACCTAGGAAAAGAAGGTATGTGCAAGTTGGTCAGAGCATATTAGTGTGCACCAGGCTTTTCTACTCAAGCTGGAAAGATAGCAATGTCCTGTCTGACTTGCTTGAGGAAAAATGTCGGGAAGACAATCCCCACTGAACCATCCCACATCCCTAAAACAGACGGTCCCTATCAGGTAATACAAATTGATTTAATCAAATTACCACCTTGCAGGAATCTCCAGTATGTATTAGTAAGTACTGATGTATTTTCTAACTGGGTAGAGGCATATCCAGCTGCCACTAATACTGCTGTTTTTACTGCTAAAAAGATTGTTCAGGAGTTTGTAAGGCAACCCCATATGATTGTAAGTCCACAGGATGATTTGAAGTATAATAACGAGGTTACTGTGAAATATCTTATAAAAATGAGTAAACTGCTGAAACAACAGCAACAGAAACTGAAAATGTTGTCACTGTCATGATGTTGAACCAGGAGAATATGTTATGATCCAAAATTTCTTACGCTCAGGTTGTTTCACAGACCGGTGGGAAGGTTCGTATCAGGTGTTCATGACAAGTACCACATCGTTGAAGGTAGCGAAAAGAGATACCTGGGTCCATTCCACTCACTGCAGAAAGGTCAACCACCCAAACGAGATACAAGGTGGAGTCGAGACCGATAACATGGACCTGTTGATTGCGAGTCTGTTTTGGGAGAGCTAGAGACTCCAGTGAAACACCTGAGCTAAAGGCGTGTGCAGACCACTATTCCAGCAATGGAGTGGCGGACTGGGTTTTTGTTTTTGCTTCCTTCCAGGGTTCTCCTCATCCTTATTTGTTTTGGGATTTCCTGTTTCTGTGACAGAGGACAGATGACTCAGAGGGAGTCCGATAGCGATGTCGATGGAGTGGGTTTGGAGGGGGAGAGATAAAACAATCAGGACGGTATATGGTCAAACTCAGTACAGGAATGGTTAAGATATCTGTTAGTCATGAAACTCGGAGATGGTGAGAGGGATTATTGTCTGAGGAATACTGTATTTGTGAGTACTGTGGATCCCTAGTTAATGAGAAATGCATCCAATGATGCCAGTCCAAGACTAATTTATATGTGGACGGGCATCCTTTAAAGGATTACCATTCCTTAGTGGGTTAAGTCTTAAACCAGACTGAATGTTGGGTGAGCTCACAAGTACCTCAAGGACATAGTAACTTGGGATTAGTGCCATACCCATTAAAGTTAGCAGAGGTACTTGAATTACATGGGGGAAGAACAGTGGACAAGAAATTTTATATATCTAGACCCCCTAGTCTTAAGCTCCACCAGTACCACGTAGATAGATCCTTGGTATGCTTAAATGTCACAAATTTCATAAGACCAGGAAATTGGGAGATGACTGGGAACAATCAGACAATGACCTTTTCACACCGAGCAGATAATGAGCCTATCGATTCTGAACTTGTACACAGTATTATTGCAAGTGGGAGATACGTCCGGTATTGGTACACGTGTAATTACAACTTAGTGGTTGGCAGAGTAGCATTAGGATACTGTGCAAATGTTATACAGCCAGAAACGTGTACCAGTCAAATGAGAGAAATAGGAGCAGGATCCTTTGTTAGAATAATGTGTTTGATGATAATGATGCATTCTATTCCTTACATTCTCCCAGATTATGTGTACTTTATATGTGGAAGGAAAGCGTACAAGTGGCTCTCTCCAAGTTCTGAAGGTTTGTGTTATCTTGGAAGGGTGGTACCAGAAATTATGACCCTTACACATGATGAAATGCTTGGTATCCATAAAACCACACCACCTCCACACATACACACACAGTATGAACATCGTGACAAAAGAAATATGATCCCTGGTGAAGAACATATAGCCACACAGTTGATTAGTGAAATAACTGGCTTCCAAATTTTGGTAGCATTAGATCCCACCAGGATCACTCAGGGAACTTTAAATTTTAGATATATATAAGACCTGGCTAAATTAATAGACAACATCACCGAGATGTATGATGACACTTTCAAGTATACTGGTAAGGAGCTACAGGCTTATAAACAGGAATTGGTACAACATAGGCTACTGTTAAACTACCTGACAGTTGTTACTGGTGGATATTGTGTGACTTTGGCCACCCAATTTGGTGTCAAGTGTTGCACGTACATCACCAATAATACTAATGACCCCAAAGAGGTGATAGCCTGGAAAATGGATGAAATCCTACAACTGAAGTGGGAGTTTCGGAAGGACCATAATACTTAATTGTATGAGACAGAGGTAAAGGTAGAGAAATGGTTCTCTTGGTTAAACCCTGTAAAGTGGTTCACCAGTCTGGGAGAGTGGGTACAGGAGATGGTTGCTAGTGTAGATAAGCTCCTTATTCTTATACTTGTTGTCATTTTCGTAATTGGTTTATGTGTCAGATGTGTTCTTACTGTGGCAAAGGGTGGAAAATGTACCACCAAGGTAAACCATGAAAATGAATTTATGATATTGGTGAGTGGAGATGGTATGGGTACTAAGGTTAATAATGAACTGCATTACAATCCTGAAATTGAATGTGCCATCAGATAATAATATGTGAATAGGCTAAGTCATGTATAATAATAATTATTGTAAATGTTCCGTTAAACATCCTAGATAATGTAGTCTCAGTTCCCCCCCAAACTTCCTTTATAGATTCAATGAGGTCCCACATCTTACCAATGGTCCCCTATAGATCCACTGAGTGCATATAAGGGTTGTTTTACCCTTTCTTGAAACACATTATTGATGGTTCAGTGACCACATTGTGTCACCCCACCTAGAACATTGAATAACAAATTATTATGCATGACTGGAAAGGTTAAGATTAGAATGTGATAGTTTAATGTTTGCTATCAAAGGGTGGACTGTCGAAGTCAAATAATTGAATATGATCGCACACAATTATAATCTGACAATCTGGTCATCTATAGTCTGATGTCGAGTAATCCACAACGCTACTTTGCGTCGCTCAATCCGATGCGTTAAACTGCGTATTCACAACAACACACATACACTGATGCACATTATGCACACAAATATAAATATATATACTTATATACACGGATGCTCATATGCGTATGCACATACTCACACATGGACACTCATTTGTATATAGTTGCTATTTCAACACACAGATGCACATATGCGGACACATATGTGCAAGATGGTTCCCACACATTATAGTTAATAACCAGTGCTATTAAAGGTATTATTGACTAATAATTATGATGTAATATGTACTTAAACGAGATCTAAGGTTTAGAACATAGTGGACATGTCATGTTTGGTATCATACTAAATCCCTGTTTATTTGCAAACTCCCGTTCCTATCGGCAAAGGAGTCGCATCTTGCGTCCACTAGTTATGGACGATAGGGAGTTATTGCATTGAATGTTAGTATCTATATGCAGTGTTGTAGCAAGTATTAACCAGTTGTTCAGCGGGAAACTACACAAAGAGACTTTTGGAGAACTGAGACATGCCTCTGATGACACCGTATGAATCAACCAATGACCAGATTATCCAGACGCAAGAATCAATGGAAACCTGTAAACTAGTACCTTTGTTAATGTAGAACTCTGTAAGGTATATAAGCAGTGACCCAACCTCAGTGTATAGACAATCTCTTTGATGATCACAGACGTCTGGATTTATGACTGTATACTGGGACCAGTGCGCATGCGTATGTATCGGCTTGTACTATTATTGATTGCTTTTTAGTCTAAAAGTTAAATCTTTCACCGTGTTACTTTTTCATTACATAAATAACTTTTTGTGCTTTGGAACCACACAATTGGACTGGAAAGCAATCTTTCTTAAGCGACTTGCAGCGCTAAATAGCGACTAGCGACTATTAGGAATCAATAGGGCAGTGTGTGTATGCATGTGTTTGAGGGTGAGGGAGGGCATTCCAGAGGAAAATCCCTGGGCTCCACATGGTCTAGTACTGGCTCAGTATACTGGAGCCAGAGAGAGCATCAGAAAGGGGGGCGGAACAGCGAATAGAGAGAAAGCAGGACAGCGGATATGTGTGTGTGTATGTGTGTGTGTGTATATCATACCTCCCAACATTCAGTGGGACAGTCCCATTTTTCTGGGACTGTCCCGCTGTCCCGCCTGCAGGCCGCAGTGTCCCGTGGTGGGGGGGAAGTTGGGGAAAGCACATACCGTTGGGGAAAGCACATACCGCTGCTCTGCAGCGGGTGTGCAGGAGGAGAACAGATGCCATGTGCATGCGCACAGCATCTGTTCTTGTGTGAATGGACTGCCTGGGGGCTGCCCAGCATCTCGGAGAGTGCTGGGCATGCCCCCAAAATGACGGAAATAGGGGAAGCCGCAAGGCTCCGCCCCGGGTTCAATAGGCTCCATCCCTTTTTACTTAGGCCACGCCCCTTTTCAGCCGCGCGCGACTTCGACGAGCAACCTGTCCCTCCTTCCAACATTGAAATGTTGGGAGGTATGATATATATATATATATATATATATATATACAGTGTATATACACATATATACTATACATACACACACACAGCCCCAGTATAAGATCACAGTACTCAGCACAGAGCAGCACCAGACATTACACTAACCTGTGGGATGCATATGGACTTCACCTCACAGATGGTGACAGCTGCCCAGTGTTCAGGTGTTCCTCAGCCAGGTATCAATCATCACTCTACTTCTCTAAAGCTCATACTTTGTGGCTCCTTTTTTCTCATAAATTCAGGTGCTGAGGTACTTGGGAGGGAGTGGGGGAAATTAATGTGCAGGGCTATAAGCGACATAGGGGGCAGGACTTAGGGTGCCGCTGGTGGGGGGGTCTGCAGGTGGGCCTTGAGCCCCTTAAGGTGCCGCGGGTGGGCGGAGCTTCGGCAGGCATGAATGAATGGGTGGGGTTTATGACTGCTAGATGAATGGGCAGTGCAGCCAGTGCTTTGGACCTCGCAATGCCGCTGGTGGTGACAGGAATTTTTTTTTTCCTTTCATCACTGTCTAGACTACAGAAGGTCCTGTGGGCCTATTTTCAATGGAGGGCCTGGAGCTGCTCCACCCGCCCCGTTGTTAATCTGGCCTTTCTAGTAACTACCACTAACTCCCCATCTCCACCCAAAAAAAAAATCACCTTGCCTCCAGTCAACCCTATCAGGCCAGCGGCCTGCCAGGAAGGTAAACACTGCACACCATCTCCCCATAAAACACACGTATCTGATTTCCTGGTTAAATTGTGCATTGTTTCACTTGGAGGGAGATTTATCAAACCTTCTAAAGTAGACTGGTGGAGATGTTGCCCATAGCAGCCAATCGCTTTTTAGCTACCATTTTATAGAACAGACTTGTTAAAAATAGCTAGAAGCTAATTAGTTGCTATGAGAAACTTGTCCTCTTTAGAATGTTTGTTACATCTACCCTCTAAAGCTGGCCACACATCTAACAATTATTTGTCCAACCAGCCAACTAGTTGATTGGTTGGAATGAAAATCTGGTAAGGAATACAATCAGCAATTTGCTCCCAAATACTGGAAAATGGACCAAAACTGTTGTTTGAACAAATAGTTTAGATCAAACATTTAACAAACTTGTCTGAACGACCATTTTCATCTGTTTTCTGGCATTTAGGAGCAAATTGCTGATCATCAGTTACTCCCATACGTTACCAGATTTTCATTCCAACCAATCAACTAGTTGGCTGGTTGGATGTAAGTTGGTCTAGTGTGTGGCCACCTTAAGTCTCTGAAGTGTGAGGGGAGGAGAGAGAAGAAGATGAATGTTGAGGCAGTATAGAAAGCATAGAGATGGACAGGGAGAAGAGAGGAGATAGATAGATAGAAGGGGGGTAATGGGGAGAAGCAGACCTCAAATGCGTAGTACATAGAACAAGAAGAGTAGACAGCAACCAAGAAGCATAGCAATAGCTGTGGGGGAGGGGGAAATATTCAGATAAATGATAGAGAGCTATTGCACAGCATCCCCAGTATTCCGGCAACTGCAACTCATGGGCATATTCAATTAGCTGCGAAAAGTCCTGTCTTTTTCGCCTGCTGGACTTTCTGCCTACATTGCGTGTTTTTGGAGCGCACGGCCGCTTTTCGCCCTATTCAATTCCAAAGGACGCGAAAACGCGTCCCGGTGAAACTCAAACAGGCGAAAAGTGCTGTCACATTTGGGGAAATCAGCCTGACACCCCCCAAAAGATGCACTGACATTGGGGATCACTATAGACACCCCCAAATAGCCCTGCTGATGGTAATTGAGGTGCTTAAATGCTCTCAATAGCTGCTAATTAGCGTCTTTGCCCAAGTGATGAAGAATAGCATTTAGCAGTTTTTTTTCCCCTAAAATAAGTAGTCCCAGCAAATTTGGGGTACATGAAAATGGGTGCAAGCATGTTTAAAAATTGCTAAAGAGAGGTTTTAAAAAACGCACCTTCAATCAAAAAATCACATGGGGCATACTTGGGGGACTCCTTGCAGTCTATTTCACTAGTTTTTAAGTTTGTCCCCCAACTTTGGACTTTTTTGTCCTCAAAACGAAAGTACTTTTTTGGGATGATCTAAAGTTTAAAAAATTTCTTGATGCTTTTTACCTTTGAGGGGATGTCCCAAGGCTGCAGGGGTGTTCCCCCAACTTTGCACCCCAAGCCCCCAATTCTACACTTTTTTCCACCTGCATTCAGAGGCGAATCTTTTCCGCTGGCTACGAGGCGCAGACTTTTAGCACCACCAAAAAGTCTTTGGAATTGAATACAGGGATAAGTTTTCGCCTGGCGAAATGACTTCACTGGCGAAAACTTTTCGCCAAAAACGGCTTATCGCGGCTAATTGAATACGGCCCTTAGCTTTGATTTGAGTGAGGAGCCACTCTGACTGTCACTGTCATTGTGGACCTAAACTACTCTTCAACCATATCTGAGATGGCACCGCCTCAGCTTTGTGCCCTGGGAGTAGGCACATGCTGCACCACCTTATTACGGCCCTACTTGTCAGATATACAATTCATTATAATAAAAATGGCCTGTTTTAGGGAAGTAAAGGTTTAAGGTCTCCGAAGAATAATTGTAATATAACTGAGACTGATCAGCAGAGGGAGACAAAGCAACAATGCTTACTGAAAAGTTTTTCTTTTAAAATTTACTTCAGCACATTATTAGGTAATAAAAACAATGTTCTAAATTAATTATTGGGAGATGGGCTACTTGTATGGGTTGGGTATGGGATGCAGGTGATCCCGGCTGTTAGAATCCCGACGCCGGCATACTAAAAGGGTTAGGATACCGACACTTGTCGGTCAGTATCCTAAATCTCCCCCTCTCCCTACCCCTAAACCTCCATCTCTGGTGTCTAAACATAACCTCCCCCTTAGTGCCTAACCCTCCCCCTAGTGCGTAAAAACGTAACCCTCCCCCTAACCCTAGTACTTACCGTCGGGATGCTGGTCCTGGGTTCCTGACAGGTATTGGGATTCCGGCACTGGCATTCTAAGCACCGGCATCCTGAATGTTGGTATATTGACTGGATCCAACTTGAACATACCGTGAATTATCCTTAATAAAAACTCTGTGCATGAGATTGTTTCTTAGAACAAGCCTTCCCTGTTCAAACAATTTTATATTATTAAACTTTATTTGCTAATTTGGTATACCATTTGTATCAGTAATATGGTATCTATAGAATTGGTACCTTAATTAAGATGACTGTCCCCAAGGCTTTTCCTTCTAATCCTGCCATTTGTGGATAATATCTAGCCAATTACCCCCAGTTCTCTTCAGCCTCAATGATCAGCTTCACCCCCCTTGTGTCCCTCCAGCCTCATCCCCCTGTGCCTCTTCAGCCTCACTCTACCCCAGAACACTCCAGCTCCAGTCCCCTTATGTCTCTCCAGCCCCCAGTGTCTTCCCACTCTAGCCTCCTTGTGTCTCTCCAGCTCCCCTGGTCATTCCACTCCTCTTCTGTCTCTCCAGTTTTAGTTCCCTTTCTGTCTCTCCAGCCCCCTACTTTCTCTCCAGCTCATTTCTGTCTCTCCAGCCCCTTCTGTCTCTCCAGCCCACCAGTGTCTCTTCAGCTCCAGCACCCTTGTCTTTTCAGCTCCTGCCCCCTACTGTCTCTCCAGCCCTCCTCTGCTGTGTCTCATGGGAATAATTTCCTCCCTGTTAGCTCAAATCACTTCATTGGCCTACATCCATAGCTGGAGTGGCTAGGCTTCATGGCACTGCCCATGAGATTTGTAGGGTTTTAGTATGCTTTTAGTTGGGGTTTGGTGTAAGGGATGAGTTGGGTTTATTTGGCTTTGGAGTTTGAAGAAAGTTTTTGCTCCTAATTTTTTCTTTGGTATATGGGGGACTACATGCTTTACAATTTTTTGCATTGCATTATTTTCTGCCTCAATTATTTATGCATCTTTGTGTATCACTACAGTGGTTCCCAAAGTTGGTCCTCAAGGCACTCTAGCAGTCCAGGTTTTAAGGTTATCCATGCTTAAGCACAGGTAACTTAAGCCTCAGTCAGTTTGATTATATCATCTGTTTACAAGAATGTATATCCCTAAAACCTGTACTGGTTTACCTGTGCTGAGCTTGGGAAACCTTATAGTAATATATTGGCCCTTAGCCCATGCCAAAACCTGCAGCCGCGCAACCAAAATTGCACATACCAGGAGGCATGACCTCGCGTGCATGAAGGATTGGTAAGTGCCACTCTAGGTTTCACTGCCCTGAGTGATGCCTTTGGATCAAGGCCAGATTAACAATGGGTTGGATAGAGCTACATCTCCAGGCCTCCACATAAAAATAGGCCCATTAGCTGGCCAGAAATCATAAGTATTAAAATTGTGTTTCTATTTTTTTCAGGAAATTCTGAAATTTGTGTTTATTTAGGGAGACAGTGGGGCTGATAGTATAGGGGCTATAGACACCCACACAGATCTGGCCCCACCCACACAGCACTGGTCACAGCTCCTCCTCTACTCAGTATAGGCACTTGAAATTTTCAGCCCCAGACCCATGTGGCCCTTAATCCGGCTCTGGGTGTGATAGCTAATGTGTCAAATTTTCATTTTTTATATTAGAACGTTAGAGATTTGATTGATTATAATCAGCACAGAAAATGTGACCATGTATCATATGTTAACTTGATTTTCACATAATGGGTGGATTAGTTAAATAATTTATTAAATACCTAAATATTTACTTAGCATTGTATAATTTGAGCATCATTACTGATAGAAAAAAACTATAGACACCAGTTGTAAGGGGTAGATTGGGAACTTAAAGAGGCCTGGTAAAAAAATTCACATGGCGGCACATAGACAGGACCAGATGAAAGGTGGGTAATGCCAACACAAAAGAAGTCAAGGTTAGCATACCATCATACTTTGCCATATTGTGTGTTAGGTAGCACTATTGCAGTATGCGATGGTGGTGAAAGTCACAGCAATGGCAGCCAGAGCCTATTACAGTAGGTGGGATATTGAATTTAAGATTTTTTTTCTATTATGGAACAAAATGTATAAATTGCTTCTTTAAACTAGAGATGTGTGCAGACCCCCATGTTTTACTTTTGGTTTTAGCAAAACCACCTCGAAAAATGTTATGGTTCTGGTAAAACTACCCTCATGTGCTTTGTTTCGGATTTGGTTTTGTTTGTTTTTTTAAATTGATAAAAACAGCTAAAATCATGTAATTTGGACCTGTTTGGACACGTCTACATTAAGGGTCTCATTCAGACCCGCACGCGAGCGCAGGACGCTCGCAAGCGGGTCGATGGTACCCAAATGCGCATGCGCACGACGGAGGGAGCTCCGTCGTGCGCATGCGCGAGACCCGCATAACGACGGCCAAGCCGTCATTATGGGTCTCGCACTAAAGGGGGCGTGCTGTCGATGGTGACTGACAGCACGCCCCCTTTAGTGGGCGTGCCGGGGGCGTGGTTGCCAGACGGAGGTGTTCCCATGGGAACGCCTACCGTCTGGGTCTGGCCCCACTGACATCACTAGTGATGTCAGTGGGAGTGATTTTGGCTCTGATAGAGCAAAAATCACTCCTGGGCTTGCGGCAGCGAGACCCTACCACAGGGTCTCGTCGCAAGTCCGATGGTCGCGATGGTCTTGACCGTCGCGACCATCATCATGGACGCTCGCATAAGCTGTGGGTGGTCACCCACAGCTATGCGAGCGTCCAAGAGGCCGCTCCATTTTCAGATAGGAGGGCCCTGATTCAGAGCGAGCGCTCTGGTCAGAGCGTCCGGCTCTGAATCAGGCCCTAAATCCGAGTTCTGAATTAACAGCAGACCCAAACCGGGACTCTGTTATATGAACCCCAAAAGTGACCTGAGCTGGGACTCGATTCAACTTGGAACCCATAAGTTCGGGTCTGTTCGTTTCTCAGGAAAACCAAACCACACAACTGTAACAATACACATCTTAATCAACTGTCAGCTTCTAGTTTCCTGCCTTTTATACATTTAACAGCAATGTAAAATAAAAAGTTTTGGTAAAGTACAAACTATACCATTGTGCATGAAGAAGTTGTGAAGCATACAAGATAGCTTTGAAGAATAAAAATAAATGGATTATGCTGTCCAGAGGAGGTTTTAAGGGAAATTGCAATTCAAATGGGGATCCAGACTTTGTGGACTTTTGATGAAGCAGTGCATTGATCTATTTCATCTTAGCTGTGAATCAAATTTTGTTTGTTAATTAAGTAATAGAAGATAAAGGGGCCTATTCATCATCAGGTGCCTTATGGCCCCCGATGATTAAGTAATTCTCTTGATGAAGATGGTGCTTGTTTTCGCAAGCAAACTCCGAAAACTTTCAGTTCTCTGAGTTTGCTGAATATCAGGGGTCCTTTTCGGACCCCTGTTGATGAATGGCCCAGTAACCTAAATATGTGGAAACTAGCGTTTCCGCATGGTTACCAGGCCATTTATCATTTCATGAATAGGCCCCAAAGTAAGTTGTTTCCACTTTGACCTCTGACTGGTGAGCACATACTGCCAATCAGTTTCATGCTATGTTTATTCAGTTTGGAAATCGGTCTGTTTATGTAAAAATAAATACTAGAGTTTTAGCGAGGATAAACCTCGCGCCCAATTTTGAATTGTCCCGGGTATTCCCTATACCCGCGGTATCCAATTAAAAAATATATATACTCACCTGTTCGGTGGTCTCTACGGCTCCCAGTGGCCTCCTCTCCATCTTGTCACTGTCCTGGGGGCTGCTGAGAGGCTCCAGGGGCTGGTATGAGGTGCAAGGGCTGCTGGGAGAAGTAGGTCTCCCAGCGCTGGCTATACACACATGGGGGGGGGTCACTCACACACACTCATGCAAACACACACTAACTCATACACACATGCAAACACACACTAACTCATACACACATGCAAACACACACACACACAGGCCCGCCAAGAGTTGCGGCGGGCCCCGGTAAAAGGGGATGTGGCCTAATCGTGGGAGGTGTGGTCACGCCCCCTTAGGTAAAAAATGTTTTGCAGCGCGCTGTTGAGGGGGGCACAGCGAGCCCCCTCAGCCCGGCGCATAACCAGTGGGGGGCGCGATCAGCTTGATCACTCCCCTCACAGGCATAGGAGACTGCTGTGGCTGCTTCTTAGCAGCTGCGAGCAGTCTCCCAGTGCAGCCCAGCACACAGCAGCATGTGCTGGGCTGCTGTGATGTAAGAGGGGGGGGAGCAGTGCCGGACCCGGGTCCCCGCCAGGCCCCTCCAACAAGCCCGGGTAATTAGTACCCTCTGCCCCCCCTCTCGGCGCCCCTGCACACACTGGCATACTCACCCTGCTGCAGAAGACCCGGCTCCCGACGCTGGATGCAGAAGACACCGCTTCAGTGAGTAATTAACGGCTAATTAAGCTAATTGGAAGCTTCCAACCCTGCGCCGCAAGGTTTTTTAAAAAGCCCGCCCGCAATTGGAAATGCCCCATAGAATTTGAGCAAAAAAGCGCAGAACTTTTTTCAGAAGAGAAATTGGTTCCATTAAATAAGGTAACATTTTCCTATTGCCTCACATACCCTCCAGCACAGAGGAAAGAAGCTGGAATATGACTTATTAAGCCTTGAAGGGGTCAAATATCAACAATACAATAGCTTATAGGAACTTTCTATGATGTTTATGAATATACTATTGGGCTTTTCTTCACTATTTAGCAAATCATCATCCACTATTTGATGTCTAGGGATTTAATGAGATACTATACCATTTATGGGATTATTTTTCTGTTATTTTGGGAGACAGATTTGCTCTATTCTAGATAAAACCGTTTCTTGTGGATCCCAGATTAAGGGGTCAATCCTATTCCGTGCAAAGGGTGCGATGTGCCGTTGCAACAGCGTTAAAATGCTGGCAACGGACCAGCACATCGCACTCTTCGCAGCCTGACTCGACCCTGAATTCGCCAAACTTTGCTCGCTGCCCTATGGGGCCGTGAGCAAAATTCGGCGAATCCGGGCTGCCATAAAGTGCGGCCACTGCTGCGATGACTCACACTGGCGAGATCACCACGGCTAACAGGATAGAACCCTAAGCATTATCTGCAAAAGGGGAAAAATCTGTAAACCCAATTTAAATAGTAGGAAGATTATAAAATGTTGTAGCTGGACGAAACTGAGCTATTCCATCTCATTAGTTTGTCCTTCAATCCTGAACATGACATTAATTAAAGGTATGCATTTGAGTCATCCTTTTAAACATATTTATTATTATTTATTACCAGTTATTTATATAGCGCACACATATTCCACAGCGCTCTACAGAAACTTTTAAAAGGTTTACTCAAGGCTGACCTTTTAAATGCCCAGGCATGGGTTTAAATATTAAGGAGCCTATTTATCAAGCATTTTTTCATGAAATTATGTAGAAACTGCAGTTTCTCCATATCTTTATAAATTGTTACTAAGTACTAATAGCACAATGCAATAGATTTCACAGACATTTCCTGCAGATGGCTAATTAGCACTGCAGATCACAGTCCCCATTACTATTAATGGGGACTACGATCTGACGCCTTTATAACAAACTCCCTGGAAAACTCTTTCACAAATGTGAGAGATTCATCTAAAATACCAGGGAAGTAACTTGCAGGGACAGCGGTTATCGCTACTGCTGTCTCTGCAGATACAATTTAGTACACAGCAGGAATATTTTCATTCAAAATAAAAATATCCGCCGCCATACAGATTGTTAATAATTGTAGCAGTGCTATGATTATTAATACATATTAATACATAGGCCCCAAGATCTGGGTTTTAAACATGGGTGTTGTGAGAGAGGGGATGTAGTTAATAGACTGGCGGACGTGATGCCGCCAGTCTAAATCCCGACTATACATTCCCGACACGGAACTTAAGAGAGGCGTCGAAATACCCGGGATGGTTAGGTTTTGGGAGCGAAAAGGGGTGGTTAGGTCCCCTGGGGGCTTAGGGTTAGGCACTCCCCCTGGAGTTTTAGGGTTAGGCACCACTAAGCGAGGGTTAGGGTTTGGGGGTACTTACCATCCGGCGTTGGATTGTCCTCCTGTCGGGCTGCAGTAGTCGGTATTTCAATCCCATTCCTAAGAGAGGGGGTGCTGTATAGATAATTTCTAGACATAAGGGCATCTTACAGCAAGCGTTTATTCTAGGGGTGAGCGGGTTCGGATTTCTGAAATCCGAACCCCCCCGAGCCCCCCCGATCCGAGTCGGATCCGAGTCAGGCTCGACTTTTCCCGCCTGACTCGGATCTGAAATCGAGGCAAAACGTCATCTTCCCGCCTTCCGAGTCTCGCGGGTTTTGGATCCTATATAAGGTACACACGTCGGCGCCATTTTCTCACTCGGCTGTGGACAGTGAAGAGGGAGGGTGGGAGTTAGGGCTGTGTAGTGTAGTGTAGTGTAGTGCTGCTGTTGTCCACTACTTCAAAGTCCATAGGGGCTGGCTGTGTTGTGCTGTGCTGCTGTTGTTAATAGGGGCTGTGTCCACTACTTCAAAGTCCATAGGGGCTGGCTGGACTGTGTTGTGCAGTCAGTTCTCCATAGGGGCTGTGTCCACTCCAAAGTCCTGTGCAGTGTCCCAGTCCTAAAGGAGTGCTGTAGTGTTGTCCAGGGGGTGCTCTGTCCATCAGGGGTGCTCCCCCCAAGTGCTAAAAAAATAATATATTTTCTGTGTTTGTGAATTGTGTGCGCAGTAGCCGCACGTGCATCAACAAAGTAGTGCCAAGCGTGCGCCTGTGTCATAAGTAAAGGGCCGGCTGGCTTGACCGTTAAGGGTGCTGTAATCCCCGAAAGTACACTCCAGTCCAAACCAAAAAAAAAATTATTTTCTGTGTTTGTGAATTGTGTGCGCAGTAGCCGCACGTGCATCAACAAAGTAGTGCCAAGCGTGCGCCTGTGTCATAAGTAAAGGGCCGGCTGGCTTGACCGTTAAGGGTGCTGTAACCCCCGAAAGTACACTCCAGTCCAAACCAAAAAAAAAATTATTTTCTGTGTTTGTGAATTGTGTGCGCAGTAGCCGCACGTGCATCAACAAAGTAGTGCCAAGCGTGCGCCTGTGTCATAAGTAAAGGGCCGGCTGGCTTGACCGTTAAGGGTGCTGTAACCCCCGAAAGTACACTCCAGTCCAAACCAAAAAAAAAAATATTTTCTGTGTTTGCGAATTGTGTGCGCAGTAGCCGCACGTGCATCAACAAAGTAGTGCCAAGCGTGCGCCTGTGTCATAAGTAAAGGGCCGGCTGGCTTGACCGTTAAGGGTGCTGTAACCCCCGAAAGTACACTCCAGTCCAAACCAAAAAAAAAATTATTTTCTGTGTTTGTGAATTGTGTGCGCAGTAGCCGCACGTGCATCAACAAAGTAGTGCCAAGCGTGCGCCTGTGTCATAAGTAAAGGGCCGGCTGGCTTGACCGTTAAGGGTGCTGTAACCCCCGAAAGTACACTCCAGTCCAAACCAAAAAAAAAAATATTTTCTGTGTTTGTGAATTGTGTGCGCAGTAGCCGCACGTGCATCAACAAAGTAGTGCCAAGCGTGCGCCTGTGTCATAAGTAAAGGGCCGGCTGGCTTGACCGTTAAGGGTGCTGTAACCCCCGAAAGTACACTCCAGTCCAAACCAAAAAAAAAATAATTTTCTGTGTTTGTGAATTGTGTGCGCAGTAGCCGCACGTGCATCAACAAAGTAGTGCCAAGCGTGCGCCTGTGTCATAAGTAAAGGGCCGGCTGGCTTGACCGTTAAGGGTGCTGTAACCCCCGAAAGTACACTCCAGTCCAAACCTAAAAAAAAAATATTTTCTGTGTTTGTGAATTGTGTGCGCAGTAGCCGCACGTGCATCAACAAAGTAGTGCCAAGCGTGCGCCTGTGTCATAAGTAAAGGGCCGGCTGGCTTGACCGTTAAGGGTGCTGTAACCCCCGAAAGTACACTCCAGTCCAAACCAAAAAAAAAAATATTTTCTGTGTTTGTGAATTGTGTGCGCAGTAGCCGCACGTGCATCAACAAAGTAGTGCCAAGCATGCGCCTGTGTCATAAGTAAAGGGCCGGCTGGCTTGACCGTTAAGGGTGCTGTAACCCCCGAAAGTACACTCCAGTCCAAACCAAAAAAAAATTATTTTCTGTGTTTGTGAATTGTGTGCACTGTGGCTGCACGTGCATCAACAAAGGAGCAGCGCCAAGCGTGCGCCTGTGTCCCATAAGTAAAGAGCCGGCTGGCTCATTTCTTAAAGGGTGGTGTAACCCACAAAGTGCACTACTCTCCAGCAAAAATAAAAAAATATTTTCTGTGTTTGTGTGCGCTTTAGCCGCACGTATATATATCAATATAACATAAATGGAGGACCAAACTTTCTCCGATAAAAATAAAATAGGGAAAGATCAAGAACCTCTTCCTCCTAGTGCTGTTGCTGCTGCTGGGAGTTGTTCATCATCCCAGAGAGGAAGTAGGAACATCACTACTTTTACTAAACAATTGACCCTCCAACAGTCCCTAGCGATGAGGATGAAGTACGACAGCAGTCATCCTGAAGCAAAACGTATAACTGAGGCCTTGACTGCTATGTTGGTGTTAGACGTGCGTCCGGTATCCGACATTAGTGCAGTGGGATTTAGACAATTGATGGAGGTAGTGTGTCCTCGGTTCCAAATCCCGTCTAGATTCCACCTGCATCCTCAAAGCAGCAGCGACAAGCGTGCGTCTGTCTGTTAAAGGGTGGTGACACCCTCAAAGTGTTCTACACAAACAATTAAAATATTGTTCTTTTTTTTTCGGTCTTTGTGAAATGTGTGGGCTGTAGCCTCACCTGCATCCTTAAAGCAGCAGCGACAAGCGTGCGTCTGTCTGTTAAAGGGTGGTGTAACTCTCAAAGTGTTCCAAAAAATAAAAAACTATTTTTTTAATGTGTTTGTGACTTGTGTGCGATGTAGCCACACTTGCATCCTCAAAGCAGCAGCGACAAGCGTGCGTCTGTCTGTTAAAGGGTGGTGACACCCTCAAAGTGTGCTACACAAACAATTAAAATATTGTTCTTTTTTTTTTGGTCTTTGTGAAATGTGTGGGCTGTAGCCACACCTGCATCCTTAAAGCAGCAGCGACAAGCGTGCGTCTGTCTGTTAAAGGGTGGTGACACCCTCAAAGTGTGCTACACAAACAATTAAAATATTGTTCTTTTTTCTGTCTTTGTGAATTGTGTGGGCTGTAGCCGCACCTGCATCCTTAAAGCAGCAGAGACAAGCGTGCGTCTGTCTGTTAAAGGGTGGTGACACCCTCAAAGTGTGCTACACAAACAATTAAAATATTGTTCTTTTTTCTGTCTTTGTGAATTGTGTGGGCTGTAGCCGCACCTGCATCCTTAAAGCAGCAGCGACAAGCGTGCGTCTGTCTGTTAAAGGGTGGTGACACCCTCAAAGTGTGCTACACAAACAATTAAAATATTGTTCTTTTTTTTTTGGTCTTTGTGAAATGTGTGGGCTGTAGCCACACCTGCATCCTTAAAGCAGCAGCGACAAGCGTGCGTCTGTCTGTTAAAGGGTGGTGACACCCTCAAAGTGTTCTACACAAACAATTAAAATATTGTTCTTTTTTTTTCGGTCTTTGTGAAATGTGTGGGCTGTAGCCGCACCTGCATCCTTAAAGCAGCAGCGACAAGCGTGCGTCTGTCTGTTAAAGGGTTGTGTAACTCTCAAAGTGTTCCAAAAAATAAAAAACTATTTTTTTAATGTGTTTGTGACTTGTGTGCGATGTAGCCACACTTGCATCCTCAAAGCAGCAGCGACAAGCGTGCGTCTGTCTGTTAAAGGGTGGTGACACCCTCAAAGTGTGCTACAGAAACAATTAAAATATTGTTCTTTTTTTTTCTGTCTATGTGAATTGTGTGGGCTGTAGCCGCACCTGCATCCTTAAAGCAGCAGCGACAAGCGTGCGTCTGTCTGTTAAAGGGTGATGACACCTCAAAGTGTTCTACACAAACAATTAAAATATTGTTCTTTTTTTTTTCGGTCTTTGTGAAATGTGTGGGCTGTAGCCGCACCTGCATCCTTAAAGCAGCAGCGACAAGCGTGCGTCTGTCTGTTAAAGGGTGGTGACACCTCAAAGTGTTCTACACAAACAATTAAAATATTCTTCTTCTTTTTTCTGTCTTTGTGAATTGTGTGGGCTGTAGCCGCACTTGCATCCTCAAAGCAGCAGCGACAAGCGTGCGTCTGTCTGTTAAAGGGTGGTGTAACCCTCAAAGTGTGCTCCACAAACAATAAAAATATTCTTTTTTTTTTTCTGTCTTTGTGAATTGTGTGGGCTGTAGCCGCACTTGAATCCTCAAATCAGCAGCGACAAGCGTGCGTCTGTCTGTTAAAGGATTACATCGGTGACAGCATCCAAGTAGGCATGTCAGACAGTCCGTACCTGTACTGGCAGGAAAAAGAAGCAATTTGGAGGTCCCTGTACAAACTGGCTCTATTTTACCTGAGTTGCCCCCCCTCCAGTGTGTACTCCGAAAGAGTGTTTAGTGCAGCCGGGAACCTTGTCAGCGAAAGGCGTAGGAGGTTGCTTCCACAAAATGTGGAGAAGATGATGTTCATAAAATGAATTATCAACTCTTCCAGGGAGACCAGCCTCCAGAACGTACAGAGGGACCTGTGGTTCCAGCAGGGACGAATTAATACTCTGTGAGGATGAGGATGTACACACTGAAGAGGGTGAGGAATCGGTGGATGAGGAGGATGAGGATGACATCTTGCCTCCGTAGAGCCAGTTTGTGCAGGGACACATTAATTGCCAGCTTGTTTTGTGGGGGCCCAAACGAACCAATCATTTCAGCCACAGTTGTGTGGCAGACCCTGGCACTGAAATGATTGATTTGTTAAAGTGTGCATGTCCTGTTTATACAACATAAGGGTGGGTGGGAGGGCCCAAGGACAATTCCATCTTGCACTTCTTTTTTTTCTTTGCATTATGTACAGTTTGGGGCCTAGTTTTTCTAACTGCCATCCTGTCTGCCACTGCAGTGTCACTCCTAGATGGGTCACGTGTTTGTGCCGCCCACTCGTGTCGCTTAGCATAGTCATCCAGCTACCTCGGTGCAACCTTTTGGACATGAAAACACTATTGTGAGGTGTGAGGTGTTCAGAATAGACTGGAAATGAGTGGAAATTAAGGTTATTGAGGTTAATAATAGCATAGGAGCAGAGAAACCAACAAATTCTGTGATTTTAGCTGTTTTTATGCTTTTTTTCAAAAAAATACAGATCCAAAACACAAAACCCAGAACCCAAAACACGGAAGGGTGGTTTTGGCAAAACCAATCCAGATCCAAAACACGAAGAAAGATCCAGATCCAAAACCAAAACACAAAACACGAAAAGTGGCCGCTGCACACCCCTAGTTTATTCATAATGATTGGGTTATATTACCTGGAATGTGTTCCCTATGGATATCTAAATTCAAAGGATGTCTATCTTCATGACCAACTTCCGATGGTTCAAACCTTTCTAGTTCTTTTCAGTGCTTGGTGTTCGGTGGTGAGTGCTAAGATGGCATGGCTAAGTTGAACCGCATAATAATATGCCAAGATGATTGGCAGAGCTCAGCCAATGGTAATAGTGAGGGTGTATTGATTTTTACAAGGCCTGTTATTCTGATAAATCAAACTAGTAATTTGAGCTATGCGTTTATCTTTGGATCTTTTTATATTTTTTAATTATCCAGGAAGGGTCTGAAAGAGTTTTGGTGATAGATTCATTTTTGATTACTGCAATTCTCCCATGAAATTGAAGATAGGTAATTTTTAAGTTTTTTTTGTCAGAAGAAGTGGAAAGTTATCTTTGCATGTCATAAGATGTGGTGATAAAAAATGTAAGATATTTAACTCAATTCTTGACCATTTGAAGTTGAAATTCAGTGAAAGTTATTTTTTCTGAGATAATGTTGTAGGTACCCAGAGAGTAGTGTTGGCAAGGATCATTTTTTATAATACAGAGGTTATGTTCTCGTCAAGCTGGGGTGTTCTGTGCCAGTGAGGAGAATCTTTGTTTGTCTGTATAGTTTGAGGTAGTTACGGTTGGTTATATACAGTGTGAGATTTGTGATTATTTCTGTTGGAGGCTTCTTCAGCTTGTGAGCTGCCCAAGTTTCTGGAAACTGTGAGGCTGAATGGAAACATCGATCTGTGGCTGATCCTTTTTTTTTTAATAATAGCAATTGACTTCATCTCTGCTTACAAGATCATTGTTTTTTAGAGCTCTTGGATTTTGAATGAGAAAGGTGCAGTTTGCAAGAAGCAAAAATAATGCTTTCATTTGACCTACAGAACACCTTTCTTACAGGACATTTGTCATAATCTCTTAGGAAGTAGATTTTTGGTAATTTTCATGGTGGCTTTTAAAACAGGAAATGTATTAAAGGCAATCCTGGTATGCCGGGATGTAAAATATATATACCTGCATACTAGCTGTTATTTTAAAAGCCAGAGAAACCTTTTGCGATAAAACCAGCGCACGAATGATACCAACAGCAGCAACACACCACACTTATCAAGAATTATTAAAATTAAGAATATAATTACATACAGCTCTGTCTGTGCACATCAATATTTTACTTTTTTGTTCCTTTTGGTACAGCAGTCTCCAACTACATGTAAAAGAATTTTCAAAGCATTTTAAAAGAATTTTAAAAGACGCCGGGAAAATAAAAATAAAAAAGAAGAATTAACACTGGACACTGTTATAGACATATGTATGTTGCATAAGCAGTCCAATAAAAGTGCAATGGAATTTTACAGTTCATGTATGTGACCTCTGGCAACAAGTGAAAAAACATACATGCTGAGTGATTAGCAGTGGTCGCCATTCCCATGGATGTCACAATGTCCTGCTTTCAATAAACACTGCAATGCTTGTGGCAAACAAAATCATGGTCTAATGCTGAGTACACACTGGCTGATATATTGGCCGAACAATTAGGTGCCCGTTGACCAGTGTGTACCAGCGATATGTCTGTGAACGATGTCGTACACAGACATAATGCATCAGCTGTGTTGCACAGCTGATGGCAGATATATCTGTCCATCATGCTGTGTGTATGAGCAGTCTGCCGCCAGCTCGTATACTTGCAGCGGGACCCGCAGCCAAATGACAGATGATGGTTGTTCAGTGTCTATGAAAAACCATCATCTGAACATCAATCATCGGTCTTATGTTCGCGAGTCCCGCTAGCCGTGTTGGGCCCTCATCCCCATGGCCTCTGCAGCAAGTTCACGTGTTGTTGGCAGACTGCCCGCACACAGCATGATGCTCCAATATATCTGCAGATATATTGGGCATCGGCTGTGCAGCATATGCCTGTGAGGTGAGGGACCCAGGAGGAGCACAGGCCAGCATGCAGGAGTCTGAGGCGAGGGGGGCCGGTGCTGGGCAACTGTAGGGCGGCGAGGCAGCTGCGAAGTGTCGAGAGCAGGATGCAGTAAGAAGCACATAGGCTTTTATAGCGTAACGCCAGAAAAACCTGGCGTTACCCTCCACATTGAAAATCGGGCGGCCTAGGCTTAGTACATATGAAAATGTGGTAAAAACCCCAAAAACGGGGTTTTTACCGCATATTTCCTTTAGTACATCCTGGCCTGAGTGTATTTTCTCTTATTAAAAAGGTAAATTAAACTTAGGCATTTGATCCTGAGAGAGGATCCCCAACAACAACTACTAACCTTGGCTTAATTTAAGCTGTTTTCTATGCCATTCAGTCTGCTGAGTGTGGCTGAGGCTGGATCATCCTCCTTGTTGTCTTCCTCCCCAGACCATACACCTTAGTAGAACGTGGCATCATTGCTGATTCCGGGTGTGTGCAGACCTGAGGGGTCTATTTACTAAGCCTTGGATAGAGTTAAAGTGGAAGGAGATAATGTACCAACCAAAAAGCTTCTGGCATTTTTCAAGCACAGCCTGTGACCAGGCAGTTAGGAGCTGATTGGCTGGGACTTTATCTCCATTCACTTTATCTCCATCCAAGGCTTAGTAAATAGACCCATAAGTCCCGGTTCAGTGGCTGCTCACACACAGGTGCACACACAAATAACCACATACCTGCAGATGCAAATAACCACATGCCTGCGCAGACAGGTGCACACACAAGTAACAGCATGCCCAAACAAACAGGTGTACACACAAGTAACCACATGCCCACACAGCCAGGTGTACATACAAGTAACCACATGCCCACACAGACAGCTGTACACATACATACAGTGCATCCGGAAAGTATTCACAACGCTTCACTTTTTCCACATTTTGTTACGTTACAGCCTTATTCCAAAATGGAATAAATTCATTTTTGGCCTCAAAATTCTACACACAATACTAATGATCCCATTTGAATGTAAATAGCTCTGTTTTCTTTATAGAACAGATTCATAATGGGGGTAAGCTGCAATCAGGGAGATTTCTAGATTGCTACTATTTAAGGGAATCTACCTGACATTCGGGGAGAGTTGGCAAGTATGGTTATTTGCTCTGATTACAGTGAGCATATTTTGTTATTTACACTGTGTGTATCTTGTCGTTTTACATGAGTAAATGGACAGATCAACTGTTCAATGATACAGCACTCATATTTCTGCATGCACAGTCATTGCACTTACTATATTGTCAGCTGCCATGCTGTCACATGTTACAGTGCAATCCGGAAAGTATTCACAACGCTTCACTTTTTACACATTTTGTTATGTTACAGCCTTATTCCGAAATGGAATAAATACATTTTTGTCCTGAAAATTCTACACACAATACCCCATAATGACAACGTGTAAAAAGTTTTTTTTACAATTTTTGCAAATTTAATTAAAAAAACCCAACTAAGAAATCACATGTACATAAGTATTCACAACCTTTGCTCAATACTTTGTTGATGCACCTTTGGCAGCAATTACAGCCTCACGTCTTTTTGAATATGATGCCACAAGCTTGGCACATCTATCTTTGGGCAGTTTGCCCATTCCTCTTTGCAGCACCTCTGAAGCTCCATCAGATTGGATGGGAAGCGTCAGTGCACAGCCATTTTCAGATCTCTCCAGAGATGTTCAATCGGATTCAAGTCTAGGCTCTGGCTGGGCCACTCAAGGACATTCACAGAGTTGTCCTGAAGCCACTCCTTTGATATCTTGGCTGTGTGCTTAGGGTCGTTGTCCTGCTGAAAGATGAACCGTCGCCCCAGTCTGAGGTCAAAAGTGCTCTGGAGCAGGTTTTCATCCAGGATGTCTGTGTATATTGCTGCATTCATCTTTCCCTCTATCCTGACTCCCAGTTCTTGCCACTGAAAAACATCCCCACAGCATGATGCTGCCACCACCATGCTTCACTGTAGGGATGGTATTGGCCTGGTGATGAGCGGTGCCTGGTTTCCTCCAAATATAACGTCTGGCATTCACGCCAAAGAGTTCAATCTTTGTCTCATCATGGTCTGAGAGTCCTTCAGGTGCATTTTGGCAAACTCCAGGTGGGCTGCCATGTGCTTTTTACTAAGGAGCGGCTTCCATCTGGCCACTCTACCATACATGCCTGATTGGTGGATTGCTGCAGAGATGGTTGTCCTTCTGGAAGGTTCTCCTCTCCACAGAGGAATGCTGTAGCTCTGACAGAGTGACTATCAGGTTCTTAGTCTCCTTCCTGACTAGGGCCCTTCGCCCCCGATTGCTCAGTTTAGACAGCCGGCCAACTCTAGGAAGAGTCCTGGTGGCTCTGAACTTCTTCCATTTATGGATGATGGAGGCCACTGTGCTCATTGGGACCTTCAAAGCAGCAGATATTTTTCTGTACCCTTCCCCAGATTTGTGCCTCGAGACAATCCTGTCTTGGAGGTCTACAGACAATTCCTTGGACTTTATGCTTGGTTTGTGCTCTGACATGCACTGTCAAGTGTGGGACCTTATATAGACAGGTGTATGCCTTTCAAAATCATGTCCAATCAACTGAATTTACCACAGGTGGACTCCAATTAATAGGAACATCTCAAGGATGATCAGTGGAAACAGGATGTACTTGAGCTCAATTTTGAGCTTCATGGCAAAGGCCATGAATACTTATGTACATGTGATTTCTTAGTGTTTTTTTTATTTTTTATTATTACATTTGCTAAAAGCTCATAAAGACTTTTTACACGTTGTCATTATGGGGTATTGTGTGTAGAATTTTGAGGGCAAAAATGAATTTATTCCATTTTGGAATAAGGCTGTAACATAACAACATGTGGAAAAAGTGAAGCATTGTGAATACTTTCCGGATGCACTGTAGCTAATCACATGCTCACTCAAATAGGTGCACACAGTAACCACATGCCCACACACAAGTAACCACATTCCTGCACAGAAAAGTGCACACACAAGTAACCACATGCCTGCTCAGACAAGTGCGCACACACAAGTAACCACATGCTAGCACAGGTAACCACATCATCGCACATACAGGGTCACAGGCAAGACCATGCCCAAATGAGTACACTGCACAAGTAAACACAACACACTACTGTTCCACCTTGTCTGTACCGCTCTTCCACAGGGATTCTTGGGTGTCGGATCACCGACAACCGCAACACGTAGGTAAATAATAAATCCCATGCTGGGAGTATTGATTCCTACTAGGGGTGTGCACCGGCCACTTTTCGTGTTTTGTGTTTTGGTTTTGGATCTGGATCTTTCTTCGTGTTTTGGATCTGGATTGGTTTTGCCAAAACCACCCTTCCGTGTTTTGGGTTCTGGGTTTTGTGTTTTGGATCTGTATTTTTTGGAAAAAAAGCATAAAAACAGCTAAAATCACAGAATTTGTAGGTTTTTCTGCTCCTATGCTATTATTAACCTCAATAACCTTAATTTCCACTCATTTCCGGTCTATTCTGAATACCTCACACCTCACAATAGTGTTTTTATGTCCAAAAGGTTGCACCGAGGTAGCTGGATGACTATGCTAAGCGACACGAGTGGGCGGCACAAACACGTGACCCATCTAGGCGTGAAACTGCAGTGGCAGACAGGATGGCATTGAAAAACTAGGCCCCAAACTGTACATAATGCAAAGAAAAAAAAGAGGTGCAAGATGGAATTGTCCTTGGGCCCTCCCATCCACCCTTATGTTGTATAAACAGGACATGAACACTTTAACAAACCAATCATTTCAGCGCCAGGGTCTGCCACACAACTGTGGCTGAAATGATTGGTTCGTTTGGGCCCCCACAAAACAAGCTGGCAATTTATCTGTCCCTGCACAAACTGGCTCTACGGAGGCAAGATGTCATCCTCATCCTCCTCATCCACCGATTCCTCACCCTCTTCAGTGTGTACATCCTCATCCTCACAGAGTATTAATTCGTCCCTGCTGGAACCACAGGTCCTTCTGTACGTTCTGGAGGCTGGTCTCCCTGGAAGAGTTGATAATTCATTTTATGAACATCATCTTCTCCACATTTTGTGGAAGCAACCTCCTACGCCTTTCGCTGACAAGGTTCCCGGCTGCACTAAACACTCTTTCGGAGTACACACTGGAGGGGGGCAACTCAGGTAAAATAGAGCCAGTTTGTACAGGGACCTCCAAATTGCTTCTTTTTCCTGCCAGTACAGGTACGGACTGTCTGACATGCCTACTTGGATGCTGTCACCGATGTAATCCTTTAACAGACAGACGCACGCTTGTCGCTGCTGCTTTGAGGATTCAAGTGCGGCTACAGCCCACACAATTCACAAAGACAGAAAAAAAAAAGAATATTTTTATTGTTTGTGGAGCACACTTTGAGGGTTACACCACCCTTTAACAGACAGACGCACGCTTGTCGCTGCTGCTTTGAGGATGCAAGTGCGGCTACAGCCCACACAATTCACAAAGACAGAAAAAAGAAGAATATTTTTATTGTTTGTGTAGCACACTTTGAGGGTGTCACCACCCTTTAACAGACAGATGCACGCTTGTCGCTGCTGCTTTAAGGATGCAGGTGCGGCTACAGCCCACACATTTCACAAAGACCGAAAAAAAAAGAACAATATTTTAATTGTTTGTGTAGCACACTTTGAGGGTGTCACCACCCTTTAACAGACAGACGCACGCTTGTCGCTGCTGCTTTAAGGATGCAGGTGCGGCTACAGCCCACACAATTCACAAAGACAGAAAAAAGAAGAATATTTTTATTGTTTGTGTAGCACACTTTGAGGGTGTCACCACCCTTTAACAGACAGACGCACGCTTGTCGCTGCTGCTTTGAGGATGCAAGTGCGGCTACATCGCACACAAGTCACAAACACATTAAAAAAATAGTTTTTTATTTTTTGGAGCACTTTGAGAGTTACACCACCCTTTAACAGACAGACGCACGCTTGTCGCTGCTGCTTTAAGGATGCAAGTGCGGCTACAGCCCACACATTTCACAAAGACCGAAAAAAAAAGAACAATATTTTAATTGTTTGTGTAGCACACTTTGAGGGTGTCACCACCCTTTAACAGACAGACGCACGCTTGTCGCTGCTGCTTTAAGGATGCAGGTGCGGCTACAGCCCACACAATTCACAAAGACAGAAAAAAGAAGAATATTTTTATTGTTTGTGTAGCACACTTTGAGGGTGTCACCACCCTTTAACAGACAGACACACGCTTGTCGCTGCTGCTTTGAGGATGCAAGTGCGGCAACATCGCACACAAGTCACAAACTCATTAAAAAAATAGTTTTTTATTTTTTGGAGCACTTTGAGAGTTACACCACCCTTTAACAGACAGACGCACGCTTGTCGCTGCTGCTTTAAGGATGCAGGTGCGGCTACAGCCCACACAATTCACAAAGACAGAAAAAAAAAGAACAATATTTTAATTGTTTGTGTAGCACACTTTGAGGGTGTCACCACCCTTTAACAGACAGACGCACGCTTGTCGCTGCTGCTTTGAGGATGCAGGTGGAATCTAGACGGGATTTGGAACCGAGGACACACTACCTCCATCAATTGTCTAAATCCCACTGCACTAATGTCGGATACCGGACGCACGTCTAACACCAACATAGCAGTCAAGGCCTCAGTTATACGTTTTGCTTCAGGATGACTGCTGTCGTACTTCATCCTCATCGCTAGGGACTGTTGGAGGGTCAATTGTTTAGTAAAAGTAGTGATGTTCCTACTTCCTCTCTGGGATGATGAACAACTCCCAGCAGCAGCAACAGCACTAGGAGGAAGTGGTTCTTGATCTTTCCCTATTTTATTTTTATCGGAGAAAGTTTGGTCCTCCATTTATGTTATATTGATATATATACGTGCGGCTAAAGCGCACACAAACACAGAAAATATTTTTTTATTTTTGCTGGAGAGTAGTGCACTTTGTGGGTTACACCACCCTTTAAGAAATGAGCCAGCCGGCTCTTTACTTATGGGACACAGGCGCACGCTTGGCGCTGCTCCTTTGTTGATGCACGTGCAGCCACAGTGCACACAAGTCACAAACACAGAAAATATATATTTTTTTGGTTTGGAGTGTACTTTGGGGGTTACAGAACCCTTTAACAGTCAAGCCAGCCGGCCCTTTACTTATGACACAGGCGCACGCTTGGCACTACTTTGTTGATGTACGTGCGGCTACTGCGCACACAATTCACAAACACAGAAAATAATTTTTTTTTTGGTTTGGACTGGAGTGTACTTTCGGGGGTTACAGCACCATTTAACGGTCTAGCCAGCCGGCCCTTTACTTATGACACAGGCACACGCTTGGCACTACTTTGTTGATGCACGTGCGGCTACTGCGCACACAATTCACAAACACAGAAAATAATATTTTTTTTGGTTTGGACTGGAGTGTACTTTGGGGGTTACAGCACCCTTTAACGGTCAAGCCAGCCGGCCCTTTACTTATGACACAGGCGCACGCTTGGCACTACTTTGTTGATGCACGTGCGGCTACTGCGCACACAATTCATAAACACAGAAAATAATTTTTTTTTTGGTTTGGACTGGAGTGTACTTTGGGGGTTACAGCACCCTTTAACGGTCAAGCCAGCCGGCCCTTTACTTATGACACAGGCGCACGCTTGGCACTACTTTGTTGATGCACGTGCGGCTACTGCGCACACAATTCACAAACACAGAAAATAATTTTTTTTTTGGTTTGGACTGGAGTGTACTTTGGGGGTTACAGCACCCTTTAACGGTCAAGCCAGCCGGCCCTTTACTTATGACACAGGCGCACGCTTGGCACTACTTTGTTGATGCACGTGCGGCTACTGCGCACACAATTCACAAACACAGAAAATATATATTTTTTTGGTTTGGACTGGAGTGTACTTTCGGGGGTTACAGCACCCTTAACGGTCAAGCCAGCCGGCCCTTTACTTATGACACAGGCGCACGCTTGGCACTACTTTGTTGATGCACGTGCGGCTACTGCGCACACAATTCACAAACACAGAAAATAATTTTTTTTTTGGTTTGGACTGGAGTGTACTTTCGGGGGTTACAGCACCCTTAACGGTCAAGCCAGCCGGCCCTTTACTTATGACACAGGCGCACGCTTGGCACTACTTTGTTGATGCACGTGCGGCTACTGCGCACACAATTCACAAACACAGAAAATAATTTTTTTTTTGGTTTGGACTGGAGTGTACTTTGGGGGTTACAGCACCCTTTAACGGTCAAGCCAGCCGGCCCTTTACTTATGACACAGGCGCACGCTTGGCACTACTTTGTTGATGCACATGCGGCTACTGCGCACACAATTCACAAACACAGAAAATAATTTTTTTTTTGGTTTGGACTGGAGTGTACTTTCGGGGGTTACAGCACCCTTAACGGTCAAGCCAGCCGGCCCTTTACTTATGACACAGGCGCACGCTTGGCACTACTTTGTTGATGCACGTGCGGCTACTGCGCACACAATTCACAAACACAGAAAATAATTTTTTTTTTGGTTTGGACTGGAGTGTACTTTCGGGGGTTACAGCACCCTTAACGGTCAAGCCAGCCGGCCCTTTACTTATGACAGAGGCGCACGCTTGGCACTACTTTGTTGATGCACGTGCGGCTACTGCGCACACAATTCACAAACACAGAAAATAATTTTTTTTTTGGTTTGGACTGGAGTGTACTTTCGGGGGTTACAGCACCCTTAACGGTCAAGCCAGCCGGCCCTTTACTTATGACACAGGCGCACGCTTGGCACTACTTTGTTGATGCACGTGCGGCTACTGCGCACACAATTCACAAACACAAAATAATTTTTTTTTTGGTTTGGACTGGAGTGTACTTTGGGGGTTACAGCACCCTTTAACGGTCAAGCCAGCCGGCCCTTTACTTATGACACAGGCGCACGCTTGGCACTACTTTGTTGATGCACGTGCGGCTACTGCGCACACAATTCACAAACACAGAAAATATTTTTTTTTTTGGTTTGGACTGGAGTGTACTTTCGGGGGTTACAGCACCCTTAATGGTCAAGCCAGCCGGCCCTTTACTTATGACACAGGCGCACGCTTGGCACTACTTTGTTGATGCACGTGCGGCTACTGCGCACACAATTCACAAACACAGAAAATAATTTTTTTTTTGGTTTGGACTGGAGTGTACTTTCGGGGGTTACAGCACCCTTAACGGTCAAGCCAGCCGGCCCTTTACTTATGACACAGGCGCACGCTTGGCACTACTTTGTTGATGCACGTGCGGCTACTGCGCACACAATTCACAAACACAGAAAATAATTTTTTTTTTGGTTTGGACTGGAGTGTACTTTCGGGGGTTACAGCACCCTTAACGGTCAAGCCAGCCGGCCCTTTACTTATGACAGAGGCGCACGCTTGGCACTACTTTGTTGATGCACGTGCGGCTACTGCGCACACAATTCACAAACACAGAAAATAATTTTTTTTTTGGTTTGGACTGGAGTGTACTTTCGGGGGTTACAGCACCCTTAACGGTCAAGCCAGCCGGCCCTTTACTTATGACACAGGCGCACGCTTGGCACTACTTTGTTGATGCACGTGCGACTACTGCGCACACAATTCACAAACACAAAATAATTTTTTTTTTGGTTTGGACTGGAGTGTACTTTGGGGGTTACAGCACCCTTTAACGGTCAAGCCAGCCGGCCCTTTACTTATGACACAGGCGCACGCTTGGCACTACTTTGTTGATGCACGTGCGGCTACTGCGCACACAATTCACAAACACAGAAAATATTTTTTTTTTTGGTTTGGACTGGAGTGTACTTTCGGGGGTTACAGCACCCTTAATGGTCAAGCCAGCCGGCCCTTTACTTATGACACAGGCGCACGCTTGGCACTACTTTGTTGATGCACGTGCGGCTACTGCGCACACAATTCACAAACACAGAAAATAATTTTTTTTTTGGTTTGGACTGGAGTGTACTTTCAGGGGTTACAGCACCCTTAACGGTCAAGCCAGCCGGCCCTTTACTTATGACACAGGCGCACGCTTGGCACTACTTTGTTGATGCACGTGCGGCTACTGCGCACACAATTCACAAACACAGAAAATAATTTTTTTTTGGTTTGGACTGGAGTGTACTTTGGGGGTTACAGCACCCTTTAATGGTCAAGCCAGCCGGCCCTTTACTTATGACACAGGCGCACGCTTGGCACTACTTTGTTGATGCACATGCGGCTACTGCGCACACAATTCACAAACACAGAAAATAATTTTTTTTTTGGTTTGGACTGGAGTGTACTTTCGGGGGTTACAGCACCCTTAACGGTCAAGCCAGCCGGCCCTTTACTTACGACACAGGCGCACGCTTGGCACTACTTTGTTGATGCACGTGCGGCTACTGCGCACACAATTCACAAACACAGAAAATAATTTTTTTTTTGGTTTGGACTGGAGTGTACTTTCGGGGGTTACAGCACCCTTAACGGTCAAGCCAGCCGGCCCTTTACTTATGACACAGGCGCACGCTTGGCACTACTTTGTTGATGCACGTGCGGCTACTGCGCACACAATTCACAAACACAGAAAATAATTTTTTTTTTGGTTTGGACTGGAGTGTACTTTCGGGGGTTACAGCACCCTTAACGGTCAAGCCAGCCGGCCCTTTACTTATGACACAGGCGCACGCTTGGCACTACTTTGTTGATGCACGTGCGGCTACTGCGCACACAATTCACAAACACAGAAAATATATTATTTTTTTAGCACTTGGGGGAGCACCCCTGATGGACCCCCTGGACAACACTACAGCACCCCTTTAGGACTGGGACACTGCACAGGACTTTGGAGTGGACACAGCCCCTATGGAGAACTGACTGCACAACACAGTCCAGCCAGCCCCTATGGACTTTGAAGTAGTGGACACAGCCCCTATTAACAACAGCAGCACAGCACAACACAGCCAGCCCCTATGGACTTTGAAGTAGTGGACAACAGCAGCACTACACTACACTACACTACACAGCCCTAACTCCCACCCTCCCTCTTCACTGTCCACAGCCGAGTGAGAAAATGGCGCCGACGCGGGTACCTTATATAGGATCCAAAACCCGCGAGACTCGGAAGGCGGGATGATGACGTTTTGCCTCGATTTCAGATCCGAGTCAGGCGGGAAAAGTCGAGCCTGATTCGGATCGGACTCGGATCGGGGGGGCTCGGGGGGGTTCGGATTTCAGAAATCCGAACCCGCTCACCCCTAATTCCTACCTATCTATACACCCTAAATGTTGCTATTTAGCGTTATAAGTCGCACAAGAAATAATTGCTTTCCAGACTTTGATTGTGTTTCCAAAGCACAAAACGATATTATTCACCAAAGAGCAGATAATTACACGCTGTGATCTAAATACAATTAGTGCAAACAGATTATACAATCACTAGGTACAGTCGAATACATACGCATGCGCTCTGAATCCAGATTCCCGGCAACAACTATGAAACCTCCGTCAACAGCAAAGAAAAGATGACTGATTAGCAGATTCAGGGTGCTTGCATAAAAACCCTTGCAGAGATAGGCAATACAATAGAACAAATTGGGATAATCCCATTGGTTCTTCTTCCTGGTTCTCCGGTTACGATGCAGTTCATAGGTCAGTTTGTATTGTAATAGTTCAGCCTCCAACAGCTTCTTTGTGTCCATTTTCCCGCCGAAGAACAAGTCTAAACTGGCTAATTACATTACTTGAACAGAGTACATTTCAATGCCTATCTCTCTATGATCCATAATTCCCAGACGCATGTTGTGATTTCCTTGCCGTTGGAACCGTACATCTGCAAATAAACAGTGGTTCAGAATGGCACCAAACACGGTCTGCTTATCATATACTAAACCTGAGATCTTAAATATAGTCGCTTTATTACATAATAATGAATAAAACCTCGGATATTAACCTTAATGCTAGGGAACCTTCCTATGTAAGTGTGCAGTGTGTAAGTGTAAGGATATTAAAAAAAGACGCTAGTTAGCGTTGTGCGACTATGTGTTTGTGGAGTACACCGTGGTACGTGTTTTGCAGGGTTGTTCATATTATATGTTTTAATAAATGTATGTATTTATATAATGAGGACTTTTAACATTGTTCTATTGCGTGGGAATCGTACGACGCTAAAAAATAGCATCACCGTATGTACTTATAATGTGTGAGATTCGCTAATATGGCGCTGGGCGGCCATTAGCAAAATGGCGTCTTGTTGCCATTCGCAAAATGGCGTGGTGCAGATTTTAATTTTAACAGATTCTGTCTCAGCCAATCATCCGGCTTCGACAGGGAGTATGGTGAGAGACGGAGAGGGTCCAATTGGAGGTTCAGGACAGTAGTTGCTGGGAGGATTGAGCTGCTGGCTGTGAGCAGGCTGCCTCACTCTCCCTCCTATATATACTCCAATGTATATATATCTTGTCACAGGCATTAACTGCACTCTAAACGGACACTCACTGACAGCCATCCATTTAATGATTAAATGGATGGTTGTCAGTGAGCGCCCTTTCAGAGTGCAGTAAATGCCTGTGACACTCAGCACCAGTAGCCACGATGGTGTATAATCTACTCTGATGCAGTCCACTGTTCACTTCACTTTAATAGTAATTCTCCTAACATTTGAGCCAGGTGGGGGGGAGAAAAGGCCACTGCTGCTGAACTGTGTACACCTGCTCCGCTGATCAGTGCACTGCAGCGGAAGCACTGTTGTTTACCTCCGCCAATGACGCCAAGCTAGGCTAGGCCCCACTCTATTGTAAAGGTGGGCGTGGCTAGAATCTGTGGGGCCCACTGGGGATTTCCCCGACTCCCCGTTGGGCCAGTACGACTCTGCCTCCAGCACACAAATACCAAAATACTTATAGACTGCTCTCACAATGTGAATATAATTGCTTCATATAGTGGACATTAATGTCAAACCACTCCAAGGTTAGCCAAACAGCATAAAACTGGGGTTAATAACTTTAATTGTTGATATGCATGTCATGCAACAGGATGCTGCATGACATGCTGATCTGTTCTATTGTAATACTATAATGAAAATCCCAGTCATCTTTCACATGCGTTTAGAAGATGACTGTTTCTCCCACAGTATGTGCTGCCAGACGTGTGCCTTTGGCCATGAAGAACAAAATTATGGCATACTTAAATCACATGGCGCTTTGAGTGGGTTGTCTTTGCCTGTGCCCTCTACAGTGCTTTACAGGCCCATAATGCCAAGGAACCGCTCAATCTCTATGAGGTTCCTGACCTCCCTTGGTCCATCATTGCTGCAGATCTCTTTGAAAAGAGGGGAAAAGAGCACCTTGTATTAGTGGATTCATATTGCGTTTGGTTCGAGATAGATTCTCCCCAAAATGACAAGTGCCACAGTCCTCAACAAAACAAAAAGACACTTTTCTTCACATGGCATACCACGCAAGCTACTTACTGACAATGCCATGCAATTCATGGGTGGTGTGTTCCATACTTTCAACAGTGAATGGAACATCTCACCAGCAGTCCTCACTATCCGGTCTAATGGACTAGCAGAAAAAGCAGTACATTCTGCAAAGCACCAGTTAGACAAATGTTATAGAAATGGTTCTGAAGTGTTAATGACGCTCCTCAATTTGAGAAACACTCCAATTTGAGAAACTCTCCTTCTAAACACCTTCTGTCCAGGTGCACCCGCATAAACAATCCCACCACCAAGTTCAAACTTTGATCACAGGTTGAGAACAATGTGCAAGATGCTCTGCAGAACTCCAGGTTGCTGCTCAAAGCCACTCATGATAAAACATCTCATCGCTTAAGATCGTTCTGCCCTGGGCAGACTGTCCACAACCAGGTCCCTGTCGGTTTTGCCACAGTTGGGACTGTGCAGTGATCTTCCAACAGGCCCAACAACTATGTGATGCAATCTGACTGTGTTTTGTATGAGCCCAACAGGTGCTACCTCCTAGGGGTGTGTGAGCCAACACCTCCAACTCACCTGTCACCGACTGAGGGCCAGTTTTGTAAATCCCACAATATAGCAGCTCCCATTGGATCAGAAATGGGGTAAGCACAGCAGATATCTCCAATATCTGATTTGCTACCCTCTACTTACATTCTGGGGATGCTTATATATATTTGTTTTTAAATTGCAAAGTATACCCTTAAAGTTTCATTACTATACCACTTCAGGGCCGAACGGGCCCTAGCAAGTGCCAGAAGGGCCGATGGCCTGATGGGCTGGGTCAGCCCGAAAACCTGGTGGCTTGCATGCATAGATAATTGCTGGGGCTTTTTACAGCCCCAGTCCTTAACTGTACTGCTCTACACTTTTATTCATTGTTGTTTATAAACTCAAGTATTCACATCACACACTATTTTTCAGGTGTCAAGCTATATGTTACGAGCCTTTGTCCTAATAAATCCAAGTTATCTCCTGTACAGATATGTAAAGGGTTTCCAAAGCCAGCACCTGTTGCACACCTAAAACATGAATAGAGAAACTGACTTGAATAGGCATCTCTGTCATGTCACTAGGAATTCCCCTGTGTGTGTGTTTGCATGGAATAATAAAAGCACTTTTGATGTTTGGGTGAACTAATTCTGTTAACACACAAAAGAAATGAAGCAGGCTGACCAAACAGGATACAAATGAACCAGTAATGACAACAGTCCGGGAATGAACATTAAGAATACACTGTGGATAAATACAATATTGTCCAGAATTTCCCTAAGACAATAACATGAATGGTACCAGGCACTGGATAAAGGCAGAACAGATATAAACAAAGTTACTCACTGCTGTATGTATATCCAGAAACAGGTGCAGAGTAAAGGGATTGCCTATATGCAGGTGCTCATTGACAGGTGCTGGTTATCATGATGCTCAATGTATGAATACTGGTGCAGAATTTCTGCATGTCCAGTGGAACATTGGAGAAGGTTTTCTGGAAAGCACTGGAGCAGAATGCTGGTACATGTTTTCCTGAAGGCACTGGAGCAGAATGCTATGAAGCAATACTGAGCAGGTTTTATGAATGGCACTGGGACAGAATGTTGTGGAGCAATACTGAGCAAGTTTTATGGAAAGCACTAGAGTAGTATGCTGTGGAGTAGTACTGAGCAAGTAACTGAACAGGTGCAGTATGCAAAACAGAATCTGGAGCCAAGGTGCTAACTTTGGGGAAAATTGTATACTGGTGAAACCAGAAAGCCCAAAGCACACAATCCAACAGGATGAAAATGTAACCAAAAGTATACCAGTTGCAGCACAGGAATCTGACATGATGGTCTGGCCCAGATGGGACTGCGGAGCATGTTTAAATAGGATAGTCACAGTTGCAGCCCATAGCTGCTGGATCAGATAATCAACACAGGCATGCAGGATTACCAAACAGAATATGGGACGAGACTGGCTGGAACATAGCAGAGTAGCACCACTGGCTGGACACAGGTACTACAGCGGATCGTGACACACTCTTAAGATGAAACCTGAAAAAGGTGAGTCGATTCTAACTGTAAGGCTTAACCAGGGGTGGATTAGTAATAAGCTATATCAGGACTTTCCTCTGTAGGAGGATTACTTTATGGGGCTGCCGGAAGGCAGCCAGGTGTCTTTTCTCACGCATAATTTTTTTTTAAGTTTAAGGGCACCTCTCAGACTGGGGAGTACAGTAAATTTGGGTGGTAGGTGAGTGATGGTGCAGTCCATGGGCATTCTGGAGGTGAGGCAAGTCCACAGATGGTACTGGTGATCCGCAGCTACCTGATTAATGTACCGAGTGTATCTATTTCATTGTAGGGGCCAAGCAGTGCAGCCTATATCTACAGCATACGGCCCTCTGCCTCCTTCCTGGTGTTCCTTCTTCCCTCACATGACCAGACCAGAGCACCATCACCAGTTTTCCTCACTAATATCTTGCACAAGAGTAGAGTTATATTTTTACTTGCAGACAGTTTCAGAGTTCAGAAAGTGACAAAGGTAAAAACAATTATGGTACAGTAATCTTGAATGCTAAAAAAAGTATTTAACAGAATAAGCAACCCCTTTCAATCTGGTGGTTCAAAGGACGTTTGTAGTAATTAGTTGGGTCTCTGGCCCAGCAACAAGTTTTTAATTATATTTCTTCGGTTTTCTGTATATTTTTAATACAAAAACATAAAATCATAAAGTAAAGATGTCTGTTTAATTTTCACATTAGAGTTTTTCTTTTTGTTAATAAATATATTTATTTAATAAACATAGGGGGAACATATGAAGAATGGTCAGCGGCAGGCCAGATAAAGTGCTCTATCCCTTTTCTTGTAGAGGCTGTGCAGTCTCTTACTACAGTACATGGCCCCTGCCTCCATTCTGATGACCACTCCTTTTCTCATGCCACAGAGAGACATGCTTCCTTTCTACTGTGTAGCACTTTATGGATGAAGATTGATATGCAACAGGTGAGTGAGGTTGGAGGAATGGGTATAGTTGAGGGATGTTAATGTTAAGAATAAGGAGGTTAAATATGATTGAGTTTTAATATTAAGTGAAGGGTTTAATGCTTTAATAGTGTTAAAATTATTAATTGGTTCTTTTAACAAGACTGAGGGAGGTATTGAGGAGGTTAATGAATATGAAAAGAATTAGTTCATGATGTGGGGCTTAAGTTAATGATTTTAAAGGGATTAATTAGGTCAAATGGGGTTGTTACCTTAATGTTAAAGTAGTTAATGACTTTTTAGTTGGGATTAAATAATTATTAAGGGATGATATTGTGTGGTGGTCACAAGAATGCTCTATATTATGTCACTAAGATAATTTTTGTGTTCTATGACAGTCATTAGATGCTCTCTATATTTTATTATAGTAACTAAGATGCTCTCTGTATTTCACAGTAGTCACCGGGAAGCTCTCTGTATTGTTTGCCAATCACTGGGATGCTCTGTATTAAGTGGTAGTAACTGGGATTCTATCTGAATTGAAAGGGGATAACTGGGATGTTCTCTGTATTGCATGGCAGTCACCAGGATGCTTTGTTTATTGAAGGTGGTCACTAAGATGCAGTCTTTGCTTACACTAGAAAGTTCTGTATACTCAATATCGGTCACTAGGATGCTCTCTGTGTTGTATATCAGTTAATAATATACTTTCTGGAGGTGTACTATATATTTTAGGTATTGGCAAGCAGAGGCAATGTGATTTATTTTGTCTTTTACATTGCTAGGGAATTTTTATTTTAACCCCTTCTACTTTTGTATTAGCCCCACCTATATTTGATTTGGTTCTGCCTACATAAGTGCTTGCATAATTTTTTTCAGGGTCGCTTTAAGGTCCCAATCCACGCCTGGGCTTAATAACTCTCTTTCCTAAAAGAATGTTAAGGAGACCAGGGGCACAGACGCTACAAATATTTTAAAATGCACTTAAAATATTTTTCATTATATAAAAGGTATTAAAAACATATACAAGTGTGCTAACAATATTATTATTATTATTATTATTATTATGATGATTTATTTATATGGCACCACAAGTGTTCCACAGCGCTTTGCAATGTGTGAAAACAAATAGGTGACAAAAGACTTACAGTGCAATACAATACAGGACAAGGACATGGATAATATACATTGCCACATTAGCGACAATAACACCCACATAAGCAGCAGAGCATAAGCAACTAAGTGTTAGGCGCCCTAGTGGGGAATAAGAAGTAGATGAAAGTAAAGAAGGGAGAAGCACAATAGGGGGCCCTGCTCGCAAGAGCTTACATTCTAAAAGGGTAGGGTAGACAAACAGGTGTGACACAGATGGGGTAGACGGGGAGGATATACTCACGGCCAGGTCACCAAGTTCCAGCTGATGAGAGTATCCAGGATATGACTCCGTAACAGGCACAATATCCAGATCATCCCTTGTTACTATTGCAGTTAATTCTGAACATTTTATCAGCACAGCTCCTAGCATTTCATTACTTAGCTTTAAGAGTTTTGTTAGTGCATCTCGTAGTCCAAACCATGTTCATTAAACACATAAAACTGTAATAAATGTAGTTGATATAATCTGGTCTCAAATTTTGGTCAAAGTTTGTTCAAATGTTTGATCAACTGTTACGCATATCACACTTAATACTTCCCACACTTTGTATCTTTCCACATGAAAGATCAATGTTGATGCTATATAACTGTATTAGATATTTGCATGTTTAGATATTTGTATAATAAGCAATCAACTGTTAAATAGTTTCAACATGGTTTATTATTTTTTGAATTTTAACAGATGCATTATTACTGTTGTTAAAGTTTTTAATAAAACAATAGTGACTAAAACTGCATTTCCATGATTATTGCTCTGCAAGCAGCAGCCAATTACTAAACCAATTATCATGAATAGCAGATCACATAATTCCAAATTGAGATTTTAATATAGTATGACCATAGAAATAGATAAAATAATATGTGTAAACTACTACTGTACTTTCAAGTACAGACTCATGAAGCTCCTCCTCCTAATTATATTCTGTGACATCACTGGCCCTGCCCTGTGCATGACTTAACCAATCCGCACTCTGCATATCTACATAACAAGTCTGCCTAGCTGTCAGTCACTGAATGACATCCCATGCTAATATGATAATCTGCTGCAGAGGGTAGAAATGATACATGGTGACCATATTTAGTTAAGCACTTCAGTGTCTGATGTATTTTTTTATGTGTATAATGGAATCTCAGTAATACACAGTCTTTGGTATATATTTAATTTTTCAATAGTGGCTTCATTTGCTCTCGAGAAGACATCTCCACTATACACTATATAATTACCCATTGTGAGTGCTCTAAGCTTACACTCGAAGTATGACAAAGCAGCCTCTATTCCTGCATGTTCATGGAATGTGGGAAGTATGATGTAAGATGTTTATTTAATTTCAACCATAACACAATACTGTATATTTGGATGAAAAGAACTAACATTATTTTTCAGCAAGTCTTCTGTAGAGCTTTAATTTGTTGTAATAAATTTAAGCCCAGTTTTGGTTTCTAAAGGTTAACTTGCGTCAAGTATCTATTTTCTTCCCATCCATTAGAAAGAACCTTCAATTATTTAAAGCATTACAACTCTAGTGACTAATATGTGCGCCAAGCCAAGCATGTGCAACTGAACAGCAGAACATTTGTAGCCGGTGAACTTAGTCGTAATTCAGGCATCATTAGTGCTAACCCTGCTTTATCTGTCTATATTGTCAATGATTTGAGGCATGTACCCGTTAGTTTATCAAAGGACTGCTTGTTAGTTCCTTTCTGTAATCAGTGATCACAATATGCACCCATACTCACAGCTCAGCAACCATGCACAGAATTCTCCAAGTGTACTGATCCTATTAACATAGCAAGTGATCACACAGAGCTGCATCATTGTATTAGCAAGATACTTTAGTACAAGCATTTATTTTTTCACTAAGATTAGCCTATGTGTGTACATATACACAAACATATTGCAAATAAAATAGCAATAAGCTATTAGAGTTTTATACAACATATCCTTAAAAGAAAAGTTAGAAATATAGAATTATATAAAAAATATTATGGTAAAAAGTAATGTTCACAATGAATGAATAATATATATATATATATATATATATATATATGCAGAGGACCTGATTCAGTGATGTACATTAATGCCATTGCTGCTGAGTCGTTGTACAGAGCAACTGTGCGGGAATATGCAAATGTCGCAGCCGCCAGGATATGTATTGAGATGCCCACCTACGAATTTGCAAATCCAAGCGTCTGTGCACAATAGCAGCATCAGATGGAAAAATCACAGGTGAGGTGCTAAAGCCACAGCTTGCTAAAGCCATGTTTACATGCAGTCAGGTGTCCATCAGCAGCCAATAAGAATCTGGTGCCATGTTGCTTGCTGGCTCCTGTCCCAGCTCTCAGCTGGAGTGGAGAGGGGTAAGTAAGCAGGAAGTTCCCAGCACTGTACCATGACCATCAGTAACTGGGGGTTGTTTTCACTGTGGGCTATTTCGTGACGGAACCTCCGTCTCTGTGACCCACAGATCATTGGCAATGACCAGTGAAAGTAGCAATTTTAACCTTTGTTTTCATTTCTCCATTTTAAATCAGTGGTATTCTTTTCTTGTGTACTTATAAGTACATACGAAGTAATGGCAGCCGCTAAAATTAGTGCGTGTGTAAACCATCCTGATAACTTTTGTTATGTATGACTATGCAGCAATTTAAAACAAAAAAAAAACAAAAAACCTATTAGCGCCTTGCTAAAGAAGGCTTCTAAAATTAACTTTTACTGTGCTGCTGGTGATCAGGATCAAATCTGGGGACCCCATATTTCTTGCATAATCTGTGCTACTAATCTGACAGAATGGTTGAAAGGAAATTGGCGTTTGATGTCGTTCACTGTACTGGTAAGGCATGAGGACCAGTGTACAGACTGTTATTTTTGCCTAATTAGCAGAGCCGTAACTAGACCTTTTGGTGCCCTGGGCCAGAAAGAGCATTGGCGCCCCCTCCTCTTTCCATTTTTCAAATAGGGAAATTAAATGCAGGCCTGAAAAAGGGGTATGGCCTCATAGGGAAGAAGCATGACAAATCTGAGTTGTCCTGTACGATGATGTAGGGGTACCGATGTACCACTGTTATCCAGGTGTCACTGCTAAACACAGCGTGAATCCAATGGCTGCAGTGATGATACAATAATTATGCAGTATAACTAACCTACTCTGGCAAAGGTACACAAGATGTACTGGTAACACTTAGGTCTGGAATCGGAGGCTGTGTTCAGGGCTGCAATCAGAAATTGTGGGGCAGATAGCTCCATACGTGAGGTATCTGACTGCCATGAGAAGTGACAGGTTTGAGTCCCGGGTATGACAGTATTTTGAAAGAGTGTAGTAGGTATTACCGCCGTCCGCGTGGCCGGCGGTTCAAATCCGAACAGCAGAAGCCCGGCAGAGGTGAAGCTCCCTATCGCTAATAAGGTAACTATAACTAACCCTATTTTCCCCCTAACCCTAACCTTCCCTTAGGGGTGCCTAACCCCAACTTCCCTCCCAAGTGCCTAGCCCTAACCCCCCTCTAAGTGCCTAAACCTAACCCCCCCTTCCCCGCCGCCTAAACCAGGGGGTGCCTAACCCTAACCTCTCCCCGGGGGTGCCTAACCCCACCTTCCCCTAGCCTAAACCTAACCCTCCTGGGGGGGGTGTCTAACTCTAAGTCCCACCCCGGTAGCCCTAACTAACCTTCCCCCCCGCGGCTGTCCGCGCCCGGCTTACCTACGTTCGGTATGCCGGGCGTCGGGCTCCCGGCGTAGGTCTAATGACAGGCGTCGGGATTTAGATGCCTGTCATTAGCACCTTGCTGGGATTAAACAGTCGGGAAGCCGGCGGTCGGTATTTAGACCGTCGGCTTCCTGACTACATCCCTTTTGAAATGTGAAATGTGTGCGCTAAATAAAAAAGAATGTGATTGAAGGTGCTTGGGGCTTGGACAGATAGTGGGGGAGTTGAAAGAAAACTACAAGTGAGAATGATTATAAACAGAAAATTAAAATTGACAGGCCCGAGCAGAGCCCCCTGCCCTGCGGTGCTCTGTGCGGTGGCACATGTCGCAGCACCCTTGTTACGGCCCCACTAACTAATATTGCTGGGCATTCCAGTATAACTAAGCACACTATCAAATATGCCGAAGTATCTTTAGCACTAAAATCGGTGCCTCCTGTAGAAGGACTGCCTGTTCCTGTACCTCGTGTGTGTACCAGTGAGTCAGAAGATACAGAAATTACAGCGGACTACCACCCCAAAACTCAAGACAAATCATCTCACAAATCAAACTGTCAAACAACAAGCCAAACGTTTGGGTTCTGTGCTGCAGCAGTGGAACTTTCTGACTCAAGGAATGACAATTTCAAGCTTTAGAACATTAAACTTTTTTGTGGCCGCATTTTTTTAAAACAAAAATCCAATGTGTGTGTACTGATGAGTTTGGTTTTCAGCACAGTACTAATGAGTGGCGACTGTTTATTGATTCTCCAAAGAATAGTCTGAAAGCTGTGTTACTTCATAATAATGAGAATAAACTCCCTTCAGTGACCCTGGCCTATGCACTGGACATGAAAGAAACTTATGAAGTATGATTGTGTTGTTGGAGGGAATCAAGCATATGGATCATGGATGGAATATTTTTCTTGACTTAAAGGTAGTCGTACTGCTGTTAGGTTTGCAAGGTGGATTCACAAAGTGGTGCTGTTTTCTGTGTTTATAGGACAGCAGTGATACTAAAAATCACTATATTGCAAAGAAGTGGGCAGAAAGAGAAACCTATGTTGCTGGAGAGAAAAACGTCAAGTGCACTCTATTAGTTGAGCTGCATAAAATCATTTTACCTTCGTTTCACATTAAGTTGGGCCCAATGAAGATACTAATGAAAGCTCTGTATAAAGAATGCCAGGCTTTCTGTTATCTGAAGGAAAAGTTTCCAAAGTTAAGTGAAGCAAAGCTAAAAGAAGATATGTTTGTTGGCCCCCAAATAAGGAAATTGCTTACGGATGAAATATTGCTAAATTGATGGAGATTGAGTCTGCAGCTTGGTTTTCTTCAAAGCTGCTGTGTGTGGCTTCTTAAGGAAAGAAAAAAGGCCAATTATGTGTCCATCGTGAATGAACTATTGGACAACTACAAGAATATGGGCTATAGAATAGCACTTAAACTTAACTTTTTACATTGCCATCTAGACTTCATCACTAACACTACCCAGGTTGTCAGGGATAAACAGGTGGAACGTTTTCACTAAGACATTCTGACATGGAGCATCGCTACCAAGGACTCTGCGAACCTGCAATTATGGTGGACTACTGCTGATTCCTTTTTACAGAGCCCAATGAGATACTGTACGAACGGATATTTGTATTGTTAAGACTTTCTTTAGTTTTTAGTTTCTGCAGTTTTGAAGCGTTTCTGTCGTGTTTGTTTTTTTTTTTCAAAATATATTTATTTGATTTTCCCCAAAAAATAGACAGAATACATACAGTATATAAACATATGATTTGATCTATAACAATCAAAAAGACGAATGTATGTCAATAACATATTCATATTACAATATATTGATCAATTAGTTGCATCAAGAGAGGAATAAACAAAAATAGAAAACAATAAAAGAAGAAAAATTAAGAATACAGTATGCACACATCTGATAAAGTGAGTCTTTTACTCTAAAATGTATTAGTGTCATATTGATACTGATAACCGTCTAAACAAAAACCAGTCTGTTGATTCAAAAATTCTAAAGACGTTAGATTGAGTGTCCTCATCCAAAGTTTCAATATAAGGTCCCCATTTACGGTAACATTTTACAACACCTTTTCCTATATCAGGGATAGTAGATTGTCTATCTAAATACATGGTTTTTAGCAATAGCTGTTTGACCTCTACAAGAGATGGGGAGAAACGTGATATCCAATGATTTAAGATAATCTTTTTCGCCACCGTAACCAATACTACCAAAAAGGGATGAAGATGCTTATTATAACCTTTAAATTCCAATTTATAAAGTTTGTGTATAAAAAGCCCAATGGATCCAGAGTAAATTTAACAGAAAATATTCTATTTATAAAAACAAGTAATTTGTTCCAGAAGCGTTTTATATATCTATAGTCCCAATAATTGTGGATAAACTTGGCTGAAGTATGTTTGCATTTCAGACAGAGCCCTGACTCTTCCGGCGCAGAATATTTTCGTTGTGATTGCGATATAAAAGCTCTGTGTATTGTTTTGACATGTACTTCTTCGTAAGGTCATGTCATGATGTGCAAATAAGAAGCTACTTTGTGTTATTGTTGAGATATCTTTCTGCCAGACAGCCGCATTGTGTGACCAAAATGTTTCCTTGTCATTCTGTAATAAATCAGAATACAAATATCACAGTCTGTATGGTATTTTTTTCATTAATAAAAGTAAAGATATAAGAGGATCTGAACCCTCCGAAGAGGGAATATCCTCGGGTAATGAATTGACATAATGTGTTATTTGCAAATATGCATAAAAATATTGAGTTGATAACCCATATCGATCTTGCAAAGTTTGATATGAATATACCATGCCCCCCGGGTCAAACACATCTGCAGTGGTCCTAATTCCCTTAGGTTTCATTCGCGTGAAAATTGCATTTTCTAGACCAGGTAAAAATAATAAATTACCCCAGAGCGGAATAATGCTAGATCTCCTTGAATTCCTTTTCAATTTCTTATTCCTAAGTATTTGAAATGGTTAGCCACTACCTTAACCTTACTAAATGGATTTCCTTCTACTAGAAAGGATAAATCACCACATAATGGCATGATCTCAGATTTGTCTATGTTTATTTTATAGCTTGAAAAGGAACCAAAACTTTCAATTACGTCCAATACCAGTGGCAGGGAATGTTCGGGGTGAGATAAAAACAGCAGCATGTCATCAGCAAATAAAGCTAAACGTAATTCCACCCCACCTATAAGTATTCCAGCAAATAACGGGGATTGTCTTAGAGGTATTGCCAATGGTTCTAATGCTAATGCAAATAGTAATGGTGACATTGGACAACCTTGCCTTGTCCCTCTACTAATAAGAAAGGGGTTCGAAAGGTACCCATTACACAATACCTAGGAGGTGGGATTAGTGTATAGCGTCTGCAAAAAGGAAATTCATTTCTGAGGAAATGAAAACCTCAATAAAGTTCCAAACAAATGCTCCCAACGCACCATATCAAATGCCTTTTCAGCATCTAAAGATAGTATAGCTTTTGGAATGGTGTCAGTGGATTGTTGGGTATGGATTATTGCCGCTAAGACTCTTCGAATATTTGTTACTGAATTCCGATCCATTATAAAGCCAGTCTGATCTTGGTGTATCGCCGAAGGAAGAATATATTTTAATCTGTCTACAAAATCCTGACAAAAATTTTAGCAATCGATATTGAGTAAGGAGATAGGGCGATATGTACCTGGTTGAGATAAATCTCTACCCGGTTTTGAAAGGATATTCAGTATGGCTGAGTTAAATGAAGTAGGAACATGCCCTCTATCAGTGGCGTCACAAGGTGGGTGCGGGGGGTGCGGCCCGCACCCGGGTGTCACCCGCCGAGGGATGACACCAAGGTGCAGGCTCCCCCTCAGTGACGGGAGCCGGGTGCTGCACTATAGCATTAAGTGCAGCGCTCGGCTCCTGTCAGTGAGGGAGCCGGCACTGTCCATGCCCGCACCTCCTGCACCCCCCACGCCATTGATACATAATGTATCATACATTTTTTTTTACCGCGGCCACGGCAGGGTAAGCGCCGTGAGGCCACGCCCCTCCCGAAGGTCCAATATGTGAGGCCACGCCCCCGACACACCCCTCCTGAAGACCACGCCCCCATTTCGGCGATTGTGACGTGCAAGGTGTCCCTCCCCGCAGCGGGTGTCACCGCGGGGAGGGACGCCACTGCCCTCTATCTAATATCACATTAAATACTGATGTCAGTATTGGAGTTATTCTAATTGACATTAATTTATAAAAGTCCACGGTAAGACCATCCGGTCCAGGGGCTTTACCAGATTCCAAACCTGATATAACTTGAGAGATTTCCAGATCAGTAATAGGCGCTATGAGAGATTAACGATGAGAATCGGATATCTGTGGTATTGATAAACCTTCCCAAAAGGAGGAACTATTTGAAGTATTAGAGGATATGTCTGAATAGAGATTAGCATAAAATTGTTGCATTGTTTCTGCTATTTGTGAATTTGATGTAGTAGTACATCCATTTGGCAAACTGAGAGGATGTACTACCATAGGGGGTCTTTGTCCACATAACAGATTGGAAAGTAGTCTTGCCATTTTATTCCCAAATCTGTAAAATCTATAATCTCTATGGAAGGGGTATTTATTTTCCATTTTAATAAAAAGGCCATCAAAATAAGATTTGGCCTCCAAATATTTATTTTTGTTTGCGGTAGTTGGACATGTCTGGTAAGTTTGAAAAGAGTCTGTTAGAGATTGTTGAGCCTTAAAATAATCCTCTGTTGCATTCTTCTGCAAAGAAGAAGTATAAGATATAATATCACCACGAAGGACGGCCTTGGAGGCCTGCCAAAACAATAATGGGTCATCTGTGGATGTGGATAAGTTATTAATTCTATTCTCCTCCAAGGCTGATTCAACTTTATGTCGAAATTTAAGTGAGTTTGCTAAAGTGGAGGGAAAACGCCAAGTTCTATGTGGTCCCCTCTCTATATTAGTATGAAGATCTAGCCAGATTGAGTGCATGGTTGGACATGCAGATCGGTTCCATTTCACCTTCAAAATCTTAGAAAGCAATACATCAGATATAAGCATATAATCAATTCTGGACATAATCCTGTGAGCAGTGGACAAACATGAGAAATCATGTTCAATAGGATGGAATACACACCACATATCTAGTAACTGTAACCTCTTCACAAAAGCAGGAACACCTAATGCAGGAGATTACTACCTCCTACCGATGGAAACTGTTTATCTAGTTGGGATGATGAAATTAAATTAAAGTCACTGCAGACTATCAACGGTATATCAAGGTGTGAACTAAGGGTTGTTATCATCTTTTGGTAAAAGGCTTTAGAATATTGGTTAGGGGCATAGACATTACAAAGGAGGTATTTCGGATGATTAATAAGCACATTATATAATAAGTAGCGTCCTTCTGGATCCTCTATAATAGAGGAAACTTCCACAGAGAGATGTTGTTTTACAAGAACCACCACCCCTCTCGACTTAGATGTAAAGGGGGCTGAGGCAAGAAACTTCCACTTCAACATATTCAATTTATTCAATTCTGTGGGTTTCAGGTGTGTTTCCTGTAAAAATACTACGACTAAATGTAATTTATTCAGGTACAATAACATTTTCTTATGTTTCTGTGGGGAGTTAATACCCCCCACATTCCAGGATCCAATCTTTAGAGTAGACATGAGGGGCTAAGTATGTGTCAAGAATTTCCATTCTTATTACAAATATCTTACATCCAGTTCAAACGATAATGTCATGACTAGGCATACTTCTAAGAAAAAGAAAACAAAAACTTTTAAATAAAAGGGGGAAGGTATGATCTCTCCAGAAAAAAGTAGAAAAAGGAACAAAAAAGATACATAACCAATATAAAATAACTGATATGACATCAGTGAATATTGACAGCCTATACTAAATATATTATAGTATTGCGGACATCCTGGCAATTAGGACAGAAATAAAATAAAAGAGAAAATAAGAAATTAAAGAGTACAATAAGCAATGCGATAAGAGTAGAGAATCCTCAACCATCATCACCCTATAAACATGGTAAAACATTATAGATAACGGGTATCAAATGAAGAAGATATAACCATAGTTAGAATTAGAGCCCTCTGTGTGCCGAGCACAGACACCATTCAGCATAAATAGCAAAATGAAACACAAACTGCGGTTACTAATAATTAGGAAACGTGATAGTGTGAACAAGGAGTTCAGGAACCAGCGGGATCATGGGCAACAGCACGACTTTCTCCTAACTTTTGCAAATAAACCTCAGCGTAAGCCACGGCAGTGAAATCCATAAATTTAGAGCCGTCATAAATCCTAAGACGTGCAGGATATAGGAGTGCAAACTTGGTGCCAGCTTGAATCAGGCGACTGCATAATGGAGAAAACTCCTTTCTAGCCCTAGTGAGATCAGCAGAATAATCCTGAAACATGAAAAGCTTGTGTCCTTCCCAGACCAGATTACGTTGTTTACGTGAGGCCATCCAAATGGCTTTCTTATGAAGATAGTTGAGACATTTAAAAATAGTCACTCTAGGTCTTGCCCCTTCCTGGGTACGCTGCAGCCCTATGCGGTGAGCTCGCTCAATGATTAAGGCCCTCATTCAGAGCCGCTCGTAAGCGGCAGTACGCTCGTAGCGTTCCGATGTTGTGAAACCACGCATGCGCCAGTGTTACACTGCGCATGTGCGTACGGCTGATTGCGAGCTTTTTTTTAGTCGTTCGTCGAATAGTGAACAGGAAGTGACATGACAAATGTGATTGACAGAACAGGTCGTTTTTGGGCGGTGACGGGGGTGGAGATGGGAAAATGCAGGCGTGTCGAGGCATTTTGTGGGCGTCCCTAAATTATCTCATGCGAACTGTCTGATCCACTTTCCGTTCAAACTGCTCGCACAGCTTGTGGTCTGGTATACTCTAACACAATGTCGATGGTCTCGTCCTCCTTCCCGTGCCTCTTTGATGTTTCATCGATTTATCATTTCTTGCCAGAAAAGCAATCAACTTAGAATTGAAACCTGGCTTGTAATGTGTTTAGCAACTAGTTTTTTTTTTGTAGCACAAAACCGTACACAGGTGAAATACTCAGCTGCTAATTTCTGGATTAGACAATCAATTAGCGTACCATTTTTTCTTTTAATTTTTTTGGGGGGAATTTTTAATTTTGGTTTTGTGTTATTGCAACAATATTGTCATCATGTTTGTGTTTTAGCAACATTTTTAATGGTCCCTGAAATTTCGCATACATTTTGTTTTGGCAAAGTGTTCCTTTAAACTCCTAAATGGTTTTTAACCCTTTGGAATCTGAATTAAAATTAATGTTTTTTTTTTATTTTGGGCCGGGATTAACTAAAAACCATTTTTAGAATAATATCACAATACAATGGAGCAGATTTTGAATTGTTTTTATTTTTTACACACATTTTTATATTTTCATGTGCATTTGCCAGTTTGCAATTCTGGCTAACGTCAAAAATTTTGACGAAAAAAAAAAAAAACAATAGTGGCATTTGGCAAAAATAAAATAACACACATTAAAAACAATTCACAAGAAAGGAGAGGGAAGTTTTGGCCCTTAAGGAATATGGGGCAAGCACAGAAGGATTGTGGGAAAATTAGCCAGTGCTGTCATCGCTTTTTGCCCCGTTTGGCTGGGGTAGGGTGGGAGCCTGACCAGGTCCGGGATGTCCTTTGGCTGGCCTGTCCAGAGGCAGATGTTGGGGCCTCTGGACTAGGCAGAGGGCTAGGCACATTTGGAGGGATGGCTGTTGTTGTGCCCGAGGTGGAGGATCCTGATTTTGCGGCAGGAAGGGAGTGTGGCTCCACCATGTGCTGGCGAACAAGCTGCTCCAGGGCATTGGCAATTCGGATGCTGGCCCTGGTATTTTCCGCCAGGGCCTGACCAATGGTCACATTGGCTGCAGCATTTTGCTCCATGGCCTCCACCACCCGAAGCAAAGACTGGCGTCCATCCTCAGCAGAATCTCCGTGTGGTGATCCGATTTAAAATTGAGATCCGTGAGGAGGGCCACTGCCTGCGAGGGGGATTGCCCTGGACTGGCTTCTGCAGGGTCCTCAGCCGGATCTACTGCTTCCTCCCCTGCAGAGCCAGCAGAAATTCTGCGGCCAAGGCTCCCCTCTGGAGCAGACTCATCCGCCTGTGTCTCTGTGAGAAAAATGAGAAAAGAGGAACATTAGAATCTACATATTGTCACAAACACATTTCAGAGTTGGTAACATAACAACATTTACCTGGGACAACATGAGGAGCCGCAAAGTCTGGCATGTCCGTATCCATGTTGGACACGCCAAACACCTCCTCATACTGCACACACCCCTGTGCCAGCTCTTCCAAGTCATTAAGCTCCAATCACACAGGGGTGGGACCCCCACCTGTCCCCCTTGCATGCCTAGCCCTCTCAGACAGTTTTTGTTTCAGCCGATATTTATAATCGGTCCATCTGTGGGTGAAAAAGTTTGCATTATTCCTGCAGTATTTGGCCCTGTAACCACTTTTTTTTAAAATGTAGTTTTTACGTACCGGCGTTTGACATCCCAGGGTAGACGTTCAAACTCACTCACCCTATTGACAGCACTGGCTATCTCCTCCCACATTTTCCACTTCTGGCTTGCACCCATATTCCGATCTGCCTGTGGCAGGGTGTCAACACACATTTGTACCAAAACCTCCATCTCCTTTCTTGTGAATTGTGGCTGCCTTTTTTTTTTGCTTCCTTTTGTTGGCCTACTCAGCCCAGCAGCCTCTTCCATGGCATCCTCAACACCTTTTTTCAAAAACATTGTTTAAATTTACATGTCAAACTTTCTCTAATTTCGGGGTCTAAATAATCCTTTAATCCAAAAGAGACAAATACTTACCGGGCGCCTCTTGGCCATTGTTTTGCTGGTCTGTAGCCATTTTGAGCACAACTTGAACTACAGCAGACCGTTTGTGAATTTCCGTGACGTATTTATACATGCGTCCTTATTATTCGTCCGCATCATTGATTGTGCGCTCCTATGATCTGTCCTTAATTTGAGCGGGAAAATAAAGACTATTTATGGCTTTTGGCGACTCGAGTCGAGGTGGTGGGTGATGATTGTTGGAGGTTTCGTGTGTAGTAGTGGATTGTTGGCGGGATTAGTGAATTGAGGCGGATTGTTGGTTGGAGTTGGTTCTTGTTATTTTTTGGGGATTTTCCGTTCGCTTTTTTTTCTTGCGGTTATTTTCTTTGTTGGTTATTTTTTGAGTAAGTATTTCTTACAACTCCTTGAAAAAATAAGGGATCTACAAACCAAATGTTCTTATTTTTATTTATTTATCTTTTATTTTTTTACAGTTATTTTGGCTGGGCCCCATTGAAGTTTTTGGACTGTGACTTATTTGTCGCATTTCGGTAAGTTTTTCTTTTTTCATGATTTTCCCAATTTGATGTGTTGGTCTTCGCATATGTTTTGACCAGTAATGTTTTATTTTTAATTTTATCAATCATGTATTAACACTAAATATAGCATAATGTTTAGCCAAATATATTTCCTGTTTTTCCCTAAAAAAAGCGAACTATTTTGCGCACTAATGTTTCCTTATTCCCCATGTAATACTGTGAACTATTTAGTGCACTAATGTTTCCTTATTCCCCATGTAAAAATGCGAACTAATTAGCGCACTAATGTTTCCTTATTCACCATGTAAAAATGCGAACTATTTAGCGCACTAATGTTTCCTTATTCCCCATGTAAAAATGCGAACTATTTAGCGCACTAATGTTTCCTTATTCCCCATGTAAAACTGCTAACTATTTAGCGCACTAATGTTTCCTTATTCCCCATGTAAAACTGTGAACTATTTAGCGCACTAATCTTTCCTTATTCCCCATGTAAAACTGCGAACTATTTAGCGCACTAATCTTTCCTTATTCCCCATGTAAAAATGCGAACTATTTAGCGCACTAATGTTTTTTTTAGTATAAATTTGGGCATTCTTGTTTGTCCATTCAATGTAGGGTGCATTTTCAAAATAATGTGTGCTCCCCCCTATCTTTTAACGCATTTGCCAAATTTTTAAGATTCCAATCTGTCCCCCAAAAATTCTAACATGAATTTCTAATTTGGAAATATAGGTTGTTGCACTCATGACAATATCCTGGCATGTAAGCATCTTTGGATTTTGCGGCAAAGATAAGTATATTTTTGATTTTACATTTTCAACAAACATTAACTACCTGGCTTACCATTTCAGGTTGATGTTGGTCGTATTATTTTGGCCATGCTTCCGGAACCCGACCAACCTCAACCTCGTCCCAGGCGTAGGCATCGTAAGCGTGCAAGGCCCCAGATATATAGAACATGTGTCACCCTTTTTGGAATGCCCAATGATGAGGTTTTAAGATGATACTGTCTTCCTCCACAAATCATCATAGACACTCTCTCATTAATAGAGAGTGATCTGGAGCGGCAAATTGTCAGTCCTACAGCAATACCAACACTTACGCAATTAATGGTGGTGTTACATTTCTGTGCCTCAGGATCCTTTCAAACCACGGTGGGAATAGTGGCCGGAATCTCCCAATCCTCCTTTTCAAGGATCCTGAGGGCAGTGATGGAGGCCCTTTTCAAGCACCTCCATCATTTTATTAAAATGCCATTGGATATGGGTTCCCTTAGTGTGGCAAAGGCCAATTTTGACCAAATAGCTGGCTTCCCACACATCATAGGGGTTGTGGATGGTACTCACATACCACTTCAGCCTCCAGCATGGCTGGAGGCAATTTTTAGGAACCGCAAGCACTATCACTCACTGATGGAATGGTGGTATGTGATGCCTCCCTCCAGATCCTGTCCCTGAATGCCAAATTACCCGGGAGTGCACATGACTCATTCGTCATCTGGCAATCAGGGATTTGGCATAAATTAGACAACCTACAAGCTGGTGATGCATGGCTTCTGGGTAAGTGGAGACCTTTAGTTGAAACCAATGCAAAGCTTGATACACAGTGATCCTGATTGTTGTATTTGTTTTTTCACAGGAGACAGTGGCTACCCTTGCACGCCCTGGCTGCTCACTCCTTATTTGGCTCCCACACCAGGGCCACAAAGTGAGTATAATTCCGCACTTACAGCCACCAGGCAGGTGGTGGAGCGCTGTATCGGCCTTTTAAAAGGCTGATTCAGATGCCTCCACCGCTCTGGTGGCGAACTCATGTATTTGCCGGCTATGGTTTCGAAAATTGTGGTCCTGTGTGGGATCTTTCACAACATCGCCATAAAGAGTGGTGTCCCAATGCAGCCAGAGGATGCCTTGCCTGAGGATGGCCCCACCGAGGTTGGTCGGAGGTCAGTATGTGGGGGGGCCATACGTGATGATGTGGTGCCCAGATTTTTCAGGTAATTACTGTCAAACATTTACTTAATTGACACAATGTCGACAAGTACCATTGTAATGTTCCTTTTTGAAATTATGAATTTATTTTTAACTTTTCTTGTCTTCCTTTACACACCTCGACAAAACGATGCCTACTACCTGCTCCACTAAATTGTGTACATGTGGCCACATTGGATCTAACTTCGGAATCAATTATTTCATCGCCTCATTTGTGGCTTTATGTTGGCCTGCTACTTATTTCATCAGTTCTTGATTGTTTCTTTTGTTGTTTGCTTTTGGTGATGTTTTTTTTTTGGAGTGCCTTTTCACTGTGTGAATTGGTTGTCACAATTCACTTTCTGTATGTGTTTGGTGTGTATTAAATTTTTGTTTGACGTTAAAAAGACTGTTTTTTACTAAATTCGAATCACGTGTAACCTGGCACAAAAAATGCCAACTTTCGTAATGCCTAATCCTGTAATGTGTGAAATGTTTAAGTCTTTGAACATGCTTTGTGGCTTAACAAAAAAATCAAAGGTATTATGTTGATTCAGTAGGTTTGCCAAACTTGGCCTAAGATGATTTTTTTTAAAAATTCACATTACCCACCCAAAGAAAAACAAGAAAATGTTTGCATTTGTAATAACCTATTGATATGGTGAGGTGTTTAATGTGGCAGCTTACATACTTCCTAGCACTTTGTACAATATAATTTACCTTACTTTAAAGAACATGATCAAATAGTGGACTTATGGAAGGTTAAACAATGTAATTGTTTCAGACAATGAATGAGACTCGTTAAAATACAAAGAAATTTTAATTGCCAAACAATAATTTGAAAAAAACAAACCAGGAAAACCAAAAATCATCGCTGAAGGGCCGCCGCCATGTGGTCAAGGACCACTAACATGGAAATCATGTGGCCACGCAAGGCGGCCAAACCTTCCTGCATACAATGCATCCGCCTCTGGTCCTCTGTTGGAAAAAATAAAAGAGAAAAAAACAAAAACCTTACATTATAAGTTTAAAAAACCAATTCCTCCACAAAAAAAAGTGTAAACAAAGATCCAGTTGTGATGAAAAAAACAAAGTACTGGCAAATGCAAAGATGGCAGAAATACTAAATTACAAATGAACACACAAAAAGGCGACCACAAAAAATAAGAAGTACCCTTGTTAGGGTAAACAATAACTACCCAAGTATGAGTGTTTGGACATGTGTGATATGTATCATTGGTAAAAATCCAATACATTGTCTATCAAAATAAAAATGACAACAATACAAATTTTCAAATTTATAACAGGGAAACCTACCGGTCATAGGGAATTGGGGGTTTGTAGGCCCTCCATCCTCCTCGGAGGTGTTACAGTGTTGTAGGCTCCACGGAGGGGAGATCTGGGAGCTGCTAGATGGCGATGAAAAGCGCCGGGGGGGGAAGGGAGGGTGAAGAAAAGAGAAGGGGGGGGTGGAGTGGAGGCTGAAATTTGATGTGGGCTCAAATTTCCAGAGGGGGGGGCCTCAGGTAGTGGCCGGTCAGGGGTGGAGGGGGAATTGGGGGAAAGTTGGGGAGTTGCTGCTGGGCTTTGTGTAGGACTGAGGGGCCGGGCCCGGCGTCTGTGCCTGCGGCGATGGCCGATTCTGCGTTCAGCCCCTAAATGAGTTGAGAAAAATGTTTAGTATTTTTTTGGGGTGGGGGGGTTTGGCCCTAAATTAACAACTATACAAATGTTCTAACATTTAAAAATTTTAAAACATGCACACGCAGGCCTGTCCAAAAACTACCAACAGGGCTATACTGAAAACACGCACATGCAGGCCTGTCCAAAAACTACCAACAGGGCTATACTGAAAACATGCACACGCAGGCCTGTCCAAAAACTACCAACAGGGCTATACTGAAAACATGCACATGCAGGCCTGTCCAAAAACTACCAACAGGGCTATACTGAAAACATGCACACGCAGGCCTGTCCAAAAACTACCAACAGGGCTATAGTGAAAACATGCACACACAGGGCCGCAAAAAAAGAAACAAAAATAAACAAACAAATACTTACTTTCAGCTATCCGCTACCGAAAACAGGCCAGCAAGCGTGGCGTGCGGCGGCGCATTGTTGAAACCGTACGTATTCTACGGGAAAAATGACACACGGACAAGAATAAAGTTTATTGAAAATTTTTAAAAAAACGGATTGCAAACATGTGAAGAGCAATTAAGCTAATTAATATATTGATTGGCATGAGACGATTAAAGTATGTATGCAGAATGAACGAGCAGGTAATCGAAATCTGACAGGCCCACTTCCGGTTTGGACTTGTGCGAGCGTTCTCTGCAACCAAATTTGGAGATGGACGGTCGCAATTTTGCTCGTTCGTTAGCTAGAGAAGGGGTTGGGAGACTTTGGGGCGGAAGATTAGCTACGAGCGAGTGCTTGAATTTACATTTTCTCGCTCGTTCATCGAACGAGCGTACTGCCGCTTACGAGCGGCTCTGAATCAGGCCCTATGTCCTCACATACATCCCGAACATGTAATATATCTGGAATTGGATGTTGAAGAAAATCTAATAAAGGGGCATCCTTCAGGGTCTCAGGCAAACCAATGATTCTAAGGTGTTTACGACGTGACCTATTCTCAAGGTCATCTAATTTATTCCAAAGATGATTATGAGATTTGGACATATTAGTGACAGTCTTTTTTATTTCAGCAACATCTTGAAATAATTCCCCCAGATGAACCTCAGTGGCTTGTACTGTTTGAGAAAGCTGATATTTAATGTCAGCAGTTTGAGCCTGAAGCAGAGAACCTATAGCCTCCCTTATAGCTTGTACCATATTCCCATATGTCACTAGGGTGTCTGGTGAGGAGAGTACCTATGAATACCATTTAGTCGCTATTTAGCACTGCAAGTCGCTTAAGAAAGAATTGCTTTCCAGTCCAATCGTGTGGTTCCAAAGCACAAAAAGTTATTTATGTAAAAAGGGGTAACACGATGTAAGAGTTAACAATTAGAGTAAAAAGCAATAAAACAGCACAGCCGATACATACACGTGCGCACTGGTCTCAGTATACAGTCATCAGTCCTGAAGTCTGCGGTCACAAAGAAGATGTGTGTAAACTGAGGTCAGGACACAGCCTATATACCTTACAGGTTTCTGAGTTAACAAAGGGACAAATTGACAGGTTCTCATTGGTTCTTGCTTCTGGTCAATCTGGACATTGATCAGTTCATACGGTGTCATCAGGGGTATGGCTCAGTCTTCTAACGGTCACATTGTGTAGCTTCTCGCCGAACAACTGGTTAAAACTGGCTACAACACTGCATACTAGTAATAACATTCTATTCAATAACTCCCTATCATCCATAACTAGCGGATGCATGATTCGACTTCTTTGCCGATAGAAACGGATGTCTGCAAATAAACAGGTATTCAGTATACCAAACATGACATGTCCACTGTATTCTGAACCTTAGATCTCTTTTAAGTACATCTCACATCATAAATATTAGATAACAATACCTTTAATAACTCTGGTTATTAACTATAATGTGTGGGAACCATTTTATATGTATGCGTTCGCATATGTGCTTCTGTGTATTGAAATAGCAAATATGTGTCTGTATGTATGTGAATATGCAAAAGAGCATCTATGTCAGTGTTGGCTAACCTTGACACTCCAGCTGTTGTGGAACTATATATCCCAGCATGCCCTGCCACAGTTTTAGCATGCCCTAATAGCAAAACTGTAGCAGTGCATGCTGGGTTATGTATTTCCATAACAGCTGGAGTGTCAAGGTTAGCCAACACTGGTCTATGTGTACGTATGTGAATATACATACGAAGGTCTATGTGTATATATATATATATATATATATATACAACGTATAGAGAAAGTGGTGCAGCACTCCAGGCATCTTAGAAATGAAGAACTCTTATGCAGCATATGTGAAAAAGGCAACGTTTCAATGCCGTTTATTGTGGCATTTTCGTCAGGCTAAAGACAAACAATTACATCTTACCTTAAATAACCCCGTGAAGTGAACGCCGGAAACGGGACCACACGCCCGTTCAATCGGCGCACAAAGGATGACGTCATCAACAGATGCGTCATCAAAGTGCTACCATCACCATAGATACAAAAAAACAAAAATAAACCAACACAACAAAAAAGTATGGGTAATAAGAACAAAGCGCATGTATATAGATAGAATAAATGATCATGTCAGGGACATAAAGCCATGGAATAATATTATATATGGCCAATAATTATAAAGTAAACAACAATATAAAAAGCGATTGCAATATAAAGACCAATTAGATTAATAATAACATACACAAAGATAATAGGTGCAAAAGATTATAGAAAATTACTGAGTCCTAATTGCTCATTAAGTCCCTTGGGAACAAGAGTACCCAGGCGAAAGATCCAGCGAGTTTCTAGTTGAAGCAGCTTAAGTGACCTATTACCGCCGCGGACAGATAATGGAACCTGGTCAATCATCCTATATTTCAAAGTGGTAAGGGGGTGATGAGCCTGGCAGAAATGATGTGCAACAGGCTGGTCGCTATTGCCACTAAGGAGAGATGCTCTGATGGATGACCTGTGAGCTGCCATACGTTCTTTGAACATACGTTCTGTTTTCCCGATATATGACAGCCCACAGGGACAAAGCAGTTGATAGATAACAAATTTAGAACAACAAGTCAATCGCTGGCGTATAAATAATGTACGTCCCGAATGGGGATGTTGAAAAGTGTCACCCGGAATCATGTATTGACAGGTGGTACAAGTGCATTTAATGCATCCTTTCTTTGACGTTAGAAAAGTTGTTTTGTTACTAGGTATGCGTGTAATATCAGATTTAACTAATATATCACGAAGGTTCCTACCTCTAGTATAGCAGGGCATCAAAGTTGAATCACTTAATCCCAATTCAGGATCGGTTTTTATAATCGGCCATAGGTTCTTGGATATACTATTAATTCCTGAACTAGCAGGATTAAATTGACATACCCAAGGGATCCTGGATGCATTGCCTGTCTTACGATTATATTGTAATAAAGTATTGCGATCTAATTGTAATACTTTTTGTTTAGTTTGTTCCAAAAAATTAGAATGATATCCTCTTTGCTTAAATTTTTCTATCATGGTATCCATTTGTCTTTCTGCTACAATAGGATCAGATGTAATTCTCTTAATCCTTAGTAGTTGGGAATAGGGAAGGCCACGTTTTAATGGTTTAGGATGAAAGCTACTATATTGCAATAAGTTGTTCCTGTCAGTGGGTTTAGAGTACAATGCTGTGTTAATTCTACCCTCAGTTAGTGAAATTTCAACATCCAAAAAGTTAATTGAAATATTACTCATGGTATACGTTAATTTGATAGGATGAGATTTAGTATTATGTTGATCGATGATCCCAATAAGGTTATCTTTAGAACCTCTCCAGAATAATAAAATATCGTCGATATAACGATAGTAAAGGGCGATATTAGCTGCAATATGGGCATCTGTAAAGAAAATATCCTGTTCTACTTCGAACATGAATATATTAGAGTAGGCAGGGGCCACACTAGAACCCATGGCACATCCCCTGCCCTGGAGGAAAAAACGACCATCATAATAGAAAAAGTTTTTGTTAATACCATCCGCAGTAATAAATGTATGTAGTAGATCAAGAGAAAAAGCAAATAAATTGAATGATGTCAATAGATGGTATCAAAATTGATCGATATTATATGGATTCTATCTTACAGCCTTGTATTCAGTCACACCCCAGATTTCTACTTGATACCACGAGTTTATTGATCAAACTTAATAATTTGCCTACATTTAGTGATGATATTCTGATGTGTTGTATTGATGTTCAAAGTCTTTACACGGTGATCCCTCATGATATGGGCGTGGCGGCTGCCGGCAAATATCTTGCGGGTCATCCAGATTACCATGGTCCAGATTTGAAACTTGTTCTAGAATTACTGCGGATGGTATTAACAAAAAACTTTTTCTATTATGATGGTCGTTTTTTCCTCCAGGGCAGGGGATGTGCCATGGGTTCTAGTGTGGCCCCTGCCTACTCTAATATATTCATGTTCGAAGTAGAACAGGATATTTTCTTTACAGATGCCCATATTGCAGCTAATATTGCCCTTTACTATCGTTATATCGACGATATTTTATTATTCTGGAGAGGTTCTAAAGATAACCTTATTGGGATCATCGATCAACATAATACTAAATCTCATCCTATCAAATTAACGTATACCATGAGTAATATTTCAATTAACTTTCTGGATGTTGAAATTTCACTAACTGAGGGTAGAATTAACACAGCATTGTACTCTAAACCCACTGACAGGAACAACTTATTGCAATATAGTAGCTTTCATCCTAAACCATTAAAACGTGGCCTTCCCTATTCCCAACTACTAAGGATTAAGAGAATTACATCTGATCCTATTGTAGCAGAAAGACAAATGGATACCATGATAGAAAAATTTAAGCAAAGAGGATATCATTCTAATTTTTTGGAACAAACTAAACAAAAAGTATTACAATTAGATCACAATACTTTATTACAATATAATCGTAAGACAGGCAATGCATCCAGGATCCCTTGGGTATGTCAATTTAATCCTGCTAGTTCAGGAATTAATAGTATATCCAAGAACCTATGGCCGATTATAAAAACCGATCCTGAATTGGGATTAAGTGATTCAACTTTGATGCCCTGCTATACTAGAGGTAGGAACCTTCGTGATATATTAGTTAAATCTGATATTACACGCATACCTAGTAACAAAACAACTTTTCTAACGTCAAAGAAAGGATGCATTAAATGCACTTGTACCACCTGTCAATACATGATTCCGGGTGACACTTTTCAACATCCCCATTCGGGACGTACATTATTTATACGCCAGCGATTGACTTGTTGTTCTAAATTTGTTATCTATCAACTGCTTTGTCCCTGTGGGCTGTCATATATCGGGAAAACAGAACGTATGTTCAAAGAACGTATGGCAGCTCACAGGTCATCCATCAGAGCATCTCTCCTTAGTGGCAATAGCGACCAGCCTGTTGCACATCATTTCTGCCAGGCTCATCACCCCCTTACCACTTTGAAATATAGGATGATTGACCAGGTTCCATTATCTGTCCGCGGCGGTAATAGGTCACTTAAGCTGCTTCAACTAGAAACTCGCTGGATCTTTCGCCTGGGTACTCTTGTTCCCAAGGGACTTAATGAGCAATTAGGACTCAGTAATTTTCTATAATCTTTTGCACCTATTATCTTTGTGTATGTTATTATTAATCTAATTGGTCTTTATATTGCAATCGCTTTTTATATTGTTGTTTACTTTATAATTATTGGCCATATATAATATTATTCCATGGCTTTATGTCCCTGACATGATCATTTATTCTATCTATATACATGCGCTTTGTTCTTATTACCCATACTTTTTTGTTGTGTTGGTTTATTTTTGTTTTTTTGTATCTATGGTGATGGTAGCACTTTGATGACGCATCTGTTGATGACGTCATCCTTTGTGCGCCGATTGAACGGGCGTGTGGTCCCGTTTCCGGCGTTCACTTCACGGGGTTATTTAAGGTAAGATGTAATTGTTTGTCTTTAGCCTGACGAAAATGCCACAATAAACGGCATTGAAACGTTGCCTTTTTCACATATGCTGCATAAGAGTTCTTCATTTCTAAGACGCCTGGAGTGCTGCACCACTTTCTCTATACGTTGTGTATCTTACCTTGTGCGGGCACCCGACGCTGCTGTATGTCATAAGGGAGTGCCGGACCTTCCGCTGTATATATATATATATATGTGTGCGTTATGTGCGTCAGTGTATGTGTATTGTGGATTCGCATTTGTGTGCATTGGATTGCACCAACACAAAGTAGCATCCTAGTAACACGTCATCAGACTATAGATGACTATATCATCAGATAATAATTGTAAAGCGATCATATCCAATTATTTGACTTTGACAGTCCACCCTTTGATAGCAAACATAAAACTATCACATTCTATTCTTAAACTATTTAGTCATGCATAATAAATTATCTAATGTTCTATACGGTATGACACAATTCGGTCATTGAACCGTCAATAGTGCGCCTCAGGAAAGGGTAAAACAACCCTTATACACACTCAGCGGATCTATAGGGGACCATTGGTAGGATATGGGACCTCATCGAACCTATAAAGGAAGTTTTGGGGGGAAATTGAGACTACATTATCTATGATGTTTAACGGAACATTTACAATATATTTTATTATACATGACCAAGCCTATTCACATGTTATTATCTGATGGTACCTTCAATTTCAGGATTGTAATGCAGTTCTTTATCAACCATAGTACCTATACCACCACCACTCACCACCATTATGATTTCATTGTCACTGTTTACCTTGGTGGTACGTTTTCCACACTTCAATACAGTAGGAACACATCTGACACATAAACCAATTACTAAAATGACCACAAGTATAAGAATAAGGAGCTTACCTACACTAGAAATTATTTCCTGGGTCCACTGCCCTAGACCGGAGAACCATTTTATAGGGTTTAGCCATGAGAACCATTCCTCTACCATTCCTCTACCTTTACCTCAGTCTTGTACTTGTCCTACCAAAATTCCCATTTCAGTTGTAGGATTTCATCCATTCTCCGGTCAATCACCTCTTTGGGGTAAATAGTATTATTGGTGATGTATGTGCAACACTTGACACCAAATTGGGGGCCAAAGTCACACAATATCCACCAGTAATAGATGTCAGGTAGTTTAACACTAGCCTATGTTGTACCAATTCCTTTTTATAAGCCTGTAGCTCCTTACCCGTATACCTGAAAGTGTCATCATACATCTCGGTGATATTGTCTATTAATTTAGCCAGGTCTTGGATGTATCTAAAATTTAAAGTTCCCCGAGTGATCCTGGTGGGATCTAATGCTACCATAATATGGAAGCCAGTGGTTTCACTAATCAACTGTGTGGCAATATGTTCTTCACCAGGGATCATATATCTTTTGTCACAATGTTCATACTGCGTGTGTATGTATGGAGGTGGTGCGGTTTTATGGATACCAATCATTTCATCATGTGTAAGGGTCATTACCTCTGGGACCAATTTACCTATAAAACATAAACCCTTGGAACTCAGAGATAACCAAGAATATGCCCTTCTTCCACAAACATAGTATGCATTATCTGGAAGGACATATGGAATATTACAATCCTGCACAATATCTCATAAAGTTTTAACAAAACTACCTATGCCTATTGTCCTCATCTGTTCAAGACACGTTTCAGCCTGAATAATATTTTTACAATAACCCATAGGAACTTTTCCAATAGATACCACATACGGGGCCTGCTTCAGATCCGGATGCTCTGACAGAGCGCTCGCCCTGAATCAGGGCCATCCTTCTTCTTTTCAGAGCAGCCTCCTGGCCGCTCGCATAGCTGTGGGTGACCACCTACAGCTATAGCGAGCGGCCAGGAAGATGGTCGCGATGGTCAAGACCATCGCGACCATCGGGCTTGCAACGAGACCCTTGTGGTAGGGTCTCATTGCTGCAAGCCCGAGTGCTTTCGGCTCTAACAGAGCCGAAAGCACTCCCACTGACATCACTAATGATGTCAGTGGTGCTGGCCCCAGACGGTAGGCGTTCCCATTGGAATGCCTCCGTCTGGGCAGCCATGCCCCCAGCCCGCCCACCAAAGGGGGCGTGCCGTCACTCAACATCGACAGCACGCCCCCTTTGGTAAGAGGCCCAGAGAGACGGATTGCCCGTTGCAATCCGGGTCTCGCGCATGCGCACAACGGAGCCGGCTCCATCGTGCACATGCGCACTTGGCCACCATTGACCCACTTGTGAGCGTATAGCGCTCGCGAGCGGGTCTGAATCAGGCCTCAGTTTGTTCCTATGTCCTCGTCTCTGGTGTTCATCACTGATGGGGTGGCGAGCCATTGTCTGATCCAATAAGTCTGCTTCCCAATTCTCCAGTCTTTCTATGTATGAAATGTTCAGACACAGCAAAGACCGATTTATGGAGTATTGGTGGAGTTTAAAATAGGGGACCTCGTGATGTTATACTTCCCTTCTATGGACTTCCCTCCCCATAATTCAAGGACCTCAGAGAAATTTAATGGGAACGCTACTAATCCTACATTATGTTGTCCCTGAGGCACATGAGTGCATACCCAACATTCAGTCTGGTTTAAGACCTTACCCACTAAGGAATGGTAATCCTCTAAAGGATGCCCACCCAAATACAGATTACTCTTGGACTGGCATCGTTGGATGCATTTCTCATCAACTAGGGACCCACAGTACTCACAGATACAATATTCCTCAAACAATACCCCCTCACACTGTCTCCGAGTTCCCTGGCTAACAGATCTCTTAACAATCCCTGAACTGAGTTTGACCATAGGTTGCCCTGATCGTTCTATTGCTCTCTCCTCCAACTTCACTCTATTGACATCACTATCAGCCTCCCTCTCCGTCATCTATTCTCCATCACAGAAATAGGAAATTCTGAAACAAATAAGAATGAGAATAACCCTGGAACAAGAAAAAGAAACAGATCGCCATTCCATTGCTGGAATAGTAGTCTGTACACGTCTCTGGCTCAGGTGTTTTCACTGCAGTCTTTAGTTCTCCCGGAACAGGCTCACAATCGACAGGTCCACGTTGTCTGTCTAGACTTTGCCTTGTACCTCCTTTGAGTGGTTGACCTTTCTGCAGTGAGTGGAAAGGACCTAGGTATCTGTTTCTGCTACCTTCCAAGATGTGGTACTTGTCATCAACACCTGGTAAGAAACTTCCCACTGATCTGTCAAACAACATGAGCGTAAGAAATTTCAGATCATAACATATTCTCCAGGTTCAACATCATGACAGTTTGTTTCTGGCATACCAGGTAATAACATTTTCAGTTTCTGTTGCTTCAACTATCTACTCATTTTTATAAAATATTGCACAGTAACCTCATTATTACACTTCAAATCATTCTGTGGACTTATAATCAGATGAGGTTGCCTTCCAAACAATATATCACAGGGGGACAGATTAAGAGGAGGTCTGGGAGTGGTTCTGATGCTATGGAGGACAAGCGGTAAGGCTTCTGGCCATCCTGATCCAGTTTCAGTCATGATCTTACTCAGTTTATTCTTAATAGTACTGGCTTGCGGTCGGTAGGGGGTGTGAAGTCTACTATTGATTCCCATAAGCTTACACATGTTCTGGAAAACATCACCAGTGAAATGAGTACCCCTATCTCTTTCTATGATTCTAGGGATACCGTATCTGCAAACAAACTCCTGAACAATCTTCTTAGCAGTAAAAACAGCAGTATTAGTGGCAGCTGTATATGCCTCTACCCAATTAGAAAATACATCAGTATAAACTAATACATACTTGAGATTCCTGCAAGGTGGTAATTGGATGAAGTCAATTTGTATTACCTGAAAAGGTCCATCTGTCAGAGGGATATGGGATGGCTCAGTTGGTATTGTCTTCCCAACATTTTTCCTCAAACAAGTCAAACAGGACTTTCTTTCCAGCTTGAGAAGAAAAGCCAGGTGCACACCAATATTGTCTGACCAACTTGCACATACCTTCTTTTCCCAGGTGAGTCAGACCACGCACTGCCTCAGCCAGGCTTGGGTAATATGCCCTGGGAGCAACAGGCCTACCTTGTCCATCTCTCCAGAGTCCAGAGGACTTCTGATCACATCCCTTCGATCTCCAGACTGCCTTTTCCTGTAGGGAACACAAATCTTGCATTTCAATTAATTTCTGTGTGTCTATTGTCTGGAAGACCATCACTTTGTTAGTTGGTATTTTTACATTTGCTCTGTTATTGCCCATCAACACTGGGTCTTCCTCACATGTGTGGGCTTTACATTTAATGACAGCTACTGCTTTTGGTAACTGAATTGCTGTCAGAAGTCCTTTTATGTGTTGTGAATGTGCTACTGATGTGCCTGCTGGTGTCATAAAGTTCCTAAGACGCCAAAGAGCCCCAAAATCATGTACTACCCCGAAGGTGTACCTAGAGTCAGTGTATATATTATCTGATTTACCTTCTGCCTGCTCACACGCTCTCCTTAATGCCACCAGTTCAGCCACCTGGGCTGAGTGAGATGGACCAAGTGGTTCAGCTTCTACAACATCCTCATCATTTCCAACAGCATAACCTGTGCATAATTCTCCTGTGTCTGTCTGTCTATGACAACTCCCATCTGTGTAAAATGTCAAATCTACATCTTCTAATGGTGTGTCATGTATTTCTGGTCTTGCAGTAAAGGTCTGATTCAAATATTCCATACAATCATGTGTGTCAGTATACCTGCAAAACTCACCTCCAACCAGAAACTCACCTTCTTCCACCCTTTGTGCATCTCGAGGCACATATGGTAAGTATGTTGCTGGATTTAACGTATTGCACCGTATTGATGGAATCAAAACATATACAGTAGATCACATCAAAAGAGAACCAATATATCCTTTAGTATCATTAGATTCTTGTATAAATCTCTCAAAAGACAAAAGTCCTTATCAGAGAACAGTATCTTTGTTAAGAGTAAGAGATCACATTATACTTTAACAACAGGCTAAATAGCCTAATGGTTCAACAACCTCAGGGACCTGTGTTCGAATCCCAGGCTCTCAGTGTTAATTTTTATCAAGTCAATAAATAAATTATCAGCTTATTTTATCCAAAAAACCTTTTTAAAAAAGGCAAACATATGTAACTAGAGAACTGTGTAAAATTGCTCAAAAATAGAACATATAATCAGAGGACCATCTAATGATTGTAAATGCTCTAAAGACTATGGGCCTGATTCAGAGCCGCTCGTTAACAGCAGTACGCTCGTTGCATTCCGATGTTGAGAAAGCGCGCATGCGTCGGTGTAACACTGCGCATGTGCGTACGGCATATTGCGAGCTTTTTTTGTCTCGTTCGTCAAATAGCGTACAGGAAGTGACATGTCAAATGTGATTGACAGAACAGGGCATTTTTGGGCGTTGACGGGGGTGGAGATGGAAAAACGCAGGTGTGGCAAGGCGTTTTTGGGGCGTACATACATTATCAGATGCGAACGTCAAATGTGTTCGTACCAACTCATACGTCACTGGATGATCCTCTTTACATTCAAAATGCTTGCACAGCTTAGGGTCTGGATTACTCGACCACATTAGCGATGGCCTTCTCCTCCGTCCCGGCACTCCACGATGTTGCATCGATTAATCACGGCTTGTCAGAAAAACAATTAGTGGTGTATTGAAATCCGGCTTGGACTGTGTTTTGAAATCAGTTTTTTGGGTTAGCACAAAACCGTGCGCAGGTGGAAATCATAGCTGCTAATGTCAGGATTACACAATCAATTAGCGTACATTTGTGGGTGTTTTGTTTTGGGTTGATATTTGATTTTTGGGCTATTGTAACAATAATGTCATCATGTTTGTGTGTTTTTTTCCATTTTGCTTTTGCCTGGAGAATTTGCATCCTTATCTAAATTTTAAAACGTTCCTTAAAGACCCCCTTTTTTTTTTTTCTTGTAAAATTTTGGGGGAGCTCGTTTTTGCCTTGTGGGCCAGGATTAAATGTAAACCATTTCTACAATAATGTCAGAATACAATGTCGAACATTTTTTTCAAATTTATTGCAAAATAAAAACATTTTCATGCACATTTTTGGCCCAAACATTTTTTGCAGTGTTCTTCCAAAAAATTTGTTTAATTGTGCAAACATAAAAGGTATGGAAACTTAAAGCTAAAAATTAAAAACAATTCACAAGAAAGGAGAGGGAAGTTTTGGCCAGAAAGGAATATGGGGCAAGCACAGAAGGAGTGTGGGAAAAGTAGCCAGTGCTGTCAACGTTTTTTCCCCCGTTTGGCAGGGGGAGGGAGGGCGCCAGACCGGGTCCGGGATGTCATCGGGCTGGCCCGTCCAGAGGCAGATGTTGTGGCCTCTGGACTAGGCACAGGGCTAGGCACATTTGGAGGATTGGCTGATGTTGTGCCAGAGGTGGAGGATCCTGATGTTCCGGCAGGAAGGGAGGTCGGCTCCACCATGTGCTGGCGAACGAGCTGCTCCAGGGCATTGGCGATGCAGATGTTGGCCCTGGTATTTTCCGCCAGGGCCTGACCAATGGTCACGTTGGCCGCAGCATTTTGCTCCAGGGCCTCAGCCACCCGTACCAGACTGGCGTCCATCCTCTGCAGAATCTCCGTATGGAAATCCGATTTGAAATTGAGTTCTGTGAGGAGGGCCACTGCCTGCGAGGGGGATTGCCCTGGACTGGCTTCTGCAGGGTCCTCAGCCGGATGTACTGGTTCCTCCCCTGCAGAGCCAGCAGAAATTCTGTGGCCAAGGCTCCCCTCTGGAGCAGACTCATCCGCCTGTGTCTCTGTTGGAAAAATGAGAAAAGAGTCACATTAGAATCTACATATTGGCACAATAACATTTCAGAGTTGGTGACATCACAATATTTACCTTGGACAACATGAGGAGCCGCAAAGTCTGGCATGTCCGTATCCATGTTGGACACGCCAAACACCTCCACAGCCTGCACACACCCCTGTGCCAGCTCTTCTAAATCATTCAACTCCAATGACACAGGGGTGGGTCCCCCACCTGTACCCCTAGCATGCGTAGCCCTGTCCGCCAGTTTTTACTTCAGGCGATATTTGAAGTCGGCCCATCTGTGGGTGAAATTGGAACCATTATCCTTTTGTTTTAAATGGGTTTTGGTTTTAGGGGGTCAAGTTTTTACTTACCGCCGTTTGAAATCCCGGGCTAGACGGACATAATCATCCACCCTATTGACAGCACTGGCTACCTCCTCCCACATTCTCCACTTCTGGCTTGCACTCATATTCCTGTCTGCCTGTGGCAGGATGTCCACACACTTCTGAACCAAAACCTCCATCTCCTTTCTTGTGAATTGTGGCTGCCTTTTCTTTTTGCCAGCTTTGGCCGGAATACTGGGCCCAGCAGCCTCTTCCATGTCATCCTCCTCACCTATTTGTTTAAATGTTGAGAATTGTAAGCTTCACAACTTGCACTATATTATGTTTCAAATTAATCATTGTTTTGAAATGCCTGAAATACTTACCGGCAGACTGTTGGCCATTGTTTCCCTGGTCTGTAGCCATGTCTTATCTCCAAACAAGAAATACACCAGAACGTTTTTTTTGGCTCGTGACGTATTTATACATGCGTCCTTATTTTTCGGCCGCATCATTGATTGTGCGTTCCTATGATCCCTCCTTAATTTGTGCGGGAAACTAAACACTATTTATGGCTTGGGGCGTCTCGAGTCGAGGTGGCGGTTGTTGGAGGTTACGTTGGTCGGAGTGGATTGTTGGTGGGTTTTGGATTTGGCGTTGGTGGGAGTTGTTTTTGGTTTGTCTTTTTATTTATTTTTTTTCCGTTCGCTTTTTTTCTGGTGGTTTTTTTTTTTGGCGTGTATTTATTTGGTAAGTTTTTGGCCGTCTAACTTTTGTTCAATTTGTGTCTCCTTCTTTTCCAGAATTTTGGCTCGTTAATGTTTCCAATTTTCGCCTTTGTTAGGTTTCTTTTGGCTCTGCCCCAACGACCTTTTGATCCGGAGACTTATATATTATCTATTGGTAAGTTTTTTTTTTCACTTGGTTATTAAATGTTCATGTTTGTATTTACGCAACTTTGTTTGACCTTACACTTTTAACCTTTGGTTTTGTTAGTCAGAAATGTATGAAATAATTTGTGTTTTTCTATCTGCGTATTTTTGGACTTGTATTTGCGAATTAATTAGCGCATTTTTAAATGCTTATTTAGACCCATTAAATTGGTTGTGTTTTCCCTTTAGCATTTGTTTAAGACATTTGGGCCCAAATTGAGGTAGTCTGCGCACTGTCGTTTTGCTATTTGCCCAAATGTGTGTTTCTCCCCTTTTATGTTTTGTCTTGCACCCAATTTAGATTCCAAAATGCCCACCCTAAATTGTTGCATTTTTATATTGTGATTATTTATAGGTTGGGCCTATCATGACAATACCCTGGCATGTAAGCATCATTGGATTGTATCATCAAGCTAAGTAAAATTCCTTTTTTGGGGGGGAAAAAAGCCTTACATTCAAATCTTGCCATTTCAGGTTGATCTTGGTCGGATTGTTCTGGCCATGCTCCCGGAAGCTGACCAACCTCAATCTCGTCCCAGGCGTAGGCATCGAAGGCGTGCAAGGCCCCAGATATATCGAACATGTGTCACCCTTTTTGGAATGCCCGATGATGAGGTGTTAAGACGCTACCGTCTTCCGCCCAAAATCATCATAGACACTCTCTCATTAATAGAGTGATCTTGAGCGGCAAATTGACAGTCCTACAGCAATACCACCACTTACGCAATTTATGGCGGTGTTACATTTCTGTGCCTCAGGATCGTTTCAAACAACGGTGGGAATAGTGGCGGGAATCTCCCAATCCTCCTTTTCCCGGACCCTGAGGGCAGTGATGGAGGCACTTTTCAAGCACCTCCATCATTTTATTAAAATGCCTTTGGATATGGGTGCCCTTAGTGTGGCCAAGGCCATTTTTTACCAAATAGCTGGCTTCCCACACATCATAGGGGTTGTGGATGGTACTCACATACCACTTCAGCCTCCAGCACGTCTGGAGGCCATATTTCACAACCGTAAACACTATCACTCCCTGAATGTAATGGTGGTATGTGATGCCTCCCTCCAGATCCTGTCCCTGAATGCAAAATTACCCGGAAGTGCACATGACTCATTCGTCATCCGGCAATCAGGGATATGGCACAAATTAAACAACCTACAAGCTGGTGATGCGTGGCTTCTGGGTAAGTGGAGACCTTTAGTACATAACAATGTTAAGCTTGATACACAGTGATCCTGATGTTGTCAATTCTTTTTCACAGGAGACAATGGCTACCCTTGCACGCCCTGGCTGCTCACTCCTTATTTGGCTCCCACACCAGGGCCCCAAAGTAATTTTAATGCCACACTTACAGCCACCAGGCAAGTGGTGGAGCACTGTATCGGCCTTTTAAAAGGCAGATTCAGATGCCTCCACCACTCTGGTGGCAAGCTCATGTATTTGCCGGATATGGTTTCGAAAATTGTGGTCCTGTGTGGGATATTTCACAACATTGCCATAAGGAGTGGTGTCCCAATGCAGCCAGAGGATGCCTTACCTGAGGATTGCCCCCCCGAGGTTGGTCGGAGGTCAGTATGTGGGGGGGCCATACGCGATGATGTGGTGGCCAGATATTTTAGGTAATTATTGGCAACACAACAGTGTTTAGACACAATGTGGTAAGGATTTTTTGAGAACATCTAATTATTTTCTTTTTTTTTCACCATCTTCTGTTTGATTTCATAATATTTGGGACTCCAACGATGACTACTTCCTGCTACCCTAAAAAATCCTTCATGGGGACACATTGGTAATATATTCTGGAACCCATATTGCAACGCAACATTTGTGGAATCATGTTGGCATGGTCCTTCGTCAACCAGTTCTTTATTTTCAAATGTTGTTGTATGGGTTGTATTTTTGTTTATCACTGTGTGTATTGTTTGTGAGTGAACACTTTGTTATTTTAGTTATGTTGTGAATAAATGTTTTGATTGTGTAATTTTGGTAATTTTATTGCCCATTACAAGCAAGTGTAACCAGGTTCACCCACGTTAAAATTTACTAAGGGGTAATCCTGTAATGATACAAGTTGTGCTAAAATTTAAGATGTTTTCGGGGTCAAAACCAACACCAAAAGGAATCCTGTACAATCAGTTGGCTTTGTAATCTCGGCCTAAGCAGGTTGCCCCCCAAATTGGAACCTGTAAAATGTAGTAATATATAAATTGTCAAACACAAAAAAAGGCCAATCAGATTGTTACTGTTAGGTGTTTCTTGTGCCTGTTTTCCTACAAAATACAACACACAATCTTAGTGACAATAATTGCAAATACTTGCTGGAAGAGTCTACTTATGTCAGTGTAAACAATCTCAGATTTGGAAACAAGGAATGAGACAGAACGTTAAGATTAATTTTTTAATTTAGAAAACTATTTTTAAATGAAAACAAAAAATTAGGGATGCAGGATGACCGACATATGGTCAAGGACCACCAGCAGCCCGATGACGTAGGCACGCATCCGTTCGACACATCCGGCTAAGTCCGCCATACGCCTCTGTTCCTCTGTGGGTTAGAAAAGTGTGGGGATTAATACATCAATAATGAAACCACATTAAAAAACAAGCCAAACAAAGCTAACCAAAAATGACAATATTGTGACCAAAAGCAGAATTACCCCAAAAATACCAAGGCCCCAAAAATGGTCCCCCCAAAAATTACAAGTAAAAAAATCAGATTCTGACAGGTGTGATATGTGTATGGGGAAATCAGCAGTAAAAGGTAAAGACAAACAGAAATCTACAACAAATTCTCACAAACCACACAAAAAAAGGCACAGACACAGGATTACATACAAACAGTTTTTTCTAAAAACTAAAAAAAACAAAAAACATACCGTTCAAAATAACGCCTGCTCCAGAAGCCACTCCCTCGTCCTCCTCGGAGGTGCCTACATTCCCCAACAAGGTTGGCGGGGTGATTTGGGATTCAGGGGAGGGGGTAGTTACAAGAGGGGTGGTTGGAGGAGAGGGGGAATTGGGATGGAGGGGAAGGAGCCCCGAAACATCCTCCACAGGGTCTGTGCAGGCTGGGGAGGAGGGGGAAATACGGGAATTTTGGGGTGTTGAGGTTTGGCTTGGGGTTGGGGAGAGGGGCCGAGAGCGCCGTCTTTGACGCCAATGACGCCGTAGTCTTCGCTCTGCCCCTAACAGATGGGAAACAAATTGTGGTTATTTTCAACCCAGACCTAGTTAAACACTAATTTTTGACAACACAAATATGTAAACATGGCCATGCAGATATGAGTACAATGAATAAATAGGCCATACATGAAAACATGGGCATGCACATATGAGTACAATGAATAAATAGGCCATACATGAAAACATGGCCATGCACATATGAGTACAATGAATAAATAGGCCATACATTTAAAACATGGCCATGCACATATGAGTACAATGAATAAATAGGACATACATGAAAACATGGCCATGCACATATGAGTACAATGAAATAGGCCATACATGAAAACATGGCCATGCACATATGAGTACAATGAATAAATAGGACATACATGAAAACATGTACCTGCACATATGAGTACAAAGATAAACATGAAAACCACAGTCACAAAAACTTACTTTCCGCGATCTGCATGCGAAAGCATGCCAGCAAGCGGGGCGTCCGCCGTTGCAGGTCGGACCACCTGCGCTCCAGCTGGCCGATCTGGCGGCGTGAGCTGAAGGAACGCAGGCGGCCACGTACCTCCGCATATGCGGAATGCTTTTCTCTATTGGTGATGGGTGGAGGCTGGCTGGTGATCCGCCTGTCCATGACCTCGGTTAACACCAGCAGCTCGCGCCTGGTGAATGCCGAGGCTCTCATGATGGCAATGGTGTATTTGCTAAAAATAATTTTTAATAAAGACCCGAAAATAAATTTGATTGGCTAATGTATTTGGGTAATTAACAGGACCAATTCTATTGGTTAGTGTATGAGTCATGTGTTCGACAGGGCCACAAATCTCTTGAGAGTTATGATAGGCTTGATGCAGTGACATGCGTAAGCAAATTTAAATAAAGAAATGAACCCAGGAAAATATGCGTGGTTAAAAACAATTAAAACAAATGTTTAATTGGCTCTAACATGTATTTTGACAAAGAAAAGCGAATGTTTAAGCCGTACGTATTCTGCGGGTAAACACAAACACGGACAAGAGTAAAGTTTATTGCATTGTCCAAAAAAAACAAAAAAAACAATTAAGATAATTGATATATTGATTGGCATGATACGATTGATGGAGGTAGGCAGAATAAAGGAGCAGGTAATCGGAATCTGACAGACCCACTTCCGGTTTGTACTTGTGCGTGCGTTCCCTTCAAGCCACTTTGGGGATGTACGCTTGCTATTTGGCACGCTCGTTAGTTAGAGGAGGGGTCGGTAGAGTTTGGGGAGGATGTTTAGCTGCGTTCGAAAATACGAGCGAGTGCTTGAATTTACATATGTGTGTACGTACGGCGAACGTACGAACGGCCACTTGCGTCCGGGTCTGAATGAGGGCCTATATTAGATGGATTACAGCCTATATCAACCACTACTAAGGAACATATGTACTTCTTCAAACGTTAAAAAGGTATAGGGAATTCAATAGTATCAAACCATAAATCAGATGAAAACCTATTACAATAATAATGGTTCAGAAATGTAGTGATCCTAGACATCTTATCTATTGCAAGACAGTGGTCTAGAGAATCAACAACAGCCCAAGAAAAAATATATATTAATCATTGGTATCTTGATATTAACCATTAATCTCCTATGTTATTCAACTCATTGCTATCATTTAACCCCTCTGGGTATAGAGTACCCAAGGAGAAGATCCAAAACGCCTCTCTTTTACAAAGAAAATTGAAGCGATCTCCACCTCTCCCTGTAGGTTTCACATGTTCTATCCCCTGTAGACTTAGAACTTTAACCTCTCCTCCATGCTTGTTCTTAACATGTGAGGATAAGCTATGTGATATAACACCTTTCAAAACATTTCGGCGGTGTTCCATGAATCGTAAGTGGAGCAACCGGGTCGTCCTACCCACATATTGAACTCCACAAATACACAAAATAACATACACAACATATGTAGTCCGACAATTGATATTTTCATGAATCTCAAAGGTTTGACCATTAGAATGAGATTTGATAAATGTACTTTTATCACTCATAAATTGACAGGTAATGCATCCTATCTTTTTACATCTATAGTTCCCCTTTGTTGGAAGATAGCTATCTGGCCAGGTTATCTTATTTGCTCCCCTGATTGTTAATGGATTCGCCTTAAAATGGCTAGGAGCTAAATGTCTCGGTAAATTCCTTGCTTTTTTCAAAATACTGCAAGGTTTCTCCTTAATACATGTTGACAGGATTCCATCTGTTTTCAAAATGGGGAAATTCCTGGTAACCACCCTTTTGATGTCACTAGAGAAAACATTATATTTCGAAATGAACTTCAAATCTAATGTATCCTTCAAAGAATTCTCTTTCTCCCTGGGATTATTCATATGTAGTAATGAACCGCTATCTCTGTTTAGGGCTGATTCAAAAGCTTCTCTCAAAATCCCCATGGGATACCCCTGTGACGTGAAAGATGTCATAAGTTCAGCTGCTTGTACAGTATATGGAATTGTTCAAGCTCAGAGCAATTGCGCCTAAGTCTATAATATTGGCTTTTTGGGATATTAGCCAACCAAGGACGAAAATGACAGCTACGGAAATTAAGGGCCTAATCCTACGCTCGCAAGCGGGTCCATGGTGCCCTAATGCGCATGCGCACGACAGATTGAGCTCCGTCGTGCGCATGCGTGAGACCCGGCTCCGGGTCTCGCACCAAAGAGGGCGTGCTGTCGATGGTGACTGACAGCACGCCCCCTTTGGTGGGCGTGCCGGAGGCGTGGCAGCCAGATGGAGGCATTCCTATGGGAATGCCTACCGTCTGAGTCCGGCCCCACTGACATCAGTAGTGATGTCAGTGGGAGTGATTTTGGCTCTGATAGAGCCAAAATCACTCCTGGGCTTGCGGCAGCGAGACCCTACCGCGGGGTCTCGTCGCAAGCCCGATGGTCGCGATGGACTTGACCATCGTGACCATCATCATGGACGCTCGCTATAGCTGTAGGTGGTAACCCACAGCTATGCGAGCATCCAAGAGGCCGCTCCATTTTTAGGTAGGAGGGCAGTGATTCAGAGCGAGCGCTCTGGTCAGAGCGTCCGGCTCTGAATCAGGCCCACAGGTCACTCTTACAATCGACCTCTTTTTGAAAAGTGGATATGGTTATGGCATTATTCTTAATCATGAGGGCGATATCCAAAAACGTAAGGGTGGTTTTGTGTGCACACCCAGTTAATTTTAATCCAAAATCATTAGCGTTAAGGTTTTCAATAAATAAAGACGGAAGATGTGAATCACCATTAAAAACCCAAACCAAATCATCTATTTACCGGCCATATAGCACCAGGTTCGCACCGAATGGAACATCCCAGATGAGTTGTTGCTCTAGATGGCCCATATATAGATTCACAAAACTCGGTGCGAACCTGGTGCCCATCACCTGTAAATATTATTTACCGTCAAACGTGAAATAATTATGTGTTAAGATGAACTCAACAGAATCCAAAATAAACTGTTATCTAATATCACTCAGAGAGTCATCACATCTCAAATACCCCTCCAAGACAGACAAACCCTTCTTGTGAGGTATATTTAAGTACAGGGATTCTACGTCACAAGTAATGAATATATAATTCTCCCTCCACTGCACTTCCTTTATCATATTCAAAAAATGTGTGGAGTATCTGCTGTAAGATTTCAACTTATTCACATGTGCTTGTAAAAAAGAATCAACAAATGCAGATAAATTTGTGGTGAGGGATCCAACTGGAGTGATTTGTGTATTTTGGGCAAATGATTATACGTGGGTATAATAGGATGTGTGCTCAAAAGAAATGTGTATTCGGTCTTGGATATCGCCCCCTGTAGGAGAGCCATATCCAACTTTAACTTTATTTCTTTTAGGAAACCAATAGTTGGATCAAATGTTAAAGGTGTATGGAAATAATTATTATTGAGTTGACGGTATGCTTCCAAAACATAATCACTCTTGTTTTGAATTATTATACCGCCCCCCTTATCCGCTGCTCTGATTATAATTGATTCATAACTAGTCAGATTTTTCAAACCTCTTCTCTCGTTAGGATGTAAGTTATCCTGTCCATTTTTAGCATAATAAGCCTCAGAACAAATTTCTCTGAAATCATTGAGGGTTAACATATAAAAAGTCTCAATTGGCCCACTTTTATATTGCAAGGGGTAAAATTCTGATTTCATTTTAAATCTATTTAGACCACCGTCCTGTACAGCAAATATTTTCTCTGTTTCAGAATCATTTTCCTCTGCTAACTCCATTAGTATTTGTAAGCCAACCTTATCAGATGCATCCAGAACTAAAGGAACTCCCTCCTCCTCTTTTTTCTTAAGAGTTTTATTGGCAAAAAATCTCTTTCTGCACAGATCACAAGTAAACTTATTTAATTCGACAAACAATTCAAAGAAATTGTGGCGTGTGACCTCTATTTTGCGGAGCGCCATTTTGCGGCACGCTATTTTGCCACGTGTTCCCCTCGTGCAGCCACAGCTTTAAACAGTCATTGTAGTTTACTCTTTTCTTCAACGATTTGACTAAACATATGTTATTTCTTACATTACTTAATACCACCGAATCGAAACTGCCAACCTTGGGAAATGGTTTCATACATTCTGTGGTTATCTTGACCCATATGTCGCAGTACGCTGTAGCATACACGCCATACTTCATATTCATTATATACCTTGCCGAGCCAATCGGCCCATCCATGAGCTGCTCTTCCTCAACCATCCCTATTGACTGCTTAGCACCCATCTGGGACAACGCTTTCGCTTCTTTCACTAGGGACTTCGACGGTGGACGAATTCACAAGCTGCGTCCACTCATTTCCTCCCACTGTGCAAAACCGACCGATTAGGTGTGATTGTCAGCTTACACAATGAGGAGCAGAATATAGCCTATGCAATTATTCTGCCTTCTGGACAAATTCACAAGCTTTGTCTCTCAGCTTCCCACTTTGAGTACCGTCTCTGCCTGGCGATTAACACTTAACCTTGCCAGCGATTTACTCCCACACAACCCTAAGTCACAATCACAGTTTTATACGCAACTATGCGGTGTGTACGCAACCATGCAGTCCAATCGCATTGCCTATAGATACTCACTACCAATAAGATTTGTGATTACTATTGGGTGTGTCTGCCGAAAACCCCTTCGTTTTTGCCGAAAACAGAAATCCCTCTTTTCGCTGCCATTATACCTGCTGTGTATACCTACTAGGTAGTAGTTGTGCCTCGTCAGACACCTATCGTTTCTCTCCTGTCTCATTCCAACAATGCCAAAAAACCTTTCCTTTTCACATCACAAGCACACGTTCACATTCATATACCACCTTGTTTTCTGCGCAGAAAAATTGCTTTCCCAAGTGACAATACCTATTCAGAGGTTTTAACAAGTAATCACGCTATAAATACAACAAGACTACCAAAACAATTGTTTAAACATGTGGCAGCAATACAGGGAAGACGCATACGCTATGTGCGAATCACCTATTTCAGCGCAAAAGTGACAATAAAATAAACTGACTTTTCCCACATGTCCCTAGGTCCTAATCAGCGCTCCTTAAATTACACAAAAACGGATATTCGGTTTCACAACATAAAGTGCTAAACAGGCTTTGAACAGATTGGTTCTTACCAGTATATGACGAGTCCACACTTTGTTGAGGAACCGAAATCCGTACACTCTACGTAATTTCTGGTAGCGTGATATCAGTCGCGAGCCCCCATCTATGAATACCATTTAGTCGCTATTTAGCGCTACAAGTCGCTTAAGAAAGAATTGCTTTCCAGTCCAATCTTGTGGTTCCAAAGCACAAAAAGTTATTTATGTAAAAAGGGGCAACATGATGTAAGAGTTAACAATTAGAGTAAAAAGCAATAAGATAGCACAGCCGATACTTACGCGTGTGCACTGGTCCCAGTATACAGTCATCAGTCCTGAAGTCTGCGGTCACAAAGAAGATGTGTGTACACTGAGGTCAGGACACAGCAAATATACCTTACAGGTTTCTGAGTTAACAAAGGGACAAATTGACAGGTTCTCATTGGTTCTTGCTTCTGGTCAATCTGGTCATTGGTCAGTTCATACGGTGTCCTCAGGGGTATGGCTCAGTCTTCCAACGGTCACATTGTGTAGCTTCCCGCCGAACAACTGGTTAAAACTGGCTACAACACTGCATACTAGTAATAACATTCTATTCAATAACTCCCTATTATCCAAAACTAGTGGACGCATGATGCGACTTCTTTGCAGATAGAAATGGATGTCTGCAAATAAACAGGGATTTAGTATGATACCAAACATGACATGTCCACTGTATTCTGAACCTTATATCTCTTTTAAGTACATATCACATCATAATTATTAGATAACAATACCTTTAATAACTCTGGTTATTAACTACAATGTGTGGGAACCATTTTATATGTATGCATATGTGCGTCTGTGTATTGAAATAGCAAATATGTGTCTATATGTATGTGAATACGCATATGAGCGTCTATGTGTACGTATGTGAATATATTAGGGGTGTGCACCGGCCACTTTTCGTGTTTTGTGTTTTGGTTTTGGATCTGGATCTTTCTTCGTGTTTTGGATCTGGATTGGTTTTGCCAAAACCACCCTTCCGTGTTTTGGGTTCTGGGTTTTGTGTTTTGGATCTGTATTTTTTTTAAAAAAAACATAAAAACAGCTAAAATCACAGAATTTGTGGGGTTTTATGCTCCTATTCAATTATTAGCCTCAATAACCTTCATTTCCACTAATTTCCAGTCTATTCTGAACACCTCACACCTCACAATATTGTTTTTATGGCCAAAAGGTTGCACCGAGGTAGCTGGATGACTATGCTAAGCGACACGAGTGGGCGGCACAAACACGTGGCCCATCTAGGAGTGACACTGCAGTGGCAGACAGGATGGCAGTTTGAAAAACTAGGCCCCAAACAGTACATACTGCAAAGAAAAAAAAGAGGTGCAAGATGGAATTGTCCTTGGGCCCTCCCACCCACCCTTATGGTTGTATAAATAGGACATGCACACTTTAACAAACCAATCATTTCAGCGCCAGGGTCTGCCACATGACTGTGGCTGAAATGATTGGTTCGTTTCGGCCCCCACAAAACAAGCTGGCAATTAATGTGTCCCTGCACAAACTGGCTCTACGGAGGCAAGATGTCGTTCTCATCCTCCTCATCCACCGATTCCTTGGATAAAACAGGAAAAAGGGATTTAGGTGTCCCTGGACTGCTTACGGTCTTAGCCAAAGTTTCTGAACTTGACAGTAACTTTTTATGAATGCGCTGCAGGTGCCGTATAAGGGAGGATGTTCCTAGGTGGTTAACGTCCCTACCCCTACTTATTTCACCTTTACATATGGTACATATGGCAAGACAGTTGTTGTCCGGATTTGGATAGAAATATTGCCAGACCAAAGAGGTGGAATGTTTGGTCTTCTGCCCAGGCATGACTGTGATGGGCTTTTTCATCCCACGGACAACAACTGTCTCCCCCGGAGCCTGATTTAAACAAACCACATGACCATCAGAATTCTCCTCGCCAACTTCCTCCTCAGCGCCAGCTACACCAGTATCCTCATCCTGTTGTACTTCAACAGTGACATCTTCAATTTGCATATCAGCAAGTGGACTGTGGGTGCTCCTTTCAGCACTTGCAGGGGGCGTGCAAATGGTGGAAAGAGCCACCTCTTCCCGTCCAGTGCTGGGAAGTTCAGGCATCGCAACAGCCACCACACTTGGACTCTCCTTGGGGATTTGTGATATCTTCTTAGAACGCACAGTTCTTCGCTGTGCTTTTGCCAGCTTAACTGATTTGATTTTTTTAGCAGGAGGAAGGTTTCTATCGTCATGTGAAGCTGAACCACTAGTCATGAACATAGGGAAAGACCTTAGCCGTTCCTTGCCACTCCGTGTCATAAATGGCATATTGGCAAGTTTACGTTTCTCTTCAGATGATTTAAATGTTTTTTTTAAGGTCATTTTCCTGAACTTTGTCATTTGGGATTGTATGTGCCCTCTACTTTGACATTGGGCATTGGCCTTGGCAGACGACGTTGATGGCATGTTATCGTCTATGTCATGACTAGTGGCAGCAGCTACAGCACTAGGAGGAAGTGGTTCTTGATCTTTCCCTATTTTATTGTTATCGGAGAAAGTTTGGTCCTCCATTTATGTTATATTGATTTGATATATAAGTGCGGCTAAGGCGCACACAAACACAGAAAATATTTTTTTATTTTTGCTGGAGAGTAGTGCACTTTGTGGGTTACAACACCCTTTAAGAAATGAGCCAGCCGGTCCTTTACTTATGGGACACAGGCGCACGCTTGGCGCTGCTCCTTTGTTGATGCACGTGCAGCTACAGCCCACACAATTCACAAACACAGAAAATATTTTTTTATTTTGTTTGGAGTGCCCTTTGGGGGTTACAGCACCCTTTAGCGGTCAATCCAGCCGGCCCTTTATTTATGGAACACAGGCGCACGCTTGGCACTACTTTGTTGATGCACGTGCAGCTACTGCGCACACAATTCACAAACACAGAAAATATTTTTTTATTTGGTTTGGAGTGTACTTTGGGGGTTACAGCACCCTTTAACGGTCAAGCCAGCCGGCCCTTTACTTATGACACAGGCGCACGCTTGGCACTACTTTGTTGATGCATGTGCGGCTACTGCGCACACAATTCACAAACACAGAAAATATTTTTTTATTTGGTTTGGAGTGTACTTTGGGGGTTACAGCACCCTTTAACGGTCAAGCCAGCCGGCCCTTTACTTATGACACAGGCGCACGCTTGGCACTACTTTGTTGATGCACGTGTGGCTACTGCGCACACAATTCACAAACACAGAAAATATTTTTTTATTTGGTTTGGAATGTACTTTGGGGGTTACAGCACCCTTTAACGGTCAAGCCAGCCGGCCCTTTACCTATGACACAGGCGCACGCTTGGCACTACTTTGTTGATGCACGTGCGGCTACTGCGCACACAATTTACAAACACAGAAAATATTTTTTATTTGGTTTGGAGTGTACTTTGGGGGTTACAGCACCCTTTAACGGTCAAGCCAGCCGGCCCTTTACTTATGACACAGGCGCACGCTTGGCACTACTGTGTTGATGCACGTGCGGCTACTGCGCACACAATTCACAAACACAGAAAATATTTTTTTTTTTAGCACTTGGGGGGAGCACCCCTGACGGACAGAGCACCCCCTGGACAACACTACAGCACCCCTTTAGGACTGGGACACTGCACAGGACTTTGGAGTGGACACAGCCCCTATGGACAACTGACTGCAGAACACAGTCCAGCCAGCCCCTATGGACTTTGAAGTAGTGGACACAGCCCCTATTAACAACAGCAGCACAGCACAACACAGCCAGCCCCTATGGACTTTGAAGTAGTGGACACAGCCCCTATGGACAACAGCAGCACAGCACAACACTACTCTGCACTACACTACACTACACAGCCCAGCCAGCCCTAACTCCCACCCTCCCTCTTCACTGTCCACAGCCGAGTGAGAAAATGGCGCCGACGCGGGTACCTTATATAGGATCCAAAACCCGCGAGACCCGGAAGGCGGGATGATGACGTTTTGCCTCGATTTCAGATCCGAGTCAGGCGGGAAAAGTCGAGCCTGACTCAGATAGGCCTCGGATCGGGGGGGTTCGGATTTCAGAAATCCGAACCCGCTCACCCCTAGTATATATATATATATATGTGTGTGTGTGTTATGTGCGTCAGTGTATGTGTATTGTGGATTCGCATTTGTGCGCATTGGATTGCACCGATGCAAAGTAGCGTCCTAGTAACACGTCATCAGACTATAGACGACTATATCGTCAGATAATAATTGTAAAGCGATCATATCCAATTATTTGACTTTGACATACCTGATCCATGTCATTGGAGGCAGATTCTGATGCCCTAGATGCATCATCTCCAAGAGGGAGCTGTGAGGAGCTGGCTATGCCTGTGTCTGTGTATTCAGCAGCATCTGTCGCCATCTTGGATAAGTGCGGCGTCTCTCTCTGTCTTGCCGCTGGCAGTTTTGCTTACTCGGCATGAGAGGGAAATATTTCTCCATGCAGCGTCGGCAGACTCAGTAAGAGGGGGGATTAGGAGTGATCCTGTGTGGAGGCTTTAATAGCCTTGTAAAAGGTAATTCGGGCGTGAGGTAACGGAGCATCTTTCAGATGCTGCCGACCATGCTGCAGCCGGAACTGGAAGTACGCTTCTGTAGTTTATTAGTATTTTGAAAATTAATACTATGATAATATTTAAATTCTATAGAGAATAATTTAAATTTTCAATTATCTAACTTTTTCAGATATAGCTGTTGCCGCTTTTGTTATTTGTGTGTATCTAAAAAATGTGATATGATAGAAAAAAATCAGATTTTTCCATTGAATTCAGCATCTTTAAATAAGGTGAAAACACATTCACATGCCAAATGCAGAGAATTCTTTACATTTTGCTGAGTATAATTGAACTTCAGAGTAGCCCTATGATCGCGCAGAATAGCCTTGTGTGCTGAGATGCCAGAGCTATGTTATCTGTATACTGAAAATGGACATGTCACACCTGCATCTTTGCCACCACTCCCATTACCTCCACCAAATGGTGCCCGACTGATAATCACCCTGAGTGAAACTTGGCACTGTGAGCGAATACGCAGGGGCGGCGCTTCCATTAGGCAGCTGCCTATGGACGCCGGGACTAGAGGGGTGGCCCTATGAGGCTACCTGAGGCTGGTAGAGAAGTGAAGACAACCTTGGCAATGGCCGCAGTTCCAATCAACCGCTACTGCACTCGGTCTTTTTCCCTGATCTGGGCTGGCTGGTCACAATCACAACAGTGTTGACCCTGACAAATCTGTTGCATTGTGATTCAGCCTATCCCGCTCACCAGCTGTGTGATGCTGCCTTCACATGCCGTCCCTATTCCGGTGATGGCTAATTCCTAGACAAGGGGAGGGCTGTGCTGACAGCATCGCACTCCTGGTGAGCGGAGGAATGGGGGAAGGTGCTGCATCACAACACATGACAAACATGTCAGTGCCGTAACCAGCCAGCCCAGAGCAGGGGCATAGGGAGGGTGTAGCAACTGGAGCTTGTGCTCCGGATGCTAGCAGAGGTGAAGGACACCTATAGCATCAGGGGGTAGGAGGAAAGCTGGCTGCCAGACACCAGCGAGGGTGGTGCTGGTGTCTGAGATGCAGGCTGACCTGAGCTGCACAGAGGGGAAGGACTCGAGGAGTGAGGAACCGACCAGTGGGACTTCAGGACCTAATTTAGACACACTCGCTAGGATGCATTTGCTCGTAGCTGGCCGATTTTTGCATTGTGTGCATGCATATGCATCCCAGTGCGCGTGCGTGAACCAGTGCGAGAGATCGGAAAGCATTGTCTCGCTGCGCATAGACAGCCCAGCAGAGTGAGTGTTAGGAGAAGCTGTTTGTGGGTGGTAATAGGGGCAGGCCACTAGAAACGGGGGAGTGGAGGTGCGAACGCAGGCGTGCCTGAGCATCTTAACGCCGTTTCAGAGGCACGCATAATTAACAGGCAGCGTCATAGTACATGTCACTTGAGGCAGTGGCATCCCTCCCTGTGGTGTCACCCAGGGTGGGGAGGGATGCTGCATGCGCAGCGAAAAGAGGGTGTGGCCATGTGGGAAGGGGGAGTGTCCTCACGGCCAAACCCCCGTGTTCCCGTTAATACTGGGGGCAGGGGGGGTGCCAGAGGTGCAGACTGCCCTGTGTGCAGTGCCGGCTGACTCCCTCACAGTGTCAGGAGCCGAGTGCTGCACTTAATTGTACAGTGCAGCACCCGGCTCCTGTCACTGTGGGGGAGTCTGCACCTTGGCTTTCACCCCATGGTGGGTGATACCCAGGTGAGGGCCTCACCCCCCTTGTGATGCCACTGAAAGGGGGTACAAATGGAGCACAGAAAGGCAGTAGTGATTACAGACACAGGTTAAAGGGGTAGAGATAGAGGCATAGTAAGACAAAGAGGTACAGATAGACACAAGGGGGTATAAATTGAGGCAGAGAGGCAGTAGGGGGTACAGATAGAGGTACAGAGGCTACAGATAGAGGCAGAGAGAGGCAGAAGGGGGCACAGAGAGGCAGTCGGGGGTACCAATAGTAGTACAGCGAGGCAATAGGGGTTACAGATATACACACTTTCACTTTAGGGGCTACAAATTGAGTACTGGTGGTGGTGGAGGGGGGGCAGTAGCCTGAGGTTTAGTCTAGGGTGCCGGGAAACCTTGCACCAGCCACGCGACTATGGTAATTGACATTGATCCATGTACAGATTGATGATTATTGCTCAACAGTATAAACATCGGAATAGCTTAGATCTCTGAATCAGGTCCAGAGAGAGGCAATTTCAGTGGGCATTCATTGAGGTAACAGGGAGGTGGCTAGCCAGAGGCAGGCATGTTGCAATCAGCAACTACATGTTAAGATGGCAGCCAAGTTGAGATGGAGACATTGCACCTGCCATAGCTCTGGTGCAATCTCCGATGGTGTGTCTCATGGTACAGCTGTCACAGCTAATGTTGCACCAGTGGGAGTGGGCGTCTCTTCGGCATTAGAAAAAAGGCAGTCACGATGCGGCAAGACACACATCTCTGAATCAGGTCCTCGGCACTCTCACAGAATGAGATTGCTGTCACTCACAAAAAGGTGGAGCTGCTAATTCACAGATTTGTGTGCTTATTGGAATACACACATGCAGTCTATGCAACTTAAGGTCTGAGCAGCTATGTGGCACACCTATCCATATTTTATTGCTTTTTCCAGTTTGAGTGGTAGAGTTATAACAGTTTTCTGACATGTTAGATCATGTATAAGAAGCCATAACAGGACATGTTCAACCGTAATGTATTTTGTCTACGTAATTTCATAGTTTTTTAAAAGTTAATATATAGTACTTATGCTTTAAAATCTAGAAACAAAGAATTTAACAAACCACTTCAGCCCACCAGCTCTTCCCTCACATGCCACCCTCTGCACACCTGCATTTCCCTCACATGCCACCCTCTGCATATCTGCTTTCCCTCACACCCCATCCTCTGCCCATCAACTTTTCTTTAATATTATGGCGTACAGGGCAGTGATGATTGGATATGGGGGTGCAGGGCAGTGATGATTGGATATGGGGGTGCAGGGCAGTGATGATTGGATATGGGGGTGCAGGGCAGTGATGACAAAACACGATGCACGACAGTGAGGAAATTATATGAGAGATCATACTAGTGATAAAAGGATATTGGAGGTGCAGGGCAGCTATAACAGGATATTGGGGTGCAGGGCAGCTATAACAGGATATTGGGGTGCAGGGCAGCTATAACAGGATATTGGGGTGCAAGACAGCAATAAGAGGATCATGTCTGACAGGACATGCGGTGTACAGCATAATGATGGCATAACATTTGGATCTGCCACACATTGACGACAAGACATAGGGGGTGCAGAACGGAATGACAGTACATGGGGGTGCAGAATAGGTCAACAGTACATGGGGGTGCAGAATGTGAAGACAGGACATGGGGGTGCAGAATGTGAAGACAGGACATGGGGGTGCAGAATGGGAAGACAGGACATGGGGGTGCAGAATGAGAAGACAGGAAAAGGTGGGAATGCAGCTCAGTACATTTTTATTTGGTCTAATCTACTTAATTGAGTGTGACTTAGGGGCCTATTCATCAACACTAAAATAACGTTTTTAAGGACATTTTCCTTAAATAACGTTATTTTGGTATTCATGAACAGACTTAGCACAGGAGATATCACAGATATCTCCTTGCTAAGTTCCCCTGCGTTAATTTCCACACTCCCCATACATTAGTATGGGGATGTGGAAATTGTGGCATTCATCAAATTCCGAAAATTATGAATTTTCGGAATTTGATGCAGTTACTATTCGCCACTGTGAGGTGGCGAATAGAAGAATCGACTTACCTGTATCCGCGTGTGCAGGTCCCCCGAAGAGTCCCTCCGGCGCTCTGCTCCGTCCTCAGGCTCCGGAGGCTGGTCGGACATGTGTGCTCCCCAGCAGAGCACAAGAAAGTTTTTAAAAAAAAAAAAAGTTTTTTTTTTTTCTAATCTGTCATGTGGTCTGCTGGGAAACCACATGACAGACCAGCAGGACGGAGCCGGAGGCTGCTGCGCGGACAGGTAAGTCTGGGGGGGGGGAGGTGAGCGGAGGGGGAAATGGGAGGGGGTGGTCGGGGGGGGGACACACAAACTTAACGCATCTGTAGGCAGTTTACATCTGTTTACAGATGTAACAGCGCATGCGCAGCACTGTTTCCAGATGCGATAAGGTAGTGTAGGCAGGGAAAAGTATCTATTTCCCGAAAAGCTATCATCGCAAAAATGACAGCTTTTCGGGATAGATACTTATGGAGAGGTGGAATGATGAATTCCACCTATAATTAGGTAGAACGAGTTCTAAACCTAATTATCTCCATCGAATTTTTAGGTTTAATGAATAGACCCCTTAATTTGTTAAAATGTAAGAGGACTCCAAAATGTAGTATCCAGACAGAATACAATGCTGTATCTTAAATAGGAAAAATAAACAACACAAAGGGCCTGATTCAGAATGTTTGTTCTTCCGATGATGAACATACATCTCCGATGGTTAGGGGTCTGCGCATCCATCCCATTTCCCCACTCACCAAGGTCCAGGGCACACAATAAATCCTTCTCCCTACTGACCTCCATCAAATCTACCCAGGGCTACCATCAGAAATTGTGGGGCCCAGAACTGACAAAATAGGCAGCCCCCCACCCCCTCCTTCCCACACAATGCAGCCGCGCACCTCTCCTTATGACTATATCGATATGCAGAGTTGTACGCACTCCAAGATGCACATGCAGCATATGTGCCAATGGTATGCCTCCAGACTTTATATATTATAAGGGCATAGTTGTGCCCTTATATTAAGGCTGCATCTAAAAAAACTAATTTCTCCATAGAGAATTCCGAAGGGGGGGTCAGGGTGTTTAAGGGGCTACAACTCAAAAGCTGTTGGAGATACCAAGTTGAAATTTGGTAGAGGTGGGTAGAACTGTCGCACGGTGCTGCATGCCAAGTTTCAGGGCATAAACATAAAAAAGAAGATTTGGGAGTAATCTAAAGCTCCAACTGTTACATTGTTCTGACATTCTCAATGAAGACTACTTTTCTGCTGTAGTCTATGGGTTTTTTTGGGAAGGCATAACTCAGGGTAGGGGGCGAATTTAGACTTGGGGTTTGTTTTATTAGGTAGCTAGTGTGCCAGGGTATGTGCTTTTGGGGTTCAGGTGAATTAGAAAGTGACAGTTTTTAAATTATTACCTCATGAATGCGCCATTATACAGATAGGACTTTTCAACTTGTTGCGCAGCCTCAGTAGGAGCCGGCAGCAGGTGTTCTCACTGTGGCTTCACTTGGGTGCACAAAGATGGGCGTCGATTGTGGGCGATAGCAGCGCTGGAACACAGCAATGGATAGCAGCAGTGTGGACACGGCAGCGATGAGAACATCAGCAGCTGTGGAGTGATGTCGGTGGCGGCGCAGGTGGCGGCGGTGTGTCGTGGGACCCAGTGGCGGTGCGGATGTTGGCGGCGGGCATGGATCCGTGCATGGATGAAATGGGTGCCGATGCCGAACTCAGCAGAATGGCTGGCAGGGACTGGATCTATCAGCATGGGTTCCCCTGAGGAGTGGGACCCTTTATTGGGGGGGTCCCCAGCTCCCCAGGGATCCCTGGCCTGGTCTGACTAGCGGTCAGGGTTGATGCTGCGGTGAAAGGGCTCCCCTGGCTGTGGCATCACTCCCCGGCTAGAAAGAGTCCGATGCTGGTTCTGGTAAATACTGGGGGCCTCAATGCATTTTCCCCCCTGTATTTTCCAGAACCAGGACCGGCTCAGAGCCCAGTGCTGGTTGCGCCGAATACGGGGGACCCCTATGTCATTTATACTATCATAGTTATAATCGATTGTATAGTTCAAATAGGTTTGTTATAAGTAATAACCGTGTGGAATGGAGTCTGCAGTTTTGTAAAATATAGCTGCCACATGTGCTGTAAACAAAGGGATTCCATGTGTCTCTCCCCCTCCCCCCATCGTACCATGTGCATAGAACAATAGTGAGACCTGGAAAGGTTGGGTCTGTGAATGCGGATTGGGTTGTGAAGGGATTGTGTATTTAGAGTTGGGATGGAGCTGTTTGCTGTAGAATATATATTTCAGTTTGATGTCAGCTGGTGATTGTAGTTTGTTAAAGGAATTCGTAATGGAGTTTTTGTATTATTCTGTGATAGGGCCTTGAAACATGTGCTCCATGTGCTCCCCCTCCGGGGGATTGAACCATGTGCTAAACAATAGCCCGGCCTAGTGAATGCTGGCTGTATAAGATATTGGAATACTATATAATGCGATGTTTGCCTGATGATATCACACAGTTATGATGTGTAAGAATTACCAAAAATAGTTTTCAAGGTGAAATAAGTTCCACATCTCACTACTAGGTATGGTATCTGCGACAGAGCATTGAAAAGTCTATTTATGGTGTAGCAATCGGCATACAATATTCAGTTTGCATATTTATAATAGTGGTAGGAATGTCTGATGTAGTTGTTGTAAGGAAGGAGATGTATGGACAGATATGTGAATTACTGGCTGCATTATTACAGAACTATAGCATTACGGTAGTTTTTAATGGGAGTTTCAAAATGGGGTTTGTCTAGGGACCATGAGGCTTAGACAAAAGCACATGTGCCCTCCCATCCCCCAACAAAACGCCTTACACATTCACTCTCTCTCTCTCTCTCTCTCTGTTATCATCTTTGTATAGTTAATGTTGTATTTTGACTAATACTGTGAAGTTTAAATACTGTTTTATGAGATGTACTTTGTGTGAACTATATGAGAATTTGTTTGATTATATAAATACACCTTTACGTGTGTGCAATGTTCTTATCCTAATGATCCAAAGGTATATAATTCTGGGCAAACACTTTGCGAGTTCATATATATTAAATAATAACCTGTTAGTTAAATGATAAAAAATAGAATATTTGCTTCAGATATATGAAGTTAAAGCAGGCAATTGCCTGCATGTACAAGCAAACAGAACAAAGCAAGGGAAAAGGAAAAAAAAAAACATATCAGGGTCATAGAGGAGTCACACAGCGAATGGAATTAACCCATTGTCTTAGTGCCTAAGCCTTCGGGGGCTTTAAGATTCTGTAATGACTTTCACAAATTAAATAAAGTTTCTCAGTTTGACTCCTAACCTATGCCTCAGGTTGACAAGCTGGTGGAGAATCTAGCAAAAAGCCAGTATCTCACCACTATCAATTTGACAAAAGGGTATTGGCAGATTCCTTTGACTGAAAGGAACTTTGACTGGCAGATTCCTTTAACTGAAGCTGCTAACGCAAAAACAGCCTTCTCTACCCCAGAGGGATTGTTCCAGTACAAAATGTTGCCTTTTGGTTTGGATGGAATGCCAGCAACTTTCCATACGTGATTTTGCCACCAGGGCAGCTCCACTGACTGAGTGCCTTAAGAAACAATCTCCAATCAGATAATGTGGTCTAGGCTAGCAGAGGCTGCTTGGCAAGATTTAAGACAAGCTTTGTGTGTAGAGCCTGTTTTGCAAGCTCCTGACTTTAAGAAGCAGTTTGTTTTGCAGACTGATGCCTCTCGGAGAGGCTTAGGAGCAGTCCTTTCCCAGGAGGTAGATGGGGAGGAGAGACCTATACTGTATCTTAGCTTGAAATTGCTGCCCAAAGAACGCAAGTACTCAACTGTGGATCAGGAGTGCTTGGTGATTAAGTGGGCAGTAGAGTTGCTAATGTATTATCTGTTGGGGCATGAATTCTGGCTAGTCACAGATCATGCTCCCTTACAGTGGATGCACACAAACAAAGAGGTGAATGCACTAGTGACCCGCTGGATTTTGGCTTTACAACCATTCAAATTTGAGGTGTAGCATCAACCAGAAGGTTTGTGGGTCCCGAACCTCCAAGCAATCGTACGTTGAAGCTAGGGGAGGAGAAGGGGGTGCAAGGCGAGCTATGGAAAGTGGTAGAGGATTGTGTTCCCAGTTGGATGATGCAAATAGAGGTGGGCGAGGCAGAGAGCTCACCTCAAAAAGTGTTAGCTTCACCAGGCTAATTAGCAGCACCTGCTGTTATCTCTCTTTAAAGCTGTGTCAGTGCAGGTCTATAGTGAACCTGATGGTGAAATAGTCACCCAGGTTATAGGCCTGGGGGTGACCAGTGTTGTGAGTCCACTAAAAGAACTGTATTGCTGTTTGGAAGATTCTGTGTACCAGCCAGTAACATCTTGCCTGTCAACACTGCACTGTCTTAGATATCTGCCTGTGGTGAGGAAATAAAGCTTCTGTTTGATTTTACCCGGTCTATGTGATTCCTGTTACAATAATATATATATATATATATATATATATATATATATACACACACACACATTCATATGCTATAATAGCTTAGCAAAGATATTAAAATAGTGATCAAAAATTAAGTCTAACAGATTATAATGTATGTGGAGCACTTGGCAGCTAGTATTTCCTATAATAAGTTTGAGTTTATAGATCCGAATACTTGAATAAGTTTGAGGAAAGAAAAGCACCCTGTTTAGTGATGGAATATTGCTAGTTCACCAGGGGTTAAAGGAGAAGAGGGGGCATAGCCAGGAATGTTCCCATCAAATAGTAGCCTATGGCAGTAATAAGGGGCAAGGCCCCTAATATTCATTATAAATAGTCTGGAAGAGGAGCAGTCTTCCTCTTTTCCAGTTTTTGAACCAGACTGCTAAGTATCACCGTTGCTTTTCTCTTGCTGTCCTCTGCTCCACTGTGTTTGCTAGCATTGCTTTAATGGCCACCTCTATCTCCAGCCTAAACTCCAGTGTGTCCTTCCACCCCGTGCCCTAGCGCAGCAGTCCTTGGTGGTAGAAAGATTGGCATAGTGGTTAGCATTCCTGCCTCACAGTACTGAGGGTTCAGGTTTGAATCCCAACAAGGTCCTATCCGGTTACCATCGTTCATCCCTGATTTGGTTAGCTGGCTTGTTTGTATTCGCAGTTTCATTTCGTGATCTAACGGCATTGAGTTTTTTGGGATTTTTTGGCTGAAGGTTACTCGGCAGTCCTGATTAACTATGGGTTTCACTTTGGCAGTACTTCCAGCTGGGCGCAGTGAAGGCTATGCGTTCATTAATGCCCAGTGCAACAGGAAGTCGAGCGTAGGTGCATTAAATTCTGCATGCTGCGTGGTGATGGCCATCGGCCAGTAATATAGCCGCATTGGTGGTACAGGAGTGGGTCTAGGGGATATCAGAATGAATAGCGAGGGGGTATTACATAGTGTTAGGTGGTTGTTAATTTGGGTTTTCGTTTGCTTTTAACGCACACTGGGGCAGATGTATGGAGCTCTGGGAAGTGAGACGGTGGAGAGTGATAAATGACCAACCAATCAGCTCCCAACTGTCATTTTTCAAACACAGCCTGTAACATGTCAGTTGGGAGCTGATTGGTTGCTCGGTTATCACTCTGCACTTTATCACTTTCCAGAGCTTCATACATCTGGCCCAATATATATGTCGTATTCCCAACGGAACCGTCAGTTCATACGCAATAACCCAGGATTCTTTAGGAGTAGTTTGGTAGTGGAGGTTAGATTGGGGCACATGTGTGGCCCTTTATTGTCTTGCACTTTGCCGTTGGGGTTTGTACCTAGGAGGGTGTCGGGCAAGTTTAGATTTATCCAGCATCTTTCCTACATGGATCAGGGATCTGTGACGGCGGTTTGCAGATATGTGTACGAATCCTTTGACCAGGCACTGTCGAGGGTACAAAGTTTTGGCGAGCAAGCTCACCGGGCTAATACGGATATCTAATGCACTTTCTGTTTAATGCCGTTTTTCACTCCGTATCTTTTCTGTGTAAGGGAATTTGGATTGCTAGAGCTTATTCTGTAGAAAGGTTCTTTCCAATGGGTTGTTCTGTTTACTTTGGCAACTGTTGCAGCTCCATTGTGCAATGGTGCGTGCAAGCACGTACACGTCGGGGGGCAGCCCAAAATGTTTTAGTTGCTTTATTTGTAGTGGGGCCTGTTTTTAGTTTGCAAGGATTTACTTTTTCTTTACAGGCATTTTTATCAATTCTAGGCATACCGGTTTCTCATGGCAAAACAGGTCTCTAATTGCATGTTTGTCCTATCTGGAGAATAAATATGGGCATGTTGCTAGGTCTTTGCCTATTGCATGTGAAAAAAGTTAGTGAATTGGGTATGTATCACTAAAGCAATTGCAATCACTTCTAGACCACGAATTTTGACTGTAGAATAATACCCGCGGGTGGAAAATTGTCATCGTTTTGGACCACACCATAGCCAGGATTCAAAATCTCAACATTTTGCGCTTGTCTCAGGACTTGAGAGGTATCTGCACTTTTGTTTGGTAGTGTTTCAGGAATTCAACGGAGTTAGAATTGGCTTCCTGCTCAGGTGGACAATTTACAGTTTCAGTTGTTTGAGGATGCGTCTAGTTCCGTAGTTTTCGGGGAGTTATTGAAGGGCGGATGTGCGTGAGAATTTAGCCGGATTCATGGATGATGCAAGATCTAACTGCCAGTATGCTGGTGTTGGATTTTTGTTTTTTCCAAATCATGGTTGCAGCCGAAATCTTGGCTACCAGACACGGCAGCAGGAGGCTTATGTTATGCAGTGATATTTTAGGTATAGTTCTTACTATCAATATTTGCGGGGCTGGGTCCCCTTCAGGTTTTTTGAGTTTGCTTAGGCGTTTTCACCTCTTTGTGTGTTTGCGCGGATGCATGGATGATTAAAGCCCGTCACATTCTGGGAGTGGAATACGGGACAGCAGATGTCCTTGTCTTGTTGTCCATGGATTCGGGTTTTTTGGGGGCTGGCCTCCGCCCCCCCCTTTTTTTTGCTGAGATTCACGGCTTACTCGGTCCTGTTATTTAAGTAGTTTGTTTGGGTGCTGTTGGCTGCGCATACGCTGAGGAGTTAGTTGACTGCTTGTAATGTTTAACAAGGTTTCTTGGCTTATGAGGGCAAAGGAGGTTCCTCATTCCATGCATACCTGTTAGAATCGGTGGAAATGGCACGAGCCAAGTCGTTCCGAAGAGACCACATCGGCAGCTCAGTCTAGCGTTTTTCTTATTTCGCAAAGTTTCCTGGTATGTCGGTTGCGAACTGATGGTTTTTTATTAGCTAAGGTAGAGAAAGGTCAGGTGTGTAGCGCCTCGTTCTAAATGATTTCGCAAAGACCTATTGAGCTATCAAATTTAAAGGATCCGTTAGTTACAGGGTCAGGTATAGCATTGGTTTATTAAGAGGCACAGCTCTTTAATTTGGCATTGGGTTAGCTCACTGGTTCTCAAACTCGGTCCTCAGGACCCCACACAGTTCACTTTTTCCAGGTCACCCAGCAGGTGCACAGGTGTATTCATTACTCACTGATACATTTTAAAAGATCCACAGGTGCAGCTAATTATTTCACTAGTAATTATGTGAGGAGACCTGCAAAACATGCACTGTTTGGGGTCCCGAGGACCGAGTTTGAGAACCTGTGGGTTAGCTTATCTAGGGATCTTTATAATTGGCGGGTTGTTCTCAAATAGGATGAGCTAGACATCAGTGGGTTGTTGTTTGAGAATTAAGTTTTCAGTATAACCTATAATTGTGTTGTATTCATGGATTAATAAATTGATCAGCTTGCTAAATGGCGATGGACCTCTATCCCAGCTCAAGCACACCTTTTCACCAATCATAGTCGGCTTGGCCGTATGTTTAATAGGTTATGGCCCCCAAGCAGTGCACGCAGGCTCATCCACGCCATTCAGACAACATTATCTAGGTTTTATTTCACAAGGGTTTTTCACAACTGTTTGTTTGCTTTAGAATTGCCGCTAGATCAGTTTGGCACACATTTTTCAGGATTGGGGCTGCAATCTTCATGGCAGCTGCAGGTGCTTCCGTTGACACCTTAAAGCATGTAGGTCAATGGTAGTCATCAGCCTACAAGTATAGTTGCGCAGCGACAAGTTGCATAGTTAGCAGCACTTGTTGGGAAACCCAGGGGCCTTATGCCTACTGCCGCTAGGGATATTGAAGGTCTTTCAGATTTATCCTCAAAGAGGTTTTCTGTTTTTCACCTTCAAATGGGTCACCCAACTATTGTTTTCCTTCCCTTGGCTAGGCTGTTTCTCTATAAAGTGTATTAGCCTATCCAGGCGTGATGAACCCTTTCTTGCAGGTTTATAGGAATGCTAGCTGTTAGGTGTCGGTCGTTGGATATCCATGTATCTATTGGGATAATGAGCATCCTTTAGCATTTCAGGCCCCACATTTATTAGGTACTAATAAGATTCAGTGGTTCGGTTTTAGGGGCAAGCCCTGAGGTAACCTTTATTAGATGTTTATGGACAGCAAAAGCCAGGTTTGGGACCCCGATTGGGGGTACATTTGGGGGCAAGGATCTGGGTACTGGCAATTGCTATTAGGAAGGACCTGCAAATAGTATACTAGAGATGGCCAGCAGTAGGGTAGGCTGGCAATAATATCTAGTCTAGTCTCTAACGGAGGGATGGTTATATTGGCACCTTCAATTGCCTTGCAATGAGAGGAGTTTTCTATAGGCCCAATGGGATACACCTCACGAGTGCAGGTCTAGAGTCTTGTATTGCTGTCTTCCTTGGGGGGCGATTATTTCTTGATGGGTGGCGGGCCTCGACACTTTGAGTCAAGCTTTGGCGGTGAGCAGTGCTCCTGGGCGGCCTATTATACCATAAGAGTGCCTGGGTAGCATTTGCCTTTTGATAGCGGCGAGTTAGTCATTTACCTTAGGTGGGACCGGGCCATCATCTTAGGGAGGGGTCAATGCTATGCCAATTAAGGACGAATGGTTCTACCTCAGGCCAGTTTGTGCCGGGTGGGGATCCGCCTTTTATTTATCTAGTTAAATATAATGGTCGGGCTGTGGCCTTGGAGCACTGCTTTTTACATTCACCATCCTTCTAATTACAAATCGATCAATAAATTTTGGCTGTGTCCTATTTTAATTTCACATAGGTGTCCGTGTGGTGATTTCTAGTTACTAGTTAAGTGAGTGAATTAGCATAATGTAAGATTCCAACAATGGGCGACTTAATACATATGTTCATGTGGAAGTGTGTATATATATATATATATATACAGTATGTATATATATATATATATATATTTGCATGCAGTCTAAACCATGTAACCATGGCAAAGAAGAGGCGGTGCTCCATGGTCTTGGTGAAAACAAACAATACTATATTGGATACATCAAAGTATAAAATCCATATGGATTTTATACTTTGATGTATCCAATACAGTAATCTTTGTTTTTACCAAGACCGTGGCCACAATGTGTATGTGGGCTTTTGTGCCCACCAACACATTTTGACTAGCGATATCCACATAAGCATTTTGCCTGTGTTCACATACACATCATACCTACCAGTACTCACATTTACATCTGTGCACACATCAGTCTATCAATGTACATCAAATGCTTCCTATATAATGTTTTAAAAAATCTAATATAATTTCTGATTAAAAAAAAGCCCATGAAACCACCCTTATTACTTCTTAGATGCCATATAATATAAAATTGTTATCTAGACAGTTTTTGCAATCCCATATCGATTTCTCACTCTGGGCTCTATTTACTACAATCCGCATTTGTAATGCAGATTGTAGGCAATATCACAGGGATTTACTACAAATCCCTTACAGGGATAGAGCTTGCGAGAATGCTCTGTCCCTGCGAATCCCCTCCGCACACTAGTCACGGTATTTTTGCAAAAAATACCATGACAAAGTGCCCGCGCATACGCCGACCGGCCGCCGCTGCTACCCCCCTAGCGCTAAGCCCCGCCACCAGCGCTAAGCCCCGCCCCCACGATCGCGGACACCCCACGACCCCCCTCCCTTAATTACACTTACCTGCATGATCCGGGGCTCTGGTGATGTCTTCCATGTCCTCCAATCAGGTGATATCCCATACTGCACTGGGACCCAATCATATGATGACCGGGCCGCAGTGCAGCATGGGAGACCAGCTGACCGGAGGGGAGACATCACCCGGAGCCCCAACCACTGGTCCCTGGAGTCAGGTAAATTAACTTTTTTTTTACTATTTTTTTTTGCAGTGATCAGCTTGCAGTCTGTTTAGACCACACAGCTGATCACTGGGGCTGGCTCCCGACTCTCCTCTGCCTTTTAGAGCAGAGCAGGTGTCCGGTAACCGGGGGAGACCCTGGGTAACGCCACATCCAGATGGCGTTATTATCACAGGGCCTCCCTAGGTATTTATTTCACAATTTATTTTTAGTAACTTTGGTCGGATCACATTTCCCATTACAATTATGGGAAATGCGATCTGCTTACTAAAAATAAGTGATACTCAGGGGTTAGAGTAAAATTTTACGATTTCTACTCCAATTGCCCTATAGTAACTGTAGGTGAAACTAAAATAATGTGAAAAGGGTGTCAAAACACCCTTTTTCACTTTATTTTAGTAAAAATAATGTTAATAAATAGAGTCCTCTGTAACAGCATCACTGTGTCATTTTCTCCAGTAAGGCCATGTGATCTGGTTCCAAATCATATGTCACATGATTGGACTACCATATGGTCTCCTTGGCTACTAATGAATGTACATGCATTTACCATTTCATCCCCTGTGGTCTAGTAATAGGGGTTGCAGAGGTGACATCTGTGAGATGGGCCCTTTAGGATTCTAACTGTGAACCTATATCCACTGGGTCATTGTGGTACATAAGCTGCTAGGCAGTGCTGAAGGATTTAAAATTTGTTTGAGTAGAAAATGAAATAGTAAATCTGGCAAATCTGATATAATGAAAACCAGTTATAGTCATGGTCTAGATTAAACAAACTGCTAGGAAAATACAGAATATGGGATGTGAAATAACATAACATTACACGTTTAATAAGAAATGTGGAGCATCAACCAATTGTGTGGAGCTTTATATGCTCAGCACTGCTGGTACAACTATTATAAGCTTGCAATAGGAGGTAGTTGAAATGCCGGCTGTCGGGATACCGGCGCTCAGCATGCCAGAATCCTGACCCCAGTCAGAATCCCGGCGCCTGCATCCCGACGATAAGCAGTGGGGCTAGGGGGTGGGTTAGGGTTAGGTACTAGGGGGAGGAGGGTTAGGGTTAGGTACTAGGGGGGGAGGGCTAGGGTTAGGCATTAGGGAGAGGGCTAGGGTTAGTCACTAGGGGGGAGGGCTAGGATTAGGCACTAAGGGGGGAGGTTAGGTTTAGAGCGCCAGGAGGGAGGTTTAGGATTATCTTAGGGTACTTACCAGTCGTTGTCACTATTTTAACCCTGTTGGGATGCCAGCGTTGGGATTCTGACCTCCTGGATCCCGAGCTTGGGCATCCCATACCCAACCCTTTGCAATGGTGGTATTGCCTGTGTGTCCTTATACAGGGGTACTTCCTGTTATAGAACTATTCCTATTTAGCCATTTATGAGTCCTATGCACATGCAGATTCCTGATAATCGTGAATCTGCGTTCAGCAGTAAACGCAAGTGAATGAGGCCCATAATTATTATTTGCAGATTTTATAATTCCATACCGACCTACATTCTAGTGATGCTGTGGGCACACACAAAAGTAGCAGAGGGCAGTGCTGGCGATTGCAGGGGCTTCAGAACGAGAGTTGTACGCTTGAGTGAAGAGATTAGTTTTGAGGGCATGTTTGAAGACAGGGAAGCTGAGGGAGTACCTATTTCCTTTAAAAAATCTAGTTTAATTGGAAGAAATGCATCAGGAGGTCTAACTGGGACATTCACAGCCTTAATTGCGTTATACATTTTTGCGGAGACAACCCTGTTACCCTTTTTTTGCTACAAGAAACTTGTGGACACTGCCTTTTTAAAGATATTACCATTGTGGAGTACTGCTGACTGTAGATCAGCGGCTGGAGGATATTACTTTCCTGCTCTGGAGTGTATTACGGAGTGCAATCACAGCCCCGCTAATATAAGACCAGTGTCTGGAGCACATCAGTGAGTGATCTCACTGGAGCTCAGACGGCAGGACACAAGCCAGCTCCACCGGTCTTTACACTATGTTTCAGATGTTAATTAACTACTAATCATCCAACGTCTCAGGAATGGCAGTGAGTGGTCTCACTGGAGCCATAATAACAGCATTCATTTGGCTCCGTTGGTCTCCTGAATCAGAACGGACAATGTATGTATTTACACAGATTAATAACATACTCTTTATTTGAGTGACACCAATTATATCAGCTGGCTTTGGAACTGATATCTAAGTGTACAACTTCCAATTTATATAAGTGGTTTTGCAAGGGAGTTTTAAGAGAGGAGGGGGCCATGTGCAACCTCCGTTAGGGCCCTGTTCTCTCTGTCAGCGCACTGAGCACTGTAGATTCTAGCTTCATGCCAGAATCTACTGTGCATGCGGGGGTCTCCAGGAAAATGGTGCCTGCGCTTATTTTCCCAGGGACATCTTTTCTGCTCATGCGCAGATCACTGGGAAAATGTTTGCCGCCATTTTCCCAGTGACTTTTTGCTGCTCTGCAGCACCGGTCCGGCACTGCAGAGCAGCATATTGGAATCTGCGGAGAGGTAAGTATTTATTAGCTATGGGTGCAGGGTGTGCGGTGTGGGCTCCCCTCGACCAAGAGGCATGTGTGCACTGTACACCTTGCACCCATTATAAAGACGCCTATGCGGGTTTGAATAGAGATCATTACAGTACTGAACTATATTATCTGATACTCACAGATGCTTTAAGTGGTCCTAGAGAAGTGGTGGAACTCACCCCCCTCGGCGTTTTCTCAAGAAAAGGACATCGCGCACCCCATATAAAAAGGGACGTGGTCTTTTAAAAAGGGGCGTGTTCACACAATAGTATTCCCAATGCAATTACGCCACACAGTAGCACAAACTTGATTCACCCGATTCACATTACACCACACAGTAGTGTCCCTTATTCATGTATGACACATAGCAGTGCCCCTTTTACATAATGCCCACATTTGTGCCCCTTATACACAATCCCCACAGTAGTAGTGCCCCTAATACACATAATGCCGACAGTAGAAGTGCCCCTTATACAATGCCTACAGCAATAGTGTCCCGTACACATAATGCCCACAGCAGTAGTGCTCCTTATGCAATGCCCATTGTAGTGGTGCCCCTTATGCAGTGCCCACAGTAGTAGTAGTTTCCCTTATGCAGTGACCCCAGTAGTGGTGCCCCTTATGCAGTGCCCCCAGTAGTGGTGCCCCTAGTAGTGGTAGTGCCTCTTATGCAGTGTCCACAGTGGTAATGCCTCTTATGCAGTTCCCCCAGTAGTGGTAGTTCCCCTTATTCAGTGCCCAGAGTAGTGGTAGTGCCCCTGATGCAGTGACTTCAGTAGTGGTGCCCCTTATGGAGTGCCCCCAGTAGTGGTGCCCTTTATGCAGTTCCTCCAGTAGTGGTAGTGACCCTTATACAGTGCTCACAGTGGTAATGCCCCTTATGCAGTGCCCCAAGTAGTGGTAGTGCCCCTTATGCAGTGCCCACAATGGTAGTGTCCCTTATTCAGTGAACCCAGTAGTGGTGCCCCTTTTTCAGTGCTCCCAGTAGTGGTGCCCCTTATGCAGTTCCCCAGGAGTGATTCCCCTTGTAGTAATGCCCCCTGTAGAAGTAATGCCCACTGTAGTAATGCCCCCAATAGTAATACCCCGAGTAAATGCCCCCAGTAGTAGTGCCCACAATAGTAATGCCCCCAATAGTAGTGCCCCCAAGCAAATTCCCCCAGTAGTTATGCCCCCAATATGAGGCCGCTTACACACAAAAATAACAATACTTATCTTAAGACGCACCCGCATCCTCGTCTGTCTGGCTGCTTGCTCCTCGGAACTATGGGAGAGACGTCATTATGTTTCTCCCATAGTGCACTGCGGGGAGGGAGCCGGGTGCCAGCTGGTAACAAAATCTCAGCGGGCACCTGGCAAATGGAGCCTCCCTGCGGCGACTGGGGCTAAGGTGGGTCGGAGGAGGTGGAACTGGTTTCATCTCCAAATAGAAGTGTTCCGGCCCACTTTAACCCCTGGATACCCATAACATTTATATTTCTGAACATCAAGGGTTGTGAGGATCGTGAGGACAGAGAGCAGTTATCAGTAGAACAAAGTGGGCGGGAGGGAGTTTGCCTGGTAATAAGACTGGATATGTAGGGAGGAGAAGAGTGATTGAGGACTTTGTAGGTAGAAGTGGATTTAGAATTTGATTCAGAATAAGATAAGGAACATAGCAGAGGGGGATGTACGAAGTGAAATAGTGAGATGAAAATGAGGCAGGGAGGAAATTAGCAGTTCACAATGGTAAGTAGAGGAGGGGGCCAATACAGAACCTTGGTGGATGTCACCAGGGATGGTGAAGGGTGATGGAGGATAAAAATGATAGACCACTTTGCGCTCACTCGTAGGGTTTAACCAAGGCAGCAGATGGCTGCAAGTGGAGGTACCCCGTAGTCCTCCAGATACAATAGAGACAATATACAATATGCAACAAGCGCCAAGAAGGAACCTTGTAGTGTGTGCAGATGAAAGACTTACTACACAAATAAATTAATGAAAGATATTTTACTGTTAAAGTAGTAAGTCTATATACAAATGCATTAAAAACAAAAATATATTCGCAATAGAGTATGCACAGATATACTAAGCACAAACGAGGACACAAACAAAAAACAAAAACAACTAAATAAACTCCAGTGGCACAGGAATTATAGCACCGTTGGAAATGGGAAATATGATCCTACTAGAGGTACATATAATAATCTCAGTCCTGCATGAATGCTGGTATAGAAAAAATGAAAATGAAAAGTGGGGTTCACTAGTGCCGAGGAACCAACCTCTTCTTGTGGAATTATGTGTGCGCCCTAATGGAGAGTGGCGTCCCACAACTCCAAATGGGCTAGAGCGTGTAGAGTAATAGTTTAACTAAAACTATTACTCTACACGCTCTAGCCCATTTGGAGTTGTGGGACGCCACTCTCCATTAGGGCGCACACATAATTCCACAAGAAGAGGTTGGTTCTCGGCACTAGTGAACCCCACTTTCCATTTTTTCTATACCAGCATTCGTGCAGGACTGAGATTATTATATGTACCTCTAGTAGGATCATATTTCCCATTTCCAACGGTGCTATAATTCCTGTGCCATTTTTAGTTTATTTAGTTGTTTTTGTTTTTTGTTTGTGTCCTCGTTTGTGCTTAGTATATCTGTGCATACTCTATTGCGAATATATTTTTGTTTTTAATGCATTTGTATATAGACTTACTACTTTAACAGTAAAATATCTTTCATTAATTTATTTGTGTAGTAAGTCTTTCATCTGCACACACACTACAAGGTTCCTTCTTGGCGCTTGTTGCATATTGTACATTGTGATGGAGGATAGTGTAGATACAGAGAAAAATAGTTGGACAGGGCAGTGCCGATGGAGTGGAGCATTTGTAGGAGGAGGGGATAGTGAACCATGTCAAATGCCGTCATAAAGTTGACAAGGAGTATATTCCATATGTATATTCCCTACCTTAAAATACCTTGGAAAAGCTATTACTATCCGTAGACGTGCAGTACAGTTTTTGATTGGGATGCATTGCATTCAAGGGAGCAGAGAGAGAATTAGGGGCCCAGGAATGCAGGTGATGCATAACCACGCCTCCCCATTATGCTACGATCCTGAGTCCCATATTTTTGTTCACAACAATGGGACATAGACATGCCTTCTCCAGTGGCCACACTGCAGCCCCAGCACCAGGGCCCATCCAAAGTGTTGGTGGCCTAATTTACATTTATGACTTTCCTGTATATTCTATTGCAAGACATATACTTTACCAGACTGGTCTTAGCAGTTCTTTTCCATAGTGCTAACATGCAATCCCACAATAGCATCTTATTCTTGCAGGGTGCATGCACTGTAAACTTTGAGCTGAGGTACATAAGGAGGCTTGTTTGCTAGTCCAACACGAATCTCCCTTATGTACACTGCTAAAAGTAGAATATTACACTGCTAAAAGTAGAACATAAGCAATGTAATTAAAGCAAATGACAGCAGTCTTAATTCAATTGTTTACTAATTATTTGTAACTTACTGTACAAAAGTATATAAATACATTCTCAGAGGGACTCTGCTCTATGTTTTGTGAGCTGTATTTGGTTATTTGTCTTCAAGGAAATACATTCAATACAGTATGTTCTCAATTGAGAGACTAATTCTATAGTAAAATAAAATAGAAAGAAAGGAGTTAGGTGAACAATAAAGGAAGGAGGAGGAATCAGCTGAGTGTTTATTTAAAAATAGCTGATTCTGAGTCGCACGGAGCTAATGCGTCATGAGGCATTACGCACGTCTTCCAGCATACGTATCGCACCGCTCACCGTTTTCCCAGTCCCCACTAGTATTGAGACTTACACCTTACCTATGTTGGGCGTAAGAGATCTGAAATAGGTGTCCCCTCGTCATGACTCAGAACAGAACACTACACTACTCTGGTTAGTGGCTACATGACCATGACACTCCCACGAAAAGATCATTTTGTGTATGTTCGCACTGTTGCCTCCCAGTTGCCATCCAGAAATGTCCATTTAGTGACTGCATAAAAAAAAAAAAATAGCTGAGATCCATCCAACTCCAAATAGCCCAGTGAATACAATGATGTATATTTTCACTAGTTTCTACACTTTGCTATTTGCAGCTGCATATGGAGCTCCGTGCGCATCAGAATCACATATTTTCTCAGGCAGTTTTCATTCTCAGTTTAGATATTAGTGCATGGTAAACAGGGAAACAATGTGACTTGTTAATGGTCATAAGGAGTATACAACTGCAATCTAAGTGGGGTGTCCGACACGACTGCCAGTACTGCTGATCAACCGCTGCTAGTACTCACTGAGACCAACACAGACTAACTCCAACTGGAGTCGGAAACAAACATACATAGCCACTAACCAGGCTGGGCATTCTTTAGCCACACCATTCACAAGCATGCTGCAGTCACATACTGATATACTACGCCTTGGAGAGAGATAAAGTACCAACCAATCATCTTCTGTCATTGTTTTAAACACATCCTTGAAAGTGACAGCTAGGAGCTGATTGGTTGGTTATTTATCTCTCTCCACTTTATCTCTCTCCAAGGCTTAGTACATAGACCCCATAGTTCCTAAAGTAGGAGAGGGCCACGGGTTGAGCTGGAGCAGCAGAGAGCAGCTAGTGATGTCACGATCACCTGGGAAGAGCAAACCTCTAGATTCTTCACAGCGCTGCTGTTTGCCAGACTGTCTTGAGGGAAGATGAAGCTGTTCGCTCATGGGGCTGGGCCAGACACTTCTTGTCATTAAGTCCACCGTGAATCGTTGCTCTTTAAAGAGTGGGTGGGGACAAAATGACATGATTCTCATATAACTGTATCATGTTGTCCTTTTCCCCTCCCCATGGACCATAGCATTATGCTCTCCATTCCACCCATTTATTCAAAGCTGAACCAGGAGGAGAGGATACTCAAATGTGATAGTGAAAAACCCCTACGCACTAAAGAATTGTCTGTTACTATCACAGGGCTATTCCCATTAATTTTTTCAACAATTTTACTTTAGTAAATTTTAATTTAGTAGTTTTGAACAAATCACAATTTTTATTATGTGTGGGAAATGAAATCTGCTCCAAAAGCCCTTTAACCACTTAACTGATGGTTTGTTTTTTTCCAGTAAACTGCTCGGAAATTGTAAATTTTTTTATTACTTAATAAACTTTAAAAATTATTTTTAATATTATATTTAATTATTTTATATAAAAAATATTTATATCTAGGGGGTGTTTTACAACCCCCCCCCCCCCCGTGTCCACAGGCCTCCATTATAAAATAACTTCCCACCCCCTATAGGCAATACACCCCTCAGGGGTCAAAAATCCTAATCATAATACCTCCCCACTCCCCATTAGTGGTAAACAAAATCCCTGTTTTCTAAACCAATCCTGTCCCCTTGTAAAAAGACAATGTTTCTTTGCCCCCCCTTCTCCTCCTACTCCCGTGTGACCAGTATAAATGTTTTTCTTATTATTGTTTTATCCCCTCCCCCCTCAAGCATCGAATTTCTATATATTACTCCTCCCCCACCCCCACTGATGGTAGATACCCCCTGGTTACCCCCCAACCCCCATGGGCATACACTACTCCCCCTATATGCAGAGCTCAGCAGCACGTGTGTTTGGGGGACTGATGATCAGTCCCCCCTGCTGAAGCTGATCTCTGCACTTTCAGAGATCAGCCAAATAGTGCTTGGAGGGGAACTAAGTTCCCCTTCCTGCACTGTGATCCCCGATATATGCACCCCGTAGTGCCATTTGCACATCATTCTAGGGCGTGATCCTGAAGTTATGTTGGCAGTCACAGACCACCGCATCACTTCCGGGGGGTCCAGAAAGTCAGAGGAGATCCTCTGCAAAAGCCGGGGGAAGTAGCGGGGAGGCGTGGTCGCATGTGATGCGACCTTGTAAGCTGAAGCACTGCTGGCTGCGGTTGCATCACATGTGACACTGCCAGTTAAGTGGCATTTAAGTGATTCTGAAATAATGTGAAAAGTGTGTGAAAACGTCCATTTTCACATTATTTTAGTAAAATAATATTGATAAATATGCCCGTTTGTCTTTTGGAATTCCTGTATTTTGCTAGGGATGTCTACAATAAGGAAGGAGACACACATATCCAATTGTTGTTTAAATCCAAATATTCCAAAAATGAACTTAATTGACAAAGTGCTGTAAATTCAGTAAAATCCAAATAGATAACTTGATTCTTTGGGGTCAATCCAATTAGGTGCAAAGGGTGCCCTTCGCACCTTCGCTACCCGACCCGAGCCTAGATTCACATAAATTTGCTTGGAGCCCTATGTGGCTGCGAACAATATTAGACGAATCTGGGCTGCCACTGCCGTGATGACTCACACTCGTGAGATCATTGCACCTAATAGGATTGACCCCTATGTGGTAAATATTGCGGATGAACTCCATTGACAGATTTCTGACAATTGAGCTATAATACAATTTTGGAAGGTATAATTTCCTTTAAACTAATCTTAGTTGTGTGTGTGTAAATTTTACTAGACCAAATAAACATCTCCTTTCTTCAAAATGCCTACACCTGCTTATATTATTGTACTGATCCATAGTAAGTGGCCAGTGGAGAATTGCCTGACACCAACCAGGAGGTGTTGCAGCAGTGGGACCACATATACTAAGAAGTATAGTAAGTTGTTCCAGGTGCCGGTGAAGTGCCAAGTGGAACAAGCTTTTCGAGTTGCCAGTATATTGTGCCTTTTGTGGCAGCAAGTTACCGTACTACAATACCGTGGGAGGAGTCAGTAACTGGTGGTTACTGATGGTGAGAACATAATTCCTACATCCCAGGAATGGTGAAGTAAGCCCACACAGGTTGCTTCTTCGTACAAGATTTAAACTCCCAAGCTTTCCTTGAATACTCCCATCTTCAAACAAGTTTACTAAATTTCCAAATTACACTCCTAGGGGCAAAATTTACTAAGCGTCGAGTTCTAAACCCCGGCGGTTTGACGGCGGGTTCTAAACCCCGGGGTTTAGTGGCGGTTTGGCGGCTGTTTCTAAATGACAGCCCTGTTCTATTCTATTTTAAAATTTGTTTTGATGGCGGTTTTGCAGTGGTTTTGGCCTTAGTAAATCTGCGGATAGCAAAACCGCCGCCAAACTGACACCAAACCACCCAGGTTTAGAACCCGGCACTTAGTAAATTTTGCCCCTAGTCTACTGTACCCAATTACACACAAAACACACTTGTATTCTCACATATTCCCACAAAGCACCTTATTCCTTGCAATCTGGCTGGACCAATATCGAATCTGTGGCACTTAGGGCCTGATTCAGAGGTGGATGTAGTTGCAGCCTCGGTTTGTCACGGTCTGGGTTTTATGAAGATCTGGCTCCGGACCTTTAGGTATGATAGCTGTGTATAGGAAATGAGGTGGCTTGATAATACTTTGGCTCATGGATATGAACAGGAGCATAGATACATTAGTGACAGTATAGGAACCATAGACTTGTGATAAGCATGGATACTGGACTGGAACCAGAGTGAACAGACCAGGTCCACTGGTCAATCCCTCGTCTAGTGAAGGCCACTAAGACCAGATATATACTCCAGGAACAAGAGTGACCTCTATAAGTTCAGTATAGTACTGGTAGTGTCACGATTGGTGCTTGAGAGTTACCTGACTCAGGTGTTGAACTGGATTCAACGGAGACTGGCTTGACTGGAACCATGGATGGTGTGAATAGCTCTGTGCATAAGAATTGTATGGCAGTGAGAACGGCCTTTGATGGTAAATTACAGGAACAGGAAACTTGTAATGCTGGAGTGGAACACTTGGAGGAACCGGACTGGCAGGAAAGCTTGCTGAGCTGGACGGGGTACCAGTAGGTAGACTTGGTGCGGTTGGGAAGCCGTAAGGAGAATGGTGGTAGCATGGGAGCTACTTGGTGTGACTGGGAAGCCGTATGGAGAACGGTGGTAGCACGGGAGCTACTTGATGCGGCTGGGAAGCTGCATGGAGAATGGTGGTAGCACAGGAGCTACTTGATGCGGCTGGGAAGCCGTATGGAGAATGATGGTAGCACAGGAGCTACTTGGTGCAGCTGGGAAGCCATATGGAGAATGATGGTAGCACGGGAGCTACTTGGGGCGGCTGGGAAGCCGCATGGAGAATGATGGTAGCACAGGAGCTACTTGATGCGACTGAGAAGCCGTATGGAGAATGATGGTAAAATGGGAGCTACTTGGGGTGGCTGGGAAGCCGTATGGAGAATGATGGTAGCATGGGAGCTGCTTGATGCGGCTGAGAAGCCGTAAGAAGAATGATGGTAACACGGGAGCTACTTGATGCGGCTGTGAAGCCATATGGAGAATGGGCAGATAACTGGACTCCATATATAATGAAGGATGGCAGGAACTCTGGTTAGGACCAGAGGGTAACTGGACTCCAGGTGTAATGGAGGATGACTGCATTATCAAATGCGCCAGGTATAGCTATTAGCAGGACTGCTAGATGAACTGGTTTGGGAACCAGCAGAATTTCTGGGTATGCCAGGTATTGCTGTTAGCAGGATTTCTGGGTATGCCAGGTATTGCTGTTAGCAGGATTTCTGGGTATGCCAGGTATTGCTGTTAGCAGGATTTCTGGGTATGCCAGGTATTGCTGTTAGCAGGATACAGCTACTGAACACCTCAGTGCACATACTGCACACTGACCCCTAAACCTGGAACCAGCACCCTACTGTGTTCCAGCCCAAGACAATAAAACACAGTGCAGGGAAACCAATACAGAGCCAGCACAATAGTGTAACCTGATAATCTGGACACTACAAGCACAGAGTAACACAGCATAAGTAACTCACATGCGCTGTCCCAGCGGTATGATGGAATGAAGATCGCAGCTGTGCTCGCTGGCTCTGCACTGAGAAGTAAAATTGGTATGCAGCGTGGAAGCTGCCTCACAGTTAGGTGACAATACACAGCACCAGGTGGAAGGCAGTATACTGCAGACTGAGATGAAGTGGTTGGAGGAGGTCTGGCACTGGCAGTAACAGAACATAGTGGTAGATGGAAGGCAGATCTGTAAACAGTGTGGAATCTGTGGTGCTGACCGGTAACGCTACACAGCGGTAGATGGAGAGCTGGTAGTTGTAAACTTGCTGGCTGACCAGAGTGGAAGAAGCAGGTCTGTGTACAGCATGAGAGCTGCTGTGCTGGCAGGTTATGATACTCAGCGACAGATAAAGAGTCCATGAAGTAGCAGATAGAGTCACAGAGAACATGATTACGGGATACAGAAGTAAGCCTGGAGCCTAGAACTATCCTGGGAAGGAACAAGTTGCTCACAGGAACTGTTTTAAATAGGAGGCAGTGAATAGTCATTGGTCAGACTGACCAGTTGACCATACAGATGCATTATTTAATCACTCGGAGGTGTCCCTGGGATGTAAACGAAACAGAAATAAATGAATGTTTGATTCTGGCAGGAATGCTAAGACCCTGATTCATGACAGTACCCCCCTTTCATGAGTGGCCACTGGACACTTAGGAGTCAGGACGGGGCTCAGCAGGATACTTGCGATGGATTTTTTTTATTACGTCTGGAGCATGAATGTCAGAATCTTTAATCCATGATATTTCCTCTGGTCCGTAACCTTTCCAATCCACCAAATAATGAAATTATTTTACCTGAAACGAGAATCAACAATCTCCTTTACCTCATACACCTCACCCTGTTCAGTCTGGACAGCAGGAGAAGTAAATTTTGGGGAATAAAATCGGTTTGAGCAGAGAGAACACAATCACAGGATACAGGAGTAAGCCTGGAGCCTAGAACTATCCTGGGAAGGAACACATTCAGGCAATGGGTTTCACTGGTTTAAATAGGTGGTGGTGAATAGCCATTGGTCAGACTGACCAGGTGACAACAACATTAGTTAATCACAGAGAGGCGTCCCTGGGATGTCTTGGAAACAGAAATAAATAAATTTTTGATTCTAAAAGTAATGCAAAGAGCCCAATTTGTGACACGGTTGCGGTTTTCTGCAGAGTTGCAATGGCGGTAATATGCAAATGCGCGTTTTGGCCATCTCCTTATGCACTAGCGTGCACCAGACTGTGCAAGTGTTAGACACTCACATTCAATGTCCTTGGACAATGTAACTTCGCTGGTGCTCCTGAAGATTTTACCATCGGTGCACCATCGCTTCCACAATCAATACTTGTACCAGCCTATGGAATGCAGCTAAGTTCACTGATACGTCCATGACACTCTCACAACACACCCATGAGACTGTCTTTTTTGCATTCACTTCAGGCTACCTCCCAGATACCACCCAGGAACACCCATGGTTTTGCCTCACTGGTTCAAATGCCTGCGCCTCTGTACACAACAGTGGAATCCATGTGCACTCAGAGAAATTCATTAGCTGTAGGAATTTACAGGACATTTTGTGCATGCACAGGAGCAAATAATTGCTCAACTGCGCAAACATTGGCACTGCGTCGACCTCTGAATCAGGCTCTTAACCTCATGCATCAAACGTCTCTTAAGCTTGTGAGCAGGGTCTACTTACCTCTTTCTTTGTCTGTCACTACCCATAGCTTTTCTATGTTTCCACTTGTAAAGCACACATTATATATTAATTGTATATATATATATATATATATATATATATATATATATCTGTATCTCCTTGTGTTTTGGATCTGGATTTGGTTTTGCCAAAACTGCTCCCTTGCGTGTTTTGGTTCTGGATCTGTATTTTTTTTTAAAAATTATAAAATCTGCTAAAATCACATAATTTGTTTTTTATTCCTAAAGTATTATTAACCTCAACAACATTAATTTCCACTCGTTTCCAGTCAATTTTGACCACCTCACAGCTCACAATATTGTTTTTATCTGGTTTAGGCCCAACATTTGCACCAAGCTAGCTGGCTGACTAAGCTAAGCGGCAGCAGTGGGTGGCACAAACATGTGGCAGTTCAACTTCCAACATGGCACATCAGGAAATTTTATTCAAGAGGCCTGAGGGAATTGGAATATGTATGCAGTTGAAGGCAGGGACATGAAGGGTTGATTGGTAGTAAATTTAATTTTTTGATTCCGAAGCAAATTTATGAAGAAGGAGGGAAGGGGAGGCATTTACAAAAAATATTTTTCTCATTCACATCAGTCCTTGCTCCAGAAGAATCCTTGAGTGCTATGCCTGCTGCTGCTGGGATTGGATTTTCATCCTAGAAGGGGACCAGGAAGACTACTAATAGTGCTTTCAAAAACAATTGACTTTTAAACAATCCTTTGCAAAGATTCCACTACACTAGAAAAGCATTTCCCAACCTGTACAGGGACATTAAAAAAAAATTAATTAGTGGCCTCCAAAATGCCGTTGTACCACTGTCCACTTAACCACAGATATGTGGACAAGCCGAACAGATCAAATGCATTATTTAAGATTTAAGTCTTATGTTGTGTCTTTCTTGAGAATCCTTGAGGGCTATGCCTGCTGCTGCTGGGAGTGGATTTTCATCCCAGAAGGAATGAAGACATTGTGTCTTTTATTACCAACAGACACAGGGCCTCATTCAGAGCTGCTCACAAGCGGCTCGATGTTTATGGTCTGCACATGCGCCGTGTTCGGCGTGTGCATGCGTGAGCCCCAATGAGTGACTGAGCTTCAGTCGCTGTGGAGCTCGCTACAAGATGATGAGTGACAGCTCACCCCATTTTGTAGGTGGGGAGAGGGGGTGGTTGGGCAAACGCAGGTGTTCCCTAGTTTACACAAACAACATCCTCATCAACAACATCCTCATCATCAGCATCCTCATTAGTGTAAGCTACACAAATATCCTGCCTATCCTGGTGCACTTCCACAGAAGCATCCTTGATTTCTATGTCAGCATGTTCACTTGTGCTTGCATCATCATGAGAGTAAGAACCACCAGTCATAAATAAAGGCCAAGGCCTTAGCCTTTCTTTGCCACTTCATGTGGTGAAACTGGCATATTGCCAATTTAATGTCTTTCTGCAGCTAACTTTCCCTTTGATGTTTACTTCTTTACGACTGTAAAAGATTGGTTCTTGATTTTAGATGCCCTGACTTAAACCCTGTATTCCATTGGGGATCAGCTTTAGTAGATGATGTAGATGGAATAGTATTGTCATGACTGGTGGCACTGGCAGCAGCCAAGAACTAGTATGTGGTTCCTGCTCTCCTCTCAAGTCTCAACTGATCGTTCTCCATATCAACAAACACGAATGAAGTGGGGTACAGCACACACATCAATTTGCGCCAATTTTAAATATTACACTGCGGTATCAATGACCTACAGTGTCACAAGATTTTTTATGAATAAGAAAAGAATAAACACACTGCACTGCCACTTAGTGTCACAAGATTATTTATGAATAAGAATAACACACTGCGATACCACTTAGTGTCACAAGATTAATTTATTAATAAGAATAACACACTGCGCTACCACTTAGTGTGATAAGATTAATTATTTAAGAATAAGAATAACACACTGCGCTACCACTTACAGGATGTAATTATGTTTTATATATAAGGCATGTTATTTAGCACTTTGTTGTGGTCTTGTATTCGGCGTGTAGATTAATCATTTTTTCACAATTGAGGAAACAAGTGAAAAGTTGAATATTAGACTGCACTACCACATACAGTGTCACAAGATTAATTATTTATGAATAAGAATAACACGCTGAGCTAAAACTTATGGTGCATACACACGAGGCCTGATTCAGAGCCGGACGCTATCCAACATTCGCCCGCAGGAGGTACGTCCGTCCAAATGTCAAACCAAGCGCTCGCACGAATGGTCGCTCATGGCGAGTCTTCCGCCCCATATTTCCACAACCCCTCCTCTAGCTAACGAGCGTCCGAAATAGCGAGCGCACTACTCGTTTTTGGATGAAGTGTTCGCTCGCACAAGTACGACCGGAAGTAGGCCTGTCATTTGTCGATTGTCTTGTTTTTCCTTCGTTAAACATCCGTGAATCGATTGGTGGCAATCATTACCTTAATTGACTTAATTGTTGCTCGAAAGTTTTCAATCTTGTTTTTTTTGAATGTCAATAAACTTTATTGTTTGTTTTGTGTTCATTTTGGTCCATAGAATCCGTCCGCTTTTAACGGGAAACTTGTTTTTTTTCAATCCAAAGGCAGTTTCTTTTATTTTTTCTTAGCTTTTATTTTGGTTTATAATTATGAAATTGTTTTATTTCCAGCTTGTTGCTAACGCATCCAAATGCAGCAAGCCAATCATAAGTCACAATATATTTTTAGGGGTTCTTCACATGACTCACACATTAACCAATAGAATTCTTCATATTATTTATGAAAGTACATTAGCCAATCAAAACCAACGCAAGCGGCGCGCGTACGCGGAGGTGCAGCGCAGGCTGCGGGCCATGGGCTTTCGGCGGACCATCGGCCAATTAGAATGCCGGTGGCCCGATTTACGACGCCGGTCCCCACACCTGCTTGCGCATCTTCGGATGAGGATCTGTCGGCGTAAGTGGATATTTGAATGTTTATATATCTCTGACAATCTGTTGTTACTTTGTCGAAGCTGAATAATTGGCTAAGACAAGTTCAGGTTAAAATTTAATCGCGGCAACGCCATCTTGCGACTGGCCGCAAGACGCCATCTTGAAAATGAGTTCGCAAGACGCCATTTTGCGAATGGCTGCCTAGGCGCCATTTTAGATAAACTCACATTTTAGTACATGTGGCGATAATACTAATAGCACAATGTGTTTGCATCTTTCACCATTTCTCATACACACATTAATACACACAATTGCGCTGTTAACTAGTCGCATATTAGCGAATGCATACGACTTTGTATGAAACCGCTGTTTTATTAGCTTTATGCGCACGTATCTGCCCCAAGTTAACTAGCATCCTTATTTCAAACCCTGAATACCCACACATTACATATTCACACATAAGGTTCAATAAGCTCTAAAGTATATGATTTAAGTTGGTTCAGTTAGCTTAAATGCTGAGAAATAAAGATATTTGATAACTAAGGTATTATACATGCTAAACAAGTCATGTTTGGAGTTGTACTGATGCGTATCCGTTTTACAGTATTCCGGTGTTATCGGTGGGGAGATCGCATCATGCATTCCCGAGTTATGGATCGCAGAGCCTACAAGCAACAAAATGTATATTTTAGAAACAACTGTTAGGATGCTACGAGAGGCGTGAAGAGGAAGACCCCCAGCTGTTAGAGGCAGGGAGAGTCTGTTTGAACCAGCCTGTTAAATGTGTCGTAACAGATGCTTCACCCCTGGGAACTGATGATATCAGCAACAGACTTCCCTATTGTCCTGTTTAATCTGGGGGGGTATAAATATGAGTGCATGAACGCTGGTTCTGAGTTTTCGTTCTGAATGCTGAATGATGAGGGGTCTCTTGCTGATGCCTATCTCTGGGTCCGGAAGCGCCTGCATATGTATACTGTACTTGGGTCTGTAAAATTTCCTTTTGCACCTAAATTGTGTCTTGATCAATTGCGTGTAACTGTCTGAACTTTTACCTGAATAGCACTTGTGCTTTGGAACCACAGATTCCACGTCTAAGTCATTATTTATGGTGTGACTGCGTACGCAAATTAGCGTCATCCTTAGAAGGTATAGGCAGTACATTAGAAGGTATAGGAAGGTGTGTATAGAGGTTCTGATCCAGTATCGTTAGTTGGGGGCTCGTAGTGAAGTCACTTACCTGCTCACACGGTACATACAGTCATCGATATTTCAGCAAAGGGTGGAGTGGCCACATGCAGGGTTTGCCTGCAACCGCTTTGTGCTGAAAGATCGCTATCCGTCTCCATGTGAATCAAGGGAGCTGACTAGAATCCAGGGACAAGAGAGGAAAAAGTTTGTTTTCCTCTGTTGATAGAACCTTTACGTTTAAAGGGGTGTTGCAGTACTGAGTACGCGGCTAAGTCGCAGGTTTGCGCATAGCAAAGACGCACTTTTGCAAACGCAGTTAAAAAAAGCCATTATACGGTTGTGTGTTAGTCGCAATATTGTGTATGTGACTGGTCGCACAATAGCGTATACGTACTTCCGGTTGTGCTGCCACGTGTTTGAACAAAGCCATTGAGGTTTTCATTTTTTTTCTATTACCAATATCTGGGTTAACGTGTATTTTTCTGTGCAGGAAAAAAGTGTGTAACAGTGAATATTTGTTGAACAAGGTTAAGGGTATCATATGATCCTTAAAGGCTAGGTGCAAGGGTTAGTCTAGCCGCGCCGTAAGCAGCTTTACCGTTCTATACACAGTAGCAGGTGTACATGTTGTCTTTGTTGTAGAGAGGTGCGTGAGAGTAGCCGACATACAAACTCTCATAGGTGTGGAAGTCGCCTTACTAAATCTTATCCGGGTGTGGAAGTTGCCTTTTTCAAATCTTATCCAGGTGTGGAAGTTGCCTTACTAAATCTTATCCAGGTGTGTGGGCGCCGCCGACTTAAATCGTCCACAGGTAAGTGAAAGTGTCTTGATTGTCTTTCACCGGTTTAAATCTTTATTGAAAAGTGTAGGAGTTGTCTCAGAATGGGAGCCACGCAAACAGTAGAGATGTTAGGCAATGATGTGCTGCTAATGGAGGCGCCGATCGGATCGGCCCGTCGTATCATGCATACCAAGTACGGTACTTATGCAATAAGGTATTATGATTTATGGTTTAATATGACGAGAAAGAGTATTAGACCGTTTCCCAGAATTGGTAGTTTCGATAAAAAAGTGCTAGACAATGTCCGGGATCACATCAGTTTGATGCGCTCCCGAGAGAAAAAGGTTAAATATTTTAAATGTTTAAAACTGTGGCAGCATGAAGGGGATGCGTTGCTTAACAATGTGCAAACGACACAAACTAGCGTCGCGAGCACATTGTCAGAAAATACATCCGCGATGCTAAATTGCAATACGGGTGAGCCGCAAAATGGCGCGCACGTGTGACAAGGTAGCATCGTGGAGAGTATTGCCAGCAGTTCACGCTCACCTCCCCCACCTTATGTGGATGGAGGTGCAAGTACAGTAACCAAAAATACCCATAAAAATTTAACAAGCAACTTGTACCCTCTCTTAAGCAACTATAAAGAAAATGTTCATGATGCGGATGATGAGCCTATTGTGATGTCTGCCATTTCCCATGCTGTGCAGATGATAGATGCTGCATCACCACAATCACGAGTGGTGCCGCCATCTCCATCGGTAACAGCAAGGGAAGTGTTAGTGTCCTCTGCACCCGTAGTGGAAGTTGTTCATACCATATGCAGCAGCAGCAGACTAAACCCCCAGCCAGGTAACCAGGTCAAAGGTAGCAGCGCTACCGGTCTGCATCCCATTCGGACAATATCTGTTCCAAATGGAAATGCAGACACAAATGGTATAGTGCCCACGAGGGAAGTAGTAATGCATTGTCCTTGGACAAGAGCAGAACTAAATTCCATCATAAATGATTTCCCCGATCCCAAAAAGGAATTAGCCAAATGTCAAAGATTTTTGAGAAATTTGGGTAGTTCACATGAGCCCACTAAAAAAGATTGGAGTGTGGTGTTAAAGGCCTGTCTGCCACGCAATACCGACGTGAGAAAATTTATCACGGATTGTGTATTGGATGGTGACGTTCCCCTAACAGACCAAGTAAACCAAGGTAACATTTCCCGCATTGTAACTCAATTGGGTATATATTTTCCAGTAGTAGTTAACTGGAACAAAATTTTCACCATTAAACAAAAAGAGAGTGAGACTGCAGAAGATTACTGCGATCGGGCTCTGCAGGCTATCACCCAGTACACTGGGATAGAAGATATTAAAGATAGCACTCATCACAGGGGAATGATAGTCACGGTACTTGTGGACGGTCTGAAAGAGAGTTTAAACACTCGGGTTCAGACCTCACAGCCTGGCTGGCGGGGACTTGCAATAGATACCCTCATAGAAACCGCTATTGAACATGATAAAAACATCTCCAAAAAGAGAGAAGCCCAGAGCGAAAAACTAATGGCTGTCAGTATACAAGCTCTGGAGGGAATGACGGTAACACCACAGCCAACAGACACACACACTCACTTCTGAACAAGTATGTGCTCTCACTAACCCCACTCAACAACAAACACAGCTCTATCCCCCTAGCCCGATGCAACCACAGGTCCCAGGCTATCCACCAACCTCTTATCCCCCACAATACCCTTACCCTCCCTATCCTTACCCATATCCACCACCTTTACCCTTTGCGCAAACCTCACAACACCACATGTCTTCACCCGAACCACGAACATGTTTTAACTGTAAACAAACAGGACACTTAAGTAGAAACTGTACAGTAAAAGGAGTAGGAATCTCACATCAGGGAAGACCTAGATATCCCCATAAGGGATATGCACAGAGGCCAGCAAATGTTCAGCAGGCACCAGCTCCAATTGTAGCTGTAAATGCTTTATTGGAGAGTGGTAGCCAACGCTAGGGGTCAGGTCATACCTGTAGTCTACAGATGGTCAGGTTAACGGGAAGTACTAGGGAAGAACCGTTCATGATGGTTGATGTAGCTGGTACTGAATATCCTTTTCTTGTAGACACAGGGGCGGTCGGTGATAAAATCTCCCGTTAATTTGCAGGTGACCAATGAGACAGTACCAACAATGGGTGTAACAGGTAAAGTGGAACATTATCCTTTAACAAAGTCCACAGAGGTTACTATTAGGCCGTTGCATACCAGGCATTCTTTTCTCCTGGCTGCTGCGGCTCCTACTAACCTACTGGGCAGAGACTTGTTATGTAAGATGGGATGTGTTATATATTGCACCCCTGATGGTGTATTTTTAGATATCCAGGAGAGAATGGTATACGAGGTGCGGGATATGTTAGACACTCCTCAAAGGATAATGTATCACTCTACAGTTTTAAATGAAACTCCATCACAGGTAGATGAAATGTTGTCCCTAATTCCAGATTCCCTTTGGACTAAAGATGGAAAGGACACTGGATTAATGGCAAACGTAAGCCCTGTAATGGAAAATTTATAAAGCGGAAGGCAAGCTCCAAAAATTCCCCAGTACCCACTAAAGCAGGAGGTAGAACTAGGGGTTTTTCCAATAATTGAGCGATTATTGCAACAGGGAATTTTAGTTCGTACAGCTAGTGTAGCCAACAGTCCCATCTTTCCAGTGAAGAAGAGAGGTGGGAGGAGTTATAGGCTGGTACAAGACCTTAGAGGTGTTAATAAGGTAGTAGAGAGCCAATTCCCCGTAGTGCCGAATCCAGCTGTCATTTTGATGCAAATCCCACCAAATGCAACCCATTTCACTGTCATTGACCTCTGTTCAGCTTTCTTCTCTGTGCCTCTCCATCCTGACTGTCAGTATCTATTCGCATTTACACACAGAGGTTTACAATACACATGGACACGATTACCCCAAGGTTTCATAGACAGCCCCAGTATCTTCTCCCAGGCATTGCACAACTGTTTACAATCTTTTCAACCTGCCAATGGATCTGTTCTAATTCAATATGTGGATGATTTATTGCTATGTTCTGACTCATTTATGTCATGTTTGAATGATACTAAACTTTTGTTACTTCATCTCTCACAAACAGGACACAAGGTGGCTAAGGACAAACTACAGCCGTGCCAATCCAGAGTAAAATATTTGGGACACTGCCTAACCCAGGGGTTACGACACCTTACAACAGATAGAATCCAGGCCATACAAAACATGACACTGCCGCAGAATCAACAGCAAATTCGTACCTTCTTGGGAATGTGTAAATACTGTAGAATGTGGATACCAGGTTTTTCTATTTTGGCCTTACCTTTACAGGAATTAGTCTCTTCCTCAAAACACGATCGTGTCATACACACAGAGGAATCAGAACATGCTTTCCTTAATCTTAAGGATAGTCTGACAAGAGCTCCTGCATTGGGAATACCTGATTATGAAAAACCTTTTGATTTATATTGTACGGAAGCCGATGGTTGTGCTGCAGGTGTCCTTATACAAAAACATGGTGATGCCAGTAGGCCCGTAGCATACTACAGTGCCCAATTAGACACGGTAGCAAGATCACTCCCCACCTGTTTGAGAAGTGTAGCAGCTACCGCTTTATTGGTGAGTAAAAGTGAGGACGTAGTATTGGGCCATGATATGATTGTCTACACTCCCCATGCTGTATCTGCTCTGTTGAACTCAGCTCAAACCAAACACATCTCCTCAGCTAGGTTCACCAAATGGGAACTAGCCCTAATCGCTCCTGCAAATATTACTGTTAAACATTGCAGTACTCTGAATCCAGCAACATACCTACCATGTGAACAACATGATGTACAAGGGGTGGAAGGAGAGGAGTTGCTGGCGGGAGGTGAGTTCGGCAGACATAATGATACGCACAATTGTATGACATATCTGAATCAGACCTTTACTGCTAGACCTGACATACATGACACACCTTTAGAGAATGTGGATGTAACTTTTTATATGGATGGGAGTTGTCATAGACAAACAGACACAGGTGAATTATGTACAGGTTATGCTGTTGTAAATGACACAGACACCATAGAAGCTAAACCTCTCGGTCCTCCTCACTCAGCCCAGGTGGCAGAGTTAGTAGCACTGACTAGAGCATGTGAACTGGCAGCAGGCAAATCTGCTAACATTTACACTGACTCGAGGTATGCGTTCGGGGTGGTGCACGATTTTGGGGCTCTATGGCATCTGAGAAATTTTATGACAGCAGCAGGCACACCAGTTGCACATTCCCGACACATAAAACATCTTTTAGAAGCAATCCAACTGCCCAAAGCAGTGGCAGTAATTAAATGCAAAGCCCACACATGTGAGGATGACCCGGTGTCACTGGGCAACAACAGAGCTGACGAAGCTGCAAAATGGGCAGCAGGGTTAAAAATGTTTCCTCCAACTGAAACAATTATGTCATTTCAAACTATTGATATGCTGAAATTAATTGAGATGCAAAATTTGTGTTCAATTCAGGAAAAATCCATTTGGAAGTCCAAGGGGTGTGGGCAAGAGTCCTCTGCGCTCTAGAGGGACGGACATGGTAAGCCAGTAGCCCCCAAGGCGTATTACCCCAGCCTGGCTGAGGCAGCACATGGTCTGACTCATCTGGGTAAACAGGGTATGTGCAAGTTGGTGAGGGCATACTGGTGCGCACCAGGTTTTTCTTCACAAGCAGAGAAGATAGCAATGTCCTGTCTGACCTGTTTGAGAAAGAACATAGGGAAAGCGATCCCTACCGAACCGTCCCACATTCCTACCGACCGCAAGCCAGTGCCAAGGTAGAGAGGATGAACGGGACTATTAAAAATAAGCTAAGTAAAATCATGGCAGAGACTGGACTAGGATGGCCAGAAGCTTTACCTTTGGTCCTACATAGCATGAGGACCACTCCTAGACCTCCTCTGAATCTGTCCCCATTTGAAATATTGTTCGGTAGACAACCTCATTTGATTATAAGTCCACAGGAAGATCTAAAGGGTAACAATGAGGTAACTGTGAAGTATCTTATATCAATGAGTAAGCAGTTAAAGCAACAGCAGCAGAAACTGAAATTGTTGTCTAATGATATGCCTGAAACGAACTGTCATGATGTTGAACCAGGAGAATATGTAATGATCAGAAATTTCTTGTGTTCAGGTTGTTTAACTGATCGGTGGGAAGGTCCGTACCAGGTGCTGCTGACGAGTACTACATCTTTGAAGGTGGCCGAGAGAGATGCCTGGGTCCATTCCACTCACTGCTAAAAGGTCAATCAACCGGTGGAGAAACAAGTCGGAGACAAAGCTGATAGCGTGGATCTGTCGCTCGCGAGCTTGTTCCGGGAGGATTGAAAAGGTCGTAGTAAGATACCTGAACTTAGAGAAATTTGCAGGTCTTGTTGTGACAATGGACGGGCCTGCTGTGTTTATTTTCATATTCTCTTTTAGAGTGTTCACCATCCTGGTCAGTCCGCGGATATCCAGTGTCTGTGATGGGGGACTGATTGAGGAAACAGGAGCTGATGGCAGTGCTGATGGAGTGGAATCAGGAGGAGTGCAATGCCAATCAGGGGAGTGTCTTTCCAATCTTAGTACTGTTATTGTTAAAAGAGCTGTCATTCCGGATACTCGGGGAAGGTGTGGAGGGTTATCGTCTGAAGATTCCTGTATTTGTGAGCTTTGTGGGTCCCTAGTTGATGAGAATTGTATCCAATGGTGCCAACCTAAATATAATCCGTACTGGGGTGGGTATCCTCTAGAGGATTATCATAGCATGGTAGGCAAAGTGTTAAATCAAAATGATTGCTGGGTGTGTTCACATGTGCCCCAGGGACAGCACAACGTAGGGTTGGTGCCATTTCCGCTGAATATCACGGAAATTTTAGAATTACAAAAAGGGAAAACATTGGATGGAAAATTCCTCTCATCCAAACCACCTCATTTCAAACTCTATTAATTCCAAGTAGATAGATCACTTTTGTGTTTAAACATAATCAACCCCAATAAACCCGGGAGTTGGGAAGTGACGGGGAATAATCAGACGATGACCTTCTCACAAAGAGCTGATAATGAGTCCATAAACCATGATTTATTGCGCTCCATTAAGTCTGGTGGGAAACATTGAGTTCCACCAAAGAAATTATTGGTAAGGTGCCAAATGGTTATTGTGCTAAAATAATACAGCCAGAAACTTGCATGTACCAGATGGAAGAACCAGAAATAGGATTGTTTGCAAGGGAAATGCGCTTAAAGATAATGATGCATACCATTCCTTATGTTCTCCCTGATAATGTATATTTCATCTGTGGAAGAAAAGCGTATAAATGGCTCTCTCCCGAGTTCCGAAGGTTTGTGTTACCTGGGAAGAGTAGTCCCAGAAGTTATGACTCTCACACATGTTGAAATGCTGCGTATACATAAAAACACACCGTCACCATATCTTCACACACAATATGAACACAGAGGCAAAAGAAGTATGGTACCTGGTAATATACATAAAGCCACTCAGTTAATCAGTGAGACAACTGGCTTTCAAGTGCTGGTCGCATTGGACTCCACCAGGATCGCTCGCGGTACATTAAATTTTAGATATATCCAGGAACTTGCTAAATTAATAGATAATATCACCGAGATGTATGATGACACATTAAGGTATACAGGGAAAGAATTGCAAGCGTACAAGAAAGAACTGGTGCAACACAGGCTAGTGTTGAATTATTTAACGGCTGTTACTGAAGGGTATTGCGTAACATTGGCCACCCAATTTGGAGTAAAATGTTGCACCTATGTCACCAATGATACCAGCGACCCTAAGGAGGTGATAGACCGGAAGATGGTTGAAATTCTGCAGCTAAAGTGGGAATTTCGCAAGAACCATAACACTTCAGTGGCTGAAGTAGGGGAACAGATAGAAGGATGGGTGTCATGGCTGAACCCAGTAAAATGGTTCTCAGGTCTAGGGGAATGGGTCCAGGAAGTGATCGCCAGCATAGGCAAATTCTTAATCCGTATACTGATTGTCATCATAATAATTGGCATATGCGTCCGGTGTGTTCCTATTGTGTTGAAGTGTGGAAAATGTAGAAACAGAGTGAAATGAAAGAACGAAACTATGATGGTGGTCAGTAATGACAATATGTATACTGAGGTAAATATAGAACTGCATTACAACCCTGAACTAGGAAATACAATCGTTTGATGTATTATATTTAGACATGCATAGAAAGTATTATTGAAAAGTTATTCATAGAACACCTCAGATGATGTAAAGACTCAAATTCCCCTTCAAGACTGCTATTATAAGACTGGTGCATTCCCACACCTTTCACATGATCTCCCAAGATCTGCGGTGTGCATATAATAGTAGTTTTATGTCCCTACCCAGAGACACATTATTGCTGGATAAAGAACCACCTTGTTCCATCCCATAATAACACCAAATAATATGTAAATGTAAGCCTAAATTAAATTCTAAAGCAGATTGTGATAGCATGTTGTTTGCTATCAAAGGGTGGACTGTCAAAGCTGAATAATTGGCTAAAACAAGTTCAGGTTAAAATTTTATCGCGGCGACGCCATCTTGCGACTGGCCACAAGATGCCATCTTGAAAATGAGATCGCAAGACGCCATTTTGCGATCTCCGCCATTTTAGATAAACTCACATTTTAGTACATGTGGCGATAATACTAATAGCACCATGCGTTTGCATCTTTCACCATTTCTCATACACACATTAATACACACAATTGCGCTGTTAACTAGTCGCATATTAGCGAATGCATAGGACTTTGTATGAAACCGCTGTTTTATTAGCTTTATGCGCACGTATCTGCCCCAAGTTAACTAGCGTCCTTATTTCAAACCCTGAATACCCACACATTACATACTCACACATAAGGTTCAATAAGCTCTAAAGTATATGATTTAAGTTGGTTCAGTTAGTTTAAATGCTGAGAAATAAAGATATTTGATAACTAAGGTATTATACATGCTAAACAAGTCATGTTTGGAGTTGTACTGATGCGTATCCTTTGTACAGTATTCCGGTGTTATCGGTGGGGAGATCGCATAATGCATTCCCGAGTTATGGATCGCAGAGCCTACAAGCAACAAAATGTATATTTTAGAAACAACTGTTAGGATGCTACGAGAGGTGTGAAGAGGAAGACCCCCAGCTGTTAGAGGCAGGGAGAGTCTGTTTGAACCAGCCTGTTAAATGTGTCGTAACAGATGCTTTACCCCTGGGAACCAATGATATCAGCAACAGACTTCCCTATTGTCCTGTTTATTCTGGGGGGTATAAATATGAGTGCACGAACGCTGGTTCTGAGTTTTCGTTCTGAATGCTGAATGACGAGGGGTCTCTTGCTGATGCCTATCTCTGGGTCCGGAAGCGTCTGCATATGTATACTGTACTTGGGTCTGTATAATTTCCTTTTGCGCCTAAATTGTGTCTTGATCAATTGCGTGTAACTGTCTGAACTTTTACCTGAATATCACTTGTGCTTTGGAACCACAGATTCCACGTCTAAGTAATTATTTATGGTGTGACTGCGTACGCAAATTAGCGTCATCCTTAGAAGGTATAGGCAGGACATTAGAAGGTATAGGCAGGACATTAGAAGGTATAGGAAGGTGTGTATAGAGGTTCTGATCCAGTATCATTACTTTTTGTCTTTGCTAATGTAAATTTGCATTAATGCATGTGCATGTGTGCAGTATGCATTTTTTTAGGCCTAAATGAGACCTTGTTTTTTTTTTTCTCACGATTAATATTTTCTTTTTGGTTCATGAATTAGCTTTAAAATCTTTTTGGGTATACATATTTGCTAATATTACAAACTATACATCATTTAGGTCAGGAGCGGATCCTGAGACATAGACAGAGGCCTGCCCGACCCCTCTCCCCAACTCCCACCATCTCCTCCCCTGCCCACTCCTCCCAAATTTCCCCACCCTCCCCTGACCTGCTCATCCCTATTTCCCCTCCCTCTCCTGCTCCCCAAATACAAATAACCCCTCCCTCCCCTGTCCTATCCATCCACATTCCCACACCCTCCCCTGATGCACCCACTCCTCAATCCAACCACTCCCCTTTATCCCCCACGGACATTTCTCCCCCGTCTTCACCCATCCACTGGCCCACTTTGGAGGAAGAGGATCTGGGCCAACCTGGCCCTCAACCTGCAGGTATTTTTTTGTGATGTTTTAAATTTTAGGTTAAAATGTGCCCTATATGCATAAACTGTTGTATCCCTGCTTACAATCTAAGGGCAGTCCATTTTTATGGGGGGTGTTTTTTGGGGGGAAATTCAGCTCCAAAATTTTTATTTTTTAAATTATGTTTTTTTTTTCTTTGTAAAATTTTTTATTTTTTTTGTATTAATTTTTGGCCCAATTTATTCCTGTTTCAAAAATTCAAATAAAAAAAAAAACACATATGCCAGAGCCAAATACAAGTTTCATTGTGATGTTTAAAATGTATACACTAAATATGCAAATGGTGTAAGGATTATTTAAGTTCCCAAAGTGATTGTTCAAACCACTCTTCTCATGTCCATGTTTTTTTTTTGTGCCAATTGGTAATTTTTGCAAATTTTTGTTAACACTATAGTTTTGCATCAAAATTATCATGGTATTTAAACTTTATTTAAGTGTAAATAATCCTGTTTTTCTTGTATGTATTTGTTTTACAAATCACATTTAATTTAAAAACATATTTGTCTTTCTATAGACCTAAGGATGCGGGATCAAGCCATTTTGGGCCAGATATTGGCAATGAGAGGACATTTGGTGCAGCTCCTGGTTGCTATGGACCATTTGATTGTCTTTCTGCGACATTAATTTTTTGAGTTATTCTATTTTGTTATTAAAAGCTTTTTGTTTAAACCAATCTCATTTATTGACTCCAAAATTAGCTCACAAGGTCATTTCTATTTATTTTTATGGTGTAAACATTTGGGCTTATGGAATTTGCATAGGAAAATGCAAACAATGTGGCATACCAAATTCAGGGAGTATGTATTCTTTAAAAGTTAAACTTTTCACCAAAAAAAGTGTTTTCCTAGACTTTAAATATATATTTTTACATTCCAAAAATTGGTCCAATTGTCATTAAATCCATAATTTTTTTTAGAAAAATACCTTATATAATTATTTTAATCCAAAATATCCCTGCAACTCCCAAAAGTTAAAAAAAAAATGAGAAAAGGTAGGCCCACTATGCAAACATGTTGTTAATTGTTATGTTGCTTTTTAATATTTTATCAACCCCAAAAATAAATTAAAAAAACAAAAACAAAATTAAGTTAAAAGGTAATATCAATTTGCTGGTTTTTCATGTAAAAAAAAACAAATAATTTTAAAAGTAGTTTATTATAAAATATCACACAATAAAAAGCAAATACACACAAAGAATGGAAACAAAAAATCAAGAACTGCTTGAAGATGGTGCATGCCAACATGTTGTCCCAAAATCAGGTAAGAAACACATTTGTCCAGGTGTAAAGGTCATTTTGGAGTCATTAATGTCACAGGCGAGCATTTTCAGGAAGTAAGAAGGTTGTTGTTTGGATTTTGCTTAAAAAAAAAAAAAAAAAGGTTAAAATGCGAAACATAGGATAGTAAACACACATAATTTTCAGTCTTCACAATGTCAACAAATGTAAAACCAAGGAAATTCAAATACCTGAAAAAGCGGGAAACGACATCATCACATATGGCCCCCCCTGACACTCTCCTCCGACCAACCTCGGGGGGCCATCCTCAGGCAAGGCATCCTCTGGCTGCATTGGGACACCACTCCTTATGGCAATGTTGTGAAATATCCCACACAGGACCACAATTTTGGAAACCATAGGCGGCAAATACATGAGGTCGCCACCAGAGCGGTGGAGGCATCGAAATCGGCCTTTTAAAAGGCCTATACAACGCTCCACCACCTGCCTGGTGGCAGTAAGTGCAGAATTATATTGAGTTTGTGGCCCTGGTGTGGGAACCAAATAAGGAGTGAGCAGCCAGGGCGTGCGAGGGTAACCACTGTCTCCTGTGAAAAAAAACAAGCATTCAGTACCATTTCTAAGTCAACAGTGTTTGCTTAAAAAATTAGGGGTACCACTTACCCAGAAGCCACGCGTCACCAGCTTGTAGGTTGTTTAATTTGTGCCAAAGCCCTGATTGTTGGATGACAAATGAATCATGTGCACTTCCTGGATATTTGGCATTCAGGGACAGGATCTGGAGGGAGGCATCACATACCACCATTACATTCATCGAATGGAAATGCTTGCGGTTCCCAAATATGGCCTCCAGCGCTGCTGGAGGCTGAAGTGGTATGTGAGTGCCGTCCACAACCCCTATGATATGTGGGAAGCCTGCAATTTGGTAAAATTTCTGCTTCACCACATTAAGGGAACCCATATCCAATGGCATATTAATAAAATGATGTAGGTGCTTAAACAGTGCATCCATGACCGCCCTCAGGATCCTTGAAAAGGAGGATTGGGAAATGCCTGCAACAATCCCAACTGTGGTCTGGAAGGATCCTGAGGTGCAAAAATTTAACACCAACATAAACTGCATAAGTGGTGGTATTGCTGTTGGATTGTTAATTTGCCTTTCAAGATCACTCTCTATTAATGAAAGAGTGTCTAGGATGATTTGGGGTGGTAGGCGATACTGCCATAAAACCACATCATCAGGCATTTCAAAAAGGGTGACACGTGTTCTAAATATTTGGGGCCTTGCATGCCTATGATGCCTACGCCTAGGAGGATGTTCAGGTTGGTCGGGGTCGTGGACCATTGCCACTATAATTCGCCCAACATCAATCTGAAATGTTAGACAATGTAGCTAATTTTCTAAAATTTAAAACAAGAAAATATACTTATCTTTTTGACACATTAAGAAGAATCTTACAGGGTTAGGTAGTGACATCTTGAAGAAAACCTACGAATTAGATTTAACATAAATAAAAATGTAAAAAAAAAAAAAAAAAAAAGCCTAAGGCCAAAATATAAAGAATGCATGCACTATACAGATGTTGTTAGTGTCTGATTTTATTCTATTAATCCAATGTACGCTAAGGCCACAGACTGGAGCTGTGCAAACTATACGCAATAGAGGGCAAAAAATACAGCTAAATGGTACGCTAACGCCAGACAGGAGCTGTGCAAAATATACGCAATAGAGGGCAAAAAATACCGCTAAATGGTACGCTAACGCCAGACAGAAGCTGTGCAAAATATACGCAATAGAGGGCAAAAAATACCGCTAAATGGTACGCTAACGCCAGACAGGAGCTGTGCAAAATATACGCAATAGAGGGCAAAAAATACCGCAAAATGGTACGCTAACGCCAGACATGAGCTGTGCAAAATATACGCAATAGAGGGCAAAAAATACCGCTAAATGGTACGCTAACGCCACAGACAGGAGCTGTGCAAAATATACGCCAGACATTTCGCATTTTTGATGGCCAAATAATCATTTGGGCAAAAATAAAAAAATAATGCATAATGAGATCCCTTAAAAAAACATGATAAATGTTAACAATAAACAGGGTCTAATGTATCTCAATAAACACTTACCATACAAAGACGATTCCGAAACTCGAAATGCAGTCCACCAGACGAAAGGAGATAAAATTTAAAAAACAAAACTGAAATATAAAAAATAAAATTTTTTTTTTTTTTTAAAAAAGTAGAAAAAAAGCGATCCACCAAACTTACCTCAAAACCCCAAAAAAAGGCTTATTACAAAAACGCAAAAATGCGAAAAAAAAAAAATACCACTCGACAACTCTCAGCAACTCTCGACAACACCTTCACAAACAACTCCGCACCTCCAACATCCACCAACCACTTCTATCAACCCACCCCAAAACAAGGCCACAAAAAAGCCTTAAATAGACCTAACTTTCCCGCTCAAATCAATGACGCTCAATAGATGCGCCCGTATAATGCACACGCATCTATAAAAACGTCACGAGAGCACACAATGGGTCTGCTGAATTCAAGGATTGAATCATGTCCACAGAACAGCAGCAAAGCCAAAATCTTGGACAACAAAGTAAGTAGCTCCAAAATGAAAGTTAGCAACCCAAAAAAACTTAAAAAAAGTAGCAATTACAAAATATTTTTTTTTTTTTTAAGGTGTGGAGACTGACAATGAGGAGGCTGCGGGGCCTAGTACCCAGGCCAGAACTAAAAGAAAAAGGCAGCCACAATTCACAAGAAAGGAGATGGAGGTTTTGGTGCAAAACTATATTGACAACCTGGCACAGGTGCCACGAAATATGGGTGCAAGCCAGAGATGGAAACTGTGGGAGGACATAGCCAGTGCTGTCAATGGGGTTGGTGACTTTGGGGGTCATTCAGACCCGTTCGCGAGCAAAGGATGCTCGCAAATGGGTCGATGTTGCCCCACTGCGCATGCGCACGATGGAGGGAGCTCCACATGTTCCCGCAGGTCATTGAGATAAAACTGTTTAATTTTTTTTGTTTTGGAAAACTTAAAAATGTACTAATATTTGTATGATCTCTCTTTTTCACACAGGCACAGAAGAGGACGAGTGTGCTCCAGAACTGAGTTTTGGTCGCAGTAGATCTGCTGGCTCCGCAGGGGAGGAAGCAGTATTTCCGTCTGGGGACACTGTGGCGGACAGTCCAGGGCCTTCCCCCTCTCAGATCTCAATGAGAAAACAGATAAAAACACAGAGATTCTGATGAGGGTGGATGGACGCCACTCTGCTACGGGTGTCGGACGCCCTGGAGAAAAACGCTGCGGCCAATGTCAGACTAGCTAATGCCCTGGAGCAACTCGTCCGCCTGCGCATGTTGGAGCTGGCCTCCCTTCCTGCCGGAACATCAGGGCCCTCCACCTCTGCCACAACATCAGCCAACCCTCCAAATGTACCTAGCCCTATGCCTAGGCCAGAGGAAACACCAGCTACCTCTGGCCAGGCAAGGTGTTCGACCAGACGGACAAAGTCATGCTCCCTCCAACATCAAGCCAAGCGGGGGAGAAGGCGTTGACAGCACTGGCAAATTTCCCCACATTCCATCTCTGTGTTTGCCCCATATTTTTGCACCTCAAAACCTCTCTCTCCTTTCTTGTGAATTTTTTTTTTTTATCATTACTTTATATATTTGAAGTCCCATAAAAAATATTTGGACTGTAAAATGACCCTAATTTTTGCAAAAAATTTGAACATTTATTTATTTACAAATAAAAAAACAATAACCCAATAAAAATTGTCTAATTCATTCTCAAATGGCTAAAAGGGACTGTAACAAACATAATTAATTACTTAACAAAGGTCATATACTTAAAAAAATGTTTAAGTTAAAAAAACAAAAGGTAACAGGTAAGTAAACAATAACACAAGCCAAGCAATTAGTAGCTGATTGTCTTTCTGGATTTAAAAAAAAATTTTAAAAACAAAAATTAAAGAAAACGGTGTTGGGCTTTTTAAAACAAAAAAAAAACCAAGGTGTTGGGCTTTTAAAACCATAAAAATATCTGACAATAACATGCGTACGGAATACAAGAAAAACATCTAACATTTTTACCTTTATTAAAACATTTATTTTGTGATTGCTGTGATTTCTAAAAACAAACAAATAGGAACACAACATGCGTTCCAAATTTAGCTAATATATCCTGGCCATTGCAAATAACCTTCTCGCAAGTGATCCAAGTATTAGGTGATTGGTGTTGTGCCTTGTAAAGGAGAATAGCAAAACATCGATTCGCTAAGGGAGCTACGAAGAGACCATCGTCTTTGCGAAATCCAATACCCTATCACAAGCTGAACGAGCAGTCATAATGGAAACTGGATCACACAGTGACGTATCCAAAAAACCGTCCAAATTGGACATTCGCACAAAATAATACATGTACGCCCAAAAAACGGCTGGACACGCCTGCATTTTCTCATCTCCACCCCTCTGTTACCACCCATAAATGGAACATTCCGTCAATCAAATTACATAGGTCACTTCCTGTTCGCTGTGTAAACGAGCAAACAAAAACTGACCGCAATGATCCGGCCGCACATGTGCAATGAGAACCGGACGCATGCGTGATTTAAAACAATCGAATGCGTACGAGCAAACGGCTGATAGCATCCCGCTCTGAATCAGGCCCACAGTCAGATTTTGTGTCAGATCTGAAGGATAACGATTTTAAAAATCGTTCAATCAGTTATATCTGAAAGAAAATCTGACATGTGAGCCTGCAACAATGAATGATGCACGTTCCCGCATGTCAGATAACGATATCTGACATCTGATGTGTTTGCAGTCAGATTTGGACGGTTCCATTCATTTTAATACTGTCTGAAATTGTTCAATCGTTCAAATCGTTGGTAAAATTGTTCAAATAGTTCAATCGTTCATCTGACAGATCTGACCATGTGTTTGTACCATTAGTGTCACACGATTATTTATGAATAAGAATAACAGACTGCGCTGCCACTTACAGTGTCACAAGATTATTTATCATTAAGAATTACACAGTGCGCTGCCACTTACAGTGTCACAATATTTTTAATGAATACACCGCGTTTCCACTAACAGTGTGACAATATTTTTAACGAATACACTGCGTTTTCCACATACAGTGTCAGAAAATTTTCTACGAATACACTGCATTTCCACTAACAGTGTCCCAATATTTTTTACAAATTCACTGCATTTCCACTAACAGTGTCACAATAAATTTTACGAATACACTGCGTTTCCACTAACAGTGTCAATATTTTTTACGAATACACTGAGTTTTCCACTTAGTGTCACAATATTTTATACAAATACATTGTGTTCTCCACTTACAGTGTGACAATATTTTTAACAAACACTGCGTTTCCACTAACCGTGTCACAATATTTTTAATGAAAACACTGCATTTTCCACTTAGTGTCACAATATTTATTATACACTGCGCTACCATTTACAGTGTCACAAACAATACGTGTATGAATTTACACTGTAATCATTTATTCACAATTGAGGAAAGAAGTGAATAGCTGAATATATTAAACTACGTTACCACTTACAGTGTCACAAGGTTATTTATGAATAGGAATAACACGCTGCGCTAACATTTATGGCCTGATTCAGACCCGGTCGCAAGCGCTGAGCGCTCACAACGGAGTCGATGGTGGCCCACAGCACATGCGCACGACGAGACCCGGCTAGCGATGGGCAATCCGTCGCTCCGGGTCTCGCATCAAAGGGGGTGAGCTGTCGATGTTGAGTTACAGCTCGCCCCCTTTGGTGGGCGGGCCAGGGGGTGGCTGCCCATACGGAGGCGTTCCCATGACAACGCCTGCCATTTGGGGGTGACCCCACTGACATCACGAGTGATGTCAGTGGCGAGATTCTGTCTCTGTTAGAGCCGAAATCTCTCTGGGGCTTGCGGCCACGAGACCCTACCACAAGGGTCTCGTCGCAAGCCCGATGGTCACGATGGTCTTGACCATCGCGACCATCATCATGGCCGCTCGCAATAGCTGTGGGTGGTCACCCACAGCTATGCCAGAGGCCAAGAGGCCGATCCAAAAAAAAAAGCCTGGCCCTGATTCAGAGCGTCCGGCTCTGAATCAGGGCCTTAGTGTCACAAGATTAATTATTTATGAATAAGAATAACACACTGCGCTGCCACTTAGTGTCACAAGATTATTTATGAATAAGAAAAGAATAACACTGTGCTGTCACTTACAGTGTCACAATATTTTTAATGAATACACTGCATTTCCACTAACAGTGTGACAATATTTTTAACAAATACACTGTGTTTCCACTAAGTGTCACAATATTTTTTACAAATACACTGTTTTCCACTTACAGTGTGACAATATTTTTTATGAAAACACTGCATTTCCACTAAGTCTCACAATATTTTTTATGAATATACTGCGTTTCCACTAACTGTGTCACAATATTTTTAACGAATACACTGCGTTTTCCACATACAGTGTCACAAAATTTTCTACGAATACACTGCATTTCCACTAACAGTGTCACAATATTTTTTACGAATTCACTGCATTTCCACTAACAGTGTCACAATAAATTTTACGAATACACTGCGTTTCCACTAACAGTGTCAATATTTTTTACGAATACACTGAGTTTTCCACTTACAGTGTGACAATATTTTTAACAAACACTGCGTTTCCACTAACCGTGTCACAATATTTTTAATGAAAACACTGCATTTTCCACTAAGTGTCACAATATTTTTTATGAATATACTGCGTTTCCACTAACTGTGTCACAATATTTTTAACGAATACACTGCGTCTTCCACTTACAGTGTGACAATATTTTTAACATATACACTGATTTTCACATCCGATCACTACACTCTCCACAGCCGGAGTGAAAATGGCGCCAATCGCAGGGACCTTTATATAATCCAAAACCCGCAAGAATCCGACAGCGGGAGGATGAAGTTTTACCTAATTTTGAGATCCAAGTCACGCAGGAAACCAAGAGCCTAGCTTGGTTCTCGCAGCGGATCTGGAATTTCGGATGTGTCCGGACCCATATATATATATATATAGAATCAATCCTATGGAAGCAATGCTGCAAAGTAAGAGTGCTTTCAAAAATAGAAGTGTTAATAGTTTATTTTTATCAATTAACAAAATGCAGAGTGAATGAACAGGGGAGATATCTAAATCAATCAATATGTGGTGTGACCACCCTTTGCCTTCAAAACAGCATCAATTCTTCTGGGTACACTTGCACAAAGTCATGGATTTTGTAGGATTGTAGTCAGGTGTATGAGTAACCAATCATACCAAACAGGTGATAATGATCATCATTTTCATATGTAGGTTAAAACTCAGTCATTAACTGAAACAGAAACAGCTGTGTAGGAGGCTTAAAACTGGGCGAGGAACAGCCAAACTCTGCTACAAAGAAGAATTTATCAAAGACAGTTTCATGTCATGGGCAGGTCATACACCATGGCAAGACTAAGCACAGCAACAAGACACAAGGTAGTTATACTGCATTAGCAAAATCTCTAAGAGGGCAAAGATTTCAAAGCAGACTGGGGTTTTGTGATGTGCTGTTCAGTGGCGGAACTCCCAGAGACAATGGGCCGTTCCGAGCACTGCTATGGAGATGGAGCGGGGTTTCAGGTAAGTATTTTTTTTTTCTATGTATGTGTGTGCACTCGCGGGGGGGGGGGCTCACTACAGGTGGCATTATTGGTGGCTCACTACAGGGGGCATTATTGGGGGCTCACTGCAAGGGGCATTGCTGGGGACTCACTACAGGGGGCATTACTGGCGGCTCACTACAGGGGGCATTAAGGGGGCTTACTACAGGGGGCATTACGGGAGCTTACAACAGGGGGCATTATGGGGACTTACTACAGGGGGCTTTCTACAGGGGGCTTAGTATAGGGGGCATTATGGAGGCATTACTGGGGGCTTACCACAGGGTGTATTACTGGGGGCTCACTACAGGGGGCATTACTGGAAGCACTACAGGGGGCATTGCGGGGGCTTACTACAGGATGCATTATGGGGGCTTACTACAGGGGACATTACTGGGGACTTTCTACAGGGGGCATTACGGGGGCTTACTACAGGGGACATTACTGGGGGCTTTCTACAGTGGGCTTACTAGCATTACTGGGGGCTTACTACAGGGGGCATTACAGGGGGCATTACTGGAGGCTTACTACAGGGGGCATTACTGGGGGCTTTCTACATGGGGCATTACTGGGGGCTTACTACAGGGGGAATTACTGGGGGCTTTGTACAGGGGGCATTACTGGGAGCACTACAGGGGGCATTACGGGGGCTTACTACAGGGGGAATTACTGGGGGTTTACTACAGGGGGAATTACTGGGGGCTTACTACAGGGGGCACTACTGGAAGCACTACAGGGGGCATTACGGGGGCTTACTACAGGATGCATTATGGGGGCTTACTACAGGGGACATTACTGGGGACTTTCTACAGGGGGCATTACGGGGGCTTACTACAGGGGGCATTACTGGGGGCTTACTACAGTGGGCTTACTAGCATTACTAGGGGCTTACTACAGGGGGCATTACTGGGGGCTTTCTACAGGGGGCATTACTGGGGGCTTTCTACATGGGGCATTACTGGGAGCACTACTGGGGGCATTACGGGGGCTTACTACAGGGGGAATTACTGGGGGCTTACTACAGGGGGAATTACTGGGGGCTTTCTACAGGGGGGATTACTGGGAGCACTACAGGGGGAATTATGGGGGCTTACTACAGGGGGCATTACAGGGGGCTTACTACAGGGGGCATTACGGGGGCTTTCTACAGGGTCATTATGGGGGCTTACTACAGGGGGCTTTCTCCAGGGGGCATTACAGGGGGCTTACTACAGGAGGCATTACGGGGGCACTACTGGGGGCTTACTACAGGGGGCATTACTGGCGGCTCACTACAGGGGGCATTACTGGGGGCTTACTACAGGGGGCATTACTGGGGGCTTAGTACAGGGGGCATTACTGGGGACTTTCTACAGGGGGCATTACAGGGGCTTACTACAGGGAGCATTACAGGGGGCTTACTAAATGGGGCGTTACAGGGGCTTACTACAGGGGGCATTACTGGGGCTTTCTACAGTGGGCTTACTACAGGGGGAATTACTGGGGGCTTACTACAGGGGGCATTACTGGGGGCTTTCTACAGGGGGCTTACTACTGGGGGCACTACAGGGGCCCTTACTACTGGGGCACTGTAAAGGGAGACAATTGCATAGGGGGGCGGCAGCTGGGGTTGGCATAGATGCTGGGGGGGTGGTACATTTTAATTTTATCTTGCCTCCATTTATCTTGCCTCCGGGCACCTGGGATGAAGTTACACCACTGGTGCTGTTCAAGCTCTTTTGAAGAGGAACAAAGAAACAGCAACCCTTGAGGACCATAGACTCATTGGTCGGCCAAGGAACCTTAGTGCATAAGATGAAAGACACATCATGCTTATTTCCCTTCAAAATCGGATGATGTCCATCAGTGCCATCAGCTCAGATCTGGCAGAAACCAGTGGTACCCAGGTACACCGATCTACTGTTCGGAGAAGTTTGTTCAGAAGTGGTCTTCATTGAAGAATTGGGTTCAAAAAGCCATACCTACGACATGGAAACAGACCAAGCAACTCACCTATGCATGAAAACATAGGAACTGGGGTGCAGAAAAGTGGCAGCAGGTTCTCTGGACTGATGAGTCAAAATTTTAAATATTTGGCTGTAACAGTAGGCAGTTTGTTCACGAAGGGCTGGATAGCGGTACAATAATGAGTGTCTGCAGGCAACAGTAAAGCACGGTGGAGGTTCCTTGCAAGTTTAGGGCTTCATTTCAGCAAATGGAGTTGGGGATTTGGTCAGGTTTAATAGTGTCCTCAATGCTGAGAAATACAGGCATGTACTTATCCATAGTGCAATACCATCAGAGAGGTGTCTGGCTCCAAATTTATTCTGCAGCAGGACAACGACCCCAAACATACAGCCAATGTCATTAAGAACAATCTTTAGCGTAAAGAAGAACAAGGAGTCCTGGAAGTGATGGTATGACCCCCACAGAGCCCTGATCCCAACATCTTCGAGTCTGTCTGGGATTACATGAAGAGACAGAAGGATTTGGGCAAGCCTACATCCACAGAAGATCTGTGGTTAGTTCTCCAACATGTTTGGAACAACCTCTCTGCCGAGTTCCTTCAAAAACTGTGTGCAAGTGTACTTAGAAGAATTGATGATAAAAATAAACTATTAACACTTCTATTTTTTAAATCATTTTACTTTGCAGCATTTTTTTCACACCTACCTAAAACTTTTGCACTGTACTGTATATGTGTATATATATATATATATATATATATATATATATTATTATTATTGCTATTATTATCATTAATAATAATGAAAAATAGTAATACTAATGTCACAAATGGTTATTTGCATTGTGCTTTAAAATGTCACATGCGTATAAGTCTTAGGGGTATATTTACAAAAGTGTAGTTTTTTAGAAGTGGAAATGTTGCCCATAGCAACCAATCAGATTCGACTTAACATTTATCTAGCACCTTCTAGAAGAAAATAGCTAAAATCTGATTGGCTGCTATGGGCAACATCTCCACTTCTAAAAACCTGCACTTTTGGAAATATACCCCTGACTGTCTTTTTATGTGACATGCACATGGCATGTTCATTTCATTAATGTGTTGGTATATAGATGACTGTAATTACAGTTAAACTGCACAAAGTTTTGTTTAGAACATGTATAGGAGGTGGTTCGTTGTATAGTGACGTTCTGTAAAGTACCTGGCTATGCTTGTTTACCCTCTCAAGGCTACTACTTTGCCCTTATGAACATGCTCAGTTAAACATGCTCAGTAAACCATAATTTTACGTGTTCATTACATCCAGGCCCCATAGCGGCTCCATAGCATCCGCAACCTCTGCAGTGGCAAAAGATCATTATACAGAGTTGTGACGTACAATACAATCTTGGAGTTCTAAATTTGCTTCAACATTGGATTTAAGGCCACTTTTGCACCATATTTGAAAATGTAAATGTTATAGTTCATTCTGCTGTGTGGTGTGGTTAGGACAGGACTGGGAACTAATTAGGGCAAATTCCACATGGTAAAATGTGCTAATATTGCAGCATTACAAAGAATGAGGTGAATATTTGGTAGAACAGTTTGGAAAATATCGCTTTATCTACTTTTGGTTTAATTAAGTGTTGACAGTACTATGAAAAGTTCTCAAGTGCATATAATTACCGGAACATTATTTTCATCCTCCTCCTTAAGGGTTTTATCCCTTCACAATATGACATGCCATAAATAGCCCATCCCACAAACTCATACTTGCCTACTCTCCCAGAACTCCCACATGCCCCCTTACCCGCTGAATTGCATCATGACGTGATCACGCCTTCCGCTGCATCCCTAATGCCGGGTAATGTCCCTGGCCATGCCCCAATATGCCATGTCACACCTCCCCCCCCACCGCATTGCTGACCTGGCTGCCAGAATGTCGGTAAATTGTATAGCCATACCCTTCAAAGACTTCTCTAAGCCGCTATTTTAAAATCACTATTCTCTCCCCTATTTTAAAATAACTTTTCTCTCCTTCACTGAAATCATCCAACCATAGAGGAAGATGACCTCCCCCTGAAAGTTGCACCATCCACACAATTAATCTTTAACCCTTTTACTGCCATGTATGTAACTGGTATATCACGGCTTTGTCTTTTTTAAATCAGACACTGTTATGTCCTATGCTGCAGAGTTTTTTAGCTCCCCACTATCATTATCCAGTATCTTTCTACATAAAATCCATAATTAGAGGTTTTTTTTCTTCTTTTCCTTACTGCACTCCTGCCAAGGTATGAAGATATTGCCATTTATTGAAGCAGCATATTGTGTAACGCTGGAAATCACATTTAGATTAAGATTAAAGTCTCTCCTGGATCATTATTCCCTGATTTTAAACATTATGATGTAATACTCACTGTGTTGAAAGCTATCCTGTTTGCAAGAGAGAGGCCTGCCCCCATGACTTGATCAGGGGAAAAATAAGATGGATATGAGCTTAAAGTCATTGCCCACTATTCCAGTCAAATCTATTCCTGATTGGTTGACTTACTGCAGTCTACCCCATCTCTTAAATTGGTCACACTCCTCAAACATCCTCTAGGTACAGTATTTAAAGTGCTTTATTTGAATTTTTGATAAAACATAAAGAGCATACAGTGCAATATTGTGGGTATGCGTTCAGGGGCGCCGAGGGGGGGGTACAAATTACCCGGGCCCATGCTTGCTGGATGGACCCGACGGTGCCGCCCCCCTCCTCCCTCTTACCTCACAGCAGCCCAGCACACGCTGCTGTATGCTGGGCCGCAGAGGGAGATTGCTCAGCTGCAGAAGTCTCCTATGCCTGTTGGGGGGGTAGCCCACCCTGCCTTTGAGCCCCCAACCCTGGCTTTGCACCAGGCTCACAGTACCCCCCCTTCCGAGCACACAGTGTAACACAGGTTTCTTTTTAATCCTAAGGGGGCGTGGCCATGCCTTCAGCGCTTAGGCCACACACCCCATTTCACCCAGGCCCGGCGCAGCTCTCAGTGTGCCTGTATACGTTATAGTATTCTAATTGGGTGATCATCTCTACCACAAAGGGTAGCTGTCCTTGTAAGGACAAATTACGATGAGCAGTAAACACCATTTTACTTACAAGATCTTATACACAAAGTTTATTACCTACTATAATACTGTGACCTACAGATAAGAGCTATAATGCTCTAATCCATTCCTTGACTGCCCTGTGTTTAACCCAGCAGCTTGAGTCATTGCTCTACCTGATACACATTAGTCCTGTTCAAAGTAAGCAGTCAGGAGGGTCTCAGTCACCATCAAAGAGATGCTACAGCTACTACGTACAATATCCAGAAGTAAGCGGTTCCAGGTGCTGGTGGAGGAGCCTGGTGTTAGCTATAGCAAAATTTTGTTGGGCCCCCTCCCCAATGCTTCTAGAGGTACCTCTTTCCACAGTTGTTGTTCATTTTATGCCACAAAGTGGTGTCTTAGTACATTTTATGGTCCATAGTAGAGCCCTAGTTCACATAATGCCACATGGTAGTGCCCCCAGTTCACATTATGCCATACTATAGTGCCCCCAGATAATGTAATGCCACAAAGTGCTCCCAGTTTACATTATGCCTCATTGAAGTGTCCCAGTTCACATTATGCCACATTGTATTGCCCCCAATTTAGATTTTGCCATACAATGCTCCAGTTCTTATTATACAACTCTGTAGTTCCCCAGTTCACATTATGCCACATTGTAGTGCCCCAGTTTAAATTATGCTAAACAGAGCCCCCATAGCAACATTCTGGTGGACCTCTGCCTCAATGATTTCAGAGACACATCTCTCTGCAGTGGTTGTTCAGATTATGCCTGTCATGCTCCGAACACTTAAAACCACTTTCTTACCTCTACAGTGCCTGTCCAGGCTAGCGCTGAGGTCCGCTCGTGCTGTGCATCACTCGAGGATAGCACAGAGGTCTGTTTATGCTGCACATCGCTCTCGGCTGGTGCTGAGGTCTGTCTGTGCTGCTCCTGTCCCATCCACTGAATGTCCTGTCACTGAGCATGGAGATGGCTCTCAGCAGCCCCTTGCTCACAACGTGTTTTCCCAGCATGATGGCACACAGGCTGCACACCAGAGTTCTCTACTAAACAACAGTATGGGCACAGCCATGGACTCAACTGACGCTCTTCCTCCACTCCGAGCGCTGCTCTCAGACCAGCTGATCACAGCATCCAATCCCTGTGGATCCTCCCCTATAAATTTCATTTTCTGACTGGACTCTGTTGCCAGTACAATGTTGCTTCTTGCTGAAGTTACAGTTCAGTGCTGAGCTTCTAGGTACTCTGTATCTGAATGGTCCCAGGGCTTCATTCAGCAAGGAACATAGGGTCTGATTCAGAGCCGTTCGCTATTTGCGGTCGTTCGTTCAAAAACAAGGGGTGGCTATTCAAATGATCCGTTCGCAAATCGCAGTCTGTTCACACCTCTAAGTCTGTACATACGCTCGTTTATTTGATAAAAACGCCCCCTGGCCGCTCGCACCATACGTCATGTCCGCTATTTATTAGATTAATCGAGTACATCGTACAGCGTATGAACTGCTCGCTATTCTTGTGGTTGGTTTTTTCAACCGCTATTTTGCGAGCAGTTCTGAGTTAAAAAAAACCAAGTGATGTGGTCAATGACGCTGCTGTATTAATTATGCACTCCCTTAAAACGCCCGTTTTGACCTTTAAGCACGCCTGCGTTCGAATTCCACTCCCCCGTTTTCAAGCACCTTCCCTTGTTACCACCCACATACGCTTCATTCTGTCACTCAAAATAGAAGGCACTCGCTATATAGCGTACAAACGATTTTCGGCCGCACTGACTGGTTCGCGCATGCGTACTAAAAACCGTACGCATGCGCAGATGTGCAAACATCGCTCGGAACGAGCGTACTGCCGCTAGCGAGCGGCTCTGAATGAGGGCCATAGTTGCTAATACGCACACAATCGTCCGATTGTTGCATACTGCGCATGCATATGCATTGCACCACGTGTGCGTGAACTAGCCACTGTGATCGGGACTGCGATTGCAGCGACTGCGCAGACCCATCACAGAGTGTGTGACAGGAAGTGCCGTTTGTGTGAGGTGATGGGGGGGATCTGATAAACGCAGGCATCCCAGTGCATTCGCACGCCATTGCAGGGGCGTGCATAAATTAGCCACTGTGATGCCTACACAGTCTGAGGTCTAATAGCGTGCGATGAAGTTAGCAGTTTATGTGTAAAGTCAGAGCTTGTGCAAGTGTGTGTGAGGCTGCGATGGTACTCGATTGTACCAATGGTTTTGCAATCTTGCTAAACAGTACATATGTGTGCTAAGTAAAGTGGGCGTCCTTGTGTAGTGCTGCGACGGGATAGCGATAGCAATAAATTAGCATACGATCGCAGTTGAACTACATGCGTAATCGCAATTGCATATGCAGTTGCGATCCATAGTGAATCAGGCCACATTCAGTTATATCCAGTTCCTATATTTGGTAAACAAGTAACCTGTACCATCTTGCACACTAGTCTGTCGTCACAATCCAGCACAAGGAATTCCTCTATGGAAGACAGGGAGCTGTGGGGGTCAGGATGACTAGGAAACAGCTAGAGGATTGACAGTAATAGTGTCCTCAATGAAGGTCAAACCCAGGTGTTGGCTAGACCTAGCCAGAGGCGCTGAGTCTAACCCGTGGTCTTCACCAGTGACCCCTCCTATTGGGATTTGGGTTTCGCCGCACCAAGTGAGCAGGTCGCGGCCCTCTGGTTAGGTACCTGGGAGTGGCGAGGAAACTAGGGGATGACACTAATAAGATGAGTGGAAGACTGCGTATGCACCATCGAGATAAAAATGGATAGGAGTACACAGGATAATGAAAGCAATGTATTCTGTGGAATGATGCGCTGGTATGCTTCTACAAAATATTGCAGTGATTCAGAGGCAGGATACACCAGGAAGTGACACAGGAGATCCAGGCACACACTAGTTATAAGAGCAATAATGGAAGGTCAGATACCGGATGCTTTGGGTAACTCGAAAGATCTGGACGCAGGGTTAGTGTAATATAAGCACAGTGATCCAGACACAGAATGCTACTAGGTGCACAGTGGACTCAGACGCAGGGTAGTGTACAGACTCTCAGTAGATCCAGTCACCGAATACAAACAACTGTGCAAGGGACTCAGATGCAGGTTAGTGTAATTGTTACACTGTAGATCCAGTTGTGGGGAGACGGAATGTGCTATGGATCCAGTCACAGGGAAAGCTTTCAGAAACTAGTGCTTGGGAATAGTACCAGATAAGACACAGGAAACTGGTAGCTGAGTCAGAGCTGGGTAAACACAAGAGGAATAACTGAAGCTAAACTTGAAGTTAAACAAAAGTAAGTAACTAAGAATCCAGACACGGATATGCTCGAAATGGCACGGGTGATACAGACGCGAGCTGGCTCCAATAGCGCTACTGAACTAGATGCGGACTTGCTGTGGGATACAGTGTAGAAAGTAACAGAGCCTGGAACAACTACTGGCACCACAGTCACTGGATATGCGAAGTTAAACAGCAGCTTCCTGTTCCTGGAGTCAGACTAAATACCCTTAGGTAGTAGGTCATTGGATCAGAAGATCAGCTGAGTCCCAGGCCGCATCCTGACATTTGGTTTTTACCACTGAGACTTGTACGTATAGCCACCATCCGTTCCAGGCGATACCTCCAACCATTGGTCCCATCCAATGCTTCCAACGTTGGACTCATATTAAGTAAGTTCTTCAATTCATCAACATCGGTCCCAACCGATCAAGTTCATCAGTGTAGAAAGTAACAGAGCCTGGAACAACTACTGGCATCACAGTCACTGGAGATGCGAAGTTAAACAGCAGTTTCCTGTTCCTGGAGTCAGACTAAATACCCTTAGGTAGTAGGTCATTGGATCAGAAGATCAGCTGAGTGACTGCAGGACTACCATTAGGAGAGGCTAGTCAGGTGATACGGACCAACATGGCTGCACCCATGCCCATCACCACGGGAACCAGGACGCACGCAAGGAAGTCCTAGAAGACTTCGGAGAGAATAATCAGCCCACCACTCACCTCCACCCCCGGCGACTGAACACCTAAGCTCAAGGATGGCGGCGAAGTGGTGAGTAGCGGACGATCCCAGGCCGCATCCTGACATTTGGTTTTTACCACTGAGACTTGTACTTATAGCCACCATTCGTTCCAGGCGATACCTCCAACCATTGGTCTCATCCAATGCTTCCAACATTGGACTCATATTAAGTAAGTTCTTCAATTCATCAACATTGGTCCCAACCGATCAAGTTCATCAGTTCATCAACATCAGATTCAAATCTATCAAGTTCTTCAAATCATCAACAGAGGTCTCAAACCGATCCAGCTCTCAATCCAGCATCGTCGGTCCCAATTCAATTCTGCTCATTCATTATTATCATCTCCAGTTCTCATTCCAACCTACTGTTTAATACAGACATTCCATTCTTGGTTTCACCTTCGGCCCATCATCCTCTGCAGCTCCTCTACCTTCTCACAGCAATACATGAGGAAGTCCTGGCTCAAGCCTCCCAGGTTTATTCATACATTCCAAGTCTCGCCTTCCATGCCTGTTCCAGGACAAACCAACCCTCAGGTGTGACAATGCCACATTGTAGTGATTCCAGTTCACATTATGCCACAGTGTGACCCATGTTCACATTATATCTCAGTGCCCCAGTTGAATATGCCAAACAGTGCCCCCATAGCAACATTTTGGTGTGCCTCCACCCTAATGATTCTAGAGAGACACCTTTCTCTGCAGAACTCTAGTTCACATAATGTCACACTGTAGTGTCTCCAGTTAATATTATGCCACATTGTAGTGCCCCAATTCACATTATAGGCCCGATTCATATTTGTACGGTATTATCTCTGTATGCAGTGCCTGTGCAATACTGTACAGCCACTATGCAAATGCTGCAGGAGGTGTCTAAGGACAAAAGACACCACCTGCCAGCATCGCAGATCAGACTGCTATGTCCTAGGATGGAGTATCGGATCACTGTGACCATCGTCATCGATGATCATTGTGAACCGATACTGCATCTTTAGATGCAGCATTCTAATCTGCCATCAGCCATCTGAGTAAGCCTCAGCTAACACAGACCCTGGCCTCAGCACTCCTACAAATTGACATGCCCCCATTTTGTAAAATGGTCAGCGCTGTTCTCCACGGTTTGTGCATGGACTGAGATGCTCACTTTGAGCATTCGCGCACGCTGTAATTCCAATTGGTGCGTCCTTATAAGCAACCATTGGTTGCACCATTGAAACTTGCACCAGCCCTATGGCAGACACAGTGTCTTTGTTTGATCATGGCCTCCTATGTCTGCTTCTGTGCATCTGTGAACACAGCAGCTTGCATTGACACGCCCGCCACACTCCTGTAACACACCCACTGAACGGACCATTGTTGCATGCATTTTTAGTCATCACCCAGTCACTGCCCAGGAACACTCATCAACATTTGATATTGTGCGTCCCGATCGCAACAGCACCTTTGTGCATACACTCTGTGTAACACATACATCATTGGGGTTTTCAGAAGTTTTTGAGCATACGCAGTTGCAAATAATCACTCAACTACATGAACATTGCAATTGTGTGCGACTCAGGCCCAATGTCCCCAGTTTACATTTTACCAGTTCTTATTATGCCATATTGTAGTTTCCCCAGTTCACATTATGCCATATTGTAATGCCCCCAGTTCATATTATGTCACAATGTAGTGACCTCAGATTGCATTATGTCACAGAGCAGTGCCCCCGATTACATTATGCCACATTGTAATGCCCAGTTCACATTATGTCACATTATAGTGCCCTGAGTTTACATTATACCACACAGTAGTACACTTAGTTCACATTATACCACACATAATTCCTAGTTCATATTATGAAACAGTATCCCCAGTACATATTATGCCCCAGTTCACATTATGCCACACAGTTCCCCCAGTTCACATTATGGGGCCTATTCATCAACACTAAAATATCACTGGAGGTAATTAGGTTTAGAACTCGCATGGAGTTCTACCTAATTACCGGAGGAATTCATCATTCCTCCTCTCCATAAGTATCTATTCCGAAAAGCTGTCATTTTTGTGATGACAGCTTATAAGGAAATAGATAGTTTTCCCTATCTACTGTAACTTACCGCAGCTGTAATCAGTGCTGCGCATGCGCCATTACGTTCACAAAAACGGCGCATGCACAGCACTGCCTACAGCTGCGGTAACACTGTGTCTGTCCGCCCCCCCCCACTTCTGATCCCCTCCCCCACCTACCTGGCTGCCTGGACCCGACAGGCTGCAGCCGCGGACCCTGACCTCCTGCCCGGCTTGCTGAAGATTTTTTTTTAAAAAAACCTTATTTATTTATTTTTAACTTTATTGTGTACTGTCAAGAGAACACAGTGTCAGAGCAGCAGCTGGAGCCAGAGGAGGGACCAGGGAGCGACGGAGGGAGCCGAGGAGGACCTGCCCAGCTGAAAGCAGGTAAGTGTAACCCGCTGTACACCACCTGACAGTGGCGTATAGTAACACCATCAAATTCTGAAAATACATAATTATCAGAATTTGATGAATAGCCTAATTTCTACATCCACGTACTAATGTATGGGGAGTGTGAAAATTAACGCAGGCGGACTCAACCAGGAGATATCAGTGATATCTCCTGTGTTAAGTGTGTTAATGAATACTAAAATAATGATAATTAAGGAAAATGTCCTTAAAACTGTTATTTTAGTGTTGATGAATAGGCCCCTATGTCACATATCACCCTAAGCTCACATTATGGCACACACTACCCCCTCCCCCAGTTTACATTATGCCACAGAGGCACCACTTCACATCGACAAGCTACTGCTTACTGTGCTCTTTGCTGACACCCTAGCCAGGAAGATGGTAGTTGCCTAACATATCATCCCATTAACTATGATCTGGATGAGCCAAAACACACACACCTAGGGAATTTTGGGAGAAGCATCACAGCCCCCTTCAGCAGGAAGGCAGACCTTCCCAGACTGTAATTATAACTTAGGTTGGTAGTGATTATTTTCCTACAACTTGGCACTTACAGTCAGTGAGTGTTTGATCTAACACAAGTAAGAGTGGTTAGCAACAGCAGGTCATACTTGCCGACATTCAGCTCTCTCCTTCCCGGGAGGGAGCTGAATGTCTGCGCACAGCGGGGGGCGTGGATGGATAATGATGCCGCATTGGGGGCGGGGCCACGTGATCTCGTAATCGTGGCCCACGTCCCCTCTTCGCAATGGCGAAAATAACGACATTGTGAAGCAGGGGGCGGGGCCACGATGATGTGATTCAGCGCAAATCGCGTCACCGCCCCCCCCGCTGCGAGGGTTTCTATAAGTAGTCGGGAGCGGCACTCTATAACCGGGAGGCTACTGGCCAAATCAGGAGGGTAGGCAAGCCTGTAGCAGGTTACAGTTGGCAAAGGGAATCCCAAGAGGGGTATTCAATATGAAACTTTAACTTCACTGCCGAAGTTAACGTTTCATATCGAAGTTTTTTTCTGCGTTAAAGTATCAGGCGCGCTCCCGCTTATCCCCGTATTCAATATAAAATTATCGAAAACGGGAACTTCCGAAGTTGGATTTGCGTAAAGTTACGATTTTTTCCATAAAAAATTTGTAAGACCCCCCTAAAGGTGTAAAAACATGGGGGATCACTATGGGTACCCCCGTTTTAGCCTTTAAATGAAAGTCGGGGTTTAAATAGCCGCAGCAGGTGTTTTTTTCCCGACATTGAAGAAGTGTTGCAGAAGAGCACTTCGTTTTTTTAAGTGGTCCCATCAAATTTGGGGTAGATGAAAATGGGTACTAGCATATTTTGATGTCCCTAAAATAAGTTTTTAAAAATTCTGCATTTGTGCACCTGCCGCTACTTTGCGCAATGAATAAAACACCTGCCCCATACTTGGGGACCCCACCAGAAATAATTTCGTTAGTATGGTACTTTTTTTACATAATTTTTTTTTTTTAACCCCCAAAATTTTTTTTTTTAATGGTGTCCCGATTTTATGGGGACATTTTTTTTTTAACATTGCCTTTTAAGGGGACATTCCCAAAACTACAGGCTATTTTTTATAAGCCTACACCCCCAAACCCCTATTTTTTTCACTTGCTATAGTGATTTGAAAAATTATCCCTGTTTTTTTAAAAATGCCCCTTGACCCCATTTAAGGAAAAAAACGGGAATTTTCGGGAAATATGCCTGGGACCTCCCTAATGATGTCCAGACATGGGGGATCACTATGGGTAACCCCGTTTTTGCCTGCAAAAGAAAGTCGTGTTTTAAAATAGCTTTGCCAGGTGTTTTTTCCTGCCACGGCTATTAGAAACCCCGACTTCCTTCAGTAGTTAAAAATGGGGGTACCCTAAGTGATCTCCCATATCTAGACATCATATGTGGGAACTGTCAGTTGCCGGAGCCTATCAGCGGCCGCGCTACAGTCAGTGCTGCCGCTGATTGGCTGATGGGACTGCAATGCCCCGTGAAGTCCCGGCAGCGGCCATTCGGGAGCTATGTGTATGTGTGACAACACACATACACATAGCTAGTAGTGTGGATCGGGTAACACTTTTTTTTGCTTTAAAACAGCCATGGATTACTGCGGAGACCAGCGCTGGATGTAGGTGAGTATGAAATCTTTCTTGCAGGGCCAGCTACCATGGATCTCTACGTGGAGAAGGGGACAGATTCATCTGGTATAGGTAAGTATGTGTGAATGGGTAGGTGTATGTAATAAACTTATACTGGGCACGGTGTGTGTGTTTTGTCTTTTTTTAACTATTTATTTTACAGTGAAATTACAGGTGCCGCATGTCTGCTGGCACTTGTAGTTCCACAAGTGCAAAATGGCAGGCATGTTGGCACTTGTAGTTCCACTGTAAAGTACAATAGTCTTACATTATTTGGCCCCCCTATTACCCCCATACCCACCGCTCCAGGGGTATGGGGATGAGCCCCAGGCTTCAGCGTAAGCCTGTGGTGCTCGGGAGAGGGGGGACCCTTTTTTGGGGGGTCCCCGGCTCCCCCGAGATCACCGGCTTGCGCTGACCGACTTGGGGTGTAATGCTTTGGACCTGGAGCCCCGGTGATTGGGTCTCCGGGCTGTGGCATTGCACCCCGGTCGGTTGGGTCTGGTGCTGGTCTTAAATATAGGGGGTACCCCACGTCGTTTTTGCCCCCTATATTTAAAACCAGCACTAGTCCCTGCAGCCTGGTGTTGGTTTCTAAAATACGGTGGAACCCTACACATTTTGTTCCCCGTATTTTTTGAAACCACCACTGGCTGGCTAGTTTAATTTTTACACATTTTTTTAACAGGTTAACAAAAACGGGAATTTTCGGGAAATATTCTAGGGACCCCCCTAATGATGTGTAGACATGGGGGATCACTATGGGTACCCTCATTTTTAACTCCTGAAGGAATTTGGGGTTTCTATTAGCCGCGGCAAGTGCATAAATGCGACTTTGAAGAAAGTGGTGCAGAAGAGCATTTAGAATTTTTTGGGGGGAAAAATAACTATGCCAAGCAAATTTGGGGTACCTGAAAATGGGGGTCAGCATATTTTAAAGTTGCTAAACATACTTGAAAAAATCGTGAAAAACCCACTTGCGCAAGGAGCTGCAATGAAAAAAACACCTGGGGCATACTTGGGGACCCCCCAGAGTCAAGTTCGCTATTTTTTAACTTTGGTCTCCAACATTTTTTTTTTTGGCCCCCAAATTCAAAGTGCTTTTTTTGGGATGTCCCGATTTTTTTTTTTTTTTGACACAGATCGTTTCAAGGGGTCATTCTGAAGGGTGCAGGCTATTTTTTTTAAGCCTGCACCCCTAAACCCCAATTCTGCACTTTTTTTCGACACCTATTCAATGGTGAAAACTTATCCCCGTTTTTTAAATTCGACTTTTCAAAAATGCGATAAGTCTTTGATATTGAATACGGTGTAAAAGTAAAATCAGTGATATTAAGGCAAAAACGGTAAAAAGTGCGATATTAACGCAAAAAACACCCATATTGAATACCCCTATAAATTGGAAACCAAAAATAGACTGACAAGATAAATGCAAAGTAAGCCCATCTTGTCACAATCACCCTTCACCAGTTTAATAAAAAAATTTTAAATCATCTTTTCATCTCTCTAGCACCTCACTTCCCCTCAGGGGCTGGCTGGCAACTTTTAGCCTGGGGGGCAAACCAGAGCAAGTGGCCCTGCTTTTCTACCGGCGAGTGCAATTTTAAAAACGGGCATGACAGTAAAGTTGGGGGTGTGTACCACAGTAAACTACTACTTGCCTGATTTTTTGAACCTATATGGTACACATCATAATTACCTTTATTTACTTCAATGACATTGAATATATTACACTATAAGGTGCTTGTTTTTCACCTTCTGACAAGAAAAAAAAAAATTATTATTTATATATATATATATATATATATATATATACATACACATTGCTTGAAGTGTGCAGGTATGAAATGGTATGTCATGCCGTTACTTCACTTCGGCACCCGTCCGGCACTGGGACTGTCCCAGTGCTGGTCAACAAGCGGCTGCTCTCTGCTTGTTTAAATTTATCTCCGACAACGAATCAATCATGGCTCGCGGAGCAGCAGCCAATCAGGGGAGGCCGGGGCTGGAACTATCACTGTCTCAGCGCCGGTCACCAAGCAGCTGTATGTTTAAATTTGGCTCCGGCCATGAGCCAATCACGGTTAACGGACCGGCAGCCAATCAGGAGCGGCCACGTGGCCACCCAATTGGCTGACAGTCCGCGAGCTGTCATTTGCTCACAGCCGGCGCTGAATTCAAAATGCCAGTACCACCAAGGAGAAAGATTGGGGAAGGGCCCAGGGAAGGGAGCACAGTGACCACTTTTACCAGAGCAGAGCAGGGTGAGGTGGGCAGTGTGCTGTGGTGTGAAGTATGCTATGAGCTATGGTGTGTGGTGTGCTGTGACTGTGAGGGAATGTGTGCGGTGTTTAAGAGGACGTGGGGGTATGGAAATATCAGGGGGCTCAGGATTTGGGACTGCCTAAGTAAAGACCTCTGATATTTCCATACACCCACTTCAAAATGTCCACGCACAGATTATATATATACACACACAGTCACACTTAATCAGCACACAGTCACACTTAGGCCCTCATTCAGAGCCGGACGCTCTGAGCAGAGCGATCGCTCTGAATGAGGGCCGTCCTCCATAAAAATGGAGCGTCCTCCTGGACGCTCGTATAGCTGTGGGTCACCACCCACAGCACATACGAGCGTGCAGGATGATGGTCGCGATGGTCTTGACCATCGCGACCATCGCGAGTGCGACCAGAAGCCTGTGGTCGGGGTTTTCGACCACAAGACCTGGAGTGATTTTGGCCCTCCCATCTGGGAGGCACGCCCCCGGCACGCCCACCAAAGGGGGCGTGCTGTCAATCAACATCGACAGCACGCCCCCTTTGATCAGACACAACGAGCGAAGGAAAGTCCTTCGCTCATCGCATCTGGCGCATGCGCACGACGGAGCTCCCTCCGTCGTGCGCATGCGCAGTGCACACCATCGACCCACTTGCGAGCGGACAGCCGCTTGCGAGTGGGTCTGAATGAGGCCCTTAGTCAGCACACACACATACAGTCACACTTAGTCAGCACACATACAGTCACACTTAGGGCCTGATTCAGACCCACTCGCAAGCGGCTGTCCGCTCGCAAGTAGGTCGATGGTCTGCACTGAGCATGCGCACGACGGAGGGAGCTCCATCGTGCTCATGCGCCAGACGCGACGAGCGAAGGAAAGTCCTTCGCTCGTTGTGTCTGATCAAAGGGGGCGTGCTGTCGATGTTGATTGACAGCACGCCCCCTTTGGTGGGTGTGCCGGGGGCGTGCCTCCTTGACGGGGGCGTTCCCAAGGGAACGCCTACCGTCAGAAGCCGGCCCACTGACATCACTAGTGATGTCAGTGGGAGTGATTTTGGCTCTGATAGAGCCAAAATCACTCCGGGCCTTGCGGTTGAAAACCTCAACCGCAGGCTCCGGCTCGCAGTTTCGATGGTCCATCGCGGGCATCAAACTGCACGCTCGTATAGGCTGTGGGTGGTGACCCACAGCTATACGAGCGTCCAGGAGGACGCTCCATTTTTATGGAGGGCGGCCCTCATTCAGAGCGTGCGCTCTGCTCAGAGTGTACGGCTCTGAATGAGGGCCTTAGTCAGCACACACACATACAGTCACACTTAGTCAGCACACATACAGTCACACTTAGTCAACACACGCATACACACAGTCATACTTAGGACCTCATTCAGAGCGGCTCACAAAATGCGAGCGCTCGCTCTGAATGAGGGCGACCGCATTTTTTTTTCCGATGGCCTCCTGGCCGCTCGCTAAGCTATGGGTTGCTACCCACAGCTTTAGCGAGTGACCAGGAGATGGTCACGATGGTCAAGACCATCGCGACCATTGGGGCTTGCGACGAGACCCTTGAGGTAGGGTCTCGTCTGCCGCAAGCCCCAGAGAGCTTTCGGCGCTAACAGAGTGATGTCAGTGGGGCCGCCCCAAACAGCATGCGTTCGCATGGAAATGCCTCCATTTGGCCAGCCACTCCCCTGGCCCGCCTAACAAACGGGGCGAGCTGTCAATCACCATCGACCGCCGCACCGTTTGTAGCGAGCCCCGAAGCGAGAGAATCTCTCTCTCGCTTGCGCACGTGCAGTGCGGCCGCTGCACATGCACAGGGCACAACATTGACCCACTTGCGAGCGCTCAAGCGCTTGCGAGCCGGTCTGAATGAGACCCTTAGTCAGCACACACACACAGTCACACTTAGTCAGCAGACACACACACATACAGTCACACTTAGCATGCACACAGTCATACTTAGTCAGCATGCACACAGTCACACTTAGTCAGCACACACACATAGTCAGCACACACACATGCACACATACATACAGTCACACTTAGTCAGCACACACATATTTTAAATAACAAAACAACACAAAGTTTATGCCACTGTGACACCCTTCACTTACCTGGTATGGGTGTAGAAGACAGGAAGCAGGCACTCCTCATCTCTGCAGCTCCTCTTTAGGCTCTTCCCACTCCCCTGATAGGCCACGCCCCCTTTTTCATTCTCCAGCCTCTTGGAATTGTGGGTAGGGAAACCTGGCTCCCCATTGGTCAACAGCGGCCATCTTTTTGTAGCCTGATATGGGGGCAGCCATTTTGTGTTAGCCCAAGTTACTTGAATCGGCTCTCTCTCTCTCTGGGCAGCAGCACGGGAGCCGTAGCGTCGCATCCTCTGCATGCCAGCCCTGACACATCAGAATTGTACTGGCCCGGGGGGCAGATGGCACCCTGCCCCCCGGCCCAGCCAGCCTCCACATCTAACAACCATGTTTGGTGCATTGCATAATTGGCTATTAATAGGCATAAGTTATCCTCTTACCTACACCTCATTCTAAATAATTTTTAATTCCATATATCAATATGGAATTTCTTACATATATTACGTTAAATGCAACAGTTGAGACATCGTAGCCAACAAAATCTGAAAACAATTGGCAGTTACATTTCTCTATTTGCATATACAACTTATGGCGATAAAGAGGTAAATGAGTGATAAAGAGAAGTATGAATGAGGAAGAGGCCTGTTATCTACCTGCAGCTGTTACTGGCAAGCTGCCTGTTTAACAACATCAAAAAATGTAAAATGAAAACTACAGAAAGCAGCACTGCGCCATCCTTATCTTCCATTACTTTATTTTCGGGAGATAGACTAATGTTTATAACCACTTGGCTGGCATGGTCGATGCGACCTGTCAGTAACGCACAGTGGGCGACTTTTGGAAGATAATCTTCCTGCAGCCGTCAATAGCAGAGGGACCTCCCAGCCCGTCTGCATCCCTGCTCCCGCCCCTAGTGGCTGCCATGCTGCCAATCACTGCTGATAGGTCAGCAAGGCAGGACCCCCCCAAGTGGCAGCAGTCGTTGGGGAAATGAAAGTCGTGAAGGTCGCGCTGTTCCGAATATCAATTACCATCGATGGTCTGATACACTAAAAATTGATGTTAATATGTTTCAAAATATATATATTTTTTTTAATAAAAATCATGTTGAATATATTTTAAATAGATGTTCTTGACCTAATTTAATCATTAAAAACCCACCAATTTCTGAGTGTTTTTGTTTTATTAATTTTTAAATTGCCAGTTAAGTGGTTAATGTGCAGTCGACTTGATCTTTAATATATCATTAAAAGTGTGGTTACTGCACAGCAACACATTTGTGCTATGTCGGCATTTGTGTACTTCCATTCTTGTAAAAAACAGTAAAACTATGGTTTTTACTGGAATATTTATGTGCCGATAACATAGATTTCTATCACCACTTATCGGAGTTATAGAAAATCTGTACAATGGGCTCCCTAGCAATACTGATGGCAATTCTAAGTCTTGCCTATTCCCCAGCTAGTCCTGCATGCATGTGCACATGCGTGCCCTGGTGTTGCCAGTTACAAAGTCCAGTATAATTGAAGCCCAGACTTCTTTAAAAAATAAAATAAAATACAAGTAATTTTGAAAAAACTTTGAATAATAGCATATCAGAAAAAAATAATTTACTAAAATAATAAATAATTTATTTTCTTCCCATTTCTTTCTTTCAGTACTACAGCAGCCCTGGGAGGTGGGAGCTGGAGGATACAGGTAGAGACATAGGCCCTCATTCAGAGCCGTACGCTCTGAGCAGAGCGCACGCTCTGAATGAGGGCCGCCCTCCATAATTATGGAGCGTCCTCCTGGACGCTCGTATAGCTGTGGGTCACCACCCACAGCCTATACGAGCGTGCAGTTTGATGGCCGTGATGGTCTTGACCATCGCGACCATCGCCACTGCGAGCCGGAGCCTGCGGTTGAGTTTTTCAACCGCAAGGCCCGGAGTGATTTTGGCTCTATCAGAGCCAAAATCACTCCCACTGACATCACTAGTGATGTCAGTGGGCCGGCTTCTGATGGTAGGCGTTCCCTTGGGAACGCCCCCGTCAGGGAGGCACGCCCCCGGCACGCCCACCAAAGGGGGCGTGCTGTCAATCAACATCGACAACACGCCCCCTTTGATCAGACACAACGAGCGAAGGAAAGTCCTTCGCTCGTCGCGTCTGGCGCATGCGCACGACGGAGCTCCCGCCGTCGTGCGCATGCGCAGTGCACAACATCGACCCACTTGCGAGCGGACAGCCGCTTGCGAGTGGGTCTGAATCAGGCCCATAGGGCACAATTTACAAAGCAGCGGCCATACTTTAAATTTGCTTTGGCCTTATCAAGTAACAATCATTGAAATATGGGATTTCCGAGTGATAAAAGATCTACTGGGAGTAGACGTATTATTTGGCGTTATGGGGTTTAGTAGTATCAGCGCACATTATGCGCTGATACCGCTTGTCTCCCATGTACTAATGTAGTTTCCTGCGGCATTTGATGGGGGCGCTATGTGCCCCTGTCATTTTTGGCAGTACTATTTTACAGATAGGTGCCAATGTGGGCAGTAGATGTATCCTTTCTGATACTCAATGTTTTTTTATTTTGCCACCTCAGAGTGGCATTGCTACTGTCTCCTCCTCATAGGCTGTGTTTTTGTGTGTGAGTTATTAATAAAGTTTGCCTTGTTTACATAACATACAAACACATGCAGTAGCGCGGCCTCCATCACACCCGTCTCTGCGTCTCCTCTATAGCAGCACACGTGTAAACCGTGGGTGCTGCTGGGCAAAAAAATCTGGTGCATTCGCAGCCACCAGCCACCGATCACTAACAGCCGAAAGAGGTAGAGTGTGATTCATCGGACAGATGAATTAGCACTCTCCCTCTTTGGAAAACCCAAAAATCATACATGTGAGCGGTGTCAGGACCTGCTTCACCGCCATAAGAAACGAAGCATGTCCAGACATTTACAGCCTGACAGCCCACATACATCTCCCCCATGGAGCTAAAACAAGTAAGGAAATACACCCCTTGCTTGTAACAGACAAAACCAAGACCTAAAGTACGCAGGGCACTCTGGATTGGAGTGTTATTTTCCTACTATTATTATCATCATCCTTTATTTATAGGCGCCACAAGGGTTCCGCAGCGCCTCGCAAAGTTCAAATGAGCAAACTCGTAAAACAGCGACTTACAGTACAAGACAATACAGAATAAGAACATGGTTTATAAACATTGCTGCAGCGATCATAACACTCAAAAAAGCAGTAGAGCGTCAGCTACCAAGTGTTGTGCCCTTGTGGAGAGTTTTGAGTAGATGATCGTATGAGTGAGGGAAGGAAAAGCACATAAGGGAAGAGGGCCATGCTCGTGAGAGCTTACATTCTATAGGGGGGGAGACAGACAGGGGTGACACAGATGGGGTAAACAGTGAGGAAGAAGCATGTAAGCAGCAGGTTAGGATGAGAGCTGGAAGGATTTGAAGTAGTGAGTCTTGAGAGCCCGTTTGAAGATTTGTAGAGATGTGGAGAGTCGGAGAGGGAGAGATACCAGAGGTAGGGAGCAGCACGGGCGAGAACTTGGAGGCAGGAGTGGAAGGAAGTGATCAATAGGCAAGAGAGGTGGGATGCATTTGTAGGAAAGGGAAGGAGATTAGTGTGATGTAGATGAAGGTGTGGTGAAGTGATAGGGAGAGGAGAGTGGGTGCTGAGCTTAGTGGTTGGGTAGTAGGACCATTGTGGGGGAGAAAAGAATGAAAGAGGAGTAACAGGAGAGGAGAAGGAGGGAAGGAGAGGGGCGGAATACAGACAGAGGAGGGGAGAGAAGTGGAGGAGACTAGGGGGGGAAGGATAGAGGTGGGAACAGGGGGCAGAATAAAGGATTAGGTAGGCACTGAGTAAAGTAAGAATTTGAAGAAAACATGGTCACGGTGTGGATGAGGTAAGAATAGTGTATGTGTGAGAATGACAGTGTTGAAGGTTTTTAAAAAATGCTGGTGAAAGAACAGTATTAGTGAATGCGTATGCTTGATGACCAAAGTTGTGTTTTTTTGTTTTTTTTATTGAGGGGAATATATGTGATTTAAAGGGTTTTGAAAATGAGTAATAAAAAAAGAAGTTCAAAGTTGTGAGGCTAGGCAAAAGCAATGGTAAATCAGAACATATATGCAAGGTTTAGAGCACAGGTTCTCAAACTCGGTCCTCGGGACCCCAAACAGTGCATGTTTTCCATGTAACGATACTGAATTAGAACCTCTATACACTCCTTCCTATACCTTCTAATATCCTGCCTATACCTTCTAAGGATGACGCTAATTTGTGTACGCAGTCATACAGTAAATAAAGACTTAAGACCTGGAATCTGTGGTTCCAAAGCACAAAGTATTATTCAACTGAAAGTACAGTCAGTTACACGCTATTGATCCAGACACAATTCGGCGCAAAGAAGTACAGTATACATACGCAGCGCTTCCGGACCAGATGTTAGGCATCAGCAAGAAACCCCTTCGTCAATCAGCATTCAGCACAAAGACTAAAACCTAGTGTTGGAGCACACATATTTATACCCCCAGGAATAGACAAAACAATAGAGAAGTTTGTTGCTGATGCCATTGGTTCCCAAGGGGGATGCATCTGTTACAGAGAGTTTAACAGGCTGATTCAAATAGATCCAACCCAGCCTCTAACAACTGGGGGTCTCTCAGTTCCCGCCTCATGCAACATCCTAACAGTTGTTCATATTATATACATTTTGTTGCTTGAAGTCTCTGTGGTTCATAAGTTGAGAATGTATGATGCGATCTCCACACCAATGATACCGGAATACTGTGGAAAGAGTACGCATCAGTACAAAACCAAACACGGCTTACTTATCATGTATAAAACCTTAGTTACCAAATAATCTTTATTTCACAGCATTTATACTAAATGAACAAACTTAAATCTTATACCTTAAAGCTTATGGAACTTTGTATGTAGATATGTAATGTGTGAGTATGCGAGGTTTGATATAACGACGCTAGTTTAACCTGGAGCAGATGTGTGCGCATAAAGCTAATAGACAGATGCATTCGCTAATATGCGACTAGTTAACAGCGCAATTGTGCGTATTAATGTGTATATGAGAAATGGTGAAAGATGCAATCGCATGGTGCTATTAGTAATATCGCCATATGTACTTAAATGTGAATTTATCTAAAATGGCGCCTGGGCGGCCATTCACAAAATGGCATCTTGCGATCTCATTTCCAAGATGGCGTCTAGCGGCCAGTCGCAAGATGGCGTAGCTGCTATTCAATTTTAAACTGATCTTGTCTCAGCCAATAATCCAGCTTCCACACATGGCTCCACACTGAATCAAGTAAAATAATTAGCTCCACCTGTGGACCTTTTAAAATGTGTCATTGAGTAATGATTACACCTGTGCATCTGCTGGGTGACCTGCAAAACGTGAACTGTGTGGGGTTCTGAGGACCGAGCTTGAGAACCACTGGTTTAGAGGTTACTTTGCACTGGTACAAATAAGAATTTAGTTTTTAGTGAAGAAAGAGGCAGCACAAATAGTAGCAAGTGAGATAATGTCTTTGCAATGACCAGACAAGGAGTTCAGTGTTGCATGTCCTGGTTATCCAGGCAGCAGGTGTTTGTTGTGAAGAGGTAGTGAACTCACACTTGATGCTCCATAGGTGTCCATATGCAGTATTGATAGCAGTTTAGTTGTGTTTGATGAAATCAAATATAATATTAACTCAACCCGAAGGTCACTGGAAAAGAGAAAAATAATAACAAAATAATTTTATTTTATAGTCTCATTTCTGAAAACAAACCTCAAATGTATTTATTATAACAATTTGTTGTATCTAACAATTAAAACATACGCTACATAAAATATATTAATTGTTGCTCAACAACAGCTACAGTAGAACAAGATTCTATGGCAAAACCTATATACTGTATTCCTGTGTAACACAGTACAGGCAGACTCACTGGATATTCATTGTAAATCCTTAGGCATATTGCACAAGCCGAGAACCAATCTATTGTCTTGTGCCCCACCCATGGTGATAATGATTATGAAGACAACCATTTGTCATCATTGTGACCAGTCATTGCATGGGACTAACTACAGTGTGCAGAACATAAAGAGGGGTTTAAGTTTTCCTTAATCAGCAGGGTATGGATGGAAAGCTGTTCCTGTTTCACACACTAGTTTTGGAAATGACACATCCTTCTTATCCCCCTCCTCCTGTTATTGTGTTACTCCCTCTTAGAGCTAGAGGGCTGCAATGTGTGGAAGAGATTTTCAGGAATTAAACCAGTCTGACAAGTGTGTAAGATTTCTGCCACAGCATAGCTGGGTGATTGTTTTAACGTTCAATATATGGTACCTTAAATATAACAAACAAGCATTAAGCCTTTGCAACTAGTAAATTAGTATTATTTTTTAAAATAATATGATTTTAGTCCTTGCTTTGTGCACTGGGGCACAGTCGTTGGAATAGAAAAGGGGCTTCCCCAAACTTTTGCCACAATCATGGAAGCATAGCATTGTCCAAAATGTCTTGGTATGCTGAAGCATTAAGATTGCCCTTCACTGGAGATAAGGTGCCTAGCCCAAACCCTGAAAAACAGCCCCATGCCATTATCCCTCCACCACCAAACTTCACAGTTGGCACAATGCAGTCAGGCAGGTAACGTTCTCCCAGCATCCACCAAACCCAGACTCGCCCATCTGACTGCCAAACAGAGAAGCATGATTCGTCACTCCACAGAACACATTTCCACTGCTACACAGCCCAGTGTCAATATGCTTTACACCACTCCATCCGACACTTGGCATTGGACTTGGTGATGTGAGGCTTGCATGCAGCTGCTCGCCCATGAAAACCCTTTCCATTAAGCCCCCGCCACACAGTTTTTGTGCTTACATTAATGCCAGTGGAGGTTTGGAACTCTTCAGCTATGAAATCAGCAGAGCGTTGGCGACTTTTTGTCACCATGTGCCTTAGCTGTGTGATTTTACATGGTCTATCGCTTTCAGGCTGAGTTGCTGTTGTTCCTGAACACTTCCACTTTTTAATAATATCACTTACAGTTGACTGTGGAATATCCAGGAGGGATGAAATGTCACAAATCGTCTTATTGAAAAGGTGGCATCCTGTCACAGTACCACGCTTGAAGTCACTGAGCTCTTCAAAATGATACCCATTTTGTATCACAAATGTTTGCAAATGGAGACTACATGGCTAGGTGCTTGATTTTATACACCTGTGGCAACGGGTCTGATTGAAACACCCCAATTCAATAATTAACATGTGTAGCCAAATTCTTTTGTCCATATAGCGTATGTGTGTATATATGTACAGTATATACATAATATATATGTATATAGTGCAGTAGATATATGTGTGTGTATACTGTGTATCCTGTCTGTCTGTCTGCAGTTCTGGATATGTTTTTATCATGTGGGGTCAAATGTGTTTTATTTTTTACCTCTCTGCACCACTGGGGGGCCCTTACAAGATTTTGCTATGGGGCCCACAGAGTTCTAGTAAGCCCATGGCTGCAATCATGCTTTATGTGTATTTAGATGCCACCGATGGTCGCACCATTGACACTTGCACTAGTCATCTGTCTGAAGGGGCCTATCCATTAGCAGATAAATTTGAACGATGACCGATTTATCGTTAAGTCGTTCAATTTATCTGCTAATGGATAGGCTCTGAACGATCAAAATGCGCACTCCTGCTGGCCGACAAATTTTGTCTTTTATCTATCCAACATGTTGGTCAATTATCGCTTATCGCTGACAGATATTAGAAATATCTGTCAGTATAAGCGGTAAACAACCAACGATGGAAGATAATTTATTCACTGCACACCCAGGAGGAGGCTCCGGATTCGTCCTTCCCAGGAGAGCAGAAAGAAGCAGCAGCAGCCATAGAGCGCCGGGGGACAACGCAGCTTTGCTAAAAGGTAAGTAGTGCAGTGTGGGTTGTTTATGTTTAGGGGGTGTTTTGCCAGGAGGGGTGTGTGTTTGTTTATAGTGCGGTGGGGGGGTAGGTAATGCGGCGGTCAGGGCCGCCATCAGGAGTTCCGGGCCCGCCCGACTGTTCACCAGCCCCCCTCCTTACCTTTCTGATATGCTCACCAGGGGGTCCGCAGCCATCCGTGTCCACTCTGCCCGCCGCTGCTGCTGCTGCCCACGTCGTGTATGTGGCTGGCTTTGGGAAGCAGGCAGAGTGGATGCTCCCGGCTGCTCTGTGCTGCTAGCAGCCGGGAGCATCTTCTCTGCCTGCCTCCCACAGCCAGCCACATACACGCCGATCCTGTGAGAGGGGGGAAATAGTAGTGGGCGCGGGTGCCCGTTGGTAGGAGCGGACCCCCTAAATTTGGCAGGGGGGGCGGGCAGGGGGGGCCCTCATTGGGTGGAGGGAAAATGCAGACAAGATGGGGTCACTATAGGAAAAATACAGCTAAAGAGAGTCACTATAGGGAAAATGCAGACAAGGTCGGTACTTTAGGGAACCGCTACAGTGCACCCAGCCTAAATGGGAGGCTGGGGGCACTATAGGGGCTCTAATGGGGGCACTGCAGGGGTATTGGGGGCTCTATAAGGGGCACTATGGGGGCTCTATAAGGGGCACTACAAGAGCCCTATGGGGGCGCTACAAGGGCACTATGGGAGCTTTGTAAAGGGCACTATGGGGCTCTATAAGGGGCACTATGGGGGCTCAATAAGGGGCACTATGAGAGCTCTACAAGGGCACTATGGGGGCTTTATAAGGGGCACTATGGGGGCTTTATAAAGGGCACTACAAGGGCACTATTTGGGCTCTATAAGGGGCACTATGGGGGCTCTATAAGGGGCACTATGGAGGCTTCTTTAATGAATATTCAAACAATCATTAAAAAAAATCCACTCCCAGATGATGTCATGCAATATCCTTCATCTTTCGTCCTTTGCCAAAATCTGTCATGTACATGACAGATATCTTTCACTGCAGCCCCAGGAATTTTCAAAAGATAAATCTTTGTATTTTGTCTTTCAGTAAGATCTGCTAATGGATAGGCCCCTTGAGTATGGCCTCCAATATGAGCGATTCATAGTCTCTGTACACAACCAATTTCAGCAACACGCCCATGTCACTCCAATAACACGCCCCTACCTAAGTTACATCTGCATCTGATAGCCAACACCCTGTAATCGCCCAGGAACACCCAACACATTTTTAATACACTTCTTTGTGCGCGTGAATCTGTACTGCCTCCGACAGGAATAAATAAAACACGTTGGACCTCACAGGAAAAAATAAAAAATAAATAAAACATATTGGTCCCCACATTGATTGCCCAGCCCCTCACAGAAGACTGACCTGTCAGATGCCTCATGATGAATCTGGCTCAAGGGTGTAGTTGGTGCGGTTGCTATGAAACCCGCAGCACCTCGGGGAACCGCCTTATTGTTTTTCCTATCGAGGCTGTTTTTTTTTACTGTGGGCAGAGGCGTAATCAGGGTCACTGGTGCTCAGGGTACACAAAAGTAATGGCACCCCTTGAAAACTTTGTGTCTTGTGTTGTGGTCCCCCTTGTATTTTCTGTATAGCGCAACCCTTGTATGTATTTTGTTTATAGTGAATAAAATTGTCTATATTTTCTTAATAATGATACCCCTTTTCTGTATTTTCCTTATAGTGACCTCCTACTTGTCTGTATCTTCCTTATAGTGCCGCCCTTGTCTGCATTTTCCCTATAGTGACCCTCTTTATCTGTATTTTCCCTATAGCGACCCCATCTTGTCTGCATTTTCCCTTCCATGACCCCCTTGTCTGTATTTTCCCTATAGTGACCCCCCTCTTGTCTGTATTTTCCTTATAGTTCCATCTTTGTTTGTCAAATCCTTGATCTGTATTTTTCTGTCTGTCAAATCCCTTGATCTGTATTTTTCCTATAGTGACCCCCAATGTCTTTATTTTCCTTTAAGTTCCATCCTTATAGTGCCAATCTTGTCTGTATTTTCCCTATAGTGACCCCCTTGTCTGTATTTTCCTTATAGTTCCATCCTTGTCTGAATAATCCCTATAGTGCCGGCCTTTATCTGTATTATTTCTATAGTGACCCCCCCCTTGTCTGTATTTTCCTTTGAGCCGTCCTTGTCTGTATTTTCCCTATAGGGATCCTTCCTTGAGAGAGAGGGAGGGAGAGAGGGGGAAAGGAGAGAGAGACAGAGAGAGGAAGGGGAGATAGAGAGGGGGCAGAGGGAGTGGCAGGGAGCGAGACAGAGAGAGAGGGAGGAAGGGAGAAAGAGAGGGGGAAGGATTGAGACAGAGGGATGGGGGAGAAAAGACAGACTGAGAGGGAGGGAGGAGAGGACAGAAGGTGGAGAGAGGAGAGGAGAGAGAGCACGCATACAGTACCTGTTTCAGCTGCAGCATCAGCTTTCTGATGGACGGAGGTGGGCACTTCACTGCATTAGGCCCCGCCCCCGACCCATGCACCCGAGAATCAAGACATTATGACTGCAAGGGAGCGTGGCTTCCAGTCAGGTCTGTTAGTGTTAGTGAGTGTGTGCTCACTGTGCTGTGTTTCCTGCTGCCGGGAACTGGCCAGGGACAGTCCAGAGTGGCCAGGTTCCGGTCGCTATTTGCGGCAGTGTGAGGGCCCCCAAGGTGTGGGGGTCCCTGGGCAACTGCCCCGTTCGCCCCTTCTATAATCCGGCCCTGATAATAGTAGGCACTAGGGGAATCCAGATACAATAGACAGCCTTAGTACAGACTACGCTATCCTCAGATGGCGAATCTGTACACAGGAGAGGAATGGAAAGCTAAGCTCTCCAATCCTTTATGAATTGCACTCACCATACAAAAGTATGGTGATGCGATTCATACACGAAGGGGGGAAGCCGCTGAAGAATGAAAAACCTTCTACACGGTAACCCTCTCTATGAATCGCCAAAAGCAGTGAAAAGCCCTGTTTTCAGCTAAACAGGACTTTTCACTGCTCTTTGAATAGACCCCACAATTCTTTACTGGCATCATAAATGAAAGGGAAAATAAACGACCTAGTGTAATATCCCATAGGGATCTCATTATGTGCTGCCCTGTGCTGGGGAATGTTCTGGATCTGCAGTGAGGAGAGACTCTAGGACCCAGGAGCAGCCAACTATGAGCAGCACTACACAGCCCAGGATTGAAAGTGAAACCAGGGAAGAGAGAGAGGAGCGTGACAGGAACCGTAGTGTGTGCTGGAGAGTGCTGTGACTGAGGGCACAGAGAGCAGGGATCAGTAGCTGATCGGGGTGACTGTGAGGAGACCCCTTCCATGTAAGGCAGCAGGACAAGAGAAGCTGATAGGACACAGATCTATTAAAGCTACTGCAGCCCAAGGGAGAAGAGAGAGTGTACATGCTGTAAAGACAAGTGCTGGCATCTGCACAGGTACAACAACAAGGCGAAAGAAGCAAAGTATTCCTATAGTGGGGCACTCCCGGATTAATCGTATCAGACAACGTAATGTTGATATTAAAATTGAACCTCAATATACCCCTGCCTGTACCTTCTAAAATCCTACCTATAAACCTCTAAGGATGATGCTAATTTGCGTACGCAGTCATACCATAAATAAAGACTTAGACGTGGAATCTGTGGTTCCAAAGCACAAGTGCTATTCAGGTAAAAGTTCAGACAGTTACACGCAATTGATCAAGACACAATTTAGGCGCAAAAGGAAAATTATACAGACCCAAGTATAGTATACATACGCAGGCGCTTCCGGACCCGGAGATAGGCATCAGCAAGAGACCCCTAGTCATACAGCGTTCAGCATGAAGACTGAGAACCAGCGTTCATGCACACATATTTCTACCCCCCCAGAATAAACAGGACAATAGGGAAGTTTGTTGCTGGTGTCATTGGTTCCCAGGGGAGAAGCATCTGTTACAGCACATTTAACAGGCTAGTTCAAATAGACTCTCCCTGCCTCTAACAGCTGGGGATCTTCCTCTTCACGCCCCCTGCAACATCCTAACAGCTGTTCCTAAAATATACATTTTGTTGCTTGTAGGCTCTGCGATCCATAACTCGAGAATGCATGATGCGATCTCCCCACCGATAACACCGGAATACTGTAAAAAGAGTACGCATCAGTACAACTCCAAACATGACTTGTTTAGCATGTATAATACCTTAGTTATCAAATATCTTTATTTCTCAGCATTTAAACTAACTGAACCAACTTAAATCATACACTTTAAAGCTTATTAAACCTTATGTGTGAATATGTAATGTGTGAGTATTCGGGGTTTGATATAAAGACGTATTAATGTGTGTATAAAGATGGGTGCACTTTAGCAGTGTGACATGCTGAGCCAGATAGTTCCACATGCCCTCTGTCAGCAGGCCCCCACCTTTCCTGTGTTCAAAGGAAACTGTGTTATCATCTCAAGCTGTGAAGTTGGGGCCATCCTGTCGGTGTGTGGGGCTAAGACCTGTTTAGGATTCAGACAAATCCAATTGTGTAGATCAATGCCTGGATTATATTACAATTGCCACAACTATACTTTGTATGCATCCAGGGATTCCCAATTTGTATGTAAAAATACCCATTGTCTATTCTATTTACTTTTACTCAGGAAGCTTGTTCTTCCAGTTGCCCTTGGGAGATTAACAAAAACATTGCCATCTGCGCACGCTTCAATTTTAAACTGATCTTGTCTCTGCCAATAATCCAGTTTTGACAGTAACCTCCAGTGACCATACAAATTATAAAATAAAAAACTTTTATTATGTCCTTTAAAATAAAATAAGCGAAATAGAAATCAAAATAGTGTAAATAATAAAAAAAATAAAAATATGTGTTCTCCAATTATAGACCTTAATGTGGTGATCTTTCTCTCATACTGTATATCACCTTAAATGTATTTAGATATATTGGTGCTCAAATATTCCACTCTGTCTATCGTAGTTGTTATTAAATGGTTGTGTACCACTATAAAAGAGTCCCTCTCTTTCTATTGTCACAAAGCACTATAGCTAGTAGTCCTATATTCCTTAAAAAAAAGGGTTCAGTAATACCGTGTCTACAGAGGGTCAAGTATGGTCTCTACTACATCTGCTGCCCTATCATCTCTAAGGTAGAGGTGACATAACAGATAGTGAATAAAAGTATGTGGTAAAATGTAATAGAAGTGGTTATATTATCACCCGCAACTGATGGACAATTCAGGATAGTGTGCAATATATATCAAACACTAACTAGATTCAGTAATCACCCTTATTCTCTGGGTGTCTTCCAATTATTATCTTAATCAGTAAATCGTAGAATAAATCAAATCCCTATATGAAAATGGTTATAATGGGGATGATATAGCATTATATACAGTTTACAATGATCTCACTTTCTTGTGAGTATTCCAGAAGTATTATGTCGCCTTACTGGCAACAGTGTATCACTGTCCGTTCTGACTGCCTAATTAAATATTCACTGTGCTCCATTTGCTGAGCTCTAATCTCCCGCAGTCTATTAATAAACGGCCAACTCCTGGCACACTGCGATATCTAGCAGTTTGTATTCAGTCCCCTGCTACTAGTTGCCTTATTAGGTAGGCTATCACATATTAGGGCATAATTCATTACACATCCTGTGTTGGACCACAATTGACATTGTATTTAACATGAACAAACATGTTTATATTCAGAGACACAGTGATTAAAAAGCACAGGTCACGCTATGCATCGCTTGCCTGTGTTGTCCGATGCGCATTTCGCATTGTCTGACTGTTAGAATTATTGACAGAACCCCTAGTGACCTTATTTGGGTAATATTTTAAGATTAATTTGAGTCTAAGAGTATCCTGTATCTCATAATGGCCAACTTCAGTTTATCGGCGGAACTGACTAATAGAAGAGAAAGGTGGAATAATGAATTGAGCACTTTTTTCCCTGATAAAGTGAATGAGGATGTAGAACATAGTCAAGGGTGGAATGAGGACCTTTTACAATTAAAAAGGAGTCTCTTTGAACAAAGTAGGACTTGGTGTGAAATTACCACATTTGAAAATTATATTAAGCAGAAAATTAGTCCTTGGGGCTTGAGACCAAGGGTTTTCCCCACATTTGATTTAGCCACAGAAAATCTAAAAGTGGAATGGGAGGATGTCCTGAAAAAATGCGCTCAGGACCTCATGTTGGTTATGATCAAACATGATAACTTAGTGTTGGACATTCATACCAAAGAGATTGAACAGCTGACCAACAACTTAAACGTATATGAACAAGATGTTGCACTTCAGAGGACTTTTGAGAAATATAAAAAAGAACTAGCAGACTATGAGTCTATAATTATTGACAGGAAGAGACATAAATTTGAACGTGACAGAAGGGACTATGCTCTCAGCAAGTCTTCAGGTAGAGGTTTAATAAGAAAAACAAGGAAACCGGTGACTTGGTGAGGAAACCATCACAAGGCTAAATCCCCACAGATCAAGAATCATCAGGGAGGGAGGAATCGGATCATTAATTCCGATTAAGAGAGAACTTACCCTCCCACTCATCAAAAGATTTTTTAGATTTACACCAAGATACGCCTCTGGATCAGAGACCCCCAAGAGGAAGATCAGGAGGGGGAAGAAACACCCGAGACCGATGGGATGTAGTGGAAACTCCCAAGTACCAGAGGCATACACAAAGGAGGAATTAAAATCTCTGATGGGTATTGATGATGACAGATTACGAATTATTAATTTGATGAATAGGAATCTGAGTGATGTACATCTTAATGTCCTAAGTAGGGGACTTACCTTTTGCCCAGAAGTTCACTTTGACAGATGTAAGTGGGAGAAAGATCTCCATCTATTTGGGAGAAGACTTCTACTTACTAAATTTTATTCCTCTACCTCAGCAAATAAAGATAATCTATCTCAGTCCAACATTAATAATACGATCGAGTCTCTTACCACAGCACTAATAGATATGCAAAGAATGATGTCATAAATTAAAAGCGCTAATCTCCGGGATTTCCTTTTGGTATAAATAGGAGCAGCAAATCATGGGAGAGTAGTAGCCTTGAAGAAGAGACCAGTTAGTGTCTCGAAACGCGTTTGCCGCACTGTCGTGCTACCCGGAAACTGGTCATCACTGGAAAGACACCCTACTACCGGAAAGCTTAGGAGCCACATGCAGGGGAATCGGTGCCTCTGCGTGTTTCATTTACACCTGCGGCTCCTCATCACTGTGTGCGGTAGGAATTCCTTGATAAAGTGTCAGAACCTTATTATTTAAGTGTCACTATTTCATTTATGTGTCACTATCTTTAAAGTTTTAATAACACTACTATTGGTTCTGGAGAACCCAGCCTCCTCCATCAGAGGCCTTTTTTTATTCTGCTTGTCTGGACACTTTTTGCCCCAATACATATGTCCATTATTGTTTGTCAACTTTTACTTTATTGCACATCTTTATGTTTTTGATGTATCTACCTCGGTATTGGATCCGATTGATTGTTTGAATCCTGTTTTACTTTGTATTACCTTTGTATCTTTATGTGACATCCACGTATAAAACCTAGTTATTTTAACTATACACCTGTTTCCGGTTCATTGGGATTAGCGCCTTTAATTTATGACATCATTCTTTGCAAATCTATTAATCCTTGGGTGAGTACAAACTAAGGGACTCATAGTCATTCTGTTAGGCCTGCTTTGATCCCAGAAGCACCCACACCAGCCCACTCCATTCCATTATCTTACCACAGCACTGACTAATGAAGATATGGAAGCCCTATCCATTTTGCAAAATCTGGATGAAGATTCAGAAAGTTCCGAGCCTGTATCGAGGCCAATATGTAAGAAGAAAGGAACCTTTTTTCCACAGATAAGTGTATGTCTGGTGGTCGGTACTTTCATAAACTTGGTATCCAGAGATTTAGATGAAATGTGGAAAAACAAGAACCGGTACCACAACATATCACTAATTTGAATGCAAAAGAACAAAAAACCCTCAGAGAAATTCAAAAATGGGATGACGTGGCAATTAAGCCCTCTGATTAGGGGGGCAACGTGGTACTGTGGGCCAAAGAACAATACATATCAGAAGCAATGAGACAACTAAATGATACCAATTGCTACAAACATCTGATATTCAACCCATTGGAAAATTTCAAGAGGCAATATTTATTTATTTATTAACAGTTTCTTATACAGCGCAGCATATTCCATTGCGCTTTACAATTGTAAACATTAATAGAACAAAACTGGGTAATAGTAGACAGATATATAGGTAGGAAGGCCCTGCTCACAAGCTTACAATCTATAGGATAATATAATTGAGGAAGCTCATAAACAAGGTGTACTGACCAAAACAGAATATTTATTTTTGAAAGTTGAAGAACCGGTTATTGCAACGTTTTACATGTTGTTAAAAATTCACAAAAATGAGATCTTACCCCCAGGCCGTCCGATAGTCTCTGGAATTAAAAATCTGACTGAACAAGCCAGTAAATTCCTTGATACTCACTTAAGAAAAAATGTGACAACCCTTCCCTCTTATACACAAGATACGATGGACATATTACGTAAATTGGATGAAGTCCATGTAGAGGACGGTGTACTATTGGCAACATCTGACGTCGAGTCACTGTACACGAGTATCTTGCATAAGAGAGGTGTTCAGTCAGTAAGATACTATCTGGAGAAGGAAAGAACAACAGATTTTGGTGACTTCCTCACTCAATTATTAACTTTTGTGTTAACAAAAAATGTCTTTGTATTCATCGACCGATTTTATATACAGGTCAGAGGCACAGCTATGGGGGTGCCCTGTGCCCCCACCTATGCCAACATCTATTTAGGATGGTGGGAGGAGACAGATGTCTTCAGTGACACACATGAGGAATATACTCGTCATATACTCATTTGGATGAGATATATTGACGATCTCCTAATAGTGTGGGATGGACCTCAAGAAAAGTTTGTCACGTTCATTAACCTTCTTAACGATAATGATCTGAACCTCAAACTTACCTATGAAGTAAGTAAAGAAGAGGTAACCTTTTTAGATCTGAAAATACGAAGAATGGAAGATGGAAAAATATCGACAGATCTATATAACAAAACACACAGCAACAAACAGTGTACTACATAGATCTAGGTCACACTTCCCACCAGTACTCAAAGGGATGCCTAAGGGAGAATGTTTGTGCCTTAAGAGAAATTGCTCCAATCCTCAGGCATTTTCTATCGGATCTGAAGAGTAAAAAATCAGTTACTGAAGAGAAGTTATAGCAAAAGAGTCATCAAAAAGGCATGGTATGAGGCTAATCAGAACAATAGAAACTCCCTTTTATATTTGAATCAAAATCAAGAAATACGAACTAGAAGTGATTCGGTTTGTGGGGGATTTCTGTATGGAATGGCAGCAATACAGCAAATAATACAGAGACATTGGTCTGTGCTCACTCTGGATGAAGATCTTTTCAAAGCCTTGGGACCTAGGGCTTCAATTAGTTGGAGGCAATCAGCTTTTAAAAGATAAATTGGTATGCAGTCACTTTAAAAACAAGAGAGAGAGAAAAGTGGCAGTAAAGGGTCATATAAATGCGGTAATTGCAAAGCGTGTAATTATATGATTAGAACAATGGAATTCAAGGATAAATACAACACAAAATGAGTAATTCATGATTACATCAATTGCAATACCACTGGGGTGATATACTGTATCACATGTTCATGTGAAAAATGGTATTTCGGCATGACGTCTAGACCCCTGAAGCACAGGATACTTGAGCATGCTGGGAACATTAGATCTGATGAGGTTTAAACAATTTACCTCAGTCTCAAGACACTTCCATGACCAACATCATAGTGATCCAAAATACATGAAAGTCTTCGGAGTGGAGAGAATACATCTGGGAATTAGGGGTGGTAATATCACCCAGAGATTATTGGAAAGAGAGAGCCACTGGATATTTTTAGTGGGTGGACTACAACCATTGGGGTTAAATGACAACATTAATTATGGAGTATTTTTTAAATAAATATGCTATCCATTCATGAAATATATTAAAAGTGAATATCGATATATGAGATACTATATGAAATACGGCTGATCTAATAATTTTATATGTTGTTATATGATAGTTAGAGAGGAGTGATATTTTGTAAGATCATATTATAAGTGTCAGAGGAAGGAATAATTATTAAGATCCAAGCTGTATAAATGAAAATCACTTTTACACATTTATCACAATTATTAGCTTTTGTTATTCACTTTAAGTATCACTATTGTTCATATAAAGGTTATACTTATTACATCTCAATCATGGGATGTAGCATCAACATTTCATATAGGGTTCTATTAATAAGAATATAGTAATACACAAATTAGGCATTATTTATAAGAATTTTACCACATATGGTTATATGATGGTTGGGTCACATGTATTGCATATGTATGCATATGCATAATATAGTAGACACCTTAAGCACTTAACACTTTTGTATTTTAATTTGTTATTTTCAAGTAATTTTAGTAGATTTAGGCCCTCATTCAGAGCCGGACGCTCTGACCAGAGCGCTCGCACTGAATGAGGGCCGTCCTCCATAAAAATGGAGCGTCCTCCAGGACGCTCGTATAGCTGTGGGTCACCACCCACAGCACATACGAGCGTGCAGGATGATGGTCGCGATGGTCTTGACCATCGCGACCATCGCCAGTGCGACCAGAAGCCTGTGGTCGGGTTTTTCGACCACAAGCCCTGGAGTGATTTTGGCTCTATCAGAGCCAAAATCACTCCCACTGACATCACTAGTGATGTCAGTGGGCCGGCTTCTGATGGTAGGCGTTCTCTTGGGAACGCCTCCGTCTGGCAGGCACGCCCCCGGCACGCCCACCAAAGGGGGCGTGCTGTCAATCAACATCGACAGCACGCCCCCTTTGATCAGACACAACGAGCGAAGGAAAGTCCTTCGCTCGTCGCGTCTGGCGCATGCACACGACGGAGCTCCCTCCATCATGCGCATGCGCAGTGCACACCATCGACCCACTTGCGAGCGGACAGCCGCTTGCGAATGGGTCTGAATGAGGCCCTTAGATCAGACCAAGTATTAGCTAATACAGTCTATCAGCTGAGACTGCTGTTTACTAAATAAACACGAGGTTATAATGAATATTAGCACTCAGGTACCTTTTCATCTCTCCTTTTCCTATGTTTCTTCTCCATTCTTTTTGCCATATCTTTACAATGGGTCTTGTGACAGCCAATAGAAATGCTGACAGGTGCATCCCATTGGCCAATAGTAATGTCAATCATGGGCTCTAATAGATACACTGAGAGTAGCGCCTCATTGGTCTAAATAGATGCCAGTCACGGACTCCAACAATGATTGGAGGGAGTTCAGGATATAATCTGTAGCAACCCAGTGGTCGGGTTGCTCCTTTGATAGAGCAGACAATGTGAAATGCGCGTCAGACAACACAGGCACGCGATGCATAGCGTGACCTGTGCTTTTTAATCACTGTGTCTCTGAATATATACATGTTTGTTCATGTTAAATACAATGTAAATTGTGGTCCAACACAATTGTGCCGCCGATTGGAATCCGCACCTCGCGGTCGGGCCAGATTGATGGAGGTAGCGTGGCACACTAAACTGTCCCTACCTTACCTCCTAGGCTTCTTCCGTGGTGCGGCAGGTCTTCTCCATGCTGCTGCTGTGACTCGGTGCAGGAGGAGGGCGGCTTGTGATGTGAGTCAGCCGAGATGGATGGTATGACGTCACCCGCTTCCGTGCACAATGTGCAGTGCGGCTTCTCTGGTAGTTGTTCACAGGACTCCGGTTTTCTCTCCACTTTCACCAACGCATTTCAAATCTCATCTGGTACTTTTTCAAGGATCGAAAAAGTACCAGATTAGGTATGCAACGTGTTGGAGCCGCCCTCCTCCTGCACCGTCATGGCAGCAGCAAGGAGAAGACCTGCCGCACCACGGAAGAAGCCTAGGAGGTAAGGTAGGGACAGTTTAGTGTGCCACGCTACCTCCATCAATCTGGCCCGACCGCGAGGTGCGTCATCCAATCGGCGGCACGCATACCACACACAGATTGACAGACTCTCCCAAACATATCTCAAAAGAGCTACAAACATTTCTGTAGTTTGAAATAAAGTGCATTTATTTATTTTTATTTTATCCTTATGTTCCGCATCTGTTTTTAAGTGCTCTCCTATACTTAACTTATTGCTACACTACTTATATAGACAGCATTGACACTTTTTTAATATAAATCAGCTACATGCTTTTAGATACAATCTTTTATGATACATATTTATTGTCTAATTACATCTATACATTTATCTTTGACACAATTAGTTATACAGTTGCCATTTCCACAGTTGAATACCCCCTACAGATACAGTCAGGTCCATAAATATTGGGACATTGACAGAATTTTCAGATTTTGGCCTCTATTCACCACCACAATGGTTTTGAAATGAAACAAACAAGATGTGCTTTAACTGCTTTCAGATTTAATTTGAGGGTAATTACATCCAAATCGGGTGAACGGTGTAGGAATTACAACAGTTTCAATATGTGCCTCCCACTTTTTAAGGGGCCAAAAGTAATGGGAGTATCAACTCAAAAGCTATTTCATGGACAGGTGTGGGCTATTCCCTCGTTATTTCATTATCAATTAAGCAGGTAAAAGGTCTGGAGTTGATTCTAGGTGTGACATTTGCATTTGGAATCAGTTGCTGTCAACTCTCAATATGAGATCCAAAGAGCTGTCACTATCAGTGAAGCAAGCCATCATTAGGCTGAAAAATCAAAACAAACCCATCAGAGAGATAGCAAAAACATTAGGTGTGGCCAAATGAACTGTTTGGAACATTCTTTAAAAGAAAGAATGCACCAGAGAACTCAGCAACACCAAAAGACCCGGAAGACCACGGAAAACAACTGTGGTGGATGACAGAAGAATTATTTCCCTGGTGAAGAAAAACCCCTTCACAACAGTTGGCCAAATCAAGAACACTCTCCAGGAGGTAGATATATATGTGTCAAAGTCAACAATCAAGAGAAGACTTCACAAGAGTGAATATAGAGGGTTCACCACAAGATGCAAACCATTGGTGAGCCACAAAAACAGGAAGACCAGATTACAGTTTGCCAAACAACATCTAAAAAAGCCATTACAGTTCTGGAACAACATCCTATGGACAGATGAGACAAAGATCAACTTGAACCAGAGTGATGGGAAGAGAAGAGAAGGAAAGGAACTGCACATGATCCAAAACATACCACCTCATCAGTGAAGCATGGTGGTGGTAGTGTCATGGCGTGGGCATGTATGGCTGCCAATGGAACTGGTTCCCTTGTATTTATTGATGATGTGACTGCTGACAAAAGCAGCAGAATGAATTTTGAAGTGTTTCGGGCAATATTATATGCTCATATTCAGTCAAATGCTTCAGAACTCATTGGACGGCGCTTCACAGTGCCGATGGACAATGACCCGAAGCATACTGCAAAAGCAACCAAAGAGTTTTTTAAGGCTAAAAAGTGGAATGTTATGCAATGGCCAAGTCAATCCCCTGACCTGAATCCGATTGAGCATGCATTTCACTTGATGAAGACAAAACTGAAGGGAAAATGCCCCAAGAACAAGCAGGAACTGAAGACATTTGCAGTAGAGGCCTGGCAGGGCATCACCAGGGATGAAACCGAGCATCTGGTGATGTCTATGCGTTCCAGACTTCAGGCTGTAATTGCCTGCAAAGGATTTGCAACAAAGTATTAAAAAGTGAAAGTTAGATTTAGGATTGTTTAGTTTGTCCCATTACTTTTGGCCCCTTAAAAAGTGGGAGGCACATATAGAAACCGTTGTAATTCCTACACCGTTCACCTGATTTGGATGTAATTACCCTCAAATTAAATCTGAAAGTCTGCAGTTAAATCACATCTTGTTTGTTTTATTTCAAAGCCATTGTGGTGGTGAATAGAGGCCAAAATATGAAAATTCTGTCAATGTCCCAATATTTATGGACCTGACTGTATATAAAAGCGCTCGTATCTCTAAGACAATAATTGGGAGACACCCAGAGAATAAGGGTGATTACTGAATCTAATTAATGTTCGATATATATTGCACATTATCCTGAATTGTCCATCAGTTGCGGGTGATAATATAACCACTTATATTACATTTTACCACATACTGTTATTCACTATCTGTTATGTCACCTCACCTCTGATAGGGCAGCAGATGTAGTAGACACCATATTTAACCCTCTGCAGACACGGTATTAATGAACCCCTTTTTTTAAGGAATATAGGACTACTAGCTATAGTGCTCTGTGACAATAGAAAGAGAGGGACTCATTTATAGTGGTACACAACCATTTAATAACAACTACAATAAACATAGAGTGGAATATTTGAGCACCGATATATCTAAATACATTTAAGGTGATATACAGTATGAGAGAAAGATCACCACATTAAGGTCTATAATTGGAGAACACATATTATTATTTTTTTTATTTATTTACACTATTTTGATTTCTATTTTGCTTATTTTATTTTAAAGGAAATAATAAAAGTTATATTTTATAATGTGTATGGTCACTGGAGGTTATGTTGTCTGATACGATTAATCCGGGAGTGCCCCACTATAGGAATACTTTGCTTCTTTTGCCTTTTTGTTGTGACTTACTACATTCCTGGGAGCACATCCCTTCAATAAACAAATATATAATAATAATAATTATTGATTATGAATTATATGAAATAGGGAAGGATAATATTATGAATAGTGGTCTGTGCGGATATATTTTTCTATTTCTTCATCTGCACAGGTACCCCAAGCATCATGCACATGTCAAGTGAAAAGCACCACAGTAAAGACTGAGATCATCCAGCACATAGAAGCCTGTAATCTCAGGGCAGCCAGCATACTGCTGTACAGTGAGAGAAGCCTGCAGCAGGATATACAGCAGTAGTGTATAACACAGAACTGTGCAGTGGCCCCACAGGCAGAGACAGCTACGCCATTTTGGATACCAGTAGTACAGTTTAGTGTCATCTATAAAGTTGTGCACCTACAAAAGGCTGTACAGTGAATTCTGAGTACTCCCAGGGACATTGTGCTTTCTATTGATTTTATAGTTGAACCGTTAGAGATTCTGCCAACTATAACTGTAACCTGTGATAGTCTGTTTAACCACCTCTAACACATGGAATGAGCAGGTTGACATTAATGTTTAGTCTGAGGTTTTATTAAAAGTATACAATATGTAAAGAGTGAACCTAAGCTTAATAATATGACAATATTCCATGTTCTGATGTTCATTTAGAATTGTCCTAGTGGAGAAGTGATCCAGAGTAATAAACTCCGCATTTCTTTATATTGGTCTGGTATCTGCACTAGTTTCTGGGGATCCCCTGTCACTCTGCCGTGGTAGGAGGAGTCTAGAGGAGATGCGGCCCTGATCCATCTGGCGATACAGTCACAAGCAGGTACGATCCATTCACTGACATCCCACCAAATTGGGGGTGTTACATTTTGGCGTCACGAACAGGATTGACCATGGATCTGCAAGAAGGCAACCCAGATGCAGATAACAACAATATCAGGGAAATGACTGACAGGGTTGCTGGACTCAACCAGTGGCTCACTGAGATGAGAAAGAAGATAAGAGACCAGAGACAGGAACGGGCTGTAACCAGACATGAGGAGTGGTGTCCAGACCACAGAGTGCAAATCCAACCCCAATGGGATGTTTCCCAAGAGACCGGAAGATGAGTAACTAATCAATTCGACGCTCAAGGGAGACCTATATATCGATGATGCCACCAAAGCGGTCACATTGAGCAGAACTGTCGACAGCCCTCAAGAAGAGATGTAGGTCCAATTGCAGTAAGACAGGACCAAGTTACATTGTCTAATGTATCGTATGCCATTGACGATAAGCGAATCAGCCCAAGAAGACTTTTGGGTCATGTCATGTGTTTCAGAGTACCACGTGGTTACGGATTCATAAAAAGAACAGACACCAAAAGAAGAGTATATGTACATTGTACAGCCATTAAGAAGACCATCCCTGAAAAGTGTTTCCAAAGCCTGAGAAGAGGCGAAATGGTTGAGTTTGAATTGGCAAATGGAAAGAAAAGCATAAAAGCTGTTAACGTGACTGGTCCAGGTGGTGTTCCAGTACGAAGCAGCAAATTTGCAACATATCGCAAGCAACATTGGCGCTATCCATGTCATGGAGATAATCTACATAATACTGAGCAATATGATCAATACAGCGATGGTGGAGAAGGGACAAGAGCAGATGAAAGTGCAGCTGATAGACGGAACAATGATCCTCCACAGTCTTACCGGAGGTGTCGGCACCTACCATATAACCAGATGATACCAGCTGAACACAGACAGCAAGAACCCAACGTCCCAGTGCAGAGTGAATTGTTGGGGAGAACCCCAGAGCAGAGTGAATCCTTGGGACGAACAGACGAATGGCATGTGAAGGAACCTAGTGACATGGTGCCACCGAGCCTATGTAGTTAGGCTGCAACCCCCTTCAGAGCCAGTACATGAGAGCAGACTGAAAGTGGAATTTGCCTATTCCAGTATGGATGACCACAGTCAAGAAGATTCAAGTTCCACTGACCGGGAAAGAGACACTGAAAGGGTGATTCACATGGCCACAGCAGAGGGATCGGGGCCCCTTAAATCCAATACCCCAGATTTTCTTATGTCACAGTCTGAATCTTATGTCCCTGTAGAAACCCCTAGTGTAGCTAAAGAGGTCGTGACATATCTTTACCCAGAGAAACATGGCCCAGATAGTGAGTACTCCACTATAAGTGGTGAGGAGTTCACTTTCATGTTGCAGCAGGCTATATGGAGGTCCAGGAAGAGTCACAAAGGTGTGTTACCTGCTCATTATAGAGTCTAAACTGCTGTTTTCAACTTTGTATTGATTTGAATGTTATATTGTTGATTAAGCAGTAATGTATAAGAGACTGTTCTTTGCTGGACTTTCCAAGTGTGTTTATTGCGTGAGGATATGCAAGATTTTAGCGGAGGAGTATGTAATATCCCATAGGGATCTCATTATGTGCTGCCCTGTGCTGGGGAATGTTCTGGATCTGCAGTGAGGAGGGATTCTAGGACCATAGAGCAGCCAACTGTGAGCAGCACTACACAGCTCGGGATTGAAGAAAGTGAAACCAGGGAAGAGAGAGAGGAGCATGGCAAGAGCTGTGGTGTATGCTGGAGAGTGCTGTGACTGAGGGCACAGAGAGCAGGGATCGGCAGCTGATCGGGGTAACTGTGAGAAGGAGACCCCTTCCATGTAATGCAGCAGGACAAGAGAAGCTGATAGGACACAGATCTATTAAAGCTGCTGCAGCCCAAGGGAGAAGAGAGAGTGTACATGCTGCAAAGACAAGTGCTGGCATCTGGACAGGTACCCCAAGCATTACAGCACATGGCAAGTGAAAAGCTCCACAGTAAAGACTGAGATCAGTCAGCACATAGAAGCCTGTAATCTCAGGGCAGCCAGCATACTACTTTACAGTGAGAGAAGTCTGCAGCAGGATATACAGCAGTAGTGTATAACACAGAACTGTGCAGTGGCCCCACAGGCAGAGACAGTGATGCCATTTGGATACCAGTAGTACAGTTTAGTGTCATCTATAAACTTTTTGCACCAACGGAAGACTGTACAGTGAATTCTGAGTACTCCCAGGGACATTGTGCTTTTTATTGATTTTATAGTTGAACCGTTGAGATTCTGCCAACTATAACTGTAACTTGTTATAGTTTCAGTGGCAGATTGGGATGGAAAACCAGCCCGGGAAACTTCTGGATGCAGCCCCAATTGAGGCGGGATCTGCCAAGGGGGGGCGGAGTCTGTTGAGGAAGGTGGAAACTGATTCTGAGTTGGACGCAGTTGCGACCTTCCTTGCATCTTTTGCTGCAGTTGTGTCTGTGACTTTATCCTAGTGCCGCTACAATGCCCTTCCCTGGTGTACATCCATGCATCCAAAAATGCCAGAACTCTGATGCCCATTTTAAGTGTCTACAGACACTGCAATCATGCTTTGTGCATCTTTAGACACCACCATCAGTCGCACGATTGAAACTTTCTTAACCCTATGCAAGGTGCAGATCATGTGTGAACAATTCAGTATCTCTGTACACAATCACTTTCAGCAACATGCTCGTATCACTCCAATAACACGCCCATACAGTGTTTCATCTAAGTCTGATCAGCTAACCCTCCTGTAAAAGCCCGGGAATACACTTCCTTGTGCATGCATCTGAATCTGTGCTGCAACTCTGGGCCTGATTCAGACCCGGTCTGTTAGAGCCGAAATCTCTCTGGGGCTTGCGGCAACGAGACCTTACCACAAGGGTCTCGTCGCAAGCCCGATGGTCGCGATGGTCTTGACCATCGCAACCATCTTCCTGGCCGCTCGCTATAGCTGTGCGAGCGGCCAAGAGGCCGTTCTAAAAAAAGAAAAAACGGCCCTGATTCAGAGCGAGCGCTCTGTCAGAGCGACCGGCTCTGAATCAGGCCCTCTGTACGAACACCACAAGGATGTATGCACAGTGCAACATGGATATGTCGCCTAATGGATATGCACCTTTACCATCAGAGATTCAGACACATGCGCACAAGAAAAAAAAAAAAATACGTTGGCCAGCACAGGAAAAACAAAAACACACACATTGGCCCTCACAGTAAAAAAACAATTACATTGGCCCCACGTTGGCCATTGCTGTGCATTCTGGCCACTCACGGACTGATATAGGAGTTTCTGTAATAACGATGCTCTATGCATGGTCGGTGTTATACGTATCAGCTCATGGGAATGGGCCATATTGCATCATGCTCTGGAGACCACCGCTAACATCCTCATTACAAAAAGATAAAGACAGATAACAGGCAGCTTTTTTCCTCTCAATTTATTAAAGTACATACAATAATCCACAAACGAGAACACAATTACGACATTGTAATCGTGCAGTCGTTCTCTGTCTGTGATTGCCTACACTGAACGTTCAGTTGTAGGCACATCCATCATCTCCGTACATGGTGAACCTGATGTGATCGTCAGGTTGACCAGCATGTACTGGTGATGATAGATGCAAAAAGACCAGCGGACACGCGCAACGCTGGCCTTTTTTGACATTTACCTGGCCGATTTGTGAACAATTTGCGGGTGAGTAACAAGCGTTTAAATGATAACGATGTCGTTAGCATTCAATCTGCCTGTTTAATCGCCTAATTGATATGCACCTTTACTCATATCTATACTCATCAGCAATACAACCTCACACCTCGGCAACTGGCATTAATTAGGCATGACACTGACAGATGACAGTTTACCTATTCTGAAAATAAGTAAGGGTCATCCAATGTAAGAGGCTGTATGCACTAAATAAAGTCTCCTCTATAAATGCATGTACCCCCACAGAGTACTCTAAAATCTCCACTACATACATACAGTATATGCAACAGAAACACAATACTGTAAATAAATGAATGTACCCCCACAGATAGAGTACCCTAAAAACTCCAAAAATACATATATCCAACAGAAACACAATAGAGACACACAGATAGGAGAAAGAGACAAAGGGAAGAGACAGATGATGTAAGAGGACAGTAGGAAGAGAGACACAGAGGGAGAGACAGAAAGAGGGAGGAGAGACAGACAGGAAAGAGAGAGACAGAGGGAAGAGACTAATAGAAAGAGGAGAGACAGACAGAAGAAAGGGACAGTCAGACAAAAGAAAGCTACAGAGAGAGGGAAGAGACAGAGCTATGCCCAGCCATATCACTCAGGTAGTGCTGGAAATGGGGTAAGACCTTGAAGTTCTACATGCAGTGGCACTTGCAGCTGAGGTGGGCACAGGTCTCCCTGCAATGCCCCCACCTGGTGCATACAGTACAATAATAAAGGTATTGCAAGGGTTGGATATAATGCACTCAGGGCCAGACATGTATGAACATAACTGTTAGGATTATTAAACCCCTCTCCTTCGTGATCATACCTTACCCCCTCAACATTATCTTCCCTCCGTTATATTACATTTCAGCTCACTCCCCACAGCTCATTACCTTGCTATGATATCATTCAGCCAGAACTTCACTGGTACACCTCTGACACATGGGAGCTGTTGGAAGTGAACTTCCTTGGAGGAGGAACAATAACATCCCGCTCTGCAGAGGAATGAGTTGGGGTGCTGTGTAACACTGCACAGAGGAAGGGGAGGAGCCCTGCCATGCAGAGCAAGATGACAGATGAGATGAGTCAGTGTCTCACTCTCACAGCCTCACACTGCATGGGGAAGCCGGAAGGTAGGGTCCGTGCAGCAGAGCAATTGCCTCACGAACAACTTCTACTGTAATAATTAAAAAAAACATCATCTTCCCAATGACAAAGGGGAAGACTCACTGGCTCATTTAAATTGGACCAGCCAAGTAAGCGTTCCAGTGTCCTCCCGTGTAGCCCACCCCAACTCTGTGTGCCTAGCTCGCTCCGACCCTGCATGTCCCTGACAATTTACCAGCTCCTATATTGCTGGCTGTCACAGCTGGAGGTGGGGCCGTGACCCACTATAACTCTAGGAGTCTAGGGCCATGGGAGGAGCTGCAGTGTCTGAACATGTGCAGCAGCCCTCCCGTCCCGTGACCATTTACTTTAACTACTTTCTTTGCTTCACTCTGACAGCTGCCTGATCGATCACATCAGTGGCCGAGGAGTGCATAGGAACGGCCCAGCGGGAACTCCTCTGCTTTCCCGATGGCCCAATCCGCCCCTGGTCAGTTTAACCACCTCTAACGCATGGAGTGAGCAGGTTGACATTCATGTTTATAAATACAGCTTCCTAGCCTCCACTATCCTCTTAGCTCACTAGGCTTCAGGCACACTGGACTCCTGACTTCAATAGTCCCATCTGGACTCTGTACATTTGGCAGGACTTCTCTTGACTGCACATGCACAGTCCTCCTTGGACTAACTCCTCCTTTTTGTTCCCTGTGTAGGTGGATCTCTCCAGCCCCACATAGAATCCATGACTTACTATCGCCATATATACTGATGTTGCCATTATATATAGGTATATTTATGTATAAATATATATATATATATATATGTAAAATTAATATATATATATATATATATATATATATGTGTGTATACACACACAGTGCATCCGGAAAGTGTTCTCAGTGTTTCACTTTTTCCACATTTTGTTATGTTACAGCCTTATTCAAAAATTGAATAATTTCATTTACACGTAATACCCCATAATGAGAATGTGTAAAAACTTTTGTTGAGATTTTTGCAAATTTAATTAAAAAAAACAACAACTAAGAAATCACATGTACATAAGTATTCAATCCAGTCCAGTGGTGCTATGCTGCTGTATCAGTTTGGGGGTGACCTGTTCTGCTATATCAGTCCAGTCCAGTCCAGTGATGCTGTCTTGTGTTGTATATTCAGTCCAAATAATTTTTACAGGGGCTGCCCTGTGTGGTGTGCTTTTTCAAGACCACAGGCTGGTTGAAACATGTTGGTGGAGGATAACTTTTTGGAACTACCTGGTGATGTGAAGGGAGGATTGATATTCCCATCTGTGTCACCCCAGTTTGTCTTCCTTTCCCTTTTAGAATGTGAGCTCTTACGAGCAGGGCCCTCTACCCTCTTGTGCTTCTCCCTTTTTTAGTTTCATCTACTTCTTACTCACCACTAGGGCACCTCATACTTGGTTGCTTATGCTCTGTTGCTTATCTGGGTGTTATGGTCGCTAATGTAGCAATATATATTATCCATGTCCTGGTCCTGTATTGTATTGTTCTGTAAGTCACTTGTCTACAACTTGTTTATGTACTTTGTAAGGCGCTGCGGAACATTTGTGGTGCCATATAAATAAATGATAATAATAATAATAATATTCCTGATGGTGGCATACCATAACCATTGCTTGAATTGAGGCCTTGCTTGTCTCACACCACATCTGGTAGGAGTGCATTATACAGCACTATTTTGTTTACATATCTAATAAAGGGTTTTATGCTATATTTTTCTCCTTTCTTGTTCCATATACACTTTGGGAGTGATACTTCCTACATTGGAATATTTGGGAGTATTTTTGTTGCAGCTGAAACCAACGGACAGAATTTAAAGATCCGTATGAAACAGATTTTTTGGAGGATTAAGAACCTTCATACGGAAGCCCTTTATTCGCTTTGCCAGGATTCGAGGGTGGTCAATATGTTGAAATCAGACCACTACATTTTGGCCACCGCGCTCGATCCTAGGTTTAAAGCCTACGTGGTGTCTCTCTTTCCAGCGTACACAAGCCTGCAGAGGTGCAAAGACCTGGTGGTGAAAACACTGTCAGCTGAAGCGGAACGTGACACTTCAACAGTTCCTTCTTCATTTTCTCCCGCAACTTGGGCTGCCAGGAAACAACTATGATATCCTAACCAACCCACTGGTGGTGATGCAGGGCAGGCAGGACCAAGTTTGCACATCTGGTCTGGACTGAAGGACCTGCCAACAATTTCTGACATGTCTACTGTCACTGCATTTGATGCTGTCACCATTGAAAGATTGGTGGAGGATTATATTGGTGACAGCATCCAAGTAGGCATGTCAGACAGTCCATACCTGTACTGGCTCGAAAAAGAGGCAATTTGGAGGCCCCTGTACAAACTGGCTCTATTTTACATAAGTTGCCCCCCCTCCAGTGTGTACTCCGAAAGAGTTTTTAGTGCAGCCGGGAACCTTGTCAGCGAAAGGCGTAGGAGGTTGCTTCCACAAAATGTGAAGATGATGTTAATCAAAATGAATTATCAATTCTTCCGGGAAGACCAGCCTCCAGAAAGTACAGTGGGACCTGTGGTGGTGGATTCCAGCAGGGACGAATTAATACTCTGTGAGGATGAGGATGTACACAACACTGAAGAGGGTGAGAAATTGGTAGATGAGGATGACGACATCTTGCCTCTGTAGAGCCAGTTTGTGCAGGGACAGATTAATTGCCAGCTTGTTTTGTGGGGGCCCAAACGAACCAATAATGTCAGCCACAGTCGTCTGACAGACCCTGGCACTGGAATGATTGGTTTGTTAAATTGTGCATGTCCTGTTTATACAACATAAGGGTGCGTGGGAGGGCCCAAGGACAATTCCATCTTGCACCTTTTTTTTTTCTTTGCATTATGTACTCTTTGGGGCCTAGTTTTTCAAACTGCTATCCTGTCTGCTACTGCAGTGCCACTCCTAGATGGGCCACGTGTTTGTGCCGCCCACTCATGTCGCTTAGCATAGTCATCCAGCTACCTCGGTGCAACCTTTTGGCCTAAAAACAATATTGTGAGGTGTTCAGAATAGACTGGAAATGAGTGGAAATTAATGTTATTTAGGTTAATAATAGCGTAGGAACTAAAAAAAAACCCAAATTCTGTGATTTTAGCTGTTTTTATGCTTTTTTCCAAAAAAATACAGATCCAAAACCAAAACCTGGAAGGGTGGTTTTGGCAACAATAATCCAGATCCAAAACACAAAGAAAGTTCCAGATCCAAAACCAAAACACGAAAAGTGGCTGGTGCACATGCCTAATATATATATATATATATATATATATATATATATATATATATATATAAACAAAAAAGGGTGGAGAAAAGAGCGTCTCCTAGTGCATTAAATATGTAAATGATGTAACCATCACCAAGGTTGGGAGTCACTGCTCTAAAGGGACACCAGGTTACTAACAGGATGAATAAGTGGTGAATTCCACTATATAAGGTACACCCCCATCTACACAGAGGGTGATTATCTTTGGTGATGGTTACATCATTTACATATTTAATGCACTAGGAGGCGCTCTTTTCTCCACCCTTTTTTGTTTTACAGATTTTGACGCTGCTTGGGCAGCAGTATATGGGAGTAAGAGCAGCCACCCTATACGTTTGGGGAGTGCGACTTTTGATGGACTGATATTACTTTGGAATCACATTAACTGTTTCAGGACTCAGCGCCGTGTACTACCCTATTTTTTGAATATATATATATATATATACACACACACACACACACACACACACACACACACACACACACACAGATATACATACCTACATACATACACACACAGCACCGGGGTGAGATCAAAACACACAAAGCAGAGCAGTGCCAGACATTACACTAACCTAGGATGCATGTAGACTTCCACAGCTGCCCAGTGCCCATGTGTTCCCCATCACTCTGTACTTCTCTAAAGCTCTGTGGCTACACTTTTCTCATAAATTCAGTGCCAAGGGCCTGCCAACTCAGTTGCTTAGGGTCTCTCGAGAAGCACTGGGGAAAGTGAAAGGACAGGACTATAGATGACAAAGGGGTGGGGCTTAGGGTGCCACTGGTGGGCGGGGCTTTGGTGGCCGTGAATAAGTGGGCAGAACTTCAGACTACTGGATGAACGGACAATGCTTCAGACAGCCAAGGTAAATGAGCAGGGGGCTGGATGGGCAGAGATACAGAAAGCCGGGGATTTGCAATGCAGCTGGTGGTGACAGGAAATTATATTTTCCTGTCATCACTGTCTAGACTACAGAGGAGGATCCTGTGGGCCTATTTTCATGGGGAGGCCTGGAACTGAAGCTCCACCCACCCCAATGTTAATCCAGCCTTGGTCCTATGGTAGGGAGCAGTCACCAGGCATAGAGGGAAAGATGCGGGGCTTGTACTGCTACTGCTGGCTGTGTCTGACATGTCTGCAGTTACAGCCAGACAGCAGCTAGCAAGTGCAGGGGCAGCGGTTTATGCAGACTGTGGCCGCCGCCACTGTTAAGTAAAATAAGGATGTCTCTTTGAGAGACATCCTTATTATTGCTTTGTCAGCATCAATGGCGCCCCTCTGGTGCCGGGGCGCCCTAGGCAGCTCCCTAAAGCTACCTAATGGTAGCGCCAGCCCTGGCATTAGACAAGATTACACAATCTTCCACAGGTTTCTCGCCTTTTGATTTGCTGTATGGGATACAGCCAAAGGGATTGCTGTATGGGAGACTGACACCTGTTGGTACGTATCCTAACCCTACCCCTAAACTTAACCACCGTCCCTCCCCGCATCCTAAACCTAACCCCCCGCGCGCAGCCCAAACCTAACCCTCCCCCCTAGTGTCTAACCCTAACCTTCCCCCTAACCTACTACTTACTGTCAGGGATGCCAGTGGTAGGGATGCTGGTGCTGGTATTCTGACTGGTGTCAGGGTTATAGCGCCAGCATTCTGAGCGCGGGCATCCCAATAGCCGGGATTTAAACTACATCCTTGTAAAAGGGACTCTACTATAGCATAATATTTATAAGCGGCTCTACTTCAGTGTAACGTGTATAAGGGGCTTTACTGTGGTCAACGTTTATAAGGGGCTCTACTGTGTGGCGTAACGTGTATAAGGGGTACTACTGTGTGGCATAATGTGTAAGGGTCATTACTTAGTGTTAAGAGTCATCACTGTGTCATGAAACCACACTTTTCATAAGAATGTCCTCTTGTGTGTGTGTAACGGAGGGGGTTCCAAATTATTGCTTTGCTCCGGGTGACAAAAATCCTAGTTCCAGGCCTGTGTCAGCCGCACCGGTCCCTCCGTTAAACGCAGTACCTTTGGTTCCTGAAGTAACCATAGCCAAACCCTTCAACATATTTAAAAGCGTAAGGCTAAAGAATTTCTTTAAGTCACACATTATCCAGAAAGGCACTGCTATAATAAATGTTGAATGTAAATTAACATATGATTGAGCAATGACATGTGGATACCGATCATTGCCCTATGTTAATGTGCGGCAGTAACTGCTGGTGGCTCTGAATGGATGTAAATGAAATAATTTCGTCTGACAGCCTTGGTCCATTAAGCGGCAGTGACCGGGATTAGCTGCAAACTTATAGTAAAAATATATAAATGTCTATCGAGAATCTTAACTGTATAGTGTAGAGTCCAGGGTTGGCTGGTTTAAACCACCACGGTTTAAACCAAATGGTTTTTTAAAAAAAATAAAACACTCTGTTTTTTTATTATGCTGTGACTACAGGCACAATGCTTTGACTGGTATTATTCCACATTCTTGTTGTTTGTGGTCTTTACCTGACTAAGCTGAACCAATGCAGTAAATCTTACACACTACAAAGATAAGAGAGGTGCTAACTCTGCCTTGCATCAAGCTTAGACTTCTCCCCTATCAATCCCATAGGGCAGGAAAAAAACCATAGCTACCATTCTCAATCTTAAAGAGTAAACGGCAACACATGAAACAGGCAATACACAGAGAAACACCTCATGGTTTAATCTTCATGTTTACCTTTGTATTCCAATTCAAAACCTTCAGTCCTATTGAGATGAGTGCTAGAAAGAAAGACTGGGGGGTAAATTTACTAAGAATTGAGTTTGGTCCGGTTTTTTTTTTTCTTAATCTCGATTTGCTTCGCTGAATCTCGTGTTATTTTCCCATTTTTCATCTCGCAAATTTACTAAGAAGTGAGTGTAGCTGAAAGTGAGTTTTCCGATGGTGATGCAGATCGAGATATCTCCCCCGAGTTGCAAGTTTAGATGAGATTACTCACCCGAGATTGTTCTCTGCAAATATCTCCCAAGCTAGCAGCCTGCACATATCAGTGAGATATGTGAAGGCTGCTTGTGTGTTAGACCTGTAAAAGAAGTGTTAATTATTATTAAAAATGACGTAGGGTCCCCTCCCAAAAGCATCACCAGCCCCGGACTGGTCAGTTAGTCCTGTTCCATAAATTACGGGGAACAAAACGAGTAGGGTCCCACCGTAATTTAGAAGCCGGCACCTGGCTGCAGGGCCAGTGCTGGTTTTAAATATAGGGTGAAAAAAACTGGGTAGGGGTCCCCCTATATTTAAAACCAGCATCGGACCCAAACCGACTGGGATGTAATGCCACAGCCAGCCAGGAGACACTATTACTGGGTCTCCATGACCAAAGCATTCTCAGGCCAAGCCGGGGATCTCAGGGGAGGTGGGGACCCCACAAAAAAGGGGTCCCCCCTCTCCCGAAACCCCATGCTTGGTCTGAAGCCCGGGGCTCTTCCCCACACCCCTGGAGCAGTGGGTAAGGGGGTAATAAAGTGTAAAATAGAAGAAAACTATTGTATTTTACAGTGGAACTACACTTTGGCACTTGTGAAACTACAAGTGCCAGCAGGTGGCTAGCACCTGTACCCCCATTGTAAAATAAATAGTTAAAAAACCACAGCACACACACCGTATCTCATAAAACTTTATTCCATACACCTAACCCACTCACACATACTTACCTGTACCAGCTGGTTGGTCCACTTCTCCCATGTAGAATCCACGGATTTACCTGGAAAAAAAGATCCCATACTCACCTCCATCCTGGCGCCGCTCTCTGTAGCATCCAGGGTCTTGGCAAAACAAAAAAAACGACTTATGTGAACCATGCCGAACATGTGTAAGTATATGTTGTTGCATATACTTACACCTCATGAAATGACAGATGGCCAAAATCATCTGTTATGTCTCACAGGCCGCTAGGGAATCAGCGGCCGCTCATTGGCTGGGACCCACGAGGGACATGTAAAGCGGCCGCTGATTGGCTAGCGGCCCATGAGAAATAACAGATGATTTTTACAAGTGAGAAGAGAGAACGCTCTAACTCACCAGAGTTTGCCTTTATTTAATTTTCGAGATGAAAAACATGCCTAAACTCACCCGAGATTGTCACCTCGACCAATCTCGAATGTTAGTAAATTTTACCCCTTAGTCTCTGTGGTGTCACAAGTATCATCTTATGAATGGTCGACAAGCAAAAAAAAAGCACAATTGGAAAAATTGGAAAAAACGTTAACCCCAATGTATTTCCCTTCTGACTGCTCAAGCATCTTCAGCTAGTGTACAGAGATATTTTTTCTTCTTTCAGTTTAGTTCATTCGAAGCTTCGAAACAGACTGGGAACTGAAAAGGTCTCTAAACTAGTGTTTTTATTAAAAAGTCCTTTTTTTGTGTTTGTGTGTTTCTCTGGAAAGTGCTTTTGCATGTTTTAATTATGTTTAGTCTAAAATTGGTTTTATTGAAAGATGTCAAATAAATCATATGATACCCTAATAACATTGGTTTGTTAATGTTAGAAAGCATTAAAACGTGATTGATCAAGATTTCTAATATCCCTTTCAGACAGAGAAAAGAACCCAGTAATTTCCCAGCTGTAGCCGGGTCGACCCGGGTTTTTTTTCTGTCTGAAAGGGTCAACGTGGGATCAAATTCCCGGTACTTCAACCCAGGTATTTACCTGGGTTTTTCCAGAGTATTACACGGGTCGCCGGCTGTCTGAAATGCTCCGTCCCGGGTTTTTCAACTCCAAGCATAGCATTCAGCACTTATTGGCTGAGATGGCTGTGCACTGGCTGATTGGCTGAGCAGCAAGGTCTCCCTAATTGGCTAAGCGGGTGGGGCAGTGGCGCTGGCGTCTGATGTCACAATTTCTGCTGCTAAAAACAGAGAGAAAAGAGAGAGAGGCATGGCGCACTGGAAGGAAGAGGTGATCCGTGAGCTGCTGGCAGTCAGAGGGGAGGAGATGATCCGCAAACAGATCAGTGGAACAGTGAAGGACGCGATAGTCTACACAAACATTGCTAAGATCCTTTCCTCAAGGGGCATTGTGCGGACTCAGCAGCAGGTAGTGAATAAACTCAAAGCTCTACGAAAGTATTACAGCAAAGTTCACAACCATAACAGGTGGAAAAGTGGTGCTGCCAGAATGGAATGGGTTTACTACAATCAGTGTAATGAAGTATTTGGCAATCTGCACTGGTTAATCTCATTGTCATATCATCGTCCAGTTGTGCATCTTCACGATGTGTTACCCCGAAGAACAGCTAAACCAGCCCACTGACACCAACAATGCTCTTTGATGACATCACAGAGATAAGTGACACCGATTCAATGGTTGCCATGGGGGTCCCAGACACCAATAGAGTTGAGGGTGTTGCTGAGGTGAGTGGAAGCAGTGCAGGGACACCGAGTGGGACACCAACTTCTGCACAGACTGAGACCCCGACATTGCGTAGGAACAGTATTTTTTTTATGTACTATACACCCACTTCTTTAGACATAGAATCCAATTATTGCTAATGTCAACATTGGCTGGATTGACCTGTCATTATAGTATTGCTATGCTGATTTTACTATGCTGAAATCCAAACTCATAATGTATCTGTTCCAGTCTGAAGCTACTGTGCAGGAGGGAGAAGGCCACAAGCACATGTATGCTGATATCACTGCTAATTGATTTGTAAATGTATTTATTCTTTACTACTACTTCTAGTCTTTGATGTACCTGAACAAAATAAAAACTTCCAAGATGGAGCTAGCAACACGTACAATGACCAGAATCCTGGTAAATCAGCTGCGAGATTCTGATGCTGAATTCCAGGCACAGGAGGATGCCCGACTACATCGCTTCTTTGACAATGAGAGTTACAAAATTCCTCTGCCAGTCAGCTTGTTGGTCTACACGAACGAATTTTGAGGAAAAGCAGAGAGGCACAGATGTCCTTCCTTAACGGTCTGGTGTCTAGATTACCCAATCCGCAACCTTATTTAATGTATTCTCCTCAGTACTCTGAGGGTCCTGTCAGGAATTACCAACAGCATAGCAGAGGCCTACCGTTTATGCAAACCAATCCCTCCAAACCACCTCATACTCCACATGGCACAGTGTATAGTTATCCAGATGGCACAGGGAATAGTAATCCACATGTCACTGTACAGAGCAGTCCACATGCCAATACCAGTCCAGAGGGCACAGTGCATAGCACTCCACATGGCACTGTGCATAATTGTCCAGACGGCACAGGAAATACTAATCAATATGGCACTGTGCATACTTATGCAGATGGGCCGGGGATTTATACTCCACATGGCACAGTGTATACTTATTCAGATGGCACTAATCATTACAGTCCACTTAGCACTATTGTCAGCACTGCCTACAGACAGTTGTAGACTTGTTTTCTGTTTTACATGTTTGCAGTCCAATTTCTAATTTTTTTATTTCAGGGTGGCTTTTTTTGTTAATCATGTGTATCCTGCACTTAACATGCCTGTCAAGAGCTCAGGCCAATGTGTGGCCTCTGCCTGAGCTACATGTATATATGGGGTGTACGTAATGTAAAATGTACACACATTACGCCTTCTATTTGCAGAATTCGTCTACAGAGCCAAAGAAGTAGTTATGTCTTGTGTCCTAATTTTGTAGTAATTAATGTGTATCCTGCACTTAACAGGCCTGTCTAGAGCTTTTGGCTATGTGTGGCCGTGATATTACCACATCTACATAAGTGTTTTTAATATCAGTGGTGGTTCAAAAGGCCTGCAGCACAGTTCTAATAGTTGGGGTGCCTCCCCTATAATAATTAGACTGTCTGACAGCACAACCTCTTGACCCGCCACTGATACTATAGTTATACTATTTTTTGCATTTTTGTATACACATTTCAATTGTTGAATGCATAAAGGTTATGTTTTTAAAGGCTTATGCCTATTTAGGTCCAAAAATAAATGAAGCACTTTAAATGTAAACTTGTTATATTGAAGGTGTTACATGTGAGGTAACGTATACATAACATTAGCATAATAAATAAAACAAAACTTGTTTGCAACAGAACCCTTGTGTCCTGTACTGTGTCATAGTAGGTAAGTTACCACTGAGGGTGTTGCGGATGACCTCAGCACTGGGACTAGTTAGCTCACCCTCGTAGGCTGTTGCTTCTATCGGAGTATCAGACAGGTCACAGTCCACAACATTCCACTCCGGTAAAAAGTGTTCTTTCTGGAGCTCGCAGACGTTGTGCAGAATGCAGCAAGCAGCAACCACATCTGGTACCAGGGTAAAGGCAATGTCATTGCACTTAAGTAGACACCGCCAACGCCCCTTCAGTCTACCAAAGGCGTTTTCCACCACCATCCTGGCCGAGCTGAGAGTGTGGCTGAACAGAACTTGTTCCGGAGACAGTGGGAGATGTTGTGTGTAGCCCTTGATGAGCCATCACCTCAAAGGGAATGCAGCATCTCCAATAATGTGGATCGGGATCTCCAACCCATCTACAAATTTGGATTTCTGTAAAGGTAAACTAAAAACTTAAAATATAGTATAGGTGGCAATCTCTGTATCACACCTGGCCAACCTATGGCTCTCCAGCTGTTGTCAAACTAAACACCTCAGCATGCCTTGACATAGTTTAAGCTTTACCTAATTTGAAAACTGTGGTAGGGCATGCTAGGATGTGTAGTTTCACAACAGCTGGAGAGCCACAGGTTGCACAGGCCTGCGCTATATGGTGCTGGTAAATATGTGTACTCAAGGGAGCTTTCTATAGTGCACACATATTCTTCATCAAAGGCATGAGAATATTTAGGACATTCACAAAAGTCACAACAGTGGAGCTTACAATATAGTTCCCATATAGCATGGTGGCCCTATGCATAGAGGAGTTTTAGCTAATAACTGGTGGCCCTCCAGATGTTGTGTAACCACACATCCCAACATGATCTGCCACAGTTGCAGCACTCCCTAATCTAAAAACTGTGGCAGGTTATGCTGGGATATAGGGCAACCCTGAACCTAAATTGCAATATATCGCATTATGATTTTGCTGTAAAAAACACAAAAACAAATCAGTTTACCTCTCTAGAGAACCACCATCCATCTTGCGTCTCCTCCGCAATCTGGAACAAGTCGAAATTGGCAAGTACCCGTGAGTCATGAGCATGCCCAGGCCAGCTGATAGAAACATCTGTGAAACTAAACAGTACACGTATTAGCTGTATTTAATAATACAGATTATGCATATATTAAGCATATATCTCACTTTAGAACATAACATACTACTTACCAATACTTATGGTCCACTACAGCCTGCAGGATGATGGAGTGCCAGCCTTCACGGTTATGGTAATCCACTGGGTTCTCTGTGGGGGCAATAATGGGTATGTGGGTCCCATCTATGGCCCCACCGCACTGGGGATATCCACGTCGTAGGAAACCTTTTATAGTTTAATCCAGCCGATCACCTTGTGGTAAGGAAATGAAGTGGTGGTAAAAGATCTCCAACAATGCATGTATCACTTCCCACACTTGCACACACACTGTTGAAATGCCAACACCGAACAAATAGGAGATGCTACGGTATTCCGCCGGGGTTGCGTACCACCACAACACAATCCCCAGTCTCCTTCATGACTTGATGGTCTTGCGGTAGTTAGTGGTTCCCCTCGTAAGTGCTGGGGTGAAAAGTTCCAGCAGGTAGTTGAAGGTACCATGCGACATACGAAAGTGCATTATTCTTCCAGCCGCCCAGAAAGCTTCTCTATTCCTGCCGTCTCTGATCCACAATGAGTGATTTGTCGCACTGGTAAACCTCAGTGTGGATGTAATGCTGCCCAAAATCAGGGCTCTCCTCCTCCGCAAATACCTGCGTCAAATAGAAGTCCTCTCCACCAGAAATTGCTCCCTTCTCCTCCTGGCATAAGACTGTGCCAGGTAGCACAGTGTAAGCACCTGCATCAGGCTTTCATTTGCTGTGTAAAACAGCAAAAAACAGCAATCACTGTGGAGCACTCGTCAGCCATGGTTAATGCAATGCAGTGAGCAGTCACCACCCACTTTTCATTTCCTCATCTCTGTGTCCCATAAAAGCAGTCCTTTTATTATGACACACAGTATATTGCAGGGCTGACCTGGGTTCTGTGTGAAAGGGGTCAACCCGGGAATTTCCCGGGTCTAATGTGCTGTATGAAAGGGGGTAAGGAGCAAATTCCCGGGTCCTTCCCGGGTTGAAAGATATGGGAAAAACCTGGGTTTTTGGGATTTTGCTGTCTGAAAGTGGTATATTACATAGCAAGATTATATTATTACATAGCAAGATTATTATTTTTTTTTTAAATTAAATATTAATGTAAAAAAACTGGTTTAAAAAAAAAAAAAAAACAGTTTAAACCCAAAAAACAGGTTTTTTTTTTCCAACCCTGATCGACTAAATATAATACCCCTTTTCCGCCAAAATTCCGGGTCTGACCCGGAGTTGGAACAGAGGCCCTCATTCAGAGCCGTTCGCTATTTGCGTTCGTTCAAAAACAAGGGGTGGCTATTCAAATGATCCGTTCGCACATTGCAGTCTGTTCACACCTCTAAGTCTGAACGAGCGAGCAAAACATACGCTCGTTTATTCGTTAAAAACGCCCCCTGGCCGCTTGCACCATACGTCATGTCCGCTATTTATTAGATTAATCGAGTACATCGAACAGGATATGAACTGCTCGCTATTCTTGTGGTTGGTTTTTTCAACCGCTATTTTCCAAGCAGTTCTGAGTTAAAAAAAATCAAGTGACGTGGTCAATGACGCTGCTGGATTAATTATGCACACCCATAAAACGCCCGTTTTGACCTTTAAGCACGCCTGCGTTCTGATCTCCACTCCCCGTTTTCAAGCACCTTCCCCTGTTACCACCCACATACGCCTCATTCTCTCACTCAAAATAGCAGGCATTCGCTATATTGCGTACAAACGATTTTCAGCCGCACTGACTGGTTCGCGCATGCGTACTAAAAACCGTACGCATGCGCAGATGTGCGAACATCGCTCGGAACGAGCGTACTGCCGCTAGCGAGTGGCTCTGAATGAGGGCCAGAGTTCCTATCCGGATCAGACCCGGAATTTAGCCGGCACCGACTTGGGTTGTTCCCGAGTCGGCACTGCTCACAAAGGAGTCGGGTCTGCATAGACCCGGCTTTCCCGGCATGAAAGTGGACGCTTGGAGATGACGCGATCTCCAAGCGCCACTGCAGCCGGACCAATCGGCCAGCTAGCAGCGCACTCCAGGTCATCGTGACCCGGAGTGCACTGTTCTCACAGCAGGGTTTCACGGGCTACGCCCGTGTTAAACCCTGCTAGTTACCTGGGTTGGATTGCCGGGTCACTCGACCCGGCGATCCAACCCTCTCCCCTTTTACACCAGGGAGCTGCCCGGGTTAACCCTGCAATAATCCGGGTTTTAGCTTCGGTGTAAAAGGGGTATAATTCAGATCACACACAATCCAGAAAGGCACTGTTACAATAAATGTTGAACGTAGATTAACATATGATTGAGCAAGGACACGCTGATACTGATCATTGCAGTGAAAAATATGAATGTTTAATACCAATATAGATTATACTGCTATGAACTAAAATAGACTCAAATAAATGAAATTAACAACGGTTGTTGTTCTGACAACCTATATGTATTTTGAACAAGGTTAAATGCTGACAAATATTTGATTAACAGTCTTTATTACACCAAGTGCAATAATATATGTGGATTAATCTATTGTGAAGACATAGCATCAATACAACCAAATATCACATCTACTGAATTCACAGTGAATGTATTCGTGCAAATAGATATCTAGTGAAGAAAGTAGACACTTTTTGGAGGCAAGGGGAATTCTACATGAACCAAAATATCATCAGACGGCATTGATCGGCTATAGCCTAGCATTATATCCTGGGTGATAGCTAGTATGTAGTGGAGACATCTGTGCAGAGGGGATATAAGAATAACAAACACACCACCCTTGATATATAAATTATAATACAATCGATGTGACTGTCTTATTGGTGTCTTAGGAGAACATACATCTATTACTGTAAAATCAGCAGCTGAGATTAATACCAATGGCTGACAAGAATAGTGACATTTTATTAAAGCGTCAGTGGTCTCTCCACTCCTGTGCCAGGGATCCTGCACATGCGTGGTCTACAGACCACGCATGTGCCACGGCCATTGCCGGGGGAGGGTTCCTATGGAACCCTCTCCCGGACAGATTTGTGATGTATAGCCCACAGGCTACAGCGGCTTACATCATCTTCAGATAGCATAACCTGTGGGAAACAAGGTTGCGAATGCTTTGCTTTCCGGAACTTGGTAAATCTGACAGCATTGCATCCCCCTTAGAAACCTATGGGGGTTGCGATGTCGGCGGAAATGGTGGGGCCGCAGCATATATCTCTTATCCCCCCATAACACATTTGGGGGACACTTAATATTTGTGTCTATCCCCTGAAAATGGGTGTTTTTGGGGAATACACCACAAATATTGAATGAGAAGTTTTCCCCAATATTCCTATCCAATAGAGAAGTGTGATCAACTTTTTGACTCATACCACTTTTACACCGGAGCTAAAACCCGAGTTTTTGAAGGGTTAACCCGGGCAGCTCCCTTGTGTAAAAGGGGAGAGGGTTGGATCGCCGGGTCGAGTGACCCGGCAATCCAACCCAGGTAAATAGCAGGGTTTAACACGGGCGTAGCCCGTGAAACCCTGCTGTGAGAACAGCGCACTCCGTGTCACGATGACACGAAAAACAGTACAATACAAAGACACAAATACATCACAGTAGAGACACTAATGCTGTCACATAAAGGTTAATGTCTTGACACTTGCACTGAAACCAAATAGGCATTCACAATTAAATTTGCTTTAAATATGAAACAATTATCTGTATTGTACAGTTGGAATATGTTCAGTTTCCTAGTAATATTTAGCAAAAATGCACCTGATCTTGACAAAGAAATGCGTCCTTACTTTGTTGCTCAGCTTGTAAAAACCTTTATGGTGCATATCCTCTACATGTCTAATGAGCGACTGAAGGATAACGACATCATTATCGTTCTTTATACTGTGCAGTGGATATTGGGCCTGATTCAGAGCCGCTCGTAAGTGGCCGCTCGTTCGCTCCGAGCGATGTTCGCACAACTGCGCATGCATATGGGTTGTAATACGCATGCGTGAACCAGTCATTGCGGTCGGAAATTGTGTGCTCACAAAATAGCGAATTTGAGTGACAGGATGAGGCGTTTGTGGGTGGTAACAGGGGAAGGTGCTTGAAAACGGGGAGTGGAGATCCGAACGCAGGCATGCCAAACGGTCAAAACGGGCGTTTTAAGGGTGTGCATAATTAACAAAGCAGCGTCATCGGCCACATAATTTGGTTGTTTCTTAGCCTGAACTGTTCGCATGATTGCGGTAGGAAAATCCAACCACAAGCACTGCGAGCAGTTCATACGCCTTTCGATGTACTCGATTAATCTAATAAATAGCGGAGATGATGTAGGATGCGAGCGGCCAGGGGGCGTCTTTACCAAACAGCAAGTGCATATTTCGTTCGCTCGCTCAGACATAGAGGCGTCAACAGACCGCAAAGAGCGAGCGCTCAATTTAAATAGCTGGCCCCTTTTTCTGAACGAGCAAGCGCAAATAGCGTCCGGCTCTGAATCAGGCCCATTGTGCCCACACTGAACGATATGTCGTTCAGTGCAGGCACCTTCTCTCATCCCCGAACATGCACAGCCTGACGATCTCATCAGGTTGGGCAGTATGTTCAGGTGATGACAGATGCCGACAATGACCAGCGGGAGCGCTCATCGCTGGTTGTTGCCAGCATATTCACTGCACGATTAATGAACGTTTGAATGATAATGATGTCGTTATCGTTCAATCGTCCAATGATATCGTGTAGTGGATATGCGCCCTCACTTGGGTTATAGTAAGGACTGTAAGTGACTGAATTACCATTTATTTATATAGCGCACACATATTCCGCAGTGCTCTTACAGAGAATACTTGCCCATTCAGATCAGTTCCTGCTCCGGTGGAGCATAGGGTTAATTTTTTGGGGAGTCATTTAACCTACCAGTATATTTTTGGACTGTGGGAGGAAACCGGAGTACCTGGAGGAAACCCACGCAAGAACAGGGAGAATATATAAACTCCACACAGGCAGGGCCATAGTGGGAATTGAGCCCACGACCTCAGTGCTGTGAGGCTGCTTGTGCTGCCCTGATGTTACCATCATTTTTAAGTAATACCTTGAGTAGTATGACTGGCCTCTGTATATAGTTTGAAGGTGGACTGCTATTTGGTTCTCTGGTTTACTTTGTTAAGAACTGTTGCAGATTTCTGCTAGTGATACAGGGGATCATTTGTCTATATATGACTGTTCATTTGGAGATGGAGATATTATGCAGAACACTGCTAAGTTAGTTACCTATTCTGCATTGATATGTAAAATCTTTACTATCTGTGAAACATATCCATACCAATAAAGGGAGTTTTATTTAATTAATACTTGGACGCCTATACCAGCGGTGGCCAACCCGCGGCTCTCGAGCCGCATGCAGCTCTTTAGGTTTCGTAATACGGCTCCCCCCACTGTAACTGTGAACGTTGGCCTCTGAAGTGGTCAGAGGCTAAAGAAGCCTCTGACTGCTTCAGAGGCCAGCGCTCCCAGTGATACAGTGCACAAGTGAGGTCATGATGTCACTAGCGTTGTGAGGAGCCAGCCATGCGCGCCTGCTGGATCAAGTTAGATCTGGTCAGAGGCATCGGGGGCCAGAGCGGTCAGGTAAGTACTGGGCTGGGGGCACTGCATATGGGGCACAAATACAGGGGGCACTGCGTATGGGGCAAAACTACAGGGGGCTTGTTTCTGTGTATTTTATGTGGATCTGGCTTGTTTCTGTGTATTTTATGTGCATCTGACTTGTTTCTGTGTATTTTATGTGAACGTGGCTTTTTCAATGTTTTCTATATTGCTCTGGCTTTTTCTTTCACTTCAACAGTGAAAAAAATATATTGGTAAGATTATGTAAATTGTGTATTTTCAATGTGCTGGGCTCACCCCTTGTGTGACTAAAAACTGGGGTGTGACACAATGTCATGTTCCTGCAAATATCATACCAAAGACGTGCGCACAAAAATGGAGCGTGACCTTGTGACAGCTAGGCCACGCCCCATTTTTGCGAGCGTGCATGCTATTGGCTCTTTAGTTTAAATTCAGATATTTTTTGGCTCTTTGCCTCTGACTGGTTGGCCACCCCTGGCCTTTACCTTCTGGCTATATATAAAATGTTGTGCATTGTTGGCTTACTAAATATAATAACTGAAACAGGACTGGTCCCTGATTTCATACATGGCCATTGAATAACCTCATAAAATAATTGTGGAGATTAATATTTACTTATATCCCTAATTATTAGAAATTTGGATTACCAGGAGTATATCAGTTCTCTTTGGACATTTTAGGATCGTATCGTTTATTAAACTGGCATCCTGTTTGCTACTGCAGTGTCACTATGGGCCTGATTCAGACCTGTTCACTAGGATGCGTTCGCACGCAGCAGTCAGCGGCCAAAGTATGCAAATCCCGCAATCGCTAGCAAGACATTAGCATGCCCACTATGTCTTGCCGTGCGATCGCGGTATGTATTTAGACTCCCACCAGTCTGACACAAGTCGCCCAGTTTCCCTTAGTAACATACGTCATCTCCAAGAAGTGTATTAAACAATCTGTAACATCGAGTAACATTGGACCCATACGTAGCACTTGTGGCTGACCATACCCTACCGCAAGCACCGCAAGTGCTGCAGTGTGTAAAACAACCATGTGACATATATGCTGACGATGCGTCTTAATTATGCACGCCCCTGAAACGGCGTTCAGACACACAGACACGCCTGCATTCACTCCACCACTCCTCCATTACCATCGACCACCTCGTCACCACCCACAAACGGCACGACCTGTCACTCATTCTAGCGAAGCGTCTGTGTACAGGGTGCGAACGCTTCCCAATCGCATGGACTAGTTCGCGCACTGCATCTTGTACGCATGCGCAGATTGCAAACATCGGCTGGCTACGTGCGAACGCAGCCTAGCGAACGGGTCTGAATCAGGCCCTATGTTTCAGAGATGTGCTATATTTTTTTAAACTGCCATGTATTTGTGCCACTGCTCTGTCGCTTACTTTAGCCAGCCAGCTCGCTGCAGCCTTTGGCCAATATTTGTGAAAACAATATTGTTCAATAATGCTGCATTATTATATATCATTGATATTAGTATCAGATGTAAGTGTCTTTTTTTCCACAATGTTAGATCTGCACTAGACGATTTCTATTTGTTCTAGAACAACTGAATGAACAGGAGGAAAAATGGCATACATGGATGTCACTATACTGTGGCTCATGTAGAGTTGGATGTAAATGCATTTTGCTTGTTCTTCCTCCAAAAAATAGCATTTTTTGGATATCATATTTACAGGAAAAATTGAATACCGCTATACCCCCCTTGCGCCTCTCTATGCTTAAAGCGAAAAGGCCATAGTACAGTAAGAGCATTGTACTTACTGTACGATCTATGTGCCCCATACCTAAAAATATAAACCAGCAATAGTGCTGCTAGTGTCAATATCGGCGAGAAAAAAAGTGTGGGATCTCCGCGTAATTGTCATTACCAGCACTGGGCTTTGCCAGCAAGGGCTGGTAGCACTATACCAGAGAAACCAACAGTGACCACCCACAGCTATAGCGAGCGTCCATGATGATGGTCGCGATGGCCAAGACCATCGCGACCATCGGGCTTGTGACGGAGACCCTGCGGTAGGGTCTTGCTGCCGCAAGCCCTGGAGTGATTTTGGCTCTATCAGAGCCAAAATCACTCCCACTGACATCACTACTGATGTCAGTGGGGCCGGCTTCAGACGGTAGGCGTTTCCATGGGAACGCCTCCGTCTGGCAGCCACGCCCCCGGCACGCCCACCAAAGGGGGCGTGCTGTCAATCAACATCGACAGCACGCCCCCTTTGGTGCGAGACCCATAACGACGGCTTGGCCGTCGTTATTCGGGTCTCGCGCATGCGCACGACGGAGCTCCCTCCGTCGTGCGCATGCGCAATTAGGCACCATCGACCCGCTCGCAAGCGGGTTTGAATGACCCCCTGTATTTCCTAGGGGGATTGTTTTAAAAAATGCATATTTATTATAACCATTATACTGATCACTAAAATCTGAGCCCTTCCCTCCTCTTTGGAACTTTCTCGTGAAAACTGGACTTCCCATTAGACACTGCACCTTAATCTAACTACTGCCAACCATAGCAACAGTAGTTTCATATCCAGCACAATGTGTTCCACTAAAGTAATGAATATAACAAAAGATAAAAATGATGGTTAAACTATGGTAATAACAACATATCTTATTTAGGAATTATAGACAAGTGCATCTTCTTTGGTCGCAAGTCCAAAAACCCTCATTACATGTTGACAAAGCTCTCTAGGGTCTGATTCAAAGGTTTATGCAGCTCGGTTTTACAGATGTATTTTACATGTTTTTTTATTGCACATGCTCCTGAGCTAAGCATACACAACTATGGACAATGCTGAGTTGTACGCTTTTAAGTCACCTCTACACTCTAGGCTGAGTAGGTGGAAATGTGTGGTTAGGGGGCGATCGCACATAGGGCTTGATTCAGAGCCGGACGCTATTTGCGGTCGTTCGTTCAGAAAAAAGGGGTGGCTATTCAAATGAACCGTTCGCTCTTTGCGGTCTGTTCACGCCTCTATGTCTGAACAAGCGAACAAAACTTGCGGTCGTTTTTTTGGAAACTACGCCCCCTGGCCGCTCGCATCCTACGTCATGTCCGCTATTTATTAGATTAATCGAGTACATCGACCAGCGTATGAACTGCTCGCTATTCTTGTGGTTGTTTTTTCCTACCGCAATCATGCGAGCAGTTCTGACTATAAAATAACCCAGTGACGTGGTCAATGACGCTGCTGTATTAATTATGCACACCCTTAAAACGCCCGTTTTGACCTTTAAGCACGCCTGCGTTCGGATCTCCACTCCCCGTTTTCAAGCACCTTCCCCCGTTACCACCCACATACGCCTCCTCCTGTCACTCAAAATAGCAGGCATTCGCTATTTAGCGAACAAACGATTTTCGGCTGCACTGACTGGTTCGCGCATGCGTGTTACGATCCGTACGCATGCGCAGTTGGGCAAACATCGCTGGGAACGAACAAGCGGCCGAGTTGTGCACCAAGGATAGGACTGGTGCGCTACTATAATGATAACATCTATGAAACCATGCATTTGGATGTGGGAACCTGATGTTTTACGTACTAGCACGATTGTGGGTAAACTGTGCATGAGCAGGGCCCGTTTGGGGGTGGAGAGGGGGTGTCGTCGGCTTGCATTCCCGGAAACAGGGGTGTGTCGCCCATATTCTGTGAGTGCTGAGGCCAGGCTCTGGTTCGGAAGGCGCAGATTTCCTGGCCTCAGCAATGCAGGTTGGATGGTCATTCTGAGCACCTTTTGCCTTTCCCATATGCCCTGAGATGGCACGTTGGTCGCAATGGTGATCCGATGCTGCGTCTGTGATGCTGACAGGAGGCGTCTATTTCCTTCAGATGCCAATATTCACACACATCTGAATCCACATCTAAATCAGGCCCTCTGGCCGCATATATGTGGTAGCACAATGGTTAGCATTGCTGCCCATACGGGGGACTGAGGTATCTGATAACATACACTGTGCTATGGCCCTGATTCAGAGCCGATCTTTTTTTTTTTTAGAACGGCCTCCTGGCCGCTCGCATAGCTGTGGGTGACCACCCACAGCTATAGTGAGCGGCCAGGAAGATTGTCGCGATGGTCAAGACCATCGGGCTTGCGACGAGACCCTTGTGGTAGGGTCTCGTGGCCGCAAGCCCCAGAGAGATTTCGTCTCTAACAGAGCCGAAATCTCTCCCACTGACATCACTTGTGATGTCAGTGGGGCCGCCCCCAAACGGAGGCGTTCACATGGGAACGCCTCCGTTTGGGCAGCCACTCCCCCGGCCTACCCACCAAAGGGGGCGAGCTATCACTCAACATCAACAGCTCGCCCCCTTTGTTGCGAGACCCGTAGCGACGGATTGTCGGCACTATCCGGGTCTCGCGCATGCGCATTGGCCCACCATCGGCACGGTTGCGAGCGCACAGCGCTTGCTACCGGGTCTGAATCAGGCCCAATGTACATAGCTGTGAAATATGATCAGTGTTATACATAATAATTATATAACCTCAAGTGAAAGAGAAACACTGGTTTTCTGCTAAAACTATATAAAAGCATTAACTTTGGATTCAGAGCCGCACGTAAGCGGCTGCTCGTTCGCTCCGAGCGATGTTTGCCCAACTGCGCATGCGTACGGATAGTTATACGCATGTGCGAACCAGTCAGTGCGGTCGAAATTCATGTGCTCGCAAAATAGCGAATGCCTGATAATTTGAGTGACAGGAGTAGGCGTATGTGGGTGGTAACGGGGGAAGGTGCTTGAAAACGGGGAGTGGAGATCCGAACGCAGGCGTGCTTAAAGGTCAAAATCGGCGCTTTATGGGTGTACATAAATAAAAGAGCAGCGTCATTGACCACGTCACTGGGTTATTTTATAGCCAGAACTGCTCGCAAAATTTTGGTAGCAAAAACCAACCCCAAGAATAGCGAGCAGTTCATACCCTGGTCGATGTACTCGATTAATCTAATAAATAGCGGACATGACGTATGATGCGAGCGGCCAGGGGGTGTATTTTTTCAAAAAACGACCGCAAGTTTTGTTCGCTCGTTCAGACCTAGAGGCGTGAACAGAACGCAAAGAGCGAACGGTTGATTTGAATAGCCACCCCTATTTTCTGGACGAGCGAGCGCTAATTGCGTCCGGCTCTGAATCAGGCCCTTTGTCCCTGATTATCTAGTCATTCTTATGTATGACTATAGTGTCATCTAAAAACCCAACATATAAAACCAGTAATAGTTGTAATGAATTGCATTAGTATGATAGAGAAGAGCACACATATAGGCGGTATACAGTACTAGGCTAGCTAAATCAATATTTTCAAAATATCGTGTTAGACAAAAGCTCCTAGTTATAAATTGGATTCCCAGAATAAAGATGAATGAGAGGATGCGTTGCTGGCACATAGCAGTTGCTCATCGGAGTGTACTGGGCATAATAACACTGGCAGTAACAACGCACAAGAACCCATGCCCCACAGTCACACGGTGTAAGCAAAGAGAGGACTCGGGTCGGGTAATAATGGGTGGGTACAAGGGGAGGAGTAGAGGTGATCTCCGGGCGCCCGGATTGGTGCACCCGGCTCCAGTAGCTGCTGTGCTGGCTGAGGATTTTCTCCTCCCCACCCCCTCCGTCTCCTCTCTTTGCATGTCTGTATGTCCGAGGGGAGGAAGAAAGGAAGAAAAGAGGGAGGGGAGGGGAGGGAAGAGAGAGCCCGGATCACTGTGCAGGGAGCTGCTGCCACCTCAACATGGTGTGAATCGCCATCCTGCAGCCACTCCATACCAGCGACGGCGGGGAGAGCGGGAGACCACATCGGGGGAGACCGGAAAGCAGGGTCCGCTGCACCCCAATGAGCAGAACGTGAGGGAGGGGGGGAGCTCGCCCTGCTGTGTCTGGATCCTGGGCGGAGAGGAGGGGGTCGCAGACTGCCGGGGACACTAACGAAGAGAGGGGGCGACCATGGCCAACGACTCGCCTGCCAAAAGCCTGGTGGACATAGACCTCTCCTCCTTGCGGGTGAGTATAGGGCAGGGTTGGCAGCACTGTCAGCCCTCCCTGGGTGTGTGTGCTTTCTACACAAAGGAGATCTGAGCCGGGTCCAGGCCGGGCTCTGTACCCGGATACTTGCTGCCCGTAGTCAATTGGATTTGTTCAATAATCAGACAAGAGATTGATGCATCAGCCGCCCCCCCACCCTTATAATGCAAGCAGGGCAGGGCCCCTCTAGTCCAGCCTGTGTGCTGCAACTGCAAGAGGCCGATGGGGGGCAGCTTTCTTGTCTCACCTCATCCCCTTGTTGTTTGTGTCATCTGCACCCCCCACATTAAAAAAAAAAAAAAAAAGGCTTCAGTGTGTCTTTTAATTTTCCCAATATGTTTGCAGGGCCATGGGCTATGTGTGCAGGGTACAAGGGAGAGTCTCACTGGCTTCCTTTGTCTGCATGTATTGGCATGTGCCTCAAGTGGAGAAAAAATTAGGGAGCAACAGCTGCACCCAACCCCTCACCCCACATATCCCCTTCCCCACCTTCCTGAGAAAGACTGTCTATAAATAATGCTTATACTGTTTTCTTTTTTTTTTTTATTTTCTCTTCAGGATCCAGCTGGTATATTTGAGCTGGTGGAAGTGGTAGGCAATGGCACCTATGGACAAGTGTATAAGGTGTGTAGAACCCCTCCAATGTATTGTGCATAGGTTGTTGTTATGCACATTTATGGAAAATATATGTGTACATGCATGTGGGTAATATCTCACACTAAAGTCCTCACAAGCAGCTTCTGTTATTGTTTACTGTTAATATGCTGTTTGCCTCTCTGTATGCAAAGTAAAACTTAATATAGCACATATATTAGATATATCTTGCCTTTCTTGTGTGAAAGATACGAATAGTCATATCATTCTGCCTATGCTATAAAACTGCATGTTGGATATTTGCAAGTTTCCCATTCTTGCTTTTCTTGGTGTTATTTATCTATTTTTTTTATGTTTAACATGACCAGGAAACAAACTGGACAATATACTGACATGGGAGGCACATTACACGAAAAAAACAAATCCGCAAAGCTACACAAATGACATTAGCAATGGAGTGTTGAATCTGTGTCTTGTACTGAACTCTTTGGGGTGACTGTCATGTGTTGGCATGTCCGTGTGTGCTGTATATGTTCAGGGTTGATATTCGTGGAGTTGTCTGTGAATACTGCATACTCTCTTTCTATTATGACCTTTAAAGAACTGTGTATGATAGTAAGCTAATCTGCATCATTCCTCGCCTCATGTGCATCCGTTTCTTCCTTGGGGGGAGGTAGAAGAGAGCTGCTTAACTACCGTAAATGAAAGGAGCATCTCTTGGGGTTGCATGACTGTGCAGTGAGTTGTTTTACAGATGTGACTAATAGACAGTGATGATATTGTAATGATAAGAAGTGATCTCAGATTACACCTTCAATGGAATATATTGTAGAGGCCTGACTAAAGCTTGCACAATGTAACAAAACTGACGTCTCCATAGTCAGTAAGAAAGTTGTTAGTCAGTGCTCCATTATATTTTTTTACCATTTGTGTTATATAATTGACTACAGGATACACAGGGCTTTGGTAGTGTTAAGTTACCTCATATCTTCATTTACTTTGTGTTCAGAGAGTTGCTTACAGTCAAAGTTTCATTTTCATTCATGTAGTATAAGCTTCAGTCCTTATACCCACTGGCGAGTTTACTAGTATTTTAGAGCTCTTTCAGGCTTTCCTGTTCATTTATATTTGGTAAAATCAAGAAACAGAGCAAGTAGATTCTTCAAAAAGGCTGCAGCAATGAAATGCAGCTACCTGGGTACACATTATGATATATAGGACAATATAGTGTTTTGTCAGATCGGAACAAAATATCGTCTTAACTTTGTTAATTTAATATTGTGTATTTTAAGATGGCATACTGTCACTTTGTTGTATTTTCTTGTGTAATTTGTTATATCAGTGGCCATCACAAGAAGGAAAATGATCTTCAGTGACTATTTTAAGGGTTTGCGCTGAAGTGCCAACTCAAGTTGGACATCAGAACACTGATGAACAAGCATCATAGAAACCTATTGGGGCTGCTTCTGCTGTTTGGATATGGAGGGACCACGGCAGATATTGGAAATATCTGTTGTGGTCCCGCCATGGTATATCCAGTGGATCATTAATATTTATTGGTACTTTGCAAAAACATGTGTGCGGGATATATCCTGCAAATATTATTTGATAAATAGGCACCCATGTCTATCTTTGACTAGAGGTGGATGTGTGTTTGTTGTGGTTCTTCTCTTGATCTCAGTCATTTAGTTTTAACTACTTTGTTTACTTGCTCTTAAGCATAAATCTATTGCACATAAAAGATTTTAACAGACAGATAGAAAAGTCTTAATTCAAGATATGATCATCCAATTTTGGTTACCCAGTGCTTAAAACCATTGTCACTATGAATGTGGGTAGTGCAGAGGATTGTCATTAAGCAGTCTTTGGACTGGGCATGCTGACTTTATCAAGCCCATCAGATCATTCTGTTTGTGTTTAAAACGTTCTGTAAAAAGATTTTCAAATGAAAATTCCTAGATTTGGTCTATTTGTAAGTTACTGGTTTGTAGGCCTAATTATTGAACAACAGTTACTCATATTTGTGCATTACTGGTAAATCTTCCTTTTTCAAACCTTTTCTGCAATAATGACTGTTATCCGTCTAAATTTTTTTTACTTTTTAATAATGAATTAATGATGTCATTGATTTTGTTCTGTCTGCAGTTTTTTGCTTGTTCCAGCCAATGTCTGGATTCATTATATCTCTGTTCTTTACTTGACGTAACTGTACAAAGCATTTTTATTTTGTGATTCCAATTTTACTGAAATAAAACATCTTTAAAATGCTATTTATCAAATGGTAACTGTGGTTGTTATACCGACTTGTATGCATTTCAGCTACCGGTGACTCTAAAGCTGGGTACACACCTAAAAGATATATCTGCAGTTCGCCTGATCTGTAGATATATCTGCAGATGATGGTTGTTCATACATGCTGAACAACCATCATCTGGCCGCGGGTCGCATTGTGCCACCCTCCTCGCGGCCTCTCCTGCAAGTGTACGGGCAGTCGGCTGACCGACCGTACACACAGCATGATGCCACAATATATCTGCAGATATATTGGGCATTGGCTGTGCAGCACAGCCAACACGATATGTTTGTGAATGACATCATTCACGGACATATCGCTGGTACACATTGGCCGACGGGTACACAATATACTGGCCGATCAATTGATCGGCCAATATATCTGCCAGTGTGTACCCAGCATTAGATTCTCTAGAAAAATTTCTCAAAGTGGAAGGTGTGCTATATATTAAGAGCAAAAAAAAAAAGTCCGCATGTAAAGGCTTTGTTATTTTTAAGGGGTGATATGTAAATAGACAAATGGGTAAAAATAGATTGGCAACAGAGTCGCTTATTTAGTGACTAGGTATCCGAGACACACCATAATAACTTGTGGATGACTCTCTGAGTAAATAGTGTTTTAACATTCAACAAATATCAATATATACTACATGGTCTATACCAACCTTGACAAACAATATTTTGGCCCAGATGTTGGAGCATGATTCATCACTTCAGAGTTAAGCTGCATACACACGGCACGATATCTATGAATGATAACGATATTGTTCAACGATATATTGTTCATTTTTATGTAGTGAACGACGAACAATGCGCGTTCCCGCTTGAACTTTAAAACGATATCTATGATCGTCCGTACATACAGGCCAACTTGCACGATCTGGTCAACTTTATATGTGGCAGGATGACTTCACTGAAAGATATGCTGGCCATACACTGACTAGTATGACCAGCATAAGATAAGATTCATCTTACGATTTCCCTTGAACTCCCTGGCAGTCCCAAACGCATTTTGGACACACGATGTACATACGATCTCACGTTATAATCGATCGCGTGCCTGCTGAAAAACTGATCATTCTTCAAAATGTCACTGAAATGGCAGTGGTCGGACGCACGATGCATCGCATGGTGAAAAACACGGCACGATCAGCATACAAATACGACAGATTATATGGGCTGCACATCTGATTATACAATACGTTTTAGGACCTGCGGGAGCGCATATTATATCATATCCTCCTTTAAAAAATGCACGATTTATATACGATACATCTTATGACGCGGCAAAAATCGGGCAATCGGCCCGAAATCGTGCTAGTGTATGGCCAGCAATATCTATCATTTCGTTGGTACAGATCGTACCATGTGTATACAGCTTAAGCATTTCCATTGCTGCTGCAGACTCCAAAGGCGGTGTTCTTTAGGGATGTAGTCTGGAACCCGACGGTCTGAATGCCGACCGCCGGCTTCCAGACTGCTTTATCCCGACTAGGGACGAATGACAGGCGTCTAAATGTAGACGACTGTAATTTGCCTGACGTCTGGAGACCGACGCCCGGCAATCCGATCGAGCGGATATACCGGGCGCCGCAGCGGACAGCCGCGGGGGGGAGGGTTAGGTTTAGGGCTTCCGGGGGGACTTGGAGTTAGGCACCCCCCAGGAGGGTAGGGTTAGGCTAGGGGGAGGGAGGCTTAGGGTTAGGCACCCCCGGGGGGAGGTTAGGGTTAGGCAGCGGGGAAGGGGGGGTTAGGTGTAGGCACAGGGGGGGAGGTTAGGGTTAGGCACCCCTAAGGAGGGTTGGGGGGGGGGGGTTTGGTTAGTTGATACTTACCTTTTAGGACGATCGGGACTTCCTCCTTTGTCGGGCAGCCGCTGTCGGATATTGAACCGCCGGCCATGCGCACGGCGGTAATACATATCACACCCGTTCTTTATACCACTCCAGCTGGCGTTTGGCATTGCGCATAATGGTATGAGGTTTGTGTCTGGCTGCTTGTTCATAGAAACACACACTCAATTACCATTGCTTGTGTTGCTTACAGAGGAAGTTTGAAACTTGGTAGTGTTTGTCGTAACAAAGGACAGATGATTTCTATGTGCTTTAGTGCTCGGCGCTCCCATTTTGTGAGTTTGAGTGGTCTGCTGCTTTGCAGCTAAGCTGCTATTGCTCCTAGACATTTTCACTTCACAATAACAGCCATTACAGCTGACTGGGGCAGATCTAGCAGGGCAGAAATTTGATGGACTGACTTGTTGGAAAAGCGTCATCCTATAGCAGTGCTAAGTTGAAAATCTCTGAGCTCTTCAGTATGACCCATTCTGTTGCTAATATGTGACTATGGACATTGCAGGGCTGTATACTGCAGCTGTTAGCAGTGGGTGTGGCAGTAATGGGCAAATACACTAAGGGCAAAAAGTTCTCGCCTGTGACGTCAATTCGCCAGGCGTGAACTTTTCCCCGTATTCAATTGCAAAGACTTTTCGCCGGTGCGAAAAGTCTGCGCCTTGTAACCAGCGGACACGATTCGCCTGTGAATGGAGGTGGAAAAAAGTGCAGAATTGCGGGTTTGGGGTGCAAAGTTGTGGGAACACTCCTGCAGCTTTGGGAAAGCCCCCCAAAGGTAAACTGTGCAAGAAAAGTTGTTTTAAAAATACTTTAGAACACCCCAAAAAAGTACTTTTGTTTTGGGGGTGAAAATACCAAACTTGGGGGACAAACTTAAAAACTTGCGGAATTGAATCCAGGGTTTTTTTTTTCTTGAATGCAGGTACATGCTGAAGATGCATTTTTTTTAATTTTTTTTTAAGTTTTTAAAAAAAATGCATTTTAGCGATATTTAAACATGCTTGAACCCATTTTCAGGTACCCCAAATTTGCTGGGACTACTTATTTTGTCCCCCCAAAAAAATGCTAAATGCTATTCTAAATCACTTGTGCAAAGACACAAAATAGCACCAATTGAAAGCATTTAAGCACCCCAAATACCTCCAGCAGGGATATTCAGGGGTATCCATAGTGATCCCCCATGTCAGTGCATCTTTTGGTGGGTGGCAGGGTGATTTCCCCAAATCTGATAGGACTTTTCGGCGATTTCAGTTTCAACGGGACGCGTTCTCGCGTCCTTTGCAATTGAATAGGGCAAATCGCGGTGACGAGCACTATACTTTTCCAGAGCCAAAAACGGAGATGACTGGGTCCAGTACTTTTCACCGGCAATTGAAGATGGCCCTTAGTGTTCACGCCAGACTGGGGACTGGGCAGAGTGCTGAGGTGCGGGCAGGACCTCTATGTGCGTGCATGTTTATTCCGCATCTATTTACTTCACTTTTCCCACCCATGGGAAAAGTCGGTTTTCACTACTTGGACAGTTGGAAGGGATGTAGGTAACAAAAATACCTTTTTTTTTTTTTTTTAATAATGGTTTTTGCTACATTTTGAATGTTTCTCAAGCAGATTTTTTTTTTTTTTTTATTCAGTAGTGCTAACTTGGACAAAAGCAGTTTATAACAAAATTAAATGTGTTTTGTGCTAGTTCATTTAAGAGTTATTGCAGTGGATACTGAAAGACATACAGCGGCAAAGGAAGTTGCCAGAAGTATCTGAAGCGCAAACAATTTTGCTGACCCTAAACCATGTTATTCATGCCATAAGGAAAAATATTATATTATTCTGATTAAGGGCCATATCCAATTAGCCGCCTCTGTTCGGGCGCTAATTGATCCCCGCGATCGGCGAAAAACGGGGATTTTTCGCCAACATCTTTTTCTCCCTATCCTATTCGGGCAAATTAATAGGATAGTTCGCCCGTTAACACATAGGAGCCACGATAAGCTCGCAGCCCTATGTGTTTGGGCGAAAAAACGGCACACATCAGGTCCCGAAAACCCCCCCCACCCGGTAAGTGCCGCCCTCAGGCCGACTATGGGGCTAATTGGACAGCCCCAGGCGAGCTAATTAGCTGCGGTAATGGCCATATGTCTTTCCAAAGTAAGCTCTGATTACGATACAGAAATTACCCTGGTGTTAGAACAGGGATGGGGACCCTTTTTTCTGCTGAGGGCCATTTTGATATATGTAACATTTATTTGCGGGACCGGTGCAGGCCATGCCCCCTCCATGTGATGTCACACAGGGACGAGGCCACAATCGCCAGTGATTACAGCAATGCCTGGAGCATCCTCAGGACAGCGGTGTGACCGTCTGAAGCATCCTAAGGACGCTCCAGGCAGCACTGCTGCATAGGTTCTGTCTGAAAGGTGCCATCCTAGGCACCCTACTATCCAGATAAGGCTGGCAGAAAAAAAGCTCTGAGGGCCAGACCAAATGATTCCGGGGGCCTTATACGGCCTGACTGAGGTGCCCCATCCCTGTGTTAGAACTAGACTGCCCTTTTGGGTGCCCTCTGCAGAAGCTACTTAGGGACAGCACAGTACCAGGTTGGGGGCATAGTTAGGACTCCCAGGTCCCCAGAGATGTTCCCCCTCTCGGCTTTTTTGCCTATTGGAGTAAAACATAATATAAAACTATGGATCCATTTTTTTTTTTTTTTTTTTTTTTTAGAAGTAGGACAATTTTTTTGCAACCTAAACCACTAGATATTTTTATCAAAGTACAAAGCTTTGTAGACAGGTTTTTTATTTTTCCACTTTGCTGGTTGCCATAGAAACAACAAAGTTCTTGCTCCCTTTTCAGCAGCAAACAAATTTACTTTATCTAATTTGAGCTGTGGTGAACACTGCACCACTGACTGCGGCCTCTGAAATGTTATTTACTAATTTGAACCATGGTTATTTCTTTCTCCCTTTTAAATTTGAGCCAGTCTGTCATTTGTGTGTCAAGCAGTGGGGTCCATTCCAAGATCCCAGTTTCTCATGTGTCTGTGTGTTTATTAGCATGGGAAGTTGTCATCTGATGTTCCTAATTCCATTTGGGGATACTTTGTTGATTAACTTTACAAGCAGTTGCAAATTTGTGCGGTGAAGAAAATTATTCCTAGAAGAAATCTAAATTTGTATTTTTTTATTTTTTTTTAAATCTGTTATCTGAAAACTAGTGTGGGTTTTTTTTTTTTTCTTCTCTTCTCTTCTCTCCTCTCTCGGCCTGGGGTCTATGTAAAGCTGGCCATACATCTGTGACTGATTGTAGCGATGCGATGGGAAATGTCGGCGTTTCCTGACCGCCCACCATCGATGTTCAGCGATCCGTCGCCGGATCACTGAATTTTGACATGTTAAATGTCCCCAATTAGACAATCGCAATCATTTTTTGATCGGGAAAATCCAACATGTTGGATTTCTGCGATCCTGGGTTGCAGCATCGCGGGACCGTGGCAATCAATCGCAGATGTATGGGGCCCTTTAGATTGGCTAAACCCTGAGATTGCTGAGGTGCTAACTGTGTGATGTTCATTGCAGCAATTATGACATTTATATTATGTCCTCATTTTACAAATCACCTGGAACTAGTGAGTTTTGGCATGTCTGGACTTGTTCAGTAAGACGGCAGATTTCCTTTGCATTAAAACAAATGAATGCAGCCAAAACAAGAAACCACAGCAGTATGTGTACCTGTCACCTACACAGATGTCATGCCTCAGTGATGTATTCTCATGCATATTATTTCTCCCCACCAAACAGGTAGTCTTTGACATATTTACACTTTTGACTTATGTTGCTGTGTTTAGATTTGGGCTCTATACTTAAGACATTTCAATATGGTATGCACATATTCCAAAATACGGAATATTCCTATATCCAAAATACCCTTGTCCCAAGCATTCAACCTGTATCCTTAGGGCTATTTCACACACACAGGTTTTGACCTTCTGGCAAAAAAAGCGCCCAATGCCGGCTTTTTTTTTTTTGGTGGCAATCTGTGCCTTTCACATGCAACGTCTTTGAGACGTTTTTAATGTTGTGGTTTGTTTTCTTAATGTCATAGGCATGTGCAGCAGCTTTATTCAAAGGTAATACTAGTTTATACACAATAATTGAAAACCGTACTGCAAATAAAGTACTAACCTTATATATCTTTTATCTTTGTCCCCAACACATTGAAACCTCTTGCTACGCCTTTCGAGTGGCATTTCTATCTTTTATAAATATCTTTGTGTTTTGTCCCATTAAGCTGGTCTTGCTTCTGCTAATGATATCATCAGCCGCTCATTATCTATGTCACAGTTGTCACTCATGTTGACACTCAGGTACCACAATACTTGGAAAAGATGGAGTTGTGGGCGGGTACAAGCTCAGAAAACCCGGTGTGTGAAAACAAAACATTGCAACATGTACTTCACTGACTTGCAGTGATGACACTGCACGGCAGCCGTCCTTGTCAGTGGGTATTCCCGGCTGTAACACTGCGACCGTGCTGTGTCTGTGCCATCTGAAAGGACCCATCTATTTACATAGTTCACTAAAATTAGTACATGGCAAAAAAACTTTTTTTTTTGCCTGGCCGGTCAAAATCGCTGTGTGTGAAATAGCCCTTACTATTGGCTTTTCAGGGTGCTTGAACTTACTAATACCCCTTTAAGACCTACAGAGAATGCTCGGCCAAACTAGCCGGATCCCACGTATGTCTGAAATTCACCAACCACGTTCCCGGGTCGCCGCCCCTGCAATTGACCAGGGTTTTTCTCGGGATGTAGGTCCCGGGTAGACAACCCTGGTCAAGTCTGGTGCAACCCTGGATTTTACTCCCGGGCTGCACCCAGGAGCTTCTCATTGTCCAGCCACGGCTGGCTGATGCATGCTGATGACATCATCTGCGGCAGCAAGAGTGTGTGAGAGGCCACATGCAAAGGGGAACAGTGCCAGTGGGGACTGTGTGCGCAGCAGAACATTGCCAGTGGTGAGAACAGTGCCAGTGAGGACTTTGACATTTCTTTTTAATAAAATAAAAATGTTTGTGGAGTGACAAATATCTCGCCTTTTATTTATATTTATTGCATAACCTCATTATTGTGGGCCAGTAAAATGAAAAAAAAAAAAAACCTGTATAACACTGAACAACCCTGCTTATGTTTGAAAAGGGTCGACCTGGGAGCAGGGTAATTCCCGGGTCGTATATCTGAAAATGGTATTAATCAGTATAATAGATGCCAATAAACATCCTGCTATAATATAATTGTTATAGCTAGCTATAGTGAACTGGTCCTTGACAAGTATATCCAAGGTGTGTTACTAATAGCAACACACTGCACCGCACTGTGGGACTTGGGGGAAAAAAAATTCTCATTTAATGAGCGACGTTTTGGGGTCTATCGTACACCTTGTAAAGTCGATCAAAAAATGTGCTTTTTTTTTTTTTTTATAGTCCTGGAGTGCGGTGTAGTGTGTTGCTATCAGTAACACACCTTGGAGTGTGTGTGTCTAATAAATATATATTTACATACAGTCAAGTGCATAAATATTGGGACAATGACACAATTTTCATATTTTGGCCTCTATTCACCACCACAATAATAAAGATGTGCTTTAACTGCAGACTTTCAGTCAATATGAGATCCAAAGAGCTGTCACGATCAGTGAAGCAAGCCATCATTAGGCTGAAAAATCAAAACAAAGCCGTCAGAGAGATAGCAAAAACATTAGGTGTGGCCAAATGAACTGTTTGGAGCATTCTTAAAAAGAAAGAAAGATTGCATCGGAGAGCAAGAAAAACCCCTTAACAGTTGGCCAAATCCAGAACAGTCTCTCCAGGAGGTAGGTGTATATGTGTCAAAGTCAACAATCAAGAGAAGACTTCACAAGAGTGAATATAGAGGGTTCACCACAAGATGTAAACCATTGGTGAGCCACAAAAACAGGAAGACCAGATTAGAGTTTGCCAAACAACATCTAAAAAAGCCATTACAGTTCTGGAACAACATCATATGGACAGATGAGACAAAGATCAACTTGTACCAGAGTGATGGGAAGAGAAGAGTATGGAGAAGGAAAGGAACTGCTCATGATCAAAACATAACACCTCATCAGTGAAGCATGGTGGTGGTAGTGTCATGGCGTGGGCATGTATGGCTGCCAATGGAACTGGTTCCCTTGTATTTATTGATGATGTGAATGCTCACAAAAGCAGCAGAATGAATTCTGAAGTGTTTCGGGCAATATTATATGCTCATATTCAGTCAAATGCTTCAGAACTCATTGGACGGCACTTCATAGTGCAGATGGACAATGACACGAAGCATACTGCAAAAGCAACCAAAGAGTTTTTTAAGGCTAGAAAGTAGAATGTTATGCAATGGCCAAGTCAATCCCCTGACCTGAATCCGATTGAGCATGCATTTCACTTGATGAAGACAAAACTGAAGGGAAAATACCCCAAGAACAAGCAGGAACTGAAGACATTTGCAGTAGAGGCCTGGCAGAGCATCACCAGGGATGAAACCCAGCGTCTGGTGATGTCTATGCGTTCCAGACTTCAGGCTGTTATTGCCTGCAAAGGATTTGCAACAAAGTATTAAAAAGTGAAAGTTAGATTTAGGATTGTTTAGTTTGTCCCATTACTCCCCTTAAAAAGTGGGAGGCACATATAGAAACCGTTGTAATTCCTACACCGTTCACCTGATTTGGATGTAATTACCCTCAAATTAAATCTGAAAGTCTGCAGTTAAAGCACATCTTGTTTGTTTTATCTCAAAGCCAAGGTGGTGGTGAATAGAGGCCAAAATATGAAAATTCTGTCAATGTCCCAATATTTATGCAACTGACTATCTCTCTATCTCTCTATATATATGTGTGTGTGTGTGTATGTATATATATATATATATATATATATATATATATATATATTACTGCAATCTATTGACCACCAAGAACAGGGAAGTTAATAAAGTATAACCCAATTCGTATGTAGCACAGAAAGTTAGGCTTGTAAATCTGCATTCCTGAGTAGAGAGAGCAAAGCACCTTGCATGAGGATTATTCAGCATGCGGCCCTCCAGCTGCTGTGGAGCTACATATCCCATCATGCCTTGCCACAGGTGGCTTGTTATTTGTCCACATGCTAACATCTGTTTATAAGTTTTCATTTTAATTTCAGAATACTTCATATTAATGTCACATGATTTTATTTGAAATTTTTACATAAAATGCCACATTATGCTCTTGCATGGTCTTCCTACTGTTTGTTCTTCTGAGCTCTGCTAACTTGTAATATATAATTTATTATTTATTTATTTATTTTTTTTGTACATGGGAATATAATTTTAGTAGCTTGTTAATTGGAGCAATATCTCCATAGGACTGTCTTTTTATTTGGTTTCAATTGTGTAAGCAAGTGGATATCGCACCCTATAGGGATATTCATTAATGCTAAATGACATTTGGCATAAATAAGTGATTCTATTAATTTTTAGTATCAGTGATGGATGAAAGCGCAATGGGATTTATCAATATGATGTTTAAAATCAATTAATTTCTATTGAACAATCAATTAAAACCGTAACATATATAACAAAGTAGATAAAATTATAACAAACATGTGAGTCTATATTAATGCATATAATGTATAAATTATGTACTGGACACTGCTGACATCAATGAGAACATAAACATAAAGAAATTAAATATAGCTCAAAATGATGTATATTTGTATTGGTAGACCTCTGCCAATGAGTGGAGGTGAAAAGGTAGTCTCGGATATTAGAAGTGAAACTAGTGAACTCTTTGATCGCTGTGCAAGTTTCACTAATGAATTTATTAACGGTGGTATTGTGCACAATACAAGCTGACCTTAAAATTGTAGCTCCCGGTTTGAATTTCGTTGGAAACAGAGAGCAGTGTCCGGAATGCCGTTCTGATATGTCCGTCACAGTGCAGAGAATGTCCTAACCTCCTACCAATGTAGGGGAATTAGTTGTAGATGTAGATTCCTCTGAGGAAACGGCCGGATTTTAAAGGGCTGAGAAACTCGTTAGACCACCTTTTGTTTCACATTCATTATACGGACTCTATTGACCACCCACCACGGTGGCTTTGAACTACTTGCCGCCGACTATCTGACTGAGGTCGGAGCTTGTCAGCACGGCTCCTTTAGAACGGCTGCTCACCAGCTGACGCCTGGTTTATTGTCCTCCCCGGCTCTTCTGCACACGGAGCTCCGACTGCTGATAGCAGTGGCCACTGCCAGGTACCGCTGCTCACAGGACCAGTCCTAAGACTTCCACCGGGCGGCTCCACAATAGTGGTAATCTTGGATTGATTCTTCTTTTGTCACCGCATCTTTATTTTTTTTTTCTCCACTTTCAACTATTTACAGTTTTCTCCGCTAATTGAATACGGCCCTTAGATGGGTCTATCAAGCAGTGAAAAGCATGGAGAAGTGGACCAGCGTTGAAGTTGCCCATAGCAACCAATCAGCTTTGAAGTAGCATTTATCAAGTACAGTCTATAAAATAATAGGTAGGAGCTGATTGGTTGCCAAGGGCAACTTCTCCACACTTTTCACTGCTTGATACTTAGACCCCTGTGTATGTGTTTATTACTCTCTCTCTCTGTCTCAAAATAAATTCAGCATATATAAAGAATTGGCAATATTCTTAAACGGTGTCACATTTTCTCCTGCACATGATTTGTCAATAGATATGACAGGGTGTATTTCTACAAATCTGATAAGGAAACTTGTCACTGTGCGTTGCAGATCAACCTCTCTCCAAATACACATGTGTAGTGTTCACTCTAGGTCCGGCGCTGTAACTAGTGCGAGTGCACATCTGTGTGTGCCAAAAAGGGGGTGTGGTCAAATGAAAAGGGGCGTGTTTTTAAGACATCCTCCCCCCCCCCCCCCGCCCCTTTCAGTCACTCTTGGGAGCGTATTTGGTACTTATGGACATGCCGGGCTTCCGCAAGCGTTGCTATCGATGTGAATGGATGCCTGGCGCATGTGCCCGGCATCCATTCACCGGCGGTGACTGCTACACCTCAGTTTTCCCCACCCACGGGACACTGCGACCTGCGGATGGGAACAGCACCCGCAGGCTGTTTCAGCGAGGCGACGCACCAGAGGGCAGGGTGCTTTTTGCCCTTTAGAAATTGGGCAGGGTGCAGTGCCCCACTAAAATAGCCTAGCGGAAATGCTACATGTGGTCAGTAGAATTACTGTCCATTCATCATTGTCGAGCGACTTAGAGGTGGGCAATAAGCGGCTCCCCAGCTATTGCAGAACTACTCATCCCAGCATGCCCTGCCACAGTTTTGCTATTTGGCCATACTAAAACTGTTGCAAGGCATGCTGGGATTTGTAGTTCAACAGCTAGAGGGCCGCTTATGGCCCATGCCTCTAAAGCTGCTGGATTCACATAATGCAGATCACGCCACAATTGAGATAAACACTCGATCCATGGAGTGTTTGTCCGATCAGCATGACTCCTGTACACACTGAACTATTTCTAGGTCAGTATCCACGTTCTTCAAAGGATCTGGAGGTTGGGCATCTTAAATATGAAACTGCACATAAGATGCGACCTCCCGATCCGACCGTTTGCAGGAGCGTTTTAAGCCGTTTATCAGCTAACACTTCTGCATATACACCTATAAAATTATAATGCTGATCAGCTGATATCGGGTGATTGGCCCGATGATTGTATAGGTGTGTTACCCAGTTTCAGTCTGCTAACAGTAGCTACACTCTAATTCTCACTGAAGAGCCATTTTTAATATATTCACACAATGTGTTTGATCTTAAAATAAGACATTCCATTTCTTAATGCAGTGCTGTGTTATTAATTTATTATCGCTCTCTGTGGGAACAGGTAATTCTTTTTCTTTTTTTTTTCTGGTTTGCTGCGTCTGTTTAACTGGAACAGCGTATAACCCCACAATTCATTGGTTACAAAGGTTCAGTTGTAATGTAGACTAATTTTGGCGATGATGTTGTGGGTCATGAATCACTTTCGTAGTTTGTGTGATCATTAAGACAAGCTAGTTAGCAGGCAACAGTGATGGTACTCTTTTTGGAAGCATTCTTGAAGAATCTTCATAATCAGAAATGGTTTACAGTTCAGGATAGTGTCTTAAGATTTAGGCGATCTGTTTATGTGAATCAGTCCTGCAGATGCAGATATCTAGTGGGAAACTGCTGTGGTGGTATGCAAACAAAACATTGTGACTGTCACTAAAAATAGACCTTGATCCAATAGGAAAAGGCATCTTCTGACATTCATAACTGTGTAAAGGTTCCCATGCCATCGCATTAGTTAAGCCTTGTATATAACATTATAACCTTGTTATATTCAACTTGGCAAAGCGTTTTATCAGCACTTCTGGCAGGTTCTCTGCAGTGTCTTTCTAGCAGCCTACTAACAAAGGCACTTGCTGTGCGGATGAAAAATACTTGCCCCATAGTGAATGCCTTATCTCAAATTTCTAAGTTCAGATAAGGTCCTCTACTTATGTATTTATGAAAGTTATCCAAAGCACAATATATGTAGGGTAAACCCTATTGCTCCTCGTGTGTTTCACTTTTCCCACAACAGGCCTGGTTTTTCATTCTAACTAATGCTCTAGGGCCTGACGTACAAATACTTATCGCACAGAAGAAGCGGTGTGTGTGTATATATATATATATATATATCTATCTATCTATCTTAGGGCCTGATTCAGAGCCGAACGCTCTGACCAGAGCGCTCGCTCTGAATCAGGCCCCTCCTTCATGAAAATGGAGCGTCCTCCTGGATGCTCGCATAGCTGTGAGTGACCATCCACAGCTTATGCGAGCGTCCATGATGATGGTCGCGATGGTCAAGACCATCGGGCTTGCGACGGAGACCCTGCGGTAGGTTCTCGCTGCCGCAAGCCCTGGAGTGATTTTGGCTCTATCAGAGCCAAAATCACTCCCACTGACATCACTAGTGATGTCAGTGGGGCCGGCTTCAGACGGTAGGCGTTCCCATGGGAACGCCTCCGTCTGGCAGCCACGCCCACCAAAGGGGGCGTGCTGTCAATCAACATCGACAGCACGCCCCCTTTGGTGCGAGACCCGGAGCGACGGAGAGCCCGTCGCTATCCGGGTCTCGCGCATGCGCACGACAGAGCTCGCTACGCAGTGCGCATGCGTAGTGGGGCAACATCGACCTGCTTGCGAGCGTCCTGCGCTCGCGAGCGGGTCTGAATGACCCCCTTAGCGAATGCCATTTTTCATAGATGTCTTCTAGAATTTTATACTGGTTGGGTACAGGAGGTTGACACTCACTATATGTATAGTGAGTATGTCGACCTCTTATTGCTTGGGTCGGGGTCCCAACATGGGTTTAATTCTCCTAAGAGCATTCTACATGTGTGGGTGTTTATAACTTTAAACATGCTGGTAAGTGGCATGTATTTCAATAATGCTGTAAGATGCATTAAACCTGTGTGAGGATCCCTGCTCTGGTATTGTGGGATCAACATACTCTCTGTAAACATATCAAACTTTGGAGAGAGAAAGCTAAGGTGGAGATGTTGCCCAAAGCAACCCAATCGGAGCATAATTGTCTTTGATGTAGCACAGTCTGTAAAAAAACAGAAGCTGATTAGTTGCTTTGGCCAACTTCTCCACTATTTCTTTTTTTTTTTCTCTCTCGCTCATCGTTCATCTGACAGACATGTCAGATTTTCCTTCAGATATGAACGATTTTTAAAATCGTTATCGTCCGATCTGGAGAAAAATCTGACAGTGTGTATGCACCATAAGAAAGCAAAAATTATTGTTCTAATACACCATCAAGATTACATTTGACACATTCCTAGTTAATCTAAAGTTTGGAGTACAAAGTGTCTGGTGTGTAATTTGTTCAGAAAGTCAATCGACTGTAATTAACGGTCTTTACCATTAAAGCCAAGGATGTGAAATCAGTGTCTGCTTTTACTACACATACGTGACTAGCACTTGGAAAACTCCGAGCCCTGTTTACATGTCATATTTATTGCACACAAGGCTCTGGTTAAAGAAAAGTCATGCTGTGCCTTTAAGCAAATTATCTCCGCTGACTGATTCAGAGCTCCAGTGAGCTAAAATTTCATACTATAGAAACATTTTCATAGAATGCCTTGAATAATACTCAATTGTATTTACACATTCCTATTTTTAAAGATACATTTTTCTGACCTGTTGATTTTAATGCAAACATAATGAATAGTGGGAAGTTTGCAAATAATATATGATTACAGTAAAGCTTACCACTCTTATGCTTCTCAATCCACATCACATCAGAAGTGTTGGTAAACTTTCATTGGGCTTGATTCAGTTCAACGCGAATTGAATAGAGCCGGGAATGAGCTCCCGGAGCTATTCAATTCAGCGCGCTGCTAAGCATGACTAAGGATTTCTTCTCGCATCCCTCCTGGGATGCGAGCAGAAATCCGACAAAAGTACAGGCGCGATGCTGTTTTCTGCCCATAGCGTGGCGGCAACAGCATTGCGCTAGGAAGCTTAGTCGGAGAATGTCTGTTTTTGTGACTAAACACCCTGTTTAAGGCGCGAGAATGTGCATTCCCCAACCGAACAGCGTGCAGAATTGAATAACTTCGGGAGCTCTTTCCCAGCGCTATTCAATTCACATTGAATTGAATCGAGACCGTTATGTCTATTTATTCCAGCTCCACATTTGTCTGGTTTCTCTGTGCTATATTCAGCAATCAAACGAGCATTTTCTCATAAGTATTCCCGCTATTCAGCAAAGGGTTAACAGAGAAGATAACACGATTATCTTCTCCTTTGAATACCCAGCTTGCAAAGTATCACACTGTAGAGAGCAAGCCATTGCTCTCTGCAGATCTTTAACATTTGTTTTACTATTCAGCAAGCATGAAAATGTTTTAAAAAAAATTAATTAAATAATAAAATAAAAAGCTTACTTTATATAATGCCATCTCAGAATGGCATTATATAAAGAAAAATCCATATTTAATTTGAAAACTGCAGGGACGGGTATCTCGTCCAATCAGTCATGGTGTCTGTGTGTGTGTTCTCACGGGGTGGCCTGCCCGATTTTAAAGGGGCAAAATGTGCCTTGTCCTTTTTAGTGGTGCCCTGTTAAAGCAGCCTGTCCTGTGCCTTTCACACCCATGGGCCTCGGTGTCCTGTGGGTAGGGAAAAGTTTTGGTGACCGATCCCCACCGGGTGAATAGATGCCATGCGCATGTGCACGGCATCTATTCACTGTGACTGGAGAGCTTTCTGGGAAGCGTATGTGCCGAGCAGGCAGTCTTTCCAGGTGCCTTCTAACCTTCAAAAGACCCACATATCCCTTTTCTCCCTGTTATTCACTTTATCTGATCACCTCTTCCTCTCTCTTTGATGGGAATTCAGTTCAGTGTGATGTTGAATAACGCCGGGAATGAGTCCCTGAAACTATTCAATTGACTGCACTGTTAACCCTGGCTAGAGGACTTCTGCTCACACCCTCCTGAGGTGCGAGCAGAAATCAGACTAAACTAGTTCTGCGATACGGTTTTTGGGCTTATTGCATGCGCCAACAGCATCATGGCTGGCCCAAGTCTGAGAATGTAGGTTACTGCGACTAAACACCCTGCTTAAAATGCGATACCTGTATTTCCTGACTTAAGTGCAGGCCACAATAGGGACAGTTGAATAACTCTGGGAACTCTTTTCTTGGCGCTCTTCAAATTACACTGAATTGAATCAGCACTCTGTCTTACTTGCTCTTTTCCCTCCTCTTCCTCTCCTGCCCATCTGTTTCTTGCTTGACTTCTTCCCCAACCCCGCCCCCCCTCTTTTTTTTTTTTTTTTAAGGTAGTCCGTTACTATACTCTGTGGGCGCAACAACACAGTTTCCCCAGTTGTTGCGCCAACCAGACACTGTGCACGTTGCTGTGCTGGCCCACAAATGTGCACAGCGGACTTTTGAAACTTTACAGAGGACAAGTTTATTATATGTGTATTTATTTAGGGTGGAGCTAGGCTAGGGTGCTCAAAGTATGTAGAAGTTTATTTTTTAATCAGACTTCATGTAGACGCACACTGTGCACTTTAGGTTCAATGTGCATTTGTGCACGCTAGAGTGATGGCATAATTTTTATCCGCACTTTATTCTGTTATATAAATTATCCATAGCATTACCCTGTTTTTCATCCTTATTTTTTACATTTGCCGTCTTACTCCTGTATGTATACTGTGAATTTGGGAGCATTTGTATTCCGCTTTCTCTTGCATATATAAACATTGTTTTTTTTGTTGGGGATAATGTTGTGATGTTGTTGGGTGATTTTCGGGAGTGGCTTTGTGTTCATGAGGTGGTATACTTTATGATTAATTATGTCATAACAGACTTGTTTGGAGACTGTAGATGTGTTCTTCTGGGAGTGCCATCACGGACACTGGTAGGAGGGGGGTCAGAGTTCACACCAGTCATTAACTGCCAACCTGATGACCTTACTATCAGCAGTTAATATTTGTTATATAGATTCTTTTAGATAGGGACAACATGCAATTTGGCATTTAACAATAACTTCAGTGTGGTTGAAGAGTAAATAGGATTGTTGGAGCAATGTCCAACAGCAATGTCCCACACCACCAAAATCCCCATCCTATAGGTATAAAATATAGTATGTACTTCATCCGAAATATTTTTAGATCCATAGGGGCGATGATTCAATTGAACGTGATGTTGTGTAGTGCTGAGTAGGAGTCCCCAGAGCTTTTTAATTGGCCGCGCTATTAATCCCAAGAGGATTTCTACTCTCCCCCTCTTGAGGTGCGAGCAGAAATCCGACTAAACTAGGACCGCGATGCTGATTTCGGGCTTAGCGCGTGCTCTAACAGCTTTGTGGGGGATGCAGGTTCCTGCGACTAAACACCTAACTGTAGGCACCTTAACCTGCATCTCCTGACGTAAGTGTAGGGAGCGATGGGGACAATTAAATGGCTCCGGGAACTCCTTGTTGTTGCATTTTTGTCACAATTCTCCTTTTTTTTTTTTTTCTAAACAGATTTGAGTTTTTGAATCTTGGAAAAAGATACAAACACCTCTTTATTACTATAAGAATATACCACTTAATGTAGACTGCAAACATGTGAAATATACTTTTTCAGTAGACTTTTGTTATATAATTTGAGTTGTAAATGGACAAGGCACCGGATGTAATCCAGCTATTCCCATGATTCTTGCTTCAGGGCAAGGGGAAGGGCTGTCTCTGACAGTGCAGAGCTCGCACCCCTGTGAATCAGGGTTGTGTGGGATGTTCTCTGCCTGCAGCTACTGCTGATGCCTGGAAATGTTAATGGAGTTGCAGCAGTGTGTCCACTGGATATATTCCTTTTCTGAAAATCCATATTGCTATAAAACATTTGAATGCATCTGATATACTTTGATCAGTAGGGGTATCTAGGCTTAATGTGCTTGATTAACTTTTGTGTCTAATTCTTAGAAAAAATTAGAAACTGACAAATCTGTGCTCCCTTTACAGATTTCTTTCTTTATAATTTCTGGATAAAAGTTATACCAGCCAACAATATGCCTTCTGCCCTGCTTAGACTATCCAGTTGAGTATTCACAATGTTTGGGTTTCTAAAATTCCTTCTAACACAAATGCATTGTCCTAGGAGTAAATTTATAATTCTTTTTTCTGGATGGAAACAATCGTCCACAATTGTCTTTCTGTTTATTTTTGTAATTCTCCTTCTGCATCGTTCATCCGTCATGTTGTGTGCTTTTGACGGGAGCATTTGTGTCTACAGCCATGGCCAAAAGTTTTGAGAATGACGCAAGTATTGGTTTTCACAAAGTTTGCTGCTTTAGTGTTTAGACCTTTTTGTCAGATGTTACTATGGTATACTGAAGTAATATTACAAGCATTTCATAAGTGTCAAAGGCTTTTATTGACAATTACATTAAGTTTATGGAAAGTGAGTATTTGCAGTGTTGACCCTTCTTTTTCACGACCTCTGCATTTCGCCCTGGCATGCTGTCAATCAAATTCTGGGCCACATACTGACTGATGGCCGCCCATTCTTGCCTAATCAATGCTTGGAATTTGTCAGAATTTGTGGGTTTTTGTTTGTCCACCCGCCTCTTGAGGAGTGACCACAAGTTCTCAATGGGATTAAGGTCTAGGGACATTTCCTGGCCATGGACCCAAAATGTTGATGTTTTGTTCCCGTCTAACCCCATTCTGCAGATGGTGACACGTTCAGTGTCACCTTATAAATAATAATGTCGACATGACTGCATCGGCTAATGTGTACCCAGCTTTACTCCTTAACAGTAGTTTAAAAACTTTTTACAGATAAAGAATAGTAAGAATGTTTTTTTGTGATCTGCATTTTGCTGATCTGTTTTTTCCACCAGATTTTCAGGTCCCAGTAATAATGATCTTGAAAGATGTAGATAAAAAGAGCGAAACCTCTTTTCGACAGTTAAAAAACTGTTTAAAGTTTAACACTTCAGATTCCTTTTTTCTTGTTGCATATCACAATCTTTAGATCTGTGGCCTCCTTGACCCTTATGGCTGTTTATACAAGATACCTGATCACTTAAAGGCCTGTGGGAGAAATTGTGGTGGTTAAAACTTTCCGTCAGCAGTTTTGGCTTTTCTATAGGTGTAACGTAACTATTTTCCAAGCTTTTTTTTTTTCTTTTAATGTGCAATCTACTAATGGGTACAATTTTTGTGTTTGCGTAAAACCTTTTCTTAATTAAAAGAAGACACCACACTGTTATTTGTTATTTCTCTTATTGTTTTTTTTTCTTGTGTGAATTTAATCCCCAATTATTTCCTGCTCCCTTCTTTTATCCTCAGAGTGATGGCTAGCAGTGACGACATAGCCCAGCACCACTCTGAGCCCATAAGTGACATTAGGGAGCATCATCAAACTGGTTTCCAGCTTCTCTGGTTGCTCCCTGTTTGTGCGCTGCGGGGGACATTAAAAACAGATTAAGGACATTATGGTGCAGCTCATTCTGTATTTTAGGTGCCCACTAAATATTAGTAACTTAAGTGACTGCCTTAGGTTCACCTAATTGCAAAGAAAAAAGAGATGTTTTCAATAGCAATGAACCAGCCTATGGGCTCTTTTCAATTCAGTACAATGCAGAATAGCCCCGGGAAGGAGCTATTCAATTCACCGAGCTGTTTGGCCTGACAGTTTCCAATTAAGGACCGTATTCAATTCGGAGCGAAAAGCCATTTTTCGCGTGTTTCCGTATTCAATTACATTCCGTTTTCGCCTATGTGAAAAGTCTAGGCACTGAAATAGGCGATAGCTTTTCCTCCAAAGAATAGCAGGTGAAATAAAGTGTAAAATCTATATTTTGAGGTGCAGATGTTGGGAAAACACTCAAAACCCTTGGTACACCCCCCCCCCATTCCAGGAACACCCCAAAAAACGCCTTTGAAATTTGGGGCGAAAATGAAAAAAGTGGGGGGACAACTTCAAAAACTAGCGAAATAAGCTCCTGGGGGTGCTCTAGTGTTTTGGGGATTGCAGGTGCTTGTAAGACGGAGGAATTTCCTTTTCTAAAACTTCACTTTTTAGAGACCTTAAAATATGCTAGTACCCATTTTCAAGTACCCCAAATTTGACAAGACTATTTTCACCAAAAAATACTGCTTAATGCCATTCTTCACCACTTTTGTAAGGACGCTAATAACAAGGATTTCAAACATCTTCAATACCCCAAATAGTTTTATTAGGGCTACTGGAACATTTCTACATTGATCCATTGATGTTAGTGCATCTTTTTTGGGGGGTAAGGCTGATTTCCCCAAATCTGACAGTACTTTCTGCCTGTTCTGCATTAGCCGCTTTGTTTTTGTCTCTTTAGGAATTGAAAGCGGGGAGGTGCACGATAAGCTTTCGCGTCTAAAACACGCGATGTAGGCAAAAAGTCGGGCAAGCAGAACTTTTTCACGGATGCGAAACTAATTGAATACGGCCATAAGTCGGAGAATGCCAGTTCTTGCAACCTAACCTGGGTGTTTAGTCACGAGAACCAGTATTTTCCGACTAAAGTGCTGGCCGCGAGCTGCGCTAAACCGGTAAACAGCCTCACGGCCAGCACTTTTGTCAGATTTCTCCTCGCACCCTTGGGGGTGCGAGAAGAAATCCTTTAGTCGGACCAAAAAAGCGCGGTGAATTGAATAGCTGCGGGAGCTCCCAGGGCTATTCAGCATCGCGCTGAATTGAATTTAGCCCTAAGAGGGCGATTTCAATTCAGCAGGAGTTGAATAGTGCCAGGAAGTTGGTCCCGGAGCTATTCAATTCAGCGTGCTGTTAGGTTCACTAAATGATTTCTTCTCGCACCCTCCTGAGCGTATTTCTACTTAAGTTGAATTGAATCTGCCCCCATCATTTTTCTTGTGCATTTTAGAAATTGTGAGCAAACGTCTGTTTGGTTTTTAAAGTGAACACTGTGGTTCTCCTCTACTTTAGTGATCCTAACTGTCTGTAAGCGAGTGCTGTTACTGGGTTTTTCCATGAAGGTCAGTAGTTTCTTGCTCATTCAGTTGTGTTCACCACGTGGGGGACACAGACCTATGGCACCAGAAGGGGCTCTGTAGTGTACTATATTAATAACCATACACTTTTGTCAGAGCATCAATTGATCGTCTCCTGTATCTTTGAAATGAGCCCAGTTTATTAACTAATCAGATCATGAGAAGGTTTATGATAACTCATTGTATATCAGGAAATTAGTGCACTGATGGTGAGAGGCAGTGACCTTTGTGTGATTGTTGTCCTTGTGAGGACAGGAGTTCTGATAGGAGGGAATGTTTGGATGAAGATAGTACATGGTACTAAGAGGTAAGGCTCCAGTAGGAAGAGTTTGGTGTCAAAACAAATGCATTCAACTTGTTTACTTTGTTGCAGTGTTTTCGAATCCAGTTGACCTATGGTGCTGCAGGGGGTGGTTCTACCACATGATTGCGTAAAATGTGTTTCTAAATCATTTTGATTAAATAGTGTGTCATATATAAAGCAAATGTCGTGTTCATATAGTCTTGCATTACAGTATTTAGTTCAGCCACAGTGTTTAAATGACCACTAAACCTAATTAACTTGTGTTTTGTATAAACAAATTGGTAATGACAATCACAAGTATACTGTATATATTTAATAGTTTCCATACCTTGACATGTTAGACGCTTTGTTTTGCTGTGCAGGCCACTGTTATCTGCCATTTTCTGCAAAATGTAGGTAACCTGGGCTGAAAGCAGCACCCCTGTAATGCTGTTACTGCTGTGGCAAGGTAAATGTTACCACTTACCTCTGTGACCACTTCCCTAGGGATCAATGTGTTTTAGGTTTAGTGGTTCTTTTATGGCTAAGGGTTACATTTATTTAGAACATTTTTATATTAGTGGCCTGATGTACAATATGCAATAGTTCACACTTGGCGCTTAATAAATCCTCCTTTATTTCAGGGTTCTTTCACTAGCTTTATAGACCTATGTTAAGGTGCCTACACACTTTGCGATGTGCTCATTATCCGACATTGTGTCCGATTTCCCCTTGAACTCTCCCCAGCAGCTCCCCGGCAGTCGTGGGCACGATTCGTGTTAAAAACTGTACAATGTGACAAACGATCTATCGTGCCTCCTAACTATTCCAGTGCATCGTGAGTGAGATTGTCAGATCTGCCCTACAGCATGGCAGATCTGAAGATGCGATGTACGACCTGCGGGGACGTGCATCGGCATCGTGAGTGGACATATTTTACACTATTTTTCGTCACGATGCGTCAGAGTTGGGCAAATCGTGTAAAACATCGCTAAGTGTGTAAGCACCTTTACAGTTATGCTGCATACGCATGGGACGATTTTCCTGAACGATAACTAGATTGTTCAACGATAAATCATTCATATTGTTGCTTTTTATGCAGTGAACGAGCGACAAACAATGCGCTTTCCCGCATGAACGATAACGAAATCTATGGTTGACCATACATGCAGGCCAACTTGGACGATTTTGGCAAGATTTACCTGTAAAGACATGACTTCACTGAAATATCTATCATAGTTCTCTATCCGTGTGTATACCCAAAATAGTTTGCCCTGCACTACCGAAAGTTGGAAGGAAACCTATTGGCCCGTACACACTGGTCGATCAGACAACCATCAGATATCATTGTCTGATCGTCCTCCGTGTGCTGGATGTTCGATATCGAACCTGGTTGATGTCGACCATCGCCCGTGCCTGCATGCACATGCGATGGTCGACATCGATATTGACCATCCGTGCCCGCACATCGACCATCGTTTGGTAGTTGAAAGGGGCTATATTCAGGACTATATAAACGATCTAACGATAAATGATATATCTTTATCATTTATATCGACCAGAATATCTGACCATGTGTACGCACCATATCAGCGATATCTTTGGTTGTGCAGGTTGTACTGTGTGTATTCAGCATAAGGAGCAGATTGATACAGGAACAAACTTTGTTGCAATGAAAGGGGTGCAGGTGCATTTATATAGGAGTAAGCTAGGGTACATCACTTCCCAGCTTTAAATCTCTCTGCACATTTTAAATCTGTCCCATCTGCCGTGTTACATGATTTTACTCTGGTGCAAATTGCTCCTTTTTTTTGTGCTTATAACTTTAAATCAGGATCTATATGTCTATATCACTGAAACCTCCCTTATTTCAAGTGCAGTATAATTTCCAATATCATTGTTTATAAATATAGGACATGAAATAACTAGTACTGGAAAGTATTGTACTTGCTATTTTTAAGATTGGATTTGACAATTGGTGGATGTCAACGATAAAAGCTTTAATATTTATCTAGAGCAATGGGGCGCTTAATCATAAACCTATTTTTCCTATTGGCATACAGTGTGGCATTATTTTCTGCCAGAAAGCATGCATATTAATTTTACTTCTGTTTCAGCTAATGTTGGGCATACACTGTCAGATATAATGTCTGTCAGACCGACCGACATCGTATGTGACAGCCTGAAACCCAGCAGGTATCGTGGCCATACACTGTGAGAGATGTCGTAGTGTATAGGCGCGTTGTTATCTGCGTTCATCCCCTGGGTAAAGCTAAGTACACACTGTCACATTTTTATTTATTTTTTTAATCGGGAAGATTTTTCGGGAAATTGAAAGCCCCAATATTTGTGCTACACATTATGTCATTTTTTCATAGAAGCTACTGTTTTTTTCACCACACCTCACTGATTTTGCATATGGCCACCCACAAGGAGAATGACCGTGACAGGAGAACATATGAAATATGGGCAGGTTATTGAGATTGCACATACACTGCTTGATATCCGGAAATTGAGGCCGAGATTTTCATTCTTGACCAACAGATCAGATAATCGAAGGAATGCATTTGTGGATGTTTTCTAACCGTTTCATTCGCAGATCGACCCAATAAGTGTGTAGGTAGCTTTAGAGAGATTTCCCCATTCCTCTCCTATGAAGGAACAGGGGAAATGGTGGGGGTGATTGGTGGTGGTGCTAGTGGAGGTTTTGGTTGCAATGGTGCATACGCTTCCAGATGTGACCGACCAATGCTCGGATCAGTCGAGCATGTTGGAGGATTTTTCAAGCACAGCCGTCCGATCATCGCTTATCGGTCACAGACATACGTTATGCTATTATCAACCTGATCCGCCGATAATCAGCATTTCAAGGGAATAATTGCATAATGAATACCCAGCTTAGTAAATCACTTTTTGTGCTTTTCTAATACTGGAGAAGGACTGACTTTTGGGAAGTCATGTATAAGGAACTGAACCAGACCCTTTGAATGGGTTTATGTTTTGTCGACACACATCATGTCAACATGGTGACTTCATCTCTGTGGAATACATTGAACAAATTCAGGGCCTGATTCATTATGGATTGCAATATTACATACGCACGCAATTCGACTGCGATAGTATGCTAATCCATTGTGATTGCTATGCAAACTCCACACTACATAAAGACGCCCACTTTACATTGCACACATCTGTAATACTTAGAAAAATATCGAAACCTTCGGCACAATTGAGTACCATAGCAGTTTCACGCACACTTGCGCAATCCTTGACCTTACTCAGCATCCGTAGTTGTTAGCAATTTCTATCAGGCTACAGGCTGCACTTGACATCGCAGTGGATCATTTATGCACGCCCCTGCAAGGGCGTGCGAACACACTGGCACGCCTGTGTATCCCCGACCACCTATCGCCACCCACAAACGGCACTTCCTGTCAATCGCTCTGTGATGGTTCTGCGTAGCCTCTGCGCTCGCAGTCCTGATTGCAATAGCTAGTTCGCGCCCTGCGATGCATGTGCTTAACGCAACAATCAACCTGATTACGTATTTGCAGTTGTGTACAGTAGGCTCTCAGGGCCTGATTCAGACCCGTTCGCTAGCAAGCGATGTTTTTTAATTTGTGTATGCATCGCAGTGCGGAACTAGGCAGAGTGATCGGGAAGCATTCGCTCGCCCAGCAGAGACAGCCCAGCTGAATGAGTGACCGGTCAAGCTGTTTGTGGGTGGTAACAAGGGAAGGCCACTGGAAATGGGGGTAGTGGAGGGCGTACCTGAGCATCTTAACGCCGTTTCAGAGGTGTGCATAATTAACAGCCAGCGTCATAGTACACGTCACCTGGTTGAATTATACACTGAAGTGCTTGCAGTGCTTTTGGTAGGGTATAGTCCACCTCAAGCGCTGCGTTCACTTCCGATGCAACCCAATGTACCGATGATTGCATACACTTCCTGGAGATGATGTGCGCTAGTGGGCGTCTGCATACACACCTCCATCGCACGCCAAGACGTAGTAGGCATGCTTATGCCTTGCTGTGCGATAGCCTGCCTTGCTGTCACTTAGCCGATTTTGCATACGCTGGGAGCGAGCGTACGCATCTAGCGAACGGGTCTGAATCTGGCCCTCAGTTCAGAAGTTCCATATAGGGAAGAAGTAGTAATAGCATGCATAAACTGTTGAACAAGTCAATATGAACAGCAAACAGGTTTTGAACTAATAACATCGGTTGGTAAGAATCTACATTTCACCTTGGCAGAGAGAACACACACATGCATTGTTTGGCTTTGTCCCCAGGCTAGACACCTGTGTGAGCTCTTCTTCTTCTTTTGATGAATTGACTGTCATTAAAGATGAATTTTGTTTGTATTAAATGAGCAACCCCATGTATTTTTTTTCTCCTTTTTAAAATAGCAAGTTAATTACTTAAATATGTATCAATCCTTTTTCATAGTCATCCAACAAATAATTTTCTTTTTTATAATCTCTCTAGATCAGGGATGGGGAACCTCAGGCCCAGGGGCCGTATAAGGCCCCCGGAATCATTTGGTCTGGCCCTCTGAGCTCTTTTCTGCTAGCCTCATCTGCTTAGCAGGGTGCCCAGAATGGCATTCTGCAGCCAGAATCTATGCAGGAGTGCTGCCTGCAGCGTCCTTAGGACACTTCAGACCGTTACACCGCTGCCCTTACAGCTACCCGGAGCATCCTCAAATGGCGTCTTGCGATCTCATTTTCTAAAATGGCGTCTTGCGGCCAGTCGCAAGATGGCGTCTTTACGATCTAATTTTAAGCTGATCTTGTCTCAGCCAATTATCCAGCTTCGACACAGTGGGAAAGCTTCCGGTTCTATTAGAGCCAGAAGCTGTCTGGGGCTTGAGGCCACGAGACCCTACCACAAGGGTCTCGTCGTAAGCCCGATGGTCGCGATGGTCTTGACCATCAACCTGGCCGCTCGCTATAGCTGTGGGTGGTCAAAAAAAAAAAAAAAAAAAACCGCCCTGATTCAGAGCGATTTCTCTTTCAGAGCGTCTGTCTCTGAATCTGGCCCAGAGCTCAGAGGGGTGTTTCCAACCCTCTAGGTTCACTTAATCGGGCTTAGAAAACTCATTGATTCAGCAGTTTACTCATAATTAGTGGGTTAGCGCATGTTAACACCTGGCTTACCGCCTGGAGACAATGCTATTGGCTAGTTGGATTTCTCCCCTCTGGGTGCAATTGATGTAGATAAAGCAGCCTAATGCTGGGTACACACTGACAGATATATTGGCTGATCGATTGTTCAGCCAATATATCTGCTACCCGTCGGCGTAGCAGATATATTTGTGATATGTCGTACCCGCGATATGTCGGTGAACAACTAATCGCATTGGCTGTGCTGCACAGCCGATGGACAGATATGTCTGCAGACATAACTGTCCATCGGCAAGTGTGTACGGGCGGTGACTCTTCGGGCCACAATATAAATGGAGACAAAACTAGTAAATAGATCTAATCTTTTCAATCTTGATATAAAGGTTCTTGAATGAGCCAGTCGTCACTTCTTCCCTCGCATCAAGAAATACAGATAAAGTGCAATTACAGTTAATTTCCCAACTAAACTTTCCCATGTTGTGATGCCCTTATATGAGAGTGATTTATAATCTGCATATAATCTGGATATTGAATCCAAGATCTCCTCCTAGTTTTTTATTACTTGTATATTTCTCAGCAAAATCATGAAAGTGGATGTTTATTACGATTGTAAATGATAATTTTAACATACTATGAATAGTATAATTACCCTTAAATAAACTGATAAAATGCCAAACAATCAGATACAATTACAAATAGATAGATGAGATATATACATACCAGTTGCCAGTGTCAAATGGGCTTTTTATACACAAAGTCCTCATGGTTTCTAGAATTCTTGAAACCACAAGGTCTTTTGGGGTGTGTATGTGTAATATACATTTCCCCCTCATGCCTTTTATTTGCCATAACTTATTTGGGAAACTCCATTGGCTGTGTCTCTAATACGCTGCTTGCGTACGAAGATGCACCATTGGTTGCACATTGGTCACACCATCGGACTTCTGAGCAACCCTATGGCTACTCAGAATGTCCATCAGAAGTAAGCCACCTGGGCTAGTGAAGCTGCATACAATGACTCAGTCACTGGCTATGACATGCCCACACAATGCTTGCAACACCTGCATTTGTTTAGCCACCCCACATTACCTCCCATAAACGCACACTGACCGTCCAAATACTCTCTATGACCGCAGTCCGTAAACCACGGTGACACTAGCTGTGTGACTCGGACAAAACTGCAGTACAAAAAACTTTTGCCAAGTGTGTAAATATCTTATTGTCCCCCTCTGAATTAGCCCCTTTGTCAAGCTAGCTACAGATATGTCCACATTAATCTATCCTGCGTGCGCTACAAGTCGCGCCACACAATGCGGGAGCTCTATGTGACTTGGTAGCTCTGAGCGTCTATTCGTGCAAATTTTGACCTGGCACGTATCCCCATCTGCGGGTCGCAGTGAGCTGCGGGTGGGAAAAGTAGTGGTGCACCACTCACAACTGGTGAATAATGCCCTGCGCATAGATAGGAGTGCTTGGGGGCAGCCCGGCATGTCTAAGTGCTGGGCACGCCCCCATGAGTGATGAAAAGGGGGGGGCGTCTTAAAGAGATGCCCATTTTCTCTAGGCCACTCCCCCTTTTTGGAGCACCCGGCTGCTGTCACTGGGGAGGAGCCTGCACTTTGGTGCCGTCCCTCGGCGGGTGAAACCCAGGTGCGGCCTGCACCCCCCCCTTGTGACACCACTGATGACTTCACCAAAGGCACGCGCTGAACCAGCGTTTGGAGAGGAGATAATCTCCAAGCACAGGCTCTTCCTATGTTGTGAACTGGACCCGGGTTGCACCGACCCAGGTTACCCATTCACACTGCATCTCGAGCCGGGTTCAACCCTGCTCGTTACCTGGGTTATTTCAACTGTGCCTTTTCACACTGAACAATAACTGGGTTGCTACACGTTCACGTGAAATAACCCGTGTTTTTGCTGGCAGTGTGAAAGGGGTGTTAATGTTTTAAAGAAGACCTCCAATCTATGATCTTTCTAAGGCTCTCCACCACCAAATAGAGAGTGTGTGATTTTCCAAGTTGAGCCCACTTGTCTGATAGAATACAGGGCATTCAAGTATAGAAGAGTGGACAAGCAAATGGAGCAAGAGGGCAAACTTTTTGTACTTTTTTTTTTTTTTTGTCCCGGGCCCTGTGTATTTGAATTGAGCCTCATTAGTGCAGCGGTGACAAAGGCCTGAAAAAGCTTGATGCTGGATTCAACTATCTTGGATTATGTAGCAGAATATTTTTGGTTTTCTTTGTTCAAAACAAAACTGTCACAAATACAGAACAGAAAAAGTCCTAACAATAGATTACTGTAATTTTGTTACGAAGGACATAACCTACTGCAGAATTGTGGAGTACAGAATTCACTGTAACCCGCAATATCCCATGTGTGTTAACCATCTGGTTGCTTCAGTAAAGGCAAAACAAAAAAAATCATTGATGTTTGAGATTAACAAAGTCTCTTATTTTTAAATGCTAATTGGAGCACTGTTTATCTGCATATAAAATAGTAAGATACAGATGTGTACACATACATCTATCTTCCATGCGCTACAAGTTGCGTTACACATAACGCGTGCGTGCCATGTGACTTGGTAGCGCAGAGCGTCTTTTTGTGCAACTTTTTACCTTCAACAGCCGCTGACACTGTAACATAGCATTTCGCATGCAGATACACCCGCAAACGCCCTGACAACATAGGCATGCCACATATCATTTTAATCAGCAGAAGCTACTTGTGCGTTCTATTTGCACCACTGTGTGAATAAGATGCATTTGAATGTTAAAAGTTGCACAAAAAGACGCTCTGCGCTACTGACTCATGTCATGCCATGGCGCGACTAGAAGGGATGTATGTGGACACCTGTGTAGATGAGAAAATGAGATGAACTATTTGAGTACAGAGATAAGACTCACACTTTCAGCTGGTACAAAATACACAGATGAATGAGTGTTGCAGTATCTGACAAGGTGACCAGGATGTAGCTAGGAGGTTTCTATGTATGGATAGTCCTATTATACCCCTTTCAGACTTCAGATCCGCAAAATTGCCGGAACTATCAACCTGGCAAATTCCCGGGTCTCAGCCTGACCCTTGTCTAGAGCAGGGTTTTCATCCCAGGTCGATGAGTGTCTACGTGCAAAAACCTAGGATTTTGATGTATGTGTGAAAGGGGTATTGCTTTGCTTTTAATGTGAACTCAGACTCCTTGCTACAATTTTTCTGCTTTTAAAAATGGCATTTGTAAGCTGTCAACTACTCCTATAGTGACACAAGCTGCCAACATTTTTAAGTCCTTTGCTGCTGAGCTGCTGCAGCACTGGCTAATATCCCATATTAAGATATTTATAGGACTTATACTTCTAATTAAGTTATCCACCTACATTAATTACTTATAGAGTAGGTAATAAGAATTAAGTGACAAATTCATCATAGGATGATTTATGCTGTACAGTTGGCTGGATATGAAAAACAAAAAAGGACATTTCTTTTATATCAGTGGTTCTCAACCTTAACCTTCGTTTTCCCAACAGGTCTTGTTTTGAGGATTTCTGTATGTGGACGCAGGTGGGATATTTACCGACCCAGCAAAATGCTGTTGATAAACTCACCTGTGCATGTCTAAATAAAGCCACAAAACATGGCCTGTTGGTGGCACTTGGGGACTGGAGTTTTGAAAACCCTTGGTTTTAGATAAAAAAACAAAACAAAAAACAAAAAAAAGGGCAAATGTTCAAAACGAAGTGCTGGCCGTGGCAATTAAACGGTTTTGTTACTGTAAGCAATCTTGGATATCATTGTACAATTCAGTTTCATTTTAAATATCCTAGAAAAATTAATATTTACAAAGCACAAACCTATCCTGCACACGTATACACAATGAGCACAAAGACATCATTCCAATAGCATACTGCTCGGGAGCGTGGTAATGGCATATATAGAATGAGTAACATATTTACACTTCGCTCCTGCAAAGAGAATAGAAGTCTAAAGGTGCCCATCCACTAGCAGACATGAAAACGACTGGATGATTACGACATTGTAATCGTGCAGTCGTTTGTCAGTCTGTGGTGAGCTTGCAAACCTACTCAACCTGACATTATCGTCAGGTTGTCCAGCATGTTTACGATAATGGATGTCTAAACGACCAGCGTGCACGCGCATCGCTGGTCGTTTTAGACATTTTTGCAAATGATTTATGAACGATCGTTATCGTTCAATTGCTCAACTTAATCGTCTAGTGGATGGGCACCTTAATACATATCAACCTCAGTCACTAATTTTGCTGTTTTTAAAGCTTAATTTTCATAGTTGATTTAAACAAAAAAAAAAATTATTCAACTGGAATATTCCATTTTATAAATGAGGTGAAAAACTAAAGAAATCCAATGTAGACGTGTAAGTGATAGGTTGCAAAAAAAGAGAATATTCAAAATTCGAGCACATGGGTGTTTAGTTTTGCACATTCAAAAAGCTTCTTATAGCCTATTAAGTGCTTTAAGAGCTGTCATCAAAATAAGGTAGCGCACCTTTTTTTTGACAGTCTTTCGCATTCTACCAATTTTGAATTCCTTCAGTTTTCGCAAGCTTTAATAATATAATGGCGTTTTATAGGACTGCTTATTAACTACATAGTATACAATGCAGCAGGGTGGCTTTGAAAATACACTTTGTTCTGTTAAAAGCAAGGACAAAGTAGAATTTTTCTAACTCCCTTGTGTGGAAGGGGTTGGGTAACGGAGACCGGCAGTCTGGATGCCGGCTGTCCAAAAGCCCGAGAGCGGCATCCCGATGCTCAGAATCCTGAGGTAGGTAAGTATCCTAACCCTTCACCCACTAAACTCCCTTCCTCCCGCCCAGTTAGTAACCCCCCGTGGTGCCTAAACCTGAATATCCCCCCCCCCCCCAAAAGCTAACCGCTAACCCGAGGCACTATACCAAGCTCCAGAATTCAATAGTTCCTGGAGCTTGGACCAGTTGGTCAACGCCATTTATAGATGGGCTTCTCTTCGCAATGTTCCCTGAGGGGGATCCAATCAGATTAATTTCCAGTGTCCCTCATGGCGCACACGTCAACCAGTGCATGCACAGAAGGAGACGACGGTAGTCCTATTGTCGGAGGAGCTGTCCTTTGCAATTTTTAGCACAATTCTACATACACACTGGCGTTCTTAATACCACTATGCACCCGATAAGTGGCGGAATATATTGCATTAAAAATGTGACTCATAGTAATTCCTGCCCTGATTTGTTCACATACATTACAAGATTTTCATTACAACTAAACAACTAGTTGGATGAAAGTTGAACTAGTGTATGGCCAGCTTAAGTACCATACTGCACAGTGTTAATTACGTTGACGAAAATTGTGACTAATAGTATTCGTTTACTAAGGTTTTTTTTTTATGACTAAATTGTAACGATAACGAAAATAGGAAATTCTTAATAACGAAAATTATGACTAAATCTGTGTTCATGTTGTCCTGACTAAATAGCCAAAATAGCTATATAGGTGCGGGGGGTAAAATCCTGGGTCACACTTGCATCCCTGGTCAATAGCGGGGGCGCCAACCCGGGAACGTGTACCTCGGTTGGTGCCTTTCAGACATAAGTGAGACCCGGGTAGTTTGGCCGAGCCCCGGCAAAAGCCTGGGAATCTCGCTATGTCTGAAAGGGGTATTAGGTTCCCTTTTATATAATATTTCTACTTCAGGGTCCATAGGGTATCCACAGGATACCTTGGGGTATAGGTGTGACGTCAGTCGCAGGGCACCAAAGAGTTAAGCTTTCAGCCTCCCAGGATGCACTAGGTCCCCCTCCTATACCCCGCCCCCGGGCCAAGGCACCTCAGTTTAGTTTGGTGCCCGGCCGGAGTCGGGTGCACCTGTTGGAGTGGGGGCTAGAAGAGCCCCTGAAGCTTATTCTTCATGCAGCTGTGGCTGCACATCTGGAGGAACAGCATGGACAGTCAGTCCTGACGTCCATGCTGTCTTCCCTACACACCGCCGGTACCAGAACGCCGGTACTGATCCGGGGATGCTGGTGGGCGTCTGGGGTCACAGCTAGCGGTGACCCCAGATGCTCCAGACCATGGCCGGATTCAAGGGGGACAGAGGTAAGCAGCGGGGTCCCGCGGTGGGTCCCCGCTGATCACATGGTCCTAAGTCCCCAGGCAGGGGGCTCCCTGGGGACTGGCTGCAGCGTGGAGCCAGGCGACCAACCTGCGCTTCCACTACCCCCTGGGACAGCGGACCGCAGCAGAGCGGTAGCGCTGCGGCGTCCCAGGGGTTAAATGCATGCCAGGGGAGCGCGCCTTCCCTGTCTCACAGCCGGCGCCTCCCCCGCTGCACACAGCCCTCTCTGCATGCTGCCGACTGGTCCTGTGGCAGCGCTCCTCCCCCAGGCCAGCCTCCTCTCTGCTCCTCGGCGGCCATCTTCTCCAGAACGCATGGTGAACGCTGCTGGAAGCGCTGGACGGAAGCATCGTGGTCTGGGTCCCCCCGCATACCTCTCCTCCGCTGTGGTCAGGTCTGTGTATGCAGCGCTGTGTCCTACCAGGCCCTGTGTCTGTGTAGTTGAGTGATCAGCGCTGTTAGTGCAGGAATTGTTATTTCTCTGCATTGTATGTGACTGTGCTAGCGCTGCTGCCTGTAACTTTTCTTCTCTAAACTGTCAGCTTTATTACTGTCCCTGTTCTTTCTGCTAAAGCCCTTGCGGTGCGGTGCTGCAGGGTGGTCTCTCGCCTATTTAATACTTAATTGGTGAGAGAGGTCACATACGTGGTGCCATCATGTCTGAAAGTGATTTTCCCCTCCGGCTACAGTGTACCACGTGCAAAGTACCGTTAGCGGAGGGGGAGGGTAGCGCGGAGGGCCTTTGCCGGCAGTGTTTGTCCATGGCGCGGCCTATTACGGTTACAGCACCGGTACAGGAGCCGCCCTGGGCTTGTTTCGCTCAGGCGTTAACAGCTTTAGTGGGCCAGTTAGCTCCGCAGCCCGCGTTTACTCCGATGGGTTTGTCCCAGCAGTCTGTGGTGTCGTCACCCATGCAGGGGTTCCCACGACAATTGGTGGTACCCCACAGTCTCCCTATTTCCCCGCTCCCGGGTTCTCAGGAGCCAGCGTGGGTTAACTCCCTGACGAGTTCTGTACAGCACTTGTCGGATGTGTTGCAAGGGGAGTCTGTGATGCGGTCTCATAAAAGGCCGGTGGCGTCTCTGTCCGCTCCTTATGAGGATGACGAAGGGACGTCTGATGATGGGGAGATTCTAGATCCTTACGATCAGGAACCTCTCCATACTAAGGACGCTGATGCTAAGTCCAAAGTATATATTCCTGGACTTATTCGGGCGGTCCGCACAGCCTTGGTGATTGAGGACGAAGTTCCCCCAGCGGCTAAATCTAAGTATGCCTTTTTCAAAGATGTGAAGGGCGATGCCACAGTCTTTCCTCTTTCGGGTCAGTTGGTGGACCATTTAGAGGAGGCGTGGAAACAACCTGGCAAAAGATACCAGCCGCAGAGACGCCTGGCGGTGGCTTATCCGTTCGCGGATAATTATTTTGCTAAGTGGGAATCCCCTCCACAGGTGGGTTCTCACGTGACCCGTCTTGTCCGTAGTGCCACATTGCCGATGCCATCCATGTCCTCCCTTAAGGATGCTACGGACCGCAAGGTAGAAATCTGCCTGAAGTCCGCTTATTCCCTTGCAGGGGGGGCAGCACGGCCGGCTATGGCCATTTGCTGGGTTGCCAGAGCGATGGAGCGCTGGGCGGATTCATTAGAGGCTTCTTTTGAATCCGACTGTCCGGCCGATCAGGCGGAGTTGATTGGCAATCTCCGTGATTCGGCCACCTACATCAACGAGGCGGCTCTAGACATTAGTACTCTGGTGTCTAGAATTTCTTCAGCAGCGGTAGCTGCTCGTCGCACCTTGTGGCTGCGATCCTGGAAGGCGGACGCAGATTCCAAGAAAGGTCTGGAAGCGTTGCCGTTTACCGGAGAAGTTCTCTTCGGTCCGGATCTGGATAAGACTGTGGCCACGCTGGCGGCAGCCAAATCTGCCTGTCTCCCGTCGGCCGCTGCTCCTTCTGGTTCGGGACCATCGTCCTTTCGGTCATCTAGGGCCCAGGGCAGGCCCAAACCACAGTCGTTTCCTCGACAGGCTGGCCCTAAGAAATCGGTCAAGCCCCGGAAGCAGGCATGGAGTACCAGACGTCCGGCCCCCAAGCCAGATGACAAGCCTGCGGCCTGACGGTCCGGGCCTCCCTTTGGGGGATCCCAGGGTGGGAGGCCGCCTGCTACAGTTCGCCCAGTGTTGGTCGACCACTACGACAGACACTTGGGTTCTGGAGGTGGTTTCCCACGGATACGCCCTCTCCTTCCGGCACAGACCCCCGGCTCGCTTCTTCACCACGGGTCTCCCATCAGACCGGAACAAGGCTACGGAGCTGCGGAAGGTATTGCACACTATGCTCCAGGCTGGAGTTATAGTGGCGGTTCCATTCTCCCAGAGGGGCCAGGGTTTCTATTCAAATCTATTTTTGGTACAGAAACCCAATGGGTCATATCGTCCGATTCTCAACCTCAAAGCACTCAACAAGTCTTTGCGGGTCCCGAAGTTTCGGATGGAGACCCTACGGTCCATCATTCTGGCGCTGGAACCTGGGGACTACTTGGTGTCATTGGACATACAGGACGCTTACCTGCATGTCCCTATTCTTTGGCGCCATCAACAGTTCCTCAGGTTTGCAATCAGCAGCGACCACTTCCAGTTTCGGGCGTTACCTTTTGGCCTGGCAACAGCACCACGTGTTTTCACCAAGGTGATGGTGGTCATGGCGGCTTCTCTGCGGCTGCAGGGAGTCCGCATGTTGCCGTATTTGGACGACCTGTTATTGGTGGCAGGATCTCCAGAGCTCCTGTTACGCCACTTGGACCTGACCATTGCACTGCTGCAACGGCACGGCTGGCTAATCAACTGGCAGAAGTCCACTCTAATCCCGTCTCGGAGGATTCTGCATCTTGGAGCCTTATTGGACTCGGGACAGCAAAGGATCTTCGTGACGGAGGACAAGATCTCTGCTTTACAGTCAAGGGTGCGCAGTTGTCTGCACAGCCGCCGGGTGTCCTTACACTCGGCGATGAGGTTACTGGGCTCCATGGTGTCGGTGTTCGACATGGTGGAATACGCCCAGTTTCACTCCAGACCTCTGCAGCACCTGATCCTGTCCAAATGGAACGGGCTGACTCAGTCTCTGAAGTCCCAGACGATTGTGCTCACCCAGGAGGTTCGCCTGTCCCTTACGTGGTGGTTACAGACGACCCACCTCAACAAGGGACGTCCGTTCTGGGTTCCAAATTGGGTCCTGTTGACAACGGACGCCAGTCTTCGGGGCTGGGGAGCAGTTTCGGGTCCACACTTGTTCCAGGGCAGGTGGACGCCGACAGAAGCGGAGCTTCCAATAAATATCTTGGAACTCCGTGCGGTCTTCAATGCTCTCCAGCAGGCACAGCGGTTTCTCCAGGGTCGCCCGGTGCAGGTCCAGTCGGACAACGCTACCACCGTGGCCTACATAAACAGGCAAGGAGGAACTCGCAGTCGGGCGGCTCTCGTAGAGGTCTCTCGGATCCTGGTTTGGGCGGAGCGCAATCTTCCGGCCATATCAGCAGTCTTCATCCCGGGAGTGCTCAATTGGGAGGCGGACTTTCTAAGTCGCCAGGACGTTCATCCGGGGGAATGGTCCCTGCACCCGGACGTTTTTCAACTACTGGTGGACAGGTGCTGTCTTCCAGAAATCGACCTCATGGCGTCCCGGCACAACAACAAGTTGCCGGTGTACGGGTCTCGCACAAGAGACGAAGGGGCGTCTCTGGTGGATGCTCTGTCCGTCCGGTGGACGTTCCGGTTCGCATACCTGTTCCCTCCGGTCTCCCTTCTTCCACGGGTAATCCGGAAATTCAAACAGGAAGGAGGGACGCTCCTGTTGATAGCTCCCGCGTGGCCCAGACGGCACTGGTTCTCAGACCTTCAGGGTCTGTCCGTGGACATTCCTCTGCGGTTGCCGCTACGACCGGACCTTCTGTCTCAGGGTCCTTGCCTTCACCCGGACCTGACTCGGCTGTCTTTGACGGCGTGGCTGTTGAGACGGCCATGCTGAGGTCCCGGGGGTTTTCCAGCTCTGTGGTGAGTACCATGTTACGAGCTCGGAAACCGTCTTCCGCGAGGATATACCATCGCGTGTGGCATACGTTCTTCCAGTGGTGTCGACCGAGAGGTTATGCACCGCGGGAGTTTCGTCTGTCTCGGATTCTCGCCTTCCTGCAAGCGGGACTAGATCATGGGCTTCGCCTTGCTTCTTTGAAGGTACAGGTTTCGGCCCTATCTGTCTGGTTTCACCGTAGGATTGCTACAATCCCGGATGTGCGCACCTTTATGCAGGGTGTTCTCCGCATTCAGCCGCCCTTTGTTCCACCTGTGGCGCCTTGGGATTTGGCTGTGGTCCTGAGGGCTCTCCAAGGACCGCCGTTTGAACCACTGGGCTCAGTGGATCTTAAATGGCTAACAGCTAAGACTGTTTTCCTTCTGGCCATTGCTTCGGCCAGACGTGTTTCTGAGTTAGGGGCTCTTTCTTGTAGACCCCCTTTCTTGGTTTTTTATGGGAACAGGGCAGTGCTCCGCACTCGGCCCGAGTTTCTTCCCAAAGTTGTTTCCCAGTTTCATATTAACGAGGAAATAGTTGTTCCGGCCTTTAACTCACCGGGTCTTTCCGTGGGTGAGGCCTCTTTGGATGTTGTGCGGGCCTTAAGGACTTATGTTGACCGCACTTCTTCGTTTAGGAAGTCGGACGCTTTGTTTGTCCTCTTTGGCTTCCGTAAAAAGGGTTGGCCTGCTTCAAAGCAAACTTTGGCAGCCTGGATCCGTATGGCTATTTCTGAAGCTTATCTTCATGAAGGCCTACCGGTCCCTCCTTCTCTGAAGGCTCATTCCACTAGGTCTGTGGGTCCTTCGTGGGCAGCTCGACGTGGTGCCTCGGCAGTTCAGATCTGCAAGGCTGCTACGTGGTCTTCTGTCCATACCTTCGTGAGGTATTACAGGTTTGACACCTTCGCCTCTCAGGATGCTTCCTTCGGGCGGCGGATTCTCCTTTCTGCACAGGAGCGTCCCCACCCTTAAAGGATACTGCTTTGGGACATCCCCAAGGTATCCTGTGGATACCCTATGGACCCTGAAGTAGAAAATATGAGATATGGTAAGAACTTACCCTTGTTATCTCTATTTCTACGAAGTCCATAGGGTTCCACAGGACTCCCGCCCTGTCGCACCTGTGCTGCAGATGGGCTTTGCTCTGGTCACCGGTTTTCCGTCTCCCTCTGGTGAGAATGTGATTCTTGTATGTGTCCAGATCTTTGTTCTCTCTCTTCCTTCTCCTCCTCCGGCCTATGGCTTGGTAACTAACTGAGGTGCCTTGGCCCGGGGGCGGGGTATAGGAGGGGGACCTAGTGCATCCTGGGAGGCTGAAAGCTTAACTCTTTGGTGCCCTGCGACTGACGTCACACCTATACCCCAAGGTATCCTGTGGAACCCTATGGACTTCGTAGAAATAGAGATAACAAGGGTAAGTTCTTACCATATCTCATATTATTTATTCTAAAAACTTTCAATGTGAAAGAAAAGCAATAAAGCAAAAAGTAAATAATTTTTCACATACTGTGTGTATAGATTGTAAGCTAGACTGGGGCAGGGACTGATGTGAATGACTGAAATATTCTTTGTAAAGCACTGCGGAATAATTATGTGCTACATTGTTAACTGTTAATATACAGTGCCTTGCAAAAGTATTCACCCTCCTTTTGCATTTTTCATATTTTGTTGCCTCACAACCTGGAATTAAAATGGATTGTTTGAAGGTGTGCATCTTCATTCACAGAACATGCCTACAATTGTGAAGTTGTGTTTTTTTTTTTTTTTTATATTATGAATCAAATAACATTTAGGACAACATAACAGAAAACTTCAGCGTGCATAACTATTCACCCTCCTAAAGTCAGTACTTTCTCAAGCCACTTTTTGCGGCAAGTTGCTTTGAATAAGTATCTGAGTTTGCCACATCTTGCCCCTGGGATTTTTGCCCATTCCTCAAAGCGAAAATGCTCCAGCTCCTTCATGTTGGATGGTTTCCGCTTGTGAACAGCAATCTTCAAGTCTGACCACAGATTATCAATTGGATTGAGATCTGGCCTTTGACTAGGCCATTCCAACACATTTAAATGTTTCCCCTTAAACCACTCGAGTGTTGCTTTAGCAGTATGCTTCAGGTCATTGTCCTGCTGGAAGGTGAACCTCCGTCCCAGTCTCGAATCACAGGCAGACTGAAACAGGTTTTGCTCAAGAATATCCCTGTATTTAGCACCATCCATCTTTCCCTCGAATCAAATCAGTTTCCCAGGCCCTGCTGCTGAAAAACATCCCCACAGCGTGATGCTGCCACCACCATGTTTCACTGTGGAGATGGTGTTCTTGGGGTGATGGGATGTGTTGCTGTGGAACTCTGCAGCTCCTTCAGGGTTACCTTTTGGTCTCAGTGCTGCCTTTCTGATTAATGCCCTCCTTGCCTGGTCTGTGAGTTTTGATGGGCGGTGCTCTCTTGGCAGGTTTGTTGTGGTACCATGTTCTTTCCATTTAATGATGATGGATTTGTTGGTGGCCCGGGGGATCATCACAGATTTGGATATTTTTTTATAACTCAACCCAGAATTGTAATTCTCAACAACTTTGTCCCTGACTTGTTTGGAGAGCTCCTTGGTCTTCATGGTGTGATGCCTCTTGCTTAGTGGTGTTGCAGCCTCTGGGGCCTCTCAGAAAAGGTGTGTTTATACTGACAGATCATGTGACACTTAGATTTCACACAGGTGGACTTCATTTCACTAATTGTGACTTCTGAAGGTAATTGGTTGCACCAGAACTTTTGAGAGGTTTCATAGCAAAGAGGGTGATTACATATGCACATGCCAATTTTCAGAATTGAGATTGTAAAGATTCTTTTTTATATATATTTTTCTAATTTCACTTCACCAAATTAGACTATTTTGTGCAGATCCATCACATAAAATTAAGATTAAAAAAAATAAATTACAGGTTGTAATGTAACAAAAAAGGTAAAAAGCCAAGTGGGTGAATACTTTTGCAAGGCACTGTATACCGTATATACTCTAGTATAAGTCGACCCGAATATAAGCCGAGGTACCTACTTTTACCCAAAAAAACAGGGAAAACTTACTGACTCGAGTATAAGCCTAGTGTGGGAAATGGCAGCAGCTGGTAGTGCCCCCAGTAGTAATTCCCCCTGGTTGTGCCCCCAGTAGTAATCCCTCCTGGTAGTGCCCCCAGTGGTAATCCCCCCTTTCAGTGCCTCCAGTAGTAATCCCCCCCCTTTTAGTGCCCCCTGTAGTAATCCCCCCTTTTAGTGCCCCCTGTAGTAATCCCCCACTGATAGTGCCCCCTGTAGTAATCCTCCCCTGGTAGTTCCCCCAGTGGTAATCCCCCCTTTTAGTGCCCCCTGTAGTAATCGCCCCTTGGTAGTGCCCCCTGTAGTAATCGCCCCCTGTAGTCATCGCCCCCTGTAGTCCCCCCCCCCCCCCCTAGTAGAGAGAGACGTGAAAAGAATAAAAAATAAATAAACACTTACCTTAAACTCCCACTCCTGGTCCCGCCGCTGTCCGCTCCTCCGGCCGCTTTGCATGGGAGAGACGTCGTCATGACGACGTGTCTCCCATCACCCACTGCGGGAACCGGAAGATGGCTCCCGCAGTCGGAGCAGCAGCAGCCGCTGAGAGTCTGACAGATTCTCAGCGGCTGCTGATTACACCAAACACGCAGCTGCCGGCTCCGGCGGCTGTGTTCTTGGCAGTGTGTAGCGCTGACCGAACTCCGTCCGGTCAGCGCTACACTTGACTCGAGTATAAGCCGAGGGGGTACTTTTTCAGCACATTTTTTGTGCTGAAAAACTCGGCTTATACTCGAGTATATACGGTAAATAAATATGCATAGGATTTGATATTATAATTTAATATATAATTAGCTTTCTCTTTAACATTACATTTAGCATGCTTGTAGCTCTTGACTTACCAAGCTGTTGTTGGACTACGGGGGCGATTCAATTTAGCACAATGTTGAATAGCCCCGAAGCTATTTAGTATGAAAATGCCGGTTACCGTGCCTAAACACCCGGCTTAAGGCGCACTAAACTGCATCTCCCAAATAAGTGCCGGGCACAGGGAAATCATTGAATAGCTCCTGGAACTCACTTCCGGTTTTTATGGGTAATGTAAATATGTGTACAAACGGAAGTGCAAACCTGTCCACACCACATAACTGAGCCTAAGGATGACAGATAAGCACAATTTACTTCACTTTAATACATTTACTAAGTTTTTTTTTTTTTTAACTTCTCAATAACAAACTTTTGGCTTAGGGGTGTCGTGAAGACAATGCTGATACTCTAGGGCGCCGTGATTCAAAAAAGTTTGCATAATGTGCCTTAAACAGAATACGGCATAGCTGCTATCCATTCCAGGTAAATATCTCATACAGAATATGACTGTTGCAGTGCGATGAAAGGACCCCTCCCTTTTCCTGTTAACGTCATGGCTGGAAGCTCTTTGTGCTGGAGGTGTCTGACTCACATAAACTTGCACATCTGAGTCAGGTTGATTTGCAGTTTCCTGTGCTTTAGTCGAGTTTTAATGGTCAAAAAAAAATAAAAAAAATTATATATATATATATATATATATATATATATATATTTTTTTGTTTAGTCATTACTATGTTAATTCAGGGTTGTCATCATACCTTGGTGTCAAAATGTCTTACTAGCGGAACTGTGTCTTGTCAGCAAGGAACATGAGTCCTAGAATTCTTTTTATTTCCTATTTACACTACCAATATTTTTTGTTGGTGTGTGCTTACATTTATCTTATTTACACTTGTAATATGGTAGCATCGTCAAACATGTCTAATATATAAATACAGGTTATATTGTTAATGTTAGCATTATTGTTAATGTGATTTTAGCTTTCTTTCAACGAATAAAGAAATACTCAGTCTCCATTAATATGGAAATTCGTGTTTTAGTTTTTTACGCCCTCCATTGTCTGAAAAAGCTTTAATATTTTAGTTTTTAATACAACTAAGAACAAAAGAAATAAAAGCAAAAAAACATACTAATCAAAGGCTTTGGAGAATGTGTATGAGAAATCATATCCTCAGTTTTGTACCAGAGATTAGAGATACTTGACATTTTTAATAGTATATTGTATGATGGTTACTTTGTTCCCTCTGCACTTGAAACCATGAGACATCTGTAATATTCCTGAGGCATGTTATCTCTCATTCCTGGAGTACGTATGTCTTAAGCTGGTTACACACCTGGGCGACAAATCCGGTGACCCAGGGATTTGCAGACCGAGTGGCTGATTGGTAAGTGTGTATTGTCTTACCAACCTGCTGCTCCCATTTGTGTGCGCTGACATCACAACTGGGCGGTCATTTGAATTTGCCTGTCCAATTGAGATGTCAGGCGAGAGTGGTCATGTAGCAAGTGTATGGGCGGTCGGCGGGTCGCTCGTACACGCAGCCAAATGTGGCAAAATATTTTGCAGATATATGGGCACCAGCTGTGCTGCAGGACAGATGTGATATGTCTGAACGACGTTGCTCACACAGTCTGTAGACATCCGCCAATGCACTATGCGATATGATGTTCGTCTGCTGATTGATCGACATATCGCACAGTGTATACCCAGCCTTAGAAGCTTGTAAGCGATACAATTGTCTAGCTTGTTACAAAACCACCTCGAAGGCCAGTTTAACACCGGCATTGTACTACCCCTTTATAAAAATAAATTTAATCTGCCACAGCCTCTCGCCAGAACCATGCGCAATCCGGCTAGGTGTAGGAGCACAATATATAAAAAAAATAGGGGCCATATTTACTAAAGGGAGAGTTTTTAGAAGTGGGGATGTTGCCCATAGCAACCAATCAGATTCTAGCAATTATCATCTAGAAGGTGCTAGTTTAATGTTAAGAAGAATGATTGGTTGCTATGGGTAACTTCTTCATTTCTTAAAAACTCTGTTTAGTAAATTCCCCAAGTGTGCTGCATTTTCCACACACAGTAGCTACTTAATAAGGTACACCTGGGTTCGTTAATGCAAATATCTAATCATATGTTAGGGCTGTGGGTCCCAAACTTTTTTTTTTTTAAATACGTCCCCCCAGTGTATCAGTATTGTTTTCACGGCCAAAAAACTAAGCCAAAAGTTTATTGAGAAATTCAGGAAGAAATGTAGTAAAGTGAAGTAAATTGTGCTACCTGTCTTCCTTAGGTTCAGTTATGTGGTGGTGGACAGGTTTGCACTTCAGTTTGTCCACATATTTACATTACATTGACCATAAATAATTTGATTTGCTGCTGGACCACCAACCTGATGCACCCCAGGGTGTCATGGCGCAAGTTAGGGAACCACTGTGTTAGGGTGTGAAACCCTGAAATGGATGGTCTACAGCAGTAACCTGCCACACCAAGATCTACTACAGTCAGCTGAGAATAGATAGAATTAGTTCGGCCATACAGCGCTTGATACACGTTGCTGTCAAATACTGACTTTACCTGCTCTCTTAAATACAAATGAAGACATTATATAAAATACAATTATGTGAAGTGGTTGAAGAGCTCCATGAAACGGAATCAGAGTTTATCTGGTGAAGAGGAGGGGGTGGTGTGCCCTTGCTTAAAGTAAACAGAAATTTTCTCCTTTTGCTGATGTTGCTAACAGAGCAGACCAGAGACTATCCTTCTCCTATGGGCATTCACTGTGTGACTATAAACACAGTCTTCAAAACAAAGTGAGATAAATTCAACAACCGCTGTCACACAAGGTCACATCAAGGTTTTACGTGGACAGCTACACATGCACACTTTGCATGTCTCTTTCAGACTTTTAATGCAAAGCAAACCTAAGGGGTAAATTTACTCAAGGTGCCTATCCACTAGATCAGTGGTTCTCAAACTCGGTCCTCAGGACCCCACACAGGTCACGTTTTGCAGGTCTCCTGGCAGGTGCACAGGTGTAATCATTACTCACTGACACATTTTAAAAGATCCACAGATGTAGCTAATTATTTCACATGTAATTCTGTGAGACCTGCAAAACATGCACCGTGTGGGGTCCCGAGGACCGAGTTTGAGAACCTGTGCACTAGATGATTAAAATGAGCAATTGAACGATCACGATATCGTTTGATAATCGTCTGAAAGTCTGGTCTTTTAGACATTATCGTGCAAACACGCTGGTCAACCTGACGATATCGTCAGGTTCAGCATTTTTGCAGATGATTGATTGTGCATGCACTGAACGACAAATAGTTCTGTGTGGGCACCCTGCAGTGTAATGAACGACAACGATATCATTATCGTTCAGTCTTCACTGTCGGGTAGAGATTGGTTGAGATGCCAATTTTGGGTGATTTTAGGGTTGATTTTCATCTCGAAAATTTACTAAAGGTAAAGGCGGGTGAGAGAGAGATTTCTCTCTTCTCACTCGTAAAACTCGGGGGAGATAGCTAACTCGAATCAACTCCCCATCGGGCAAATCGGAAGTGCTTTTCACCAAAAATATAAATCTCTCAAATTTACCAAGAATCGGGATGACAAGCTCAGATGAGATGACAGCAAACTCTCTGCCAAATGAGTTTTAAACACTCACCTCCCAGAGCTACGAGTTTGCCAGAAACATAAACAGATCAGTGTGATTTGTGTTTCTGCCTGTAAATGGTTAAATTAGGGCTAATTTATTTATTTATTTATTTTAAATCCTAACCATCCCCGGACTTGTCAGCTGGTCCTGGTACCTAAAGTTATGGGGAACAAAACGAGTAGGGTTTCACCGTAATTTAGGTACCAGCACCAGGCTGCAGGGCGAGTCCTGGTTTTAAATATAGGGGTAAAAAATTGCGTAGGGGTCCCCCTATATTTAAAACCAGCACCAGACCCAAAACGACCGGGGTGTAATGCCACAGCCAGGAGCCCCTATTATCACGTCTCCAGGGCCAAACCATTATCACCCCAAGCCATTCAGGCGAAGCCGTGGAAGTGGGGACCCCCTAAAAAAGGGTTCTCCACTTTTCCCGAAACTCCAGGCTTGGTCTGAAGCCCCCGGGGCTCTTCCCCGTACCTCCCGGCTGTGGGTACGGGGGTAATAAAGTGTTAAATTGAAGTAAACTATTGTATTTTACAGTGGAACTACAGGTGCCAGCATGCCTGCCCTTTGGCACTTGTGGAACTAAAAGTGGCAGCAGGCGGCCAGCACCCATACCCCCACTGTAAAATAAAGTTAAATAACCCCCCCCTGTATTTAGTACAAGTTTATTACACACATACCTCACTCATACATACTTACCTGCTGCCAGATGTTTCTGTCCCCTTGTCCCCATAGAATCCAGTGGGAGTACCTGGAAAAAAATATCCTATACTCCCCTCCATTCTTGCGCTGGTCTCCGTAAGATCTAGGGGGGGTCTTTGAAACAATAACATGATTTCCAGAAGCCAAATGGACAAGTATGGTTATGTGTGTTTCGACACATACCGATACTTCGCGAATGCCAGCTGACGGGACATCACAGGAATTCCCACGTCCCACCAGCCAATCAGCGGCCGCTTCACATGTAGCGGCCGCTCATTGGCTGGGACCCATGTGGGTCCCAGCCAATGAGCAGCTGCTACATGTAAAACGGCCGCTGATTGGCTAGCGGCCTGTGAGAAATTTCAGATGACTTCGGTCATCTGTCATTTTGCGAAATGTAAGTATATGTAACAGCATATACTTACAACTCTTCGGCTTGGTTCGGGTAAGTCGTTTTTTTGTTTTAACAAGATCGGGGATGCTACGGAGAGCAGCGCCAGGATGGAGGTGAGTATAGGATCTTTTTTGCAGGGCCATGCACACTAATTTCTACTTGGGACAAGTGGAACGATCGGCTGGTACAGGTAAGTACGTGTGATTGATGTATGTGTGTAATAAAGCTGTACTATGTAAGGTGTGTATGTTCTGTCTTTATTTAACTATTTATTTTATAGTGGGGGTACGGGTGCTGACACTTGTAGTTCCACAAGTGCCAAAGGGCAGGCATGCTGGCACCTGTAGTTCCACTGTAAAATACAATAGTTTACTTCAATGTAACACTTTTTATTATACACAGCCCAGGGGTGCGGGGAAGAGCCCCAGGCTCCAGACCAAGCCTGGGGTTTCGGGAGAGGGGGGACCCCTTTTTTGGGGGTTGCCAACTCCCCTGAGATCCCCGGCTTTGCGGAACGGCTTGGGGTGATAGTAGGGTCTCCTTGCTGTGGCATTACACCCCGGTTGTTTTGGGTCCGGTGCTGGTTTTAAATATAGGGTGACCCCCTACGCAATCTCCCCCCTCCCCCCCTATATTTAAAACCAGGACTGGCCCTGCAGCCTGGTGCTGGTACCTAAATTACGGTGGAACCCTACTCGTTATGTTCCCTGTAATTTTAGCTACCAGGACAGGCTAACAAGTCCGGGCTGGTTATGATTTTGGAGGGGGGGATACCCTAGGTCTCTTTTTTTTTTTTTGTTTTCTTGTTTTTTTTCCTTTTTTAAAGAATTCAACCTGTTTTTAACAGGTCTTAACACACAAGCAGCCTACACATATATCACTTATATGTGTAGGCTGCTAGCTTGGGAGAGATTTGCAGAGAGAAAACACTGCAATCTCGGGTGAGTAATTTCCTGCAAATCGGGATACTCTGGAGAGATATCTCGTTCTGCTTCACCATCGGCCAACCCTACTTGGCCCAAATTGCCTGTTGGTAAATTTGAGAGCTAAAAAGTGATTAAATCACCCAAGTTTTGGCGAGTTCCAGCAAGATTAATCTCATTGAAAATCTGGACCATCTCGAAATCTTAGTAAATTTATCCCTAAGTCTGGGCTACTATGGAATTTTATTGATATGAGATGGGTAATGGCTTTTAGCAAAGCAAAAAGAGTGACTGTCCGAAATAGGTGAGGGAAAAAATATCCCAACATATCTAACGTTTTTAAGATACATTTTATCTATAGACGACGTTGATTTATGATGACGTGCAATTTGCACACCGTGCAATGATGTTTTTTTGCAGGTGTGAACAGTAGCTCTCGCATGTTAAACTTTTGGTCTGCTATAGTCCAGCACAAACAGTGTAATGGTTTAGCATTACAGCCTCACAGCACTGAGGTCGTGGGTTTGATTCCCACTACGGTCCTAACTGTGTGGCATTTGTATTTTCTCTGTGCTTGCGTGGGTTTCGTCCAGGTGCTCTGGTTTCCTCCCCAACTCCAAAAATATACTAGTAGATTAATTGGCTACCGACAAAAAAAATAACCCTAGTGTGTAAGTATGTGTGTGTACATGTGGTAGAGAAAATTGATTAGAAGCTCCGCTGGGGCAGGGACTGATGTGAATGGCCAAATACTCTCTGTAATATGCTGCGGATTATGTGTGCGCTAAATGAATAACTGGTAAAAAAGAAATGTTATGCCTTTTAGACTTGCACATGGTGAAGGCTGATATACATTGGCATATGAATGAAATTCTGCATCTTCTGTCCGGACAGCCTCTGTCTGTAGCGCTGCACAATGCAAGGGAAGAAAGCTGGAGGTTTGTGTGGATAGGCATGTAATGCTTTACTTTCTTGTCTGAGATGTTGCAGCTAATATGAGATAATGGCTTTGACTGATTGAAATTGAGTTAAACATTGCCAGAGTCTGGATGATGTCATTCTACTCCACCATTGAGAGAGGGACATGTGATCTGTATTAAAAAGCTGGTCTGTGTTGAGGGAGCGTTCTCTGGTGTAAATCAATGACAGGGAACCTCATTGTTCTGCAGTGATGCATCTAGAATAGACATGTGACTGCCTTTTCAATTTCTTCATGCAGTAATACCATATATAAATACATTTGGTGGCAATAATTGTATATTTGCGGATTATATTTTTTGTTTTTTTAATACAGAAAAAATAACTTCTCTTTGTATGGAGTACGGCCTGATTTTTATGCTTGCAGATTCTTAAATTTTAATGTTCTGTTTTGGTGAAATCTTTAGATTTTAGTCATATGTATCTGTATGGTTCTCCGGAAAGTTTTACTCATTTGTCTTATTGTAGAAAAGTGAAAGTATGTTAATTTATGACTAAGGTAATAGGAGCTTGCATGGGGCTTTCTTTGAGTGCTTCAGATTCCTCCAGAAGTCCAAAAACACACTGGTAAATTCATTGGGGGGAATTTAATTCAACGCGAATTGAATAGCGCGGGGACGGAGCTCCCGGTGCTATTCAATTTAGTGCGCTGTTATGTCGGAGAATGCCGGTTCTCGCAACTTGATAAGGGTGTTAATGTGCGAGAACCGGCATTCTCTGACTAAAGTGCCAGGCACGCAGCTGTTAGCGCCTCGCTAAGCAGTAAAACAGCTGCGCGCCCCGGCACTTTTGTCGGATTTCTCCTCGCATCCTCAGGGGGAGTGCGAGAAGAAATCCTTTACCAGCCCAAACAGCGTGGTATATTGAATAGCTTCGGGAACTCCCTCCCGTCGCTATTCAACATTGCACTGAATTGGATTCCCCCCATTGTCTCCCAAAAATAAAATAAAATAAGCCTGGCTTGTGTAATACAGTGAGTTCGGAAAGGACCTCTGCAGTGACTGTGTGCTAAGTGTGAGTGGAGACTCCAGAGGTGGGTCTGCAGCACAGTCCAAAATTCCAACTGCCACACCAAATGCTGCTGTCACTGCGGAAGGACTTTACATACTCCCTGTACCATACTTTCAGGGTAGCCGCTGCGTGACTGTGCAAATGTCCTGTATGTATACAAAGTAACAAACATAAATGTCAGTGCTAAATTTTATTACTGCATATACAGTATCTAGCAAAATGAAAGTATTTATTAGATCATATCGTAAGCAAACTTTAAACTTGCAAAGCTGTTCATGGGACCTTATGTTTTCGAACCTATACTAAAATTTATGCTTAAAAGTTTTAAGCATACATTTTAGTATAGACCTTGAAAATGGGTTTGGTATAAAATGCCAATGCCGGAAGCCTGAACATGCATAATTCTGACTGAGCAGGTAAGTCCCTCAACCCTACCCTTCTCCTCCCCACTCCCCCCCTCCCCTCCCTGCAAACACTAACCCTCCCTTAGGGGTGTCTAACCCTAAAACTCCCGGGGTGGTGCCTAATCCCAAGTCCCCCCCGGGGGTGCCTAAACCTAACCTTCCCGGGGGGTGCCTAACCCTAACCCCCTAGACGGGGGTTAGGCTAGGGCAAGGGGGGGGGGGTTAATGTCCCCGGAGGTGCCTAAACTTAACCCCCCCTCGGCTATACACTACGTGTCCCTGCTTACCTTCGTTCGGGAAGATGTCTTGTCAGGATTCCGTCATCGGGCTAAAGATAGGCGTCTGGATTTAGATGCCTATCTTTATTCCTGTGTTTGGATTTGGACAACGGGATTCTGACGGACGGCTTCCCGTCCATCGGTATATTGACTGAAAACATAAGGACCCATGACCAGCTTTTTAAGTGCAGTATAAATCACATGAACTCAAATGTAGTAAAGAGCTGGTTTATAAACCACACCTTATGGGGGTGATTCAATGGTTTTATCGTGCCCTGTCTCCCGTTTAAAATGAGATCAGAGTTTGGAGGGTGATATTCATTGAATTCCCCCGAATAGCTTTAAGTAGGCAGGATGGACAGCTACTAAGACAACATTTGGCAATATTTAGAAACCAAACAGGAAAGCTATAAATTTAGTTAAACCCATAAATTATCTTCTGACTAAAATGGACTCTTATGTGTTTGTGTAGTAGGGAAGTTAGATTATATGCATCTGATATGAATGATAAATATTCTCTGTATAGCAATAATATAATAATAATAATGAGAGCACTGTTTCCCACACAAAAATGAGTGACTTTACAGCAATATAAACCATCTGAAAAAAGAAACCTGTTACTCTCCCCACCTATTTATTTCTGCAGTCGCCTGAGCCATCGGTTTCTAACCTGATAAGCATACAAGCAGGACTATCTTACTATTCTATCTGTCAGTAAATACCCAGTCATGTTTTATTACTGTTATAATACAAGTTGTAAATGCAACAGAATATGCTGGCGCTATATACATAAATAATAAATGAATAAATACTAGTCTCCTATGCCCTCTCAGTAGTATTTTACGGTTCACATCAGTGGATGCAGCCTGTAATATCCGCAAGAGGAGTACCTGAGGACAGCAGCTTGTAACATTGATCTGTGAATGCTTCAGGAACTTGGTGGCATGTTGATAAGTGGTCATATGAGCACTGGGAGTGACTTGGCCCATGTGTGCAATTATCTTCCAGAAAGGTCCTAGTGACAATGAAAGAGATCAAGCTGCTCAGTGGCCAGATCTTCTCCAATTCACCCCTTTTTGGACCAAGTTGAATGGCGTGCATCGGGTAACAATTTCCTATGTAGCATGACTTAGAGGTATGGTACTTTACTAAATGCCCATACTACTAATTATTTTATTCACAAATTGCTTTGATAAATTATCCTTGGTGGTTTTTCTGTGAAGTAATGTGGATATCTAAACCTGGACACACAGCTGTCATTTTATTACAGAGATATGGCAAGCAGCTGCACCCTGACTATTATCTCTAGCAGCTGTGTTTATTTAAGAATTCAGAAAGACTGAGGCTGTGTTTTTCCACCTCATTTTATGGTTTGATGACCAATGATTACTTTGAAGTAATTTGAAGAAAGACTATTCTGAGTGGAATATTATATTGGACATACATACATACCTACATACCTACCTACATACCTACCTTGTTCTTAATTTGACTTCCCCTATGCTTATCATTTAAATTGCACCTTTTATTATGATAGTGTCTGTACATTGTTGCACATTCCTAGGGATCAACATGGTTGGAGCATTTCCAGAACTTGATTGGTGAAAGCTGAAACACATATATGTGGGAGAGGCTAGTGTGAAGACCACCTCTCTATTGCCTTTCTGATTTCTTTTGCCTGATGTATAAAAACGATGATCCTGGGTGAATATTTTGTTTTATCCCATTAAACTACTACCACATAGAGAGAACCACATTATTTTTTTCAGTATGTCAAATTAAATGTAACTTGACAAAATTATGTATAACCTGGAATTTTGTTTTTCACATTATGTTCACTGAACACTCTTCCAAAGAGGGAAGCCCAGTACACATGGGATGCTCTTCCCACTCTACAGGTTCAATATCCAATCTGGGCTTAAACACAAGTGGTTGACTTGGTCAGAACAAGTGTCCAGATCACTTCGGCAATAACGGGAGCCTGTTAACGCGCAGTGTCAGATTCCCCCAGAGGAGTCTTTCACAAATGTGAAAGACTCCTGCGATATACCAGGGAAAAAACTCTGAGTGCATACACACCTAAAGATTTTCTGTCCAACCAGCTAACTAGTTGATTGGTTGGAATGAAAATCTGGTAACGTATGGGAGTAACTGATGATCAGCAATTTGCTCCTAAATGCCAGAAAACAGAGGAAAATGGTTCAGACAAGTTTGTTAAATGTTTGATCTAAACAATTTGTTCAAACAGTTTTTGTCCATTTTTTGGTGTTTGGGAGCAAATTGCTGATTGTCATTTGCTTTCATACCTTACCAGATTTTTATTCCAACCAATCAACTACAGTAGTTGGATGGTTGGACAGAAAATCTTTACGTGTGTACCCAGCCTCAGACAGCGGTTAATGCTTTCGCTTTCCCTGCAGGTTGTTTAGTACATATTGGGGATATTTTCATTCAAAATTAAAATATCTGCCAGAATATAGATTGTTAATAATTGTGGCAGTGATGTGCTTAATAATATATAGGTACCTTAATCTGTATTTCCAAGTTACATTAACAATGTTTCTAATTTTCATGGTTTTCAGTTGTAATAAATTGATTTGCATTCCCTGCTTACTAGCTAACTGTTGTCTATATTGTATTCTTTTCAATATCTTCAGCTGGTTAAAACTCTGGCTCTATGTGCGGCAATCTCATCCGGAGGTGCGAAAAAAAAAAAGTCTGAAAGGTCCTTAGTTTATGGGCGCCCAAACCAGGACTTTAGATGCCCAAAGCAGGATTTTAAATGGGGTTAGCTGCTTTACGCAGCTAAACCCTGTCCTTTTGGTTGTGTAAAACTCTAATGGGAGTCTGATCAGAGCAACAATTGAATTGCACTGGTAGACTTCCATCATTTAGGCGCCCAGTGCTAACAAGTGAATCCCCCCCCCCATTGCTTTCACACAATTGCCTCACAGACTGATTTTAACTGATAGACATTATTCTAGAATTAGGCACATCACCCATCAGCAGTATGAAATAGTGCTCCTCTGAGTGTACATCACATTTGCAGATTGTCCATATATGTGCAGCTAATAAAGAAAAATATTTACATTTGTAACCAGATATGAGAACAATTTATTTTTAAGACACCACAACATTTCTGCAGCAACATACACATTTTTTATATACACACAGTAACAGTAAAACAACGCTTAAACCATGTCTGATCTGATGTTGTGAACCTTCCATCACCACCAATGCAGCGAGTTTGTAGTTGCATAATAGCTGTAGATTAATGTGATATAATATGTAATGGGGGAGATGAACTAAAGAAACTTAAGCAATGTAAAAATATCTTTGGAGGTGGTGATTCGTTTATTTTTTACCTGCATTCTATTTTTGGATGACTTTTAAGGTTTCCCTTACATGGACCATAGTTCTCCTTTAATTGGTGAAATACTGTCCTACACACTGGACGGAATTCAATTGTTTACGCGGTCCGGATCTCCCGTCTAAAGTGACAGGAGTTCGCGGGCTGCTATTCAATTGCTGCCATTTTTCGCGCTAATCGCGCCCAAAGTGGTCGGGTTTAGCCGCGTAAAGCAGCTACCCCCGACCAAAGTGCTGGGTGCGACCGCGAAAAGTGATGTTTGGGCGCCCAGACAGGTCACTTTTCGCACATTTCAGCTCACTCCCCCTGGGCCTGCGAGCTGAAATGGAGCGCTGACAGCTGATCGCGCCCGACAGGAGCAACAATTGAATAGCCCTGTCGGGCGCAAAGGGGGGGTAGAAACAATTGAATTCATTTGGCAGATATAGCAGTTCCTATGTTCCAAAAACACCAATGATGCCTGATAATAATCTGATTGAAATAGACCAGATAATTATTAGCCACTTTACCAAATGCAAGCAGAAGATAATTGCAGATGCTTGCTGTCGCCTGTGTAGTTATACGCAGCCTTCATTATGACTAATTATCAAAGAAAGCCAATCAGCCAGATAGGTACATGTGTGTTAAAGAATTGCTAAGCTGGGTACACACTAGGCGATATGTCGTCCAAGTCCGCGGATCAGAGTCGCATATCTTGTTCATTGTATAGTGTGTACACATGATATGCATGCTCCCTTGGGTCGCTAGCAACAGTGCTGACGGGGGATGTCGCTAACGATGCCATGCTGTAGAATGCAGTATGACAAGTCACTCCCCAGTCCACCCCCCCATCCCCAGATGGACTCTGCATGTGTTAATGCACTAGCCGCATGCAGGGTCCGTGGCCAGCGATGTTGTGCTGGGTACACTTTATGCAGTGTGTACCCAGCGTTATAGGCCAGGGTTGTCCAATCTAACCTCTCTATCTTCCCTAATCAACATGGTTAGTTCATTCCTGATTGGTTACTGGTAAGCAGTTATCACCATACAGTTATCTTGAGTGTGTCAAAGTAATTACAAAATGTAATGCGGGCCATACACCTAGCTGGCCAATCCCAGATTCCGATATGCCAATTGGTGTACTCTGTTCGGTGATTCTTTGTACTCTGCGAGCCGAGGATTTTTAACAGGTTGGATTTTGCCAATCTTTTTTGAGTCAGCAAATCGAGATTGTCCAACATGTTAGATTTTGCCAATAACCCGAGCCAGGCATCCGCAGAACTGACAATTGCCCTGATAGATGCTAGACAAGATGGGCCAACATTGCTTATTAGTTTGATCCTATAGATTGTAAGCTTGCAAGCAGGGCCTTCCTACCTATGTATCTGTCTGTTATTACCCAGTTTTGTTCTATTTAATGTTTCCAATTGTAAAGCGCAATGCAACATGCTGCGCTATATAAGAAACTGTTAATAAATAAATAATAATTGAATTCAACTTCAGGGCCTTTCGTTAACCATTACTAGTATCTTCTGCTTTCTTTTATTTATTTTTAAGTAATTCTATTTTAAAGCGTTCACCCCATTTAGTCCATTTATATAACAATCTACTGAATTTGGCCGATGTGTAGCACTGTTCTTTCTTTCTACATCAATGATCAATACAGGTTTTAAAAAGTTAATCTTAAAGCCATTATTATATTTGTATTTATACTGAAGTTTATACCTATAAATAAGCTTGTGTCAATGTATTTTATTGGACTTTTTGTAGTGGGGGCGGTCCATTTGAAGGAGTTTATTCCCTCTTTAATAAAATGGAATGTAGCATCTATTTGCGAAGATGCACCAAACTGAATTAAAGACCTTGTTTAAAACAAAAATAAAGTGAGTATTCACTTGGATTTTGTTATGCTATTCGTTGAATAAATCCCTGTAAGTCCCTTATTCTTTAGAAATTTATTTATTACTCTTGATGGGTGCTCAGTGTTAACTTGTTTCAGCATGTAGATAGTTTTAGCGATTCTTGTTTTTATTTATTGTTGATATACTGCAACATATCCAGCAGAGCTGTTCTGTTCTGTAAGTTAACTTTATTCATAACCATCAGTCACTTGCTCCATTTTACAGTCAAATTCATTTTTTGTATACATACTTGCCAGGGACAATCTTATACGCCAAACAAACTACCATGTTGTGTATGCCAGACTAAAAGCCATACTAACCTGGGCGTCCTATACAAACTATATATAATTCATTATTTTTCTGAACGTACCATGACATTTGTAAATGTTCTCTTTTTCTTACTGCTACTTATTTTACATGAAACAATGCCTAAAGACATTTGGTTGTGTTTTTTTTTTTTAGTTTGTTTGCTCATAGAAAGTAACTTTTGGTTCTATTTTACCTTTTAGATGGTAGAGATGTCTATATAATGCAGTAATTTGTTACTCCTTGCATTCTGTTTCAGTCCATCTGGAACTCAGGGTTAAAATATGTCCCAGTCTGTCAACACAAAGATTAAAGGGCATCTTTACAGTCTAGTGTGTCCAAATTCAACCTTCTAATCCTGCTTTCCCATCCATAGTGGGATACTATCCATAATTAAGAGTTGTTGTTTATTTTTTTATTTTTTTTGCTAGAAGCTTACATTTTTCTTCCTGGATAATTACTTGAGTTCTCATAATTTTTAGAGGTCTTTTCAAGTAATCATCAATAAAAGCAAAATTCTCCTCACTCATATGGTTATTATCATACACATATATGGTTATCATACACATATCAGGGGCATCTTAAGAGAGGAGGGGACCCGTGTGCACTCATCGTGCGGGGCCCCCTCCTCTCTTCCTGGTGGCTGGCAGCCGACTAACATGGCTGGCCAGCCACCGGAGTCTTAGTAGACTCCGGGCACTAGTGTATACCCGGAGTCTACTGCGCATGCGCAGAACGCCGGAAAATGGCCGCAGCGGCTATTTTCTGGTGTTCTGAGCAGCGCTAACACCAGACATGGGACCACGGACAGGTAGGTTTAAAAAATAAAGATGGGTGCAGGGTGTGCGGTGCGGGGCCCCCCTGGAACTGGGGGCCCGTGTGCCCCACACACATTGCACCCATTGTAGATACGCCACTGCATATATGATGACTTGGTTAATTCATATATTTAAAAATGTTTTCCCCAAATCATGGACTAGTGCCAACATCCTACTTTTGTAAGAGCACGCTGCATTGTCAGATGCATTTATGGCTATGTTACTACATATTCACATGGTTAGTAATGCACAGATTTCCTATTTAAAAAAGTGTCTGTGTTTATGCATGTATGAAATGGCTCAGTCTATAATGCCACATCATTATTTATTATTATTATTTAAAGGAATAAAAGCAAATCTAATTTAAATAGTACAGTTTCATGGGGAAAAAAGTTAATTCTCTAAATCCCTACTTGTCATACATAGATGATATTGCATTTTCTTTGTGACACTTGTGTACTGTCACACCCATGAAAAATGTTAATTGCCCTAAAGTCTCCAGTATGGGCTCGATTCAATTCAACGCGAATTGAATAGCGCCGGGAAGGAGCTCCTGGTGCTATTCAATTCTGTGCACTGTTAGGTCGGGGAATGCCCGTTCTCGCGCCTTAAACAGGGTGTTTAGTCATGAGAATGGGCATTCTCCGACTATACCTCCTGGTACGCGAAGGGCAGAAAACAGCATCGCGCCTGTACTTTTGTCGGATTTCTGCTCGCATCTCAGGAGGGATGGAAGAAAAAATCCTTAGTCTGGCTTAGCAGCGCACTGAATTGAAAAGCTATGGGAGCTCATTCCCGGCGCCGGGGCCGTAACTAGGGTAGGGCAGGGGGGCGCTGTTCGAGCCTTTCAATTTTCTGTTTATAATCAATCTCACTTGAAGCTTCCTCTTATTTTATCCCCAGGATCTCCTGGCCTCCTCATATTTTCCCTGGTCCTTCCCCATTTGGCCATGCCCCTTTTTCGGGTGCGTCTTGTCCCCATTTGAAAAATAGGGGGGGCGCCAATGCTCTTTCTGGCACAGGGCACCAAAAAGTCTAGTTACGGCTCTGCCCGATGCTATTCAATTTGCGTTGAATTGAATTGAGCCTTATGTGTATTACTGATTCCTGCCCAACCTTTCTCCCAAACGAAGAATTTTCACAATTTTAAGCAGAGGTTCCCATATACGGCCATCAAGGCTCCCCAACAGTTCAGGTTGTAGAGCTATCCATGGTTGAGCACAGGTGACTTCGGGGGTCATTCAGACCCGCTCGCGAGCGCAGGACGCTCGCAAGCGGGTCGATGTTACCCCCCTGCGCATGCGCACGACGGAGGGAACCAAAGGGGGCGTGCTGTCAATGTTGATTGACAGCACGCCCCCTTTGGTGGACGTGCCGGGGGCGTGGCTGCCAGACGGAGGCGTTCCCATTGGAACAGTAGTAGTAGTAGTTCCCATTACATCAGTAGTGATGTCAGTGGGAGTGATTTTGGCTCTGATAGAGCCAAAATCACTCCAGGGCTTGCGGCAGCGAGACCCTACCGCAGGGTCTCCGTCGCAAGCGCGATGGTTTTGACCATCGCGACCATCATCATGGACGCTCGCATAAGCTGTGGGTGGTCACCCACAGCTATGCGAGCGTCCAGGAGGACGCTCCATTTTCATGAAGGAGGGCCCTGATTCAGAGCGAGCGCTCTGGTCAGAGCGTCCGGCTCTGAATCAGGCCCTTAGTTAGTACCTCAGTCAATATGATTTAACCACCTGTACTCAACCATGGATCTCTCTAAAACCTGAACTGTTGGGGAGCCTTGAGGACCATGTTTGGGAACCTCTGTTCTAAAGGCTAAATATGGGTCCAAAGATTTTTTTAATTATACATATTTAGCCTTTAGAGCAGACGTTCCCAAACATGGTCCTCGAGGCTCCCCAACTGTTCAGGTTTTAGAGATATCCATGGTTTGAGTACAGGTGGTTAAATCAAATTGACTGAGGTACTAAATAAGTCACCTGTACTCAGCCATGGATAGCTCTAAAACCTGAACTGTTGGGGAGCCTTGAGGGCCACATTTGGGAATCTCTGCTCTAAAGGCTAAATATGTATAATGAAAAAAAAATCTTTGGACCCAATAGGCCATGTAACTCATGTTACAAAGTGATCTTGCAAGTATATGCATGGTTATCAACAGCAAAAGGAATTTGTGAATTTAATTTTATCTACTGAGAAAATGACAAGTCATGCTTTAAAAAAAAAATAAAAAAAACTTAGAAATTGCCAATTGTTTGCTAAGTCACTTTGTACCGTACGTTACTGTGGAATAACATATCCTTTAAGAAGTACACTCCTTTTGATTTTCTTATACTCAATTTAACTTCGGTTTCAGGATGCTTTTCTGGAATTTATGTAATACCCCCCCCCCCCCCCCCCCTTCCTCTGAAAAATATTTGTGTGCGTATATATAATATACATTATGACTTATTCACATAATGTTGCTAAAAAAAAATGTAAATGTATATTTTTATTATTTAACCCGATTAACAAAATACTTAGAGTCCTGTTGAGTGTGGCAGAGAGCCTTGAACCGATTTTTCATAAAATGTTTTTCCCAGCCATTGGGCTCGGTTAAATTCAACGTGAATTGAATAGCTCCGGGAATGAGCTCCAAGAGCTATTCAATTCAGCGCACTGCTAAGCCCGACTAACAATTTCTTTGCGTATCTCTCTTGGGATGCAAGCAGAAATCCGACAAAAGTACAAGCGCGATGCTGTTTTCTGCCCTTCGCGTGGTGGAATCATCATTGTGCCGGGAAGTTTAGTTGAAGAATGCCCATTCTCGTGACAACACCCTGTTTTAAGGTGTGATGGGTGGGAGAACGGGTATGCCCCCGACCTAATAGCGTGCGGAATTGAATAGCTCTGGGAGCTCATTCCCGGCGCTATTCAATTTGCGTTGAATTAAATCGAGCCCATAGAGTGAGTAACTTATAGCAACAGCTTAGCAAGAGCCCTGTAATAATGAAAGGCTCACAGTTGTACATAAGGATTCACTTATTATCTGAGGGTCTGGAAGCTTTACAAAATAAATCCTGACCGATTTGATTTTATTGTTGCAGTGGAGAAGTTGTTCTCAGATGGAGAAGCTATAGTTGCTCACTTCCTTTATGCAGAAATCCCAAAAGGGTTACGCAGAATGAGGCAGGGGCAGGTTTGGCCAACAAATGGGGCCGTTGTAACTTCTCTGAAGAAGAAACTGAAATAGTATACATGTCCAGCAATGATGCTTGAATATAAAGTCACTACTCCTTTCTCGCTAGTTCTTTTGTTTTATAGTTGGATAAAACATCTCTTTGAAGTTGATTTATCATAACCTCCGGGTCATCATACAGCAGCATACTTTATGGAGACAGGTTTGTAGCTAGTGCTTGTAAACCTTCAGCATTAAACATTATTTAAACATTGAGAAAGCTTACTGACAAAGCAATACCGCGGGGTATGTGTTATTTCTAGTCTCCTTTCCCAGAAGGGAAAATAAAAATGTAACCATAATATCAGACTGAGTCAGATGGCAAACTGGTGTTTTTCTCATCACATGCACCAATACACCCGAGGGAAGAAGACCCGTCCAATCTAAATTCAGTAGAATACAGACAAAACCATACAATGGTGTGTTTATCGAGATATATACATCATGAGCTGTGATTTATATAGAGGTAAGATTCTGTGTTTGGCTCCTAATAATTTGAAAATGGTTATTAACATCATAGTTACATTATCGTTATGCCCGTTCTCGCGACTAAACACCCTGTTTAAAGCTGGATAACGAGCATTCCCTGAGATAACAGCGCGCAGGATTGAATAGCTTTGGGAGCTCCCTCTCTGTGCTATTTAATTCGCGTTCAATTGAATCAAGCCCAATGTATTTTTTTAATTTGTTTAGTTTCATACTTTTTCATGAGCTGTATGACAGTGTTTTCTCTCCTTTTGCTATGTTTAAGATCTTTGCAGTCATTTTCTATATAACATTTCATATTTTATGTATTTTACCCATTTTCTGTGTCTTGACCTTTTTTATTGCGCTTTGTGAATTCATTTTGTTTTGGCATTCTATACATTGTTTTGCTTATTGGTGTCTTTGTTAGACTTTTGTCAGAAGTACCATTCAGCTGAATGAAAATGAGTGTATAGCCTACTAAATTAGAATTTAGGTTCGACACCAAGAGGTGTCCTTAAACCATAAATCCATTTTGAGTAGGCGAAAGCATAATTTAAGGAAGACTTTCATGCATGAATTGAATTGTTTTTATATCAGATTTCACTGGAACAGAATTAATTTGAGCTCTATTTAACTGATAGACCATAGAATTTATTGAAATGGGTTTCCACCCAGTGAACAAATTGGGAACATTAAATCCTTGCCTTTTGATTTAAACATAAGCAGCACCAATCTCATTATATGACATACAGCATCATTTATATCCAAATAGTTATGGTAACAGTAAGCATAGATTTGAATGGGAGGTGCGGGGAGAAAACTGCACTGTATCTATTGATGTCAAAATTCATTGTATTGGGATTCCTTTTTGGTATTCTTGTGTGTGATGTAATCAAGTCAGAAGAAGGTAAAGCATTTTGTTCTACTAACTGGATAGTTTATTTATCCAAATAACATATTTACTATGTGGAAGTGAGCTACCTCACGTTGAATAAGCAGAGAAGGAGCAGTACAGTGCAGGATCACCCAGCTTACTATACAGCATATTGCAATATAATTTTTGCTTTAATTCTGAAATATATTGCAGGGTGCTTTTGAATTATGAAAATAATTGTTCCACGTTCATAAGTGTACAATAAATGAAGCTGTACTACTAAAGCATACCTCAGATTTTGCATTCTCTTCTCGTTTAGCGCTGATCACCCACATCATTGTTTTGCTGGTACTTGTTGATTGAAGAGGGAGGACGGGAATTCTGAGGAATGCTCTCAATTAGACACATCTATAAAGCGTCTGCACTGTAGTTTTGTCAGGCAGTGACATTTGCATGTACATTTGTAACTCTGTTAATCCAAACCAAATTTGCTAGCTATTGTTTCTCTATTGCATTCTGGAAAATGATAGACCTATGTCTGTGAACGACGTTGTTCAGACATATCAGGTCGGCCCTTCAGCACAGCTGATGCCAATTTCATGCAGGTTTATTGGTACATCTGCATGTGTGTATGTGTTCCCGACGAAGCCCGTATACTGGCTGCAGGTTCCGCTGACTCTGACATCACAACTGGGCGGACAAATTGAAATGCTCGCCCAGTTGTGATGTCTGGTCAGACATCGAGCAGCCTATTGGTGTGTGTATTACTTACCAAATCGGCCTATGTTAATTTATGGAGAGTCCATTATCCAACTTCTTTGTATTCTGGGCTACAATATTGGTACTTATCTGCTGCTGGGGGTCATTATCAATATTTGCAGTTAAGAATATAACCTGATAATTTCACGTATGAAAATAAAATTGAAATTACATAATGAAGTAAAATTAATCTGCATTTTAAGAATTGCATCCAACTGGCATAATGGGTACGATTTAATTAAACGCGAAGTGAATAGCGCCGGGAATGAGCTCCGGAGCTATTCAATCCATCGCGATGTTAGGTCGGAAGGCTCGTTCTCGCGCCTTAAACAGGGTGTTTAGGCGCAAGAACGGGCAATCTCCGACTAAACTTCATGGCGTGATGCTATTTTCCCGGCGCTAAGGGCAGAAAACAGCATCGCGCCTGGACTTTTGTTGGCTTTCTGCTCGCATCCCCGGGGGGATGCGAGAAGAAATCCTAGTCGAGCTTAACAGCGCATATGAATTGAATAGCTTCGGGAGTTGATTCCCGGTGCTATTCAGTTCGCGTTGAATAGAATTGTGCCCAATGAGTGATGCAGAACAACTGCTCTAGCATAGTGAGAATTATCTCAAAACTGTCTTCTCTTTTAGACTTTTAGTACAAACCACATGTAGTAGCTCAAAAACCTTTCCATGGGCCTACGGGACACATTGTAGAGGCTTACATCAGTCCCCCATGCAATTCGCCATTTAGGAAATATAGCACAGATTGATCTGGTTAGTATGCTTTACTTTACGAATAGGTTGAAGACTGAACACAAACCTGCTCATGCAATTCAATAGAGTTATTCCAAATATGTGCAAATTGAGTTCTGCAAGACGTTTTTCATGGCGAACTTGCGCTGCAAATTTTTTGCAGTCCTATTCCAAACTCGCGTTAATTTTTCAGAGGAAACTTGTGGGGTTTTTTTGTGCACACACCCTGAGCAGGTGAAAATGTAAGGAAAATCTTTATTTTAAGGTAAAAATGTGCATAAGCTCTGGTACACCTCTCCCAATGAACAATCATGCACTTGGATGTGTCTAAATAGCATAATTTGGCCAATAAATACATGTCCGTTTCCTGGTGAATTTCTCTAAACGGCTTGTTAATGGGTTAATGATGTGGGACAGGTATACAGAGGTGTTGTATGGATGGGAGAGGGGTTTTAGAGCTTGCAGATGAGAGGTAAAAGTGTTTTATTTCAACTTTACAAACTTAACTACTATACAGACTTTTTTCTGTACCACAAATGCTGGAAAGACTTTAATATACTGAAAAACAGTTACTTGCTATAATTTTATATCCTATATATGGACTACCAACTTGGCATAAGAATTGGTGGTCTTTTATATTTTGTGATTAACTAAATGTTATTTATCGTGAACAGTAGTGCATTCCATAGGGCTGTGGCAATGGGGTTTTTAGATTGTTGACCACAAAGGTGCTGTGTGTGTTTTTGAGGTATTAAATTAACCTATAGCGTGTAGTACGTTCAAAAGGAAAGTACTGAAAGTAGCGCTTTTACCGCAAAAGCACTTCTGTGACTTGTGTATACAAAGCCGCAAGTCTCTCTAATGGAACATTTAATGTCGGCGTTTTCTAGCTGACAACCATGATATTCTTCTTCTTCCATGGGCCACTATTGTTCCAGTGGTGGTTTGTTTATAATTGACATTTTTGTTGTGAGAAACAAATTAATTTATCTTCTAAAATTAAATGTTAATGTTCCTGTAGGAAATTCAGGTTGTCAGTTACATATACAGATGAGTCCACATACATCTAGCCTCCTGGCGCGTTAAACAGCCCTTCTAGTCGCGCAATGACTCTATATCGCAGAGCGTCTTTTCGTGCATATTTTTACATTCAAATGCATCTTATTCGCACAACTATGTGAATAGGACGCACAAGCAGCTTCTGCTGATTTAAAATGATATGCCTCATGCCTATGTTCTCTGAGCGAGTGCAGATGTATCTGCATGTGATAAGCTATGTTAGTGTCGGCGTCTGTAACACTGTAAAGTAGTGCTTTGTATGCAGATACACCCGCAGTTACACACCGAATATAGGCATGGTGCATATCATTTTAATCAGCAGAAGCTGTTTGTGCGTCCTATTCACATCACTGACGCATTTAAGGGTAAAAAGGCGCATGAAAAGATGCTCTGCGCTACCGAGTCACACTGACGCGATTTGTAGCGCATGCAGGATAGATGTATGTGGGCACATCTGTATGTATATAGTTATATAATGTATTGTTATGCTGCTTGGTAAACTGAAATACAATACCTTCACTTCTAGTTATTAATATTGTTTCTGCTGTTCTATCACACAGTACACAGTTTCTGCATGGATCAAAAATTCCTCCATCGTGGTGGATATGTTGTTTAAGAACAGGATCTGTTTCTCTTTTGCCTTGAAAATTTGGCACAGATGTTTCCCAGGAGGATGTAACCCTCTTCAAAACAACTGTGAGAAAGGCTCTGGTTTTATACTTAGATACTTGAGGAAGAAGATAAGTGTTTATGGCTTAACCATTTCAGCTGTTGTAAAGCATTAGGCCTCATATGCTCTAGTGTTGCATGTACTTTTACTAGTGTTTTCAGTGCTGGTAAAATGCGTGTAAATAGGGATGACTATAAAAGCCATGGTAGGCAATATTTTATTATTAACATTTACTTATATAGCGCCAGCATATTCCATTGCGCTTTTACAACTAGCACTGTTGCTTGAGTTATGGTAATGTTTTTATCTTTGGAAGTCACAATCTACCCACATGCGCGGTTAGGCTCATTGTCGTGACCTACAGTGAGGTCCTAGCGTAGTAAAATTGATAATAATAAACTCGTGTCAAACATGCTGTAATTTTATTAGCGTTAAAAATGTTAATGCAACACCAGTGTCTACCTGACCTTTCATTGGAGGGATTGGCTCAAAGACCTTCTTTTTGCTATGCTCTGGCTTATTCTGTGATGGCTGATGTCCATGTGGTTGCATGACTGCGTGGATTATTAATACACTTCAGATTTTGCAATGATCAAATGGACTTAAGTGTTGAAGGAACTGTTTTTCCTTAAGTTTTCCCATATGGTACAGCAGCGAATGCTAACCAATTTCTGTGCTTGCCTTTTATGGTGGGGAGTCTGAAAAGGCAAAGCGCCTTTGCATTGAACTGTGTGTAGGAATTTGAATGATGTCATTAGAAGTTTCTGCTAAATGTAATTATTGTCCCTCTTCAGGAGGTTTTAACCTATTTACTAAAAATGCTTTGGCCCTGGAGTTCCGTGTAGTAATCTGCATTGTAAGGAAGTAGAGAAAATGTAGGTAGCAAGCATTGGTCTTACCATGCTGTAGGGATATCAACACCTTTCATATAAAAGACAATTGGTAAATTGGCACTCTGGTAATGGAGTCCCCTATCCATTTTACGTATAGCTGCACTGTGTGTACCTGTATTGTCTATAACAGTGAGCTGCGTAGCATAGAGACTTCTTTATTTTGCATCATTTGCAGCTTAACCTCAAGGCCCCCCCATACATCAGAGATTGCAAATTGCACGATTGCTGCAATCAATCGATTGTGTATAAAAATCTTTCCCTTTTTCAATCGATTGTGGCAATTCTGCAATTGATTGAAAAAGGGAAAGATTTTTATACACAATCGATTGCAAATTGCACGTTTGCTGCAATCAATCTCTGATGTATGGGGGCCTTTAGACAGAGCTTTAGAAAGCCTTGCCAGAAGTAAACCTTTGACTACATACATAGCACTTTGAATGTGCTTAATTTGCCTTACCATTTCTAAAACACCATACTCCATTTATGAAAAGTAAATCTATAGATGTCCTATCAGGCATGATTTTAGGACAAGCACTTAAGTGGTTTTAGCCTGATTAGCTGCATTGTATACTGGGGTGTTTGTGAGGTGAGCAATGTTATCTGAAGCCCACAATGGTGAGATCATCCCACTATAGTGAGCATGTGTGCTGAGAATAGCACAGCTGTAGTCTGCCCCTGCATTTCCCTCTCCTAGAAACTGCATCCCCACTGGATTAGACTTGGCTTGCACTGAGCTGGGGATACAGGCTCCAGGAAAGGTTTCCCACGTGGCACAGGCTTCAACTCTGGTGAACACGCATGAATGGTTTAAAAAGACTGAATCATTCCTCCATAGGGAAATTATTAATTCGGAGCAATGGTCATACAAAGCATCAGCTTGTCATTACTTATGAAGAGTAAAATGTACAGGCTAACATTTCTGGCTATGCATTTGTAAAGCTTTGCTTTCTCAGTGGTGTTTAGCTTCTACTTATTACCCACTTTTTCTTTCCCCTTTTCTACTGTGATAGCAGTGGTGCCATACAAGGTACATTACTGTTATTACAATTGTAAATGGCAAGCACAGTTGTAATCCTCAACAACACTATCTATTTGGGAATTCAATATATCATTGGCTGTGTATCGCTAAACTGGAAAATATACATTAGATGACTGGAGGATTTATACGTAACTAAACTTGCTCACCATGGCCTTTCAATCAAGTTGCCACTGTTTAACAACTGTATCTGATCCCATAGGACAGCTTTTTAATAAAAAATATAATTTAAATAAAGATATTTGAAGAATAACTGTACTTGTACTTTTTAACACTGCTCAAGTTAACACTGAATAAAGTATTTTTTCTTCATATATATAATCACTGCCAGTAAGTTATCCAACTGACAGATAATAGTAAAATTATGGGGTCTTATATATTCTGGCCTTCCTTGCCGTTCTCCCTAACATGAGGTTGACCTGGGGAGAGTCACCTCTTCATACCTGAGTGACATCATGTTCTGGACAAAAGGCCATATAACCTTAGTTAGCATCTATGCAAATTGTAGTCACATTTGAACAAGCCTGTGAGCCAGCAGAAGGGGTGCTGTGTGACAGCCCATGCAAATACCATGTTGAACTCTGAAACTTTGTACAATTCTTGGGAGCCAATATGATATTGGGAATCTTGCATCTCCTCGCAAACCGATTCATGTAAGTGAGACTGGGAGTGCTTATGGCTTCCTATTTGGAGTGAGTAGCTCACTCCAAGTAACAGTGGCAGACAACTGAATAGTGAGTGGAAGAGCTACTGGGGAGTGTAATCATTTCTGTAGACAGGGTGGTTGTTTCTTGACTAGCTGTGTCAGACCCACGTCCCACAGGCCCAAGTGAGGACTGTTCTTGATAAAGTTTTGGACAGCAGTTGGAGATTGGAATATCTTTGAACTAGGTCTATGACGCTAATCTTTAGCATTTATCGTCAGTCCCAAATATGGAAAGACCCCATATAAGGGTCCTGATCGCTATAGAAGGGAATCTGTAATTAGCTTGAGCAACTAACTAAATATGAACTCCCAAAAAGTGCTCTCTTGGCTCATTTGCTCCCCCCCTAACGTGCAGTTGTCACACCTGGAGGGATTGGTTCAGATCATGGGATAAGATGGCACCATCACCTCTAGCATATACATGACTGACTTCACAGTACTGAAATAGATTGTAAATGGTAAGAGGTTGTAGATGACGAGCATTGGGAAGAGATCCTGAAAGTCCCAAGAATTGTCCACATTCTGAATGTGGACGTTATGACTGCATACCCCCTGCTGTCCTACATTTTATTCTTTGTAAACTGCCAGCAGTACCCACAAGTTTCTAATGAAAGATATTGGTAAACCCATTTCTATTTCATTTAAAATTATTACCTTCCTTCCCAGAATGGTGCCTCTTGACATCTGTTTAAGCCAATTGTGTCCTTCTCTTTATTTAAAAGACTGTGTACTACCTGACCGTGGCTGTAGTCTGTACATATGTCCTGATATACGCTGTGTTGTTCCAGAGGATTATGCTGGTGGCATATGTCAATGTAGTGATAATTCTAGGTTTATTGTGTACCCTTGCAAAATACCGAATGTGGACAGAATTTACAACAAATACTTGTTATCAAAGTTGTTTTTTATCAATAAATGCATGAAAAAGAAACTCAAACTTGCTCTAAAGGAAATCTATAAAACCTTTCCAGCTGTTACCTTTACAAATTATTGAATGTTTTCCCCCCAAATGTACAACCTGAAATGAAATGGTGTACTTCTAATCTCCAGACTGTTTTTGATGACTGCATGTTTAATAGATTTCCAGTGAATCTCTCTTATATACAAGGAGATGCTCACGCGTAATACGGTACAAAGCTTTTCCAGCTTTCTCCTATCTTGACCAATACAAAAAAGCAACATATAGAGAATACACAGATTTTATTTATTTATTATTATTTATTACCAGTTATTTATATAGCGCACACATATTCCGCAGCGCTTTACAGAGAATATCTTACCATTCACATCTGTCCCTGCCCCAGTGGAGCTTACAATCTATATTCCCTACGACATGCTCGCAAACATACACACTATGGTCAATTTTGAGGGAAGCCAATTAACCTACCAGTATATTTTTGGAGTGTGGGAGGAAACCGGAGTACCCGGAGGAAACCCACGCAAGCACAGGGAGAATATACAAACTCCACACAGTTAGGGCCGTGGTGGGAATCGAACCCATGACCTCAGTGCTGTGAGGCAGTAACGCTAACCATTACACCATCTGTGCTGCCATAGATTTTAGGATAGAATCAAAGAGCTCTCCCGATATTTAAATGTACATTAAATCTTACAAGGTTCCTCTGCTTTCTTTTATCTTTTTCTCGTGGGTTATCCACATGAAAGAGGAAAAATAAAATGAACCAAACGTGTAGATTCTTTAACTTTCTTTACATTTTATATAGAAGAGCGAAAGACCACCACACCGAGGTTATAATGTGGTGATCTATAATCCGTAAGTGATATCCCATTCGGTGATTAAATCGCGGGGTGACGTACCTTACTCACTTATTAAACAGAATGCACCCGTACGTATCGGTACCTTTATCGATTGAACTTGCCAGGAACAACACCAAACGTGTACTGTACACCCAACGTGGTCTAAGTGTAATATACCTTACTCGCTTAGCACCATTATGGTGATATGCTTATCATGGTATCTTTATAAAGGAGTACAGAAATCTTCAAACAAAGAGAGACTGCGTACCCTACTCACTTAACATATGTGCAGATTTTTCATTAACTGTCTCTTTCGCTTTCGGTTTTCCAATATACGATGAACACTTAGTTGTTTTGTAGCAAAAAACACATTTATTCCACATGAAAACTAAAAATCAATCTTTGCATAAAACAGGATAAAAATCACAGGAACAGTTCAAGAAAAACTTAGATCTCCAGACAAACAGAGGGTAAAAAAATGCATATGGATGGTAAAAAATGTATATAGCAGTCCGGATCAACTATATAAAACACTTTAAAATACCTCCTAAATTGTACAGGCTTTTCAAGAAGCACCACTAGGTACAGGTGCATTCTGTTTAAGTGAGTAGGGTACGTCACCCTGTGATTTAATCACCTAATGCGATATCCCTCACGGATTATATATCACCACATTATAACCTCGGTTTGGTGTTCTTTCGCTCTTCTATATAAAATTTAAAGAAAGTTGAAGAATCTACACGTTTTTTTTTTTGTTTTTGTTTTTTTTCTCTTTTATGTGGATAACCCACGAGAAAAAGATGATGAAAGAGGAACCTTGTGGACATTTTAATATTTTGTAATATCGGGAGCGCTCTTTGAGTCTATCCTGAAATCTGTGTATTCTGTATAATAGATTTACAATGTTTAGTCTTAGTAGATAATAAATATGTTTGTAGCGTTACTCTACATTGTGCTGGGAAGCTATACCATATGGTGTGATCCCCAACTTTCAGGTTCATAGGACATGTCCTCTCAGTCTGTTGATTATCAGCTTAGGAGAAACTGAATCTGCTAAACAAGTGGAGCATAACTTGGCAAATTAAAGTTTAGAGAACCTAGTTTTTGCTGATGGTGGCTAGCGTGATTTTATTATGTTTTGGCATTTAATACACTTACATGTTAATGTACCACAATATCTTTATAAGCAATTATATTAAAACTCACCATTAATAATTGGGTAGGTCTTATGTACTTGAGAGATCATTCAAACAACCCCCCCCCTTCCCACTGCACCCCCTACTTTGATTGGTATTGGCACCTTCAGATTTTCTTGACCTCTATAAAAGCTTTATTAATTTTACCTTTTATGTGGTCATAGAATTCGGTCACTTCTAATCTCAGATCCTTTTAATTTACAGTAAATGTGCAATATCCCATACATTGCACTGTTCAACTTGTCATACATGTAATCACATGTGCAGAACTATGTATGTACAGACAATTGTGCATTGCTCTGGGAGGTTGGCAAGGTACCTCATTTATTTATTTTGTTCTATACTTCTAGGTTCTGGTTCTTATGTTCACCTTGATTGTGTCTGTTTGTATTGCCTTATGTTTGCTAAGTTTGTTAGAAGCCGATTAAATTTTGTAAATTAAGTCATGAACATTGCTGTAGTTTTTATTATGTTATGTTGTTACTTTTCAGTTCTATTCTATGCAATCATTGAATTACAGCAAAGAACTAATGGGCCCTATACACGGTGCGATATGCACCTTGCGATGCGACGGCAGATCCGACTGCCGACACATCGGGCGATCGATCCCCACACATCCGGTGGACGACCGCCCGATATGTCGGCACCCCCCTTCTTCACCCGCATAGCACTGTCGTTCGTCGATCCCCCAGATCAATTGAACATGCAGAAAGATCTGGAGGAGCGACTGACGACCCCACAGGAGCGCGCAGCGGATGTTATCATCCCCACACATGGAATAATATAGCGGCAATATCGTTCAAAACCGTCGGACTGGCCGCTATATCGCTCCGTGTGTGGGAGCCTTTAGTTTAGTGAAGTGCATATAGAAATATATGATAGTGGTTGTGTTTTGCTGGGTATCATTAAGCTCATTATTACTGTCATAATACTCTTTAAATTTTGTTTTCTCTAAAGCAATTCTATTCACAAATTTTCTCACATGCAAATAATATATAAATAATTGCTTCTCCTTGATTTTTTTTTTCTAGGGTCGACATGTCAAAACCGGTCAACTTGCAGCCATCAAAGTCATGGATGTTACAGAGGTAAATCATGCCTGTCTGTTGTCCCAAGTTTTTAAAGCATAGCTCATTTTTGTCACTGTAATTGCCTGGATCATTGTGCAATGTAGAACACTTTCTTTTCCATGTATTGTAAATAAAACAAACTTCATTGATTATTATTAGTATTATCTTTGATTGACAGTATAATGTGGCGCAAAGGTTCTGAAGCACTGCACAATGTTATAGATCATACAGGATTATGTGGGTACAAGGTGTACAGTTTAGACAGACAAAAAAGTATACATAACTTCATTACTAACAGAAGTAATTTGCAAACCTCATGTAGTAGTAATCATCATGTCTTGCTAATTGTGACCTGCCATGATAGATGTTTTGTGCGTGAGTATTTTTTTTTTGAGAAATATTTGTGTAAAGCCACAAAAGAATCCATCTAACTGACCTTTTACCAAATATGTTTCTAAAACATATATATTTTTTTTGCTTTTGAGTGAGCCACAGAAGAAACAAGTTTAAGGTGCCCTGGAACAAAATGTGCTTGTGGGCTGTGTACAAAATATACGGACAAAAATCAATATAAATCTTTAGTATGTGTATATAGGCGGAATGTTATCCCCAGATATGTTTTAATAAGTTTCAGAGGACTAGGCCCTGACCCAGGTCAGGCAAAAAGTGCGCAAATTGACTTAAACTACACAAGCATACGTAGAGATCTGCTGATATATGTTGCACCACCACAGATGTCCACATGGGAGTTTGGGCTGTAATGGCTCTATTTACAATGGTAGAGAAACTCCTTGTTTTTCAATTTATGCCTTTAGTGAACTAGATTATTTGTGTTTGAACCTTAATTTTCCCATAATAAATATAACACTGCTCAGGGTGTAAATATACAGCTTCTGGTACAGTTGGGTACCAGTGAAAAGTCCCTTTTTTTTTTTTTTGCTCCCATTCCATTGGTATCGGATTTCTTTCCGGTTTTTCTTTTCATATGAATTAATAAGTATCACAAGGAAAAAATATTAAGTGATTTGTTCACAATGACGTTTAGTTGAAATTTACATAAACTAAGGAATATGTACCTTACAGCAGTGCCGTAATAGGGCTTATTTTAGCCCTGTGCACACCCCTGAGCATATACAACGATTCTGGCTTCAAAGGACAGATTCAGGCACCTTGCTAGCCTAATGCAGGGCCCGTGGGTGAGTGGTGGTGCCACCCAGGGTGCTCTGCATGGCAGCACCGCTCGCACACCCCTAGTTGATGGATGGTGTAGTGGCTGAAACTTTATCCTTTAAACAAAAATAATAAACCAATTATTAATGTATCTACCAATGTAATAACTTTAAAAAATATATATATTTCTCTACATAATATATCCTCACACAACCTGATATTTGGGACAGCTGACTCAGTTTGTATCATTTTTACTAACAGTTACTTATATAGCGCCTGCTTATTCCATTGTGCTTTACAATTGGGAACAGTAATAAAACAAGACTGGGTAATAACAGATAGACATAGAGGTAAGAGGGTCCTGCTCGTAAGCTTACATTTTGTAGGGAAATAGGCATTGATACACAACGATAGGTGCTATATATTGCTTATTGGTCCAGCCAGATTGCAGATGTTCTTGGTGGGCTGTATGATGGAGTCACACAGGAATGTTGGCCTAGGGTTAGCATGTGAAAATGAAGAAGTAGAAAATATGTAAAGTTATGTGTGGACTGTATAGAGGGGATGTAATTGGGTTGAATAGTTTATGGAGGTTATGTGGGGTGATTCTGGAATTTGAGATGCTTGTCTGAATATTAGGTGAGTTTTCAGGGGACACTTAAAGGTTTGGTGACTAGAGGAGAGCCTTAGTGTGTGTGTGTGTTTAAAATTATTTGTTTAGCCCAAAAAAGTCTTGGAACTGAGAATGGGTGCACAAAATGAGTGTGGATGAGAGATGCAATGGAGGGAGCAGCAGACGATAAGCGTTTAGTGAGGGAAGATCTGCTCCATTCATAACCTTGATCAACACTCCTTTTATAGCCAATCATATTAGAGCGATTTTGGTGTAACTTTGTGGTGATTATTACGAATATGACATCTGTTTTGCTAGATTGGCTCTAATTTTTGAGATACATGTAGGGGAAACGGAAAAACACAATAGACAACAGACTGCTGGTTGGATCACTTTTATATGGATGGGAAATATTCTTGAATGATTGCATAGTGCATACCTAGAATATATGCGTGTGTCACCATCTATAGATTCCCACATGCACACGTTATGGCTAAGTTCCCTATTATTTGAGGGTATCCATTATCTCAAGAATTGTAGCCAATTTGAAGAAAAATAAATAATTTTGAATTCAGCAACCCCAAAGTACCCTAAATTTGTTCAAATACCAATGACATTTAAACATTTTTTTTGAGCTGTGTAATAGCTTGTAGGGGTGAAAGTCTGTTTTGGGGGAAGACCAGTTAGGAGACTAGCAATAATTAATGCGGGAGATAATGAGTGCATGAATTGGAGTTTTTGCAGTGTCTTGTGTAAGATATGGGCGTATTCTGGATTTTTTTTTTTTTTAAATGCATGTAACAAGATTTGGATACAGATTGAATGTGGGGAACAAAGGACCATTCTGAGTCAACAATGACACCTAGGCAGCGAGCGTGAGAGATGGGGTATTGTCGTGTTATCAGCAGTGATAGAGATATCGGGTTGGTAACTACTAGTGGCCGGTGGAAATATTAATTATTGTTTTTGGAAGACTAAAGCTGGATACACACTGACGGATATATTTGCCAATCAATTGATCGGCCAATATATCTGCTGTCCGTCGGCCAGAGTGTACCCGCGATAGGTCGGAATGTCATCATTCACCGACATATTGCATTGATTGTGCTGCACAGCCGATGGACAGATATGTCTGCAGACCTATTCTGTCCATCGGCAAGTGTATACGGGCGGTATGCAGATTGCCTGTAGACAGCGGCAGCCGCGGGGATTGGGGAGGGACACGCCCCCGCCCCCAGGCCACTGGGACCTGTAGCCAGACACAGATGATGGTCGTTCAGTGTGTATGAACGACCGTCATCTGCAGATATCTGTATAGTGTGTACCCACCATAAGTTTGATGGCGAGATAACATCCAAGATGTAATGTCAGAAAGACATTCAGTAACACGGACCATTATAGATGGTGACAAATCCGGTGTGGATATGTAGATTTGAGTATAGAACCGCATACAGATGAAACTGAAATCTGAAAGCGGGTAAGTTTGCCAAGAGATGTGGTATAGATTGAGAAAAGCAGAGAACCTGGACTGAGCCTTGTGTTGAGGAGGTGGATTCAAAGAAACAAACACTGAACAAACTATTCAATAAGTAGGATGATAGCCAGGATAGGGCCGTGGAGTGTTTGTATGAGAAGAGTGGTCAACAGTGTTAAATGCAGCAGAGAGATCCAGTATAAGAAGTACATAATGTTTTAGACTTGGATCATCTTAGTCAGTGTTGTAATTACTCATATCTGTGGAGTGTTGGGAACGAAAGCCTGACTGAAGAGGGTCAATAAGTAGTTTGAGTCATAAAAGTGTGGGAGGTGAGTGCAGGCATGTCTCTTAAGTAGCTTGGAGGGACATGGGAGCTGAAAGAGAGAATGGTAATTTGAGCGTGAGATCGGGTAGAATTCTGGTTTTATTCAGAATAGGAGTAAATACTGCTTGCTTGAATAATGATGAAAAAATATAACAGTAGAGAGAGTTTTACATATTTTAGTTAAGGTTGGCATGAACATTACAAGCACTTCCCCATTTAGAAGTCTTGTTTCCTAGAGCTGGCTAGGCAGCAAGAACGACCTAGGTGCAGACCATTTTGCTTATCTTGGAATGGTACAGACAGCACTAGCCCCTGATCTGGTTCTTGTAGGTGCTGTTTGTTTCCTTATTCACTAAATCAGGGCTTGACAAATTTTTGTAAAATCTAGGAGCCATCTTAAAAGTTTAGGAGCCAGACCATTGTCCATTACCAAAATATATGAAAGCTTATATAGACCACCACACATGCCCTTTCAGTGCCCCTCAACCTCCTCACATGCCATCAAATCACCACACATGCCTCTTTAATGGTCATCAGATTCTGCAACATGCCAATACCAGCCCCTGTAATAGAGCCCCCTGTAATAGAGCTGCACGAACACACACAAAAACCCCCCCAGAATACTTTCCTAAGGGAATGAGATCCCCTTCCGTTTGTGTACGATGAAGTCATCAGCCAGTCTCCAACGTCATTCCTTAACGTCCAAGTGGGCATAGAGGGGGAATATATTCCTGTGGTGAGCGAAGTGAGCCACCATGCCTGCAGCGTGGCGAGCGAAGCGAGCCCGCAAGGGTACGAATTTCTTATTTTCCTGGAAAGTGTGGTCAAAAACATCCACTTCTGCCCTCACTCACGTCACTTCCAGGTTCAGCTACTGAAGGGGTTTTATACTCTTCCCTTACGTAAGCCTGATCCTGCGTCTGCTGCTGTCCGCCGCTCTTCGGAACTATGGGAGAGACGTCATGACGTCTCTCCCATAGTGCCCGTGGGGGGAGCGGGACGCTGGAGCCTAGGAGTGAGCTCCGGCTGCCGCTGCGGGGAGTCGGGCTGGTAAAATTTCAGACAAATTTCAGCCCGCTGGTAAAATTTCAGACAAATGGAACCTCCCTGCGGAGGTGAGGGGCTTTGAAAACTCGGTCGCCAGGGCTAAAATCTTAGTCGTCCCGGCGACCGGGATTTGTCGAGCCCTGTACTAAATAGTCTGCTGTTTGGTTATCCTTTTTAATGCTGACATACCGTATGTTTCCTTCTTTAATGGCAAAGGAAAAGTTCCATTTAAAAAAAATAAATAAAATTGTTATTCTTCCCCCAGCTGGTGTATTTCCTTGACATGATTTTCCTGCCTGTCTTTCAGTGGTTACTCACAGGAAAGGAGGTAGAGCCTGGTCTGTGTTAGGTGTTTACATGGTACATATAATGTTTGTAAGTGCCTGAAATCACTGTTGAGTTTTAGTTACAGTTCCTGTGTCCCGCAAGCTCTAATAATGATGATGTTGTCTATTGAGTTGTTTTAGTTGCAATTTGCTATTTTGTTTTTGACCTGCATTATTGGGCTAGTTTTTGGTATGTGGTGCAGGATTGTTTTGCTGTACAGTTTAAGCATGCAGTGAGATTACTAATTGCGCATTGAAGAATAATTAGTTATCTCTATTGTTCAAAGAGAAATTTCACATTCCAAAAAGTTCCCAGATCTAGTATTGCAGATTTTCACTGGTCTAGGATTGCTCACAGCTCACACCTTTTAAGAGGTGGCTCAATTAAATCCCCTGATGCGTCATTGGACTGCCGTGGAAATGCTCACAGCGGTAGCACATCACAGGCACCACATTTGTCCCCATAGGGGTGCGCAGTAAAGGAGCCATGTCACTTTGCCTTAATTATCGATTATGTGCGCAGCTGCAGCACATTGCGGATAATTGAATTGCCCTGTTAAAGTATAAAAATAAAACCTGACTGCACACTGAAACCATTTAACAGTGCATATCATGCTTATTCAATGCATGATCTAGCAATGTTGGCAAGGGGTCTAGCAATGCTTTTTAGAAGGGGCTTAACACCTCAGCATCCTATCACTGTGTGTGTAGTGAGTATGTGTGTTTACCCTTCCGTGTTTTGGGTTCTGGGTTTTGTGTTTTGGATCTGTATTTTTTTTTAAAAAAGCATAAAAACAGCTAAAATCACAGAATTTGTGGGTTTTTCTGCTCCTATGCTATTATTAACCTCAATAACATTAATTTCCACTCATTTCCAGTCTATTCTGAACACCTCACACCTCACAATAGTGTTTTTATGTCCAAAAGGTTGCACCGAGGTAGCTGGATGACTATGCTAAGCGACACGAGTGGGCGGCACAAACACGTGACCCATCTAGGAGTGACACTGCAGTGGCAGACATGATAGCAGTTTGAAAAACTAGGCCCCAAACAGTACATTATGCAAAGAAAAAAAAGAGGTGCAAGATGGAATTGTCCTTGGGCCCTCCCACCCACCCTTATGTTGTATAAACAGGACATGCACACTTTAACAAACCAAACATTTCAGCGCCAGGGTCTGCCACACGACTGTGGCTGAAATGATTGGTTCGTTTGGGCCCCCACAATACAAGCTGGCAATTAATCTATCCCTGCACAAACTGGCTCTACGGAGGCAAGATGTCATCCTCATCCTCCTCATCCACCGATTCTTCACCCTCTCCAGTGTTGTGTACAACCTCATCCTCACAGAGTATTAATTCGCCCCACTGGAATCCACCACCACAGGTCCCTCTGTACGTTCTGGAGGCTGGTCTCCCTGGAAGAGTTGATAATTCATTTTTATGAACATCATATTCTCCACATTTTGTGGAAGCAACCTCCTACGCCTTTCGCTGACGAGGTTCCCGGCTGCACTAAACACTCTTTTGGAGTACACACTGGAGGGGGGGCAACTCAGGTAAAATAGAGCCAGTTTGTACAGGGGCCTCCAAATTGCCATTTTCCTGCCAGTACAGGTATGGACTGTCTGACACCCCTACCTGGATGCTGTCATCAATGTAATCCTCCACCATTCTGTCAGTGGTTACAGTATCATCTACAGTGACAGTAGACATTTCAGAAATCCGAACCTGCTCATCAGATATATATATATATATATATATATATATATATCACTGATAGATTGTCCGGCACTCAAAACTATAACGCAACTTGCCTGGGTGCACATGCAGAGAAGGTGATGCATACAGTGGGAACGGCAGGCACTCAGCAGGACCAAATAGCTTCACAATAATAGAGCCAGACGGAGCCGGTATATATATATTTATATATTATGAAACATTTGGGTTATAGCCCTGTATTTTTTACAATATTGCCCTGATTTATGGAGGATGAATGCCTGGATTGTCTCCTCATTGACAAATTGCATTCCTTACTTTTGTATCTTTATTCAAGTATAATGCTGGCCATACACCTGTACGTTTTGGGCCGACTGGCCGATTTTCGACGCGCCTTACAATCAGTCTTGTAGAAATCGGGCATTTCTCAAATGGGATCCGATCCGATGCGCACTCCCGCAGCTCCTAAAATGGATCGTATGATCAGATGTACAGCCCATATGTTCCGTCATCTTCGTATGCTGATCGTGTCCTATTTTTTCAGCATGCGATGAATCGTGCGTCCGAGCGGTGTCATTTGTTACAGACTGATGCACGCACGCATCTGTCTGTAATAAAATAAGAACAGATGCAGGAATGGTTCAGTGAGAACCATCCGTGCATCTGTGAGGAAAAAAAACAAAAAAATTGTTTAAAAAACAAAACAAAACTGCGTGCCGAGGGCTGGTTGGGCAGCGTACGAGGGACAAACGGGGTCCCCCGTATGTAAGTACAACCAGCACCGAGCTAGTCAGAACCAGCCCTGGTTGCCAAAATACAGGGGACAAACGACGTAGGGGTCCCCCGTATTCTGCGCAACCAGCACTGGGCTCTGATCCGGTCCTGGTTCTGGAAATACAGGGGGAAAAAAATTAGTAGGGTTCCCTTGTATTTTCCAGAACCAGCACTGGACTTTTTATAGGGGGGGGCTAATGCCATAGCCAAGGTAGCCCTTTCACGGGGCCACCCAGCCGAAGCATTAACCATGACCGCTAGTCATCCCAGGCCGGGGATCCCTGGGGAGCTGGGGACCCCCCCCAATAAAGGGGTCCCCCCTCCAGGGTGGCCCAGGCTGATACCCTGGGGCTATCCCCAGCACCCCTGGGCGATGGGTGCCGGGTTGATTGTGGTGTAGTGTAAATAAAGAATAGCAAACATTGTCTTTACAAGTAGAACTGCAGGTCCCAGCAAGCTTCCCCCGCATGCTGGTACTTGGAGATCCACAAGTACCAGCATGCGGGGCATTAAGGGCCCGCTGGTACCTGTAGTTAACCTGTAAAGAAGTGTTAAAGAAATTAGCCCCCTGCTAGAGAGAGTCCCCTGTATTTCTAGAACCAGGACCGGATCAGAGCCCAGTGCTTTTTGCGCAGAATACGGGGGACCCCCTACGTCGTTTGTCCCCCATATTTTGGCAACCAGGGCTGGTTCTGACTAGCCCGGTGCTGGTTGTGCACACATACGGGGGACCTATACGTCATTTGTCCCCCGCATGTTGCTCAACCAGCACTGGGTCCCTAAAAACCAGGGGCTTTTTTTTTTCTTTTCAAATGCACAAATGGTTCTCACTGAACCATCCCTGCACCTGTGCTTATTTTATTGCAGACAGATGCATGCATCACGGATCTCCCCGTGCGTGCATCAGTCTTTTTTTTTTTTTTTAACAACTGACGCTGCTGAAACGACTGACGCACGATGCATCGTATCGTGTGATCGTATGTCAGCGTGTGTCAATCGTGTGGGCGGGTCTGCCGGGGAGTTCAAGGGAAAACGTAAGATGAATTTTATCTTATGCTTGTCGTACTAGTGTATGGCCAGCATAAGTGGTATAACAACATAAGATGCCTGGATAATTAAGCAATTGGGCCAATAAAATCACATCTTGTGTCTCCTACTTTACACATGCATGGAGTAGATCAGTGGTTCTCAAACTTGGTCCTCAGGACCCCCACACAGTTCACGTTTTGCAGGTCACCCAGCAGGTGCACAGGTGTATTCATTACTCAATTGCACATTTTAAAAGGTCCACAGGTGGAGCTAATTATTTTACTTGATTCAGTGTGGAGACATGGAAAACATGCACTGTTTGGGGTCCTGAGGACCGAGTTTGAGAACCTGTGGAGTAGATCATATCCAGTAGTATAGTGCAGAGGCACCCTAACACCAGGTTTTAAGAGTATCCATGCTTGACCACAGTTGACTTATTTAGTACCTCGGTCAATATGATTTAACCACCTGTATTCAACCTTGAAGACTGCATTTGGGAACCTCTGGAATAGAGGGCCTGATTCATTACGGATCACTATTGCGAACGTAGCTGCGATTACGCACGCAGACCCACTATGAAAATATGCTAATGTTTGCAATCGCAATGCCGTTGCAGCCCAACAGAAGGACGCCCACTTCCCCTTACTCGCATGCGTAATACACTGGAAGTCTGTGAAACCATCGGTAACATCAAGTGCCATCGAAGCCTCACGCACAATTACAACAGATCTGACCTTACTCAGAATTCGCTAACCTCATCTCACGCAGTGAAGGCATATGCAGCTTTAGCTGTCACAGTGGCTAATTTATGCATGCCCCTGTAACGGTGTTCAAATGCACCTGCGTTTCCCTGACCCCACCCGTCAACACCCCCAAACGGTCACTTCCTGTCAATCACTCTGCAGTGGGTCTGCGTAATCACTGCGATCGCAGTGGAGCCTTCTTGCACTGCGATGCATGCACAGTACGCAACAATAGGCCGTCTGTGTGCGTAATCGCAGATGCAATCCGTAATGAATCGAGCCCAGTGTGTTGTCTGGACAAATAGAACACAACTGCACGTTTCATCTGAACACACAAGGTGTGACTTGTTTCTCTTAAAAAATATAACTTGCATTGAGCACAGTAAATCCTTTTTGTTTCAAGGGTGTTTGGCTAAACTTTATATTTGGAGACATTAAGGATTACAAAATAGCCGTTAGGTTACAGATATACAAAACTGTAAACAATAAACTGCAGCCAGGTGGATATTTTAGAGATGTGGAAAATGACTCTAATGTTTTATATGTCAAAATTTAAATGTTTAGCATTACCATTACATTGTTAATCATATTGGATTAATCTACACTTTTTTGCTATAATATTAAATTAAGAAGAAATGCCATCCCTTGAGACTGTTCCCAGCTCTGTTGATGCTGGTGCATATGTTTGGATCTCTGCACCCTGCATTTTCCATCCTTGTCCAATTTTTGTTCTTCCACTAATTGAATATTGTGCTGAAACCAAAAAGAGTGCAAGTTTTACAGAAAAGTGTGAGATTGATAACTTACAGCCCATACTATATTTCTGTGTTAAGGGGCCTATACATCAGGCGACCTGAAAAACTGACCGTCTAGCGTTCAGTCCTTCAGGTCTGCGGTGCCCGTACTGAACGTCTTTCAGTGCAGGATCTCGACCTCCTATCTCAGAACATGCATAGGGAACCTGACGATCGTCGTCAGGTTGATCAGCATGTTTCGTAGATAGTCTGGGTCGGCAAGGACCCAGTGTGCATGCGCATCGCTGGTCCTTGCCGGGTATCCATTAAACGACTTTGTGAACAATGCGACCAAAACCTCCTGGTTTTGTTCGGATCATTCCAAAAGTCGTGTAATGGATAGGCCCCATTAGGATAGTGTCACACATGTCTTGTGTGTCATTTTATATAAGGTCTATCCAACTGTCAGATTATTATTAATAATAATAATAATAAACTTTATATTGCACCAATATTTTATACAGTGCCTTAAGGGATATTTCTTGATTATGTTTAAATATTATACAACAATAAGAATATACTGCGCTTAATCTCTCATACTGGGATAAATGTGTAATCCAAGGACCAAAAAAATAACTGAATAAAAGTGATTTTAATATATGACCTATATATCACAAAATAAAGAATAAATAAACGCATACATACATTTAACATAGTATCAAAGAAAACAAAAATAACACAATGCTAAATACATATTATGCACATCATGGTGATGGTGATTAAGAATAAAAAAAATATTAAAATATGAGAAGAAATTGAGAAAAATGTTGAACAGACTCATAAAAAGAAAAAAGAAAAACCACAATTGTTATATGTATATTAAAATGTATTAAAAAAAAAGTAGCATCTAGAGGAAAACAAATTGTTGCTGTTTAGGTATCAGATTCCTGATTGTGGTTTATCGTTGCCACATAACTGATACTTGAAAATCAAGGTCTAAAGTGTGATTTCCTGAGGATACTCCCTCATATCAATATGAAGTAGGCAGTGTGGATGTCAGTACTCCTTCTGAATGTTGAGAAATTGAAGAGGGTAAAATAGAACTAATAGCCGGTCTAGATGACTGTCAGGATGATGGAAAAACAATCCGGCTTATCTAGTATGTGACACTGCAGCCGTTATGCGGTCTAATAGATTGTCCAATATCACCCAGAAACGTCAGTAATAACATAGTCTCAGAGGAGCACTAATAAATGGGGGCTAGATTCTGCCTTGCCGCTGTCCCACCGCACCCCAATGTTGTACCTGTAGTGGCTGTGAGCCCAGTGCTGGATGGCAACACTGTGTGCCGGGAGTCTGTGATCGTTGGCAGCGTACGTCTCCATGTTAGCCTATAGCGTGGGGAACACAGCGGACATCAGTAAGCCGCCGACTTCTGTAATCCACTCCGGTCTCAATAGTAGCCTGGCTGTGTACAGTTTGCAGTGGGAGGTGGGTACTTGGTGGTAATCACACAGTGGACGATCAGCGGGCGTCAGTAGTGTAGCTGGATCTGTTTAAAAATTAACATTATATTCCTCAACAATTTAAATTTGGGAACAGACACTGTAAAATAAAAAAAATAAACCTATCAGGAAAGTGTATTGACAGGAAAGCGGTAAAATGTCCCAGATTTGAAACTAGCTAATTAATAGGATGTTTTATATTTCTTAAGTCTTGGCACAGTAGAGCTTACATATAAACTGCACAAAGTTATTTCTTTGGTTGTGATTGAACACATGCTAAACCGGGTGTCCCCATGTCACCCATCAACTGTACCTAGGTTTGTGTTACTTCAGGTGAAATTAACACCTCGCTTAATGGAAGATATTGGCCCTCATTCAGCAACCGGGTCGATGTTAAGGCCCTGCGCGCGCGCAGCGGCCGCACTACACGTGCGCAAGCCCCGGAGCAAGAGAGAAATTCTCTCGCTCTGGAGCTCACTACAAAAGGGGCGGCTGACTATGTTGATCGACAGCTCGCCCCGTTTTGTGAGCGGGGGGGTAGTTACAGAAACGGAGGCGTTCCTATCGGAACGCCTGCCGTTTTGTTGGCGGCCGCACTGACATCAGCAGTGATGTCAGTGGGGAGCTTCCTGCTCGATCAGAGCAGGAAGCTCCCTGGGGCTTGCGGTTGCCAAGACCCAACCTTAGGGTCTCATCGCAAGCTCCGATGGTCGTGATGGTTTTGACCATCGCGACCATCAACCTGGTCGGATGCTAGCTAGTGACCAGGAGGCTGCACTAAAACATACAAGCGGCCGCCCTCATTCAGAACGAGCGCTCGCTTCTTGCGAGCGCCTTTGAATGAGGGCCTTTGTCCTGTGCTTTTAGGATTTTTTTTTTTTTAAACTGCATTTATTAATTCTAATGTAATTTCCGTTAACTAGAGACTCCTTTTTCAAGGATCCACTTACAGCCAACACGTATACATTATCTGTTGGTGACTCTTTTGCCGGATTTATTAGTGTTAAGGCGCATGTCCACTACACGAGAAAAATTAACAATTACGTCATCGTAATCGTTCATTAATCGTGCAGTAAATATGCCAGCAACGACCAGCGATGCGCGCTCCTGCTGATCGTTGGTGGCATTTGTCATCGCCTGAACATGCAGGCCAACCTGCCGATATTGACAGGTTGTGCATGTTTGGGGATGAGGGAGGGTGCCTGCATTGAACGACATCATTCAGTGTGGGCTCATTATCCACTGCACAGGATGATGTTGTAATCGTATAGTCGCTCCAGTCTCGTGTAGTGGTTACGCACTTTAAGCTATCAGAGGGAATGTTTCCGGTCATTAAGGGAATGTCCTAGCTGTGCATTCTACAAGCGATATATACAGCACTTTGTTTTAAATGCTGTATACCAGTAGCTGAATTAAACCGATCCGGGTCCCAATACCTTGCCCCCTGAACTGACTGGTTTTCTTCTGCTTTCTAAACTATTTTTTTATTTTATTTTAATCATGCAGTCAAATATCAAAAGCACAAGTCCTCATTCTGTACCCTTAAAGTGCCTTTTTTTAACAAGTTCTACATTTCTTATTCCAAGGTATGTTTTGTTTGTTTTATTTCTGTTTAAAAGCCTTCTGTTTGACAGCCTTTAGTAGACTTATCCGCCCGATTTATATATAGATGTTTGCGTTTCCTGGAGTATTATGGGTAATAAGCAGTGTGGCACATGGGAATTGATGAGTTGAATGTACAAGTCCCATGTCTGTCTTTTACTACAAGATTAATGAACAAAGCCCTTTTAGTCACATGACCTCAGAATGGTTTTCTGCTTGACAACATGCTCCTGTCAGCCCAACAGCATTGTGGCTGCTTATGACATCATTTTCCTCAAATAAACTGGTAGTCAGGAAGGAATAACTTAAAACAAAAAGCTGTGGTTTATAAGGTGTCTTGCAGCAAAGAGCTAAGAATTGTAAACACTTCAAGTGTGAAAGGATAACAAGATTTCATTAGCAGTTTCTGCAAGTTGTGTTTTTTTTTAGCACTAGTAAAATCTTCTATTTGGTATTCATAAATAAAGTTACCTTGTAGCTATCAATTTGTTCACCGTTCTCATTTCTAATCTAATCTGCCTTTTTTTAGTATAAAAGGCAACAGGCAACCAAAACCAGTTGACAACAATTGCAAATTTCATACATCTAGCCTCCTGGCACGTTAAACAGCCCTTCTAGTTGGGCCATGCCGTGGTGTAATTCAATAGCGTTGAGCGTCTTTTAGTGCTTCTTTTTACCTTCAAATGCATCTTATTCGCACAACGATGCGAATAGGACGCACAAGCAGCTTCTGCTGATTTACAATGATATGCAGCATGCCTATGTTCTCTGAGCGATTGCGGGTTTATCTGCATGCAAAATGCTACGTTACAGTGTCAGTGGCTGTAACACTTTAACGTAGTGTTTGGCATGCAGATGCACCCACAGAAGTACAGAGAACATAGGCATGCTGCATAGCACAAGCAGCTTCTGCTGATTAAAATGATATGCAGCATGCCTATGATCTCTGTACATCTGCGGGTGTATCTGCATGCTAAACACTACGTTAGTGTTACAGCCGCTGAGATTGTAACGTAGCATTTCGCATGCAGATACACCCGCAATCGCTCAGAGAACATAGGCATGCTGCATATTATTTTAAATCAGCAGAAGCTGCTTGTTCTATCCGCATTATTGTGTGAATAAGATGCATTTGAAGGTAAAAAGCGCTATTGAGTCACGCCACGGCATGGCGCGACTAGAAGGGCTGTTTAACTTGCCAGGAGGCTAGATATATGTGGACCTATTTGTAACTACATGTGATATATCTGAAACCATAGGATTTGTTGAGCCCTGATGTATATGTATCAGCTCTCAGATGTTTGCTTTAATGTGCACCCCTCATTGCCTGACTGTTAGGAGGGATATGAGCCTTGACATTTGGTGCAGAAAGGGAATTTGCATGATTCTTTAATTTTAAAGCTGCCAAATATGTCTGTTATCTTAATTGTAGTGTTATTAGGCAGACTTCATGCATTTGTCCCTTTTGCTCTATGCAGATGTTCCTGGTAGAAGTAGACTGCTATTAAAATCAATCCTGTGAGGATGCCAATGAGTTAAATGCTCTAGAAGACATTGTGCAGTGATTTGTGATGGTAAAGATGAGGCTATAGGGTCTTTGCAGTAGAATTCCCAGGATACACCATAGTATGCGTCATCGCTGGCTGTTCTCCAAGTTATAAATAAGACCTGAGCTAAGACTCGTCCTCCAGTTTCTGACAACATTTCACTGAAGGAATTGATCTATAATGCAAATATATATGTAGTACATAGCTATGCAGTGGTGGCAGTGGTTTATCATGATTGCTTTTAAAATAATGACCGTTTGTAAGGAGTGACTCATGGCAAGCTTTTAAAGATGTACTGCAAAGAAACCAGAACCTTTTCAACAAAGGAACTATGGAAAGTTCAAAGATGTCGGGATGGGGTTGGGTATATTTTATCGACATGGTTGTAGTGACGACATGCAGCATGTTGACACTGATAAAATGTTGTCATGATTAAAATGTTGACAAAACCGTTCCATTGGTGCAGTGAACACTTACCTGCTAGCTGGTCTCTGGCGGTGTCTTCTGGTTCAGGCGGTCAGATGATGATGATGACTTCCGCCGCACAGCAGGGAGTAACACTCCCACCCCTAACCCTCTGCTTCAGCAGCCTAAAGCTGGCCAGACACTAGACCACATTACATCCAACCAGTTAATTGGTTGGAATGAAAATCTGGTAAGGGATGAAAGCAAATGACAATCAGCAATTTGCTCCCAAACGCCAGAAAATGGACTAAAAACTGTTGTTTGAACAAATTGTTTAGATCAAATATTTAACAAACTTGTCTGACAACCATTTTCATCTGTTTTCTGGCATTTAGGAGCAAATTGCTGATCATAATTTACTCCCATACCTTACCAGATTTTCATTCCAACCAATCAATTAGTCGCTGGTTGGATGAAAGTTGGTCTAGTGTGTGGCCATCTATAGCCTAACATTTCAGATGTTGGACGTTTTGAACCTATTGACATAACAACAATGAGTATGGGCAGAATGTACTAAATGGGAAAATGCAGTAAAATCCTGAAAATGCTGTTTTCGGGGGTTTTACCACAATTTCAATATGTAGAAATCACCGGAATTTAATGCATTCCAGGGCTTCTTCCCGGTGGGTAACGCTTGCCTGGTTTTGACCAATAAAAGCCTATGGGCTTCATTACAATCGGATCCCTCCTGGCACCCCCCGGGGCCTTCTACGCATGTGCAGAAGGACGCCAGAGGGACTTTTGGGTGTTTAAATCCTGAAGTCCCTCTATCTTGGGGGCAACGTAAAGGACTGCTCTTATCGGGAGAGCTGTCCTTTGCGAAATTCTAGGTACATACTGCTGTAATCAACCGAGGTATGTACTCGATGAGAGGCTGGATGGTACCGCATTGCATATGCGAAGCTTAGTACATCCCGCCTTATGGCTGTTGACCTTGTGATTGTCGTCCATTATGACTGCATCTTGTTGGGATGGTTTCAGCGTTTCTTAGGTATAGGTATATGCAGGTTAGAAGTGCCAAAACAATGCCAACACTTTTTTTTTTTTAAATAACAAGGGCATTTTGATACAGCACTATTTAAATCGTAGCCTATTTATAGAGTAGTTCTAGTTGATAAAATAAACCAAAAAAATAAACACACGGGTTACATGTTTGATATATCATTATCCTGAATAATTTGATAATTGGAGCTGCACTGCATTTTCATGGGTAATACTTATTTTCATATTCCTTTAATCTTCTTCAAAGAAGCAGTCTGGCCGACTCCGCTGATTAATACAGACAGAAAGAAGGGGATATATGCACCTTACCATAGATGTATTTTATTGAACAGCACAAATAGAATACGTTTGCCCTGGGGTAGCATGTAATTGGAAGCCAGGTTTTTATGCCTGTTGCCCTGCTGACCAGAAGTAACTTACTCCTTTATGCCAATTAAGCAAGTACATCTGATTATAATGGTAAACTTGTACTTGTGGGGCTTCTCTGTAACGATGCCACTATAATAGTTGATTGGCCGGTTATTCAGCTACAATGGTTTGTTGTAGATCTCCCTGGTAATTGACAGCTTACTTTCAAGCTTCATGTTTTTCCAACACTCTATCATGATATTTTCACATTGCGTAATTCAAAGTCCCAACAGGCCTATTACCATTATATGGCCAATAAAATGTAATATATATAAAGTTTCTTAGATATGTTTATAAATGTCCCTATAGGTCTGATTTTTCCATCTTCTACCTTTTTTTAAGTCTCTTTTCTGAAGGAAAAAGTTAAGTGATATATATTTTTATAAGAAAATGCCCCATTTCTCTTTCATCCACTAAGGGACACTGGAAGCTATGACACTGGGGTATAGAGGCGTAGTTAGTTGGAGCTGGCACTTTAATTTAGAAGTGTGAAGCTCCTCCCCCTCTATGCCCCATCAGCCCTCGGTTTAGAAAAGTGTGGCATAGGAGCTGGTCACTCAGGACAGAGTTCCAGCATTTTGCTTTAAGTTTTATTAACATTTACAAAGGCAGTCTGCCTACAGGTACCCATCACAACCTATCCAAAGGTTGGGGTTCCGGGTCCCTGGCGCCCTGACTCTCATCAGGCGGGAGTGCACAGGGCTTCTATTAAAAGCCTCTGACAGCCCCCTTCCGCCGCCGCAACATGAGAGCCGCTGGGAGTGCACAGGGCTTCTCCCAAAAGCCTCTGACAGCTCCCCTCCACAGCCGACAAGAACGCAGTGAGTATGGACAAAACAGCATCCATTCTCTACTCATGTAAACAGCCTGTGGCCAGACGGCTGTACTCAGCGCTTCTGAGGCTCTCCCGATCTCTCTCTACTATTGCCCACTGCTTCTAGGACATGGAAGCAGTGGGTGTTACTTCTTCAGGGTCCATAGGGTCCACAGAATCTACCTTGAGGGTATGTAGTGGAACGATCCACTGCACCAAAGAGCTCTAGCTTTGTCGCTTCCAGCATTCAACGCTCCTCCTCTCTATATACCCCTCCCCCAGCCACAGGCATTCCGTTTTTTTTGTTTGGTGAGCGGCAAATATCCAGACGCACCTGTTAGAACAGCAGGACTGCCTACGCAGTCCCAGGCTTTTTTATGTTATGCTTTACTTAGTCTTTTTGAACTACCCAGTTTAGCAGTACCAGGCGCCAGTAAAGACGCAGGTACTGCGACTCCTAACTCCACCGGGGCCGAAAACACCAGTACTGCTATATACCCTGAGGTTCTCGGCGGGCCTCAGTGTGGCTTAGCTAGCGCCTGTGCTGAGGTCCGGACTGCAGATCTGGCACAGAGATGATGGGTAAGTGCGCGTCAGTCTTAGCGTCCGGTGTAGGAGACGCATCGGTGCAGCTGTGTATGAAGGCCTCGTGTGACGTATCCTCACTAAGGCGGCCGGGTCCTTATCGTCTGTTGCCGGGGATGGGTAGTAGACGCACTAAAGCGCACTAGTAAGCGTTTACTACTATGATTTCGGCGTACCCATGCCGTCAAAATCACAGCTTAGGGGAGATAAGGTGCTCCCCATGGCCCCTCCTCCCCCCAAACCAGATTCAACTTCCGGGGCGTAGTTCAGGGTCTGGTTTGCTTTATTTGACCACCTCGTGGTGAGACGCTCGCAGATAGCGATTTCTGCGTGTGTGTACTGCTGTAGCTGTTGATCTCAGAGATTGGTCGGTCTCCCTGCATACCTCTCCCTTGGGCCTGGTATATAGCACTCTATATCCTACCATTATCCCTCCAGGGCTGGCTAGTTGATTCAGAGTACCATTTGCAATAGCAATTGTGCATATTTATGCTTTGTATGTGACTTTAATGCTAGCTACTGTATTGTACTGCCTTTTTGTTTCAAACTGTCAGTTGAACCTGTCACTGTGTTTCTTTAACATCCCACTGAAAGGTGTGGGGGGTTTCATTGATAGGGAGTCACATTGCATTTACGCTGTACACCTTATACCATTTATACATTTGTCATGTATAAAGGTTTCTGCGAGAAGGATGATATGCCAGTACTCCGAGCATGTGTTTCTTGTTTGGCAGGCCTATCTGAGCAGGATGTTAACCTGGATGGTTTGTGTAGCCTCTGTTGTAAATAGCTACCTGTTCAAGCCAAGCACTAGAACCACCCGGGTGGTATCAGGTTTTGTCGCACTTAGTGGACAAAGTCGCAGAAGCGTGGGCTTTGGCTGCGGTATTTCCCCATGGTATTGGGTATTCACAGCAGTTGCATCCTTCTATGTATATGCCCGCTATGAATTCCTGTTGGGTTAATTCTACTGCTCACTCTAGTCAGAGTATGGCGCCGTCTATAGCTCCTCAGCAGCCAGATAGACAAGTGGTGGCAAAGCAGGGGCATAAGAGGTTCCTATCCGTTGCCTCATAATGATCTGGACTCTTCTTCAGATTCGGACTCTGAGTTCTGGGTCTTCTCAGTAGAAGAAGAGCATCAGTCTCTGGTGGATGTCCCCTCTCTGGTGAGAGCGGTTAGATCTGTCCTCAGCATAGAGGATGAGGAGGCCCCAGTGGTCCTTAGGTGTCAAAAGGTGGCTAAGGACTATTTTCCTCAGTCTGAACAGCTGATGCATCTTAAGTCTGAGGCATGGAGTACTCCTGGGAATCATTTTCATGCTACAAAGAATATAACCTCTCGGTACCCATTTTGCACTTGGTGAGTGTAACAAATGGGAAGTTCCCCCAATGATAGATGCTCATGTAACGAGGTTGATTAGGATCGCTACGTGACCCAATCCTGCAGCATCCTCTTTAAAAGCTGTTACAGATAAGAAACTTGACAATCATTTGAGATCAATGTTTTCATTATCTGGAGCTATTATCAGACCAGCTATGGCTGTAGCCTGGGTAGGAAAAGCTATAGAAGTATGGACGACAGCTCTGGAGGGTACTATACCTGATGCTACCAAAGAACAGCGGGCTTTTCTCTATTATATGCGAGAAGCAGATGTGTATATAGGGGAATCAGTCATTGCATTGACGCAGGTATTTTTGCTTCTAGGGTCTCGGCACTTTGGTTGCAGCTTGAAGATCCTTTTGGCTGAAAACCTGGAAGGCGGATACAGGATCCAAGAAGGCTCTTGAATCTTTGCCTTTTGCGGGAAAGGTACTGTTTGGACCAGAGCTGGATGACCTAATGACTTCTCTGGCAACACCGAAGTTGGCCGAATTGCCATCTGCGACTACCCCTAAAAATAGGCAGTCGGCAGCTTGGTCATTTCACCCACAGAGTAGGGCGAAGGGTCAGTCCTCCTCTAGACAGTCATGCCTGCAGGACACGTCAGCCCAAGAAATCTTGGTAAGCAAACGTCCTGCCTCCAAACCAGATAGTAAGTCTACTGTCTGATTGGACGGGCCAGCCCCTGGGGGGGTCTCAGGGTTGGAGACCGACTCTTACAGTTCTCCCAGGCCTGCTATCAGACAACTACGGATGCCTGGGTTCGAGAGCTGGTTTCTAAAGGTTATGCCATCACATTCCTGAGACATCCCCCTCAGAGGTTTGTGAATACAAACCTTCCTTTTGACCCGGGCAGGGCTTCGGCCTACCGGGAGTCTTATTGGGGCCTTCCTGAAGTCAGGAGTCATAGTCCCCCGTCCCTGTGATGCAACAGGGAAAGAGTTATTATTCAAATGTATTTTTGATTCAAAAACCAAATGGGTCACATCGCCCTATCCTGAATCTGAAGTCTCTCAGCAGGTTCATCCATGTGCCCAAATTTCGTATGGAAACCCTACGGTCAATTATGCTGGCGATTGGAGCCTGGAGATTTCATGGTCTCCCTGGATATCCAGGATAACTATCTGCATGTGCCGATTGCTCGATCCCATCAAAGATTTTTGAGATTGGCGGTAGATCAGCAACATTACCAATTTCGGGCTCTACCCTTCGGGCTGGCCACAGCTCATCGGGTATTTACCAAGATAATGGCAGTCATGACGGCTCATCTCAGACGACAGAGGATTCTGCCTTATTTGGAAGACCACCTGATATTAGCACAGTCTCAGGAGATGTTACAATGTTCTCTCCAGATGACCATTGTCTGCCTACTAGAGCACGGCTGGATAATTAATTGGATAAAGTCCTTTCTTTCTCCAACCCAGCAGATGGTGCACTTGGGGGCGCTGCTGGACTCTGAGACAGAGTATTCTTCTACCAGAAGATAAGATTGTGGCACTACAATCTCGGGTGTGCAAGCAAAGAGTGTCGGTACACTTGGCAATGCAGGTGCTGGGCTCCATGGTATCCACATTCGACATGGTGGCTTATGCCCATTTCCGCTCCAGGTCCCTGCAGAATTGGATCCTGGCGCATTGGGATGGACAGTATCATCGGATAAAGTCCCAGATGATTTGCATCACGCCAAAGGTTCAGCTATCCCTCGCTTGGTGGCTGGAGACGGGTCGTCCGTTATGGGTACCGGATTGGGTACTTCTTACCACAGACGCAAGTCTGTGAGGATGGGGAGCGGTGACAGGTCACCACATCTTCCAGGGAAGGCGGTCGATGCAGGAAAGTCACCTACCAATAAATATATTGGAGCTTTGTGCGGTGCTTATACTGGCACTGGACCTCCTACAGGGCAGGCCTGTCCAGGTTCAGTCCAACAACGCGACAGCAGTGGCCTACATCAATCATCAAGGAGGCACACTAAGTCTGGCGGCCATGAGAGAAGTGGCAGAAATTCTGCGGTGGGCAGAATGCCATCTTCCATCAATCTCTGCAATATTCATCTTCGTGTTCAGCAGGACACCGGACCTAGAGATAGGGCACTTCGGCTTGCACGTGGCCGAAAAGGGGGCATGGTCAAAGAAAAGGGGGTGTGTGTTTGATGTGTCCCCTTTTCATCACTCCTGGAGGCGTGTCTGGCACTTACGGACATGCTGGGCAACCCACAAGCGCTGCAGTCACTGTGATTGGATGCCGGGAGCATGCGCCCAGCATTCATTCATCAGTGGAGACAGCTGCGCCGCTGTTTAGACCACCCGTGGGACACTGCAACCCCCGGGTGGAGATGGAACCCGCAGGCTGTCTCAGCGGGGTGCCGTGCTGGAGGGCAGGGTGCTTTCTGCCCTTCAGAAATATTGCAGAGCGAGATGCCCCACTGAAACAGCCTAGCAGACTTTCTAAGTCACCAGGACTTACACTCCGGAGAATGGGCTCTTTATCCAGAGGTCTTTCAAATCCTGGTGGACAAGTGGGGATTACCAGAAGTGGACCTCATGGCATCACTTCACAATCACAAAGTCTCCAGGTGCGGTTCCAGAACGAGGGACCCCTCAGCCGCCTTTGTGGATGCTCTGGTGGTGAGATGGGATTTCAAGTTGGCATACCTGTTTCCTCCAATCTCCCTCCTCCCAAGGGTCGTCAGAAAGTTCAAGCACGTGGGCGGCAGGATAATACTAATAACCCCTGCCTGGCCCAGGAGGCATTATTTCCCCGACCTGACTTGTCTAACCATAGACAATCCACTTCCACTGCCTCTACGGCCGGATCTGCTGGTTCAGGGTACCTGCCTATATCAGGATTTACGTCGGCTGACTTTGACGGCATGGCTGTTTAGTCTACCATCCTCAAGGCCAAAGGTTTTTCGGCCTTGGTGATTCAGATGATGCTGAGGGCAAGGAAGCCTGCTTCCGCCCGCATCTATCACAGAATTTGGCATTCATTTTTTCTTTGGTGTGCTCACAGAAAATATGACCCTAAGATTTTCAAGGTTGCAAGAATACTTTCTTTTCTTCAGGCAGGATTAGACTTGGGTCTTCGCCTGGCTGCTTTGAGAGTTCAGATTTCTGCTTTATCAGTTTTGTTTCAATAAAGAATTGCCCCTCTGCCAGATGTTAGAACATTCTTGCAGGGGTTTTCTCCGGCTACAACCTCCATTTATCCCTCCGATGGCTCCGTGGAATTTGACTTTGATTCTCAGGGTGTTGCAGATGGCTTCCTTGAACCTTTGGATGCGGTGGACTTTAAATGGTTGACAGCGAAGGTACTTTTTCACCTCACTATTGTCTCGGCTTGGCAGCCCTGTCATGTCGCTCTTCATATTTGATTTTCTGTAAAAATAGAGCTGTCTTCCGTACTAAGGTGGGTTACCTACCGAAGGTGGTTTCCCCGTTTCCATATGAATGAGGAGATTGTAGTTCTGGCCTTTCAGTATTCAAACCTGTCTACAGGTGAAGCTTCCTTGCATGTGGTTCGAGCCCTTCATATTTACGTGGATCGTGCCAGCTTCATCAGAAAATCAGATTTGCTCTTTGTGTTATATGGGTTTCACAAACAAGGTTTGTCTGCAAACAAACAGACTTTGGCTCGCTGGCTGCGTACGACTATTTCTCAGGTCTAGACACAGGCTGGTCTCCCTGTCCCAAACAAGGTGACAGCACATTCTACTCGGTCTGTGGGACCATCGTGGGCGGTTAGACATGGCACCTCGATTAAACAGCTATGCAAGGCAGCCACTTGGTCTTCCATCAATACTTTTATCAAATTCTATGCATTTGATACTTTTGCCTCCCAGGATGCTTCCTTTGAGTGGCGGATTCTCCTCTATGTGCAGGAGCATCCCCACCCTTATGGAAACTGCTTTAGGACATCCACAAGGTAGATTATGTGGACCCTATGGACCCTGAAGAAGAAATTCAAAGTTATGGTATAACATACCTTAGATAACTACTCCTTTTCTTCGCGGTCCATAGGGTCCACATAATCTAGAGCACCCTCCCTGACTCACCTGGCCTCAGGATCTGTTCTTTTGCTTTTTTTCGTGTCACTGATTCCCTCTTCGTATGTTGAGTGTTTCTGGTGTGTGATGTACTTCCTTCTCCATTTTCTGTCTCTTGCCGTTAGGCTTGTTAACAAACTGAATGCCTGTGGCTGGGGGCTGGGTATATAGAGAGGAGGAGCGATGCATGCTGGGAGCGACAAAGCTTGAGCTGTTTGGTGCAATGGATCGTTCCACTACATACCCCCAAGGTAGATTTTATGGACCTCGAAGAAAAGGAGTTATCTAAGGTATGTTATACCATAACTATGATGTTATGCTATGGCGCTGGCGGCAGCTGGTAACAAGTGGCTGCTTGTAAATTCAAGGACGCGGGAGCACACAGGCTGTATGAACCGTATGGTAACAGTGCTGTTCACATGTTCCCCCGACCCCCGCTGAGAGCTTCGCTACGAGGGCTCTCAGCACTGTTGGCGCCAGGAGCACACAGGCTGTAGGAAAGAGCGCTGCTGCTGCTGCTCCCACACACGCTCCCCCACCACCCTGCCGAGATCTTTACTACTACAGCTCTCAATACTTTTCCCCCACTGCTTCTATGACAGGGAAGCAGTGGGAGTGTATGCCGATATAAGGAGCTTCATAGTGCGCAAACACCAGGCGCTAGTGCATACTTGTTTAACATGGCACTGGGAGGTTTGGGACGGTGAAAGCGCGGGCGCTCTCTCTGCACACAGGCTGTCACAAACAGCACTGCTGCTGCTCCCACAGGATCTTTTTCTGTCTGCATCTCCTCCCAGGTGGAGCCAGGGGTACTTCCACGCACTCTAGGGGTGGCAGAAGTAGAGGTCGCCAACAGACGATAGCACATCAACTGGAACTACAGCGAGTTGAAAACAGGTGGTGCGACGGTTTACCATTTCACTTGGGATCTCCTACGGTAGGAGCTCACTTGCTGATTTTTCAACAAATTTGACAAAAGAGCCACACCTCTTCGGATCCGTGGATTTGCAGATTTCTCTCTGTTGGGTACAGGATAGATTTCGAAGTTTCTCCTTCAAATCGTTTCTTCAGTATGGGTCTGCCGGGTCAGCAGACTATGGCCAAGGTTCTGCAAATGGCAATTCTGTCTCTCCTAAAAAATCGGCAGTGCTGGTTAAGTTTCCGGTACATCATCGGGCTCTGGGATTCTACTTAAACCTTCTATGTGGTATCCAGGCCGGACGGGTCTGTCAGGCCTATAATGAACCTCAAGTTTTTTAATCCAATATCTGATGGTTCATCGCTTCAAGATGTAGTCGAATCACTTAGTCCCGCCACTGTGGAACCGTTGGAGTCTCTAATTTTTCTGGATCTAACCGATCAGTATCTATAGTACATGTCCCACTTTGGGAACCGAAACCAGCTTTCCTGCGTCTTCCAATATTTCACGATCAGTTTCGGGCATTGCCGTACGGTTTATTGTCGGCCCCCCCGTGTCTTAACCAAGATCATGTCTGTCCATATTTGCACACCTTCGGACATCAGGTGTGACAATAATCCCTTACTTAGGGCCTTGATCAACAGGTAGACTGTCGGAATCTCTTCTCTGGGACCACGTTTCACTAACTTATAGACTCGGACGCAGCACAGAGTCTCCAGTTTTCTGGGGATGATCCTGGATACAAGGTTCCAGTGGGTGGTCCTACTGGAAGACAAAGCCCAGGATATTCAGCTACTAGTTCAGCTAGTTCTCAGACCGAAGAAGGTGTCTTTACTTGTCTTCGTCTCTTGGAAAGATGGTAGCTGCCTTCGAGGCGCTACTATTCAGAGTTGCAGCTGTATCTCCTGGCTCGGGTCAGGGTCTCACCTACTCCTACATCGCATGATATGGTTGACCTCGACAACCAGGGTGGCTCTCCTCTGATGGATGCAACCCAACAACCTCTTGGCGGGTTTAAGTTTCGGAGTGTGGGATTGGATAATTGTGACCACAGATGCCAGTTCCCGAGGATAGGGAGTGGTAGTCCTAATCGGTCCGTTTCAGGGCCGTTGTTCTCCAAAGGAAAGATGGTGACCCATGAATATGTTAGAACAACGATGGCCCTTGATTATATCAATCGACAGAGCGGAACTTGTGGTCGCATGACTATGCGAGAAGTTCCTCGGCTTCTCCGGTGGGCCGAGAGGCAGTAAGTGATCGTGTCGGTGGTGTTCTTCCTGGAAGTGGACTACTAGAAAACAGATTCGCAGTCGCCAGGATCTCCATCCCGGAGAATGGATTCTTCATCCAGACATATTTCAAGCGATGTTGAGGTCAGCCTCGGTGGTCCTTATGACATCTCGAGTAAACATCAGCTACCAAGATGCGTGAACAGAACTTGGGATCTGGCTGCAGAGGCAGTGGACGCTCTCGCAGTGCCATGGACCTACGAAATGGTTTACCTATTTCCTCCAATTCCTTTTCTTCCAGTTAGCAGATGTTCTGTGGCCCCTACTATTTTGTCCAAACCTTCTGCAACAAAGGCCCTTTTTCGTTCTCCCCCCACCTATCGCAGCTGCTTTTTAATAGGGTGGCTGTTAAGGCTGCTATCTTGAGCTGCAGGGGCATCCGAGAATCTGTTATCCCCACTATGCTGCGTGCCAGCAAACCGGTTAGGGTTGTGCTTTCCACCGCATTTGGTGGTCTTATGTAGTACCATGGTGTGACAGTCGGGACCTTCCGTCTAGGATTTGTTGTTTTATATAGCCTATATATATATATATATATATATATATTTTTTTTTTTTTTTCAAATGGAGCTCGCTGCTGGCCTCCATTTAGGGTCCTTTACAGTGCAGATATCTGTCCTCCCTATTTTTCTTTCAACGCAACTTGGCCCTCATGCCTGGATGTGGACTTTTCTTCTTGGAGTGTTACGGTTGTCGCCACCTTTTGTTCCACCTACAGCTCCCGGGGACTTAAATTTGGTATATATGTTCCTTAAATCTTCCATGTTTGAACCGCTTGATGGGGTAACTATCACGTATGGACTGTTCTCTTCTTGGCTTTGGCTTCGGCCCATCAGGCTTTGGGGAGGGGGTGGGGGCCCTGTCTTGTACGCCCCATACCTTTTTTCTTTCATGATGGTAGGGCAAAGCTTAGGACGCATGCCGTTTTCCTTCCTAAGGTTGTGTCGGTTTTCCACACTAATCAGACTATTGTGGTGCCTTCCTTGGTTGAGGACTCAGGCGTATCCTACACTCTGGATGTTGTTCGAGCACTCCATGTCTTGTGTGGCTTGGACAGCTTTTTTCCTTAAAAGATGCTTTTCAGGGGGGGTTGGCCAACATCCAAGCAAATGTTGGTAAGTTGGATTCGACTGGCTATAAGTCAGGTTTATGTCATCAGCAATAGGCCTCCTCCGTCTGTTTTCAGCACATTCCACATTCTCTCTGGGTACATCATGGGCGGCACGTCGGGGTGCCTCCACCATGCAACTGTGCTGTGAGGCTACTTGGTCCTCGGTACATACCTTTTGTGATGTATGGGTTTGCGGCTTCAGCTTCACAATTTGGCCGCCTTGTGTTGCAGGGGCCTCAGAGTGCTCCCGCCCGCCCGTGGTGAAAACTTTGGGACGTCCCCAGTGTCATAGCTTCCAGTGTCCCCTAGTGGATGAAAGAGAAAATGGGATTTTGGTACTAACCGGTAAATCCTTTTCTCTGATTCCACAGGGGACACCATGGGGTATTTTGAAATTAAAACTGTTTCTTAAATTAGACTTAATTGCCATTCTTGCCTGTCTGATTCCCCCTGTCCTTAGCTGCACTGCAGAAGCATACAGGCTTTATAAATAAGACTACTAATTATCACTTTACCTCACAGTTCCATGAAATGACACGAAACTCAGCAAACTATCTTATTTCATAGGTTTTCTCCTAATCTGTTCTCAGTCAGCTGTGCTAACAGATTGTACAAAATGAGTTACTGTTTTTTTTTTATCACCACTATTCTTAACAAGCTGACATGCTGAACATTTCTGTCAGTTTGCACAAGGAGGGAGGATTAACCTGTCTCTTCTGAAGCTTTCTGTGGCATTGATTTAGAGTGGTTTAATCTTGTTTAGTTTGTTGAGCACTTGTTAATTGGAATGTAATGCTGTAATCAATACATTAGAACTAAATAAAACGTATATTTCATATTTTAATTCAAAATTATATGGAAATTGACATTTTCCACCAATACCAGTAATAGTAGATTAGTTGTACCCATCTAAATTTTAGTGTAATGTTTCTTTAAAACTTGGGTTAGAAGTTTGTAAATATAAGAAATATTTGAACATTGTTTTTTCTCTACAAAAAATCTAAAGCTTTGAAAACTCCTGTCCAAGTTGGCTAAACACTGGAATGCTTTTGTAATATTGAAGAAATATGTATAGAATGGGTTTGTTCTGCAAAACTTCCCCTGCATTTTTTTTTCCAAATAAATCATGCATACACTTTTTTTTTTTTTCTCTAGCATTTGGATCATACAATGTTTGCTATTTTACTTTCCTGTTAAGTGCTTATGTATTTGTTTGTGGAACACCTGGGTGGGTATGTGTGTACATATATATGTGTATGTGTGTGTGTGTATGTATATATATATGTATGTATATATATATATATATGTGTGTGTGTATATATATATATATATATATATATATATATATACATAGTCAATACCACACATAAGTAGGTATATAAGGGCACTCACCACATGCTTAAATCCAATAGCATATTTTATTAATGCAGCTTAAGCAGAAGAATAGGTTGCGAATCGAGTCACCAACGTTTCGGTCTACACACAGACCATTGTCAAGGCGATGCAATCCATCACAACAAAGATAACCAGGTCCACAGGGAACTACTAACAACGCACGTCCATACAGCCGTCCATACCTACTTATGTGTGGTATTGACTATGTATATTTCCGGATAGAGATGTCCAAAAGGAGCACCCCAGCTATATACACTATTCAACATATGTGATTGGATGTGAGTGCAGGAATCTTTCTTTATTTCTACATATGTATGTATGTGTGCATGTATGTATATATGTGTGCATGTATGTATATATGTGTGTATGTATATGTGTATGTATATATAATATATATATATATGTGTATATATATATATATATATGTGTGTATATATATATATATATATATATATATAGGCACTCCACTCTTGGCACGCGCGACGACGTGGTGCGCTGACAAGAGTGGGCTGTAGTTGGGCATACACCAATCAGGTGGCCCACAGCAAAACTTACAAACAAAACACAGGACAGCGCCATACATAATGATGCCGCCCTTTAGCCCAAATGACCAGCGCAGGGGCTCACACCCACCATAGACACAAGTGTGTAAACAAACACCATAGGAACCATCACCATAGCAACCACATGTCAACAAATAAGGAAAGTACTCAATACATGCATAGACAAAAAATTACATAAAGTTAGATAATAAACATCACATTTTAGATATAAATGATGCATTGAAGTAAACAAAGCATTCCTTACAGTGTGAACAAGATATACCTCAAAGTATATTAAGGAAAAAAGATAACTCATTCCTGCTGGAAGCAATATTATCAACTTGAAACCTTGGCATCTGCATGTAAAAGACAAAGCTAGACTGTGGAGACCATATGGGAACATATATAAAACCTTGTCGTAATGTAGCAAAGTCAAATAATGCTGATATAAGTATACTACAAAACACCAAAGTAAAGCTGAAAATAGTTGAAAGCTGCTAGAAACAAGCCAGACTTAAATATTCGTTAAGACCCATAGGAGCCACCGTGTTTAACCAGTGAATCCAAGAGGCCTTGAACTGTAGCAATTTTCTACCTCTATCACTCTCTTTGAACAACGGCGGCACATGGTCCACCAGCTTGTATCTAAGAGTGGCAAGCGAGTGACTAGCAGAAACAAAGTGACATGCCACTGGCTGTTCACTACTGTTATGGTGGGTACACACTGGGCGATTAAAGTGGACGACTGAACAATAACGATATCGTTATTGTTCAGTTGTCCACTTTATCGTCCATTTTTATAACAAAAACGATGAACGATAACGACGACGCACGTTCCCTCGGGTCGTTTGTCATCATCGTTCATCGGGTTAACATGCAGGCCGACCTGACGATGTCGTCAGGTTGCTGCATGTTGGGGAATGGGGGAAGAGAGCCCGGCGCTGAACGATATCGTTCATGATATCGTTCAGCGGGTGTGCTCAATGTCATGAACGACATTGAGCACACCCTGCCGGGGACACACTAGACGATATCGCTCAGGGAGCATATCATCTAGTGTGTACGCACCATTACCCTCTAAAGCAATTCTAATGGCAGACCTGTGTTGGGCAGCTCTTTCCCTGAATGTGCAAACAGTCTTGTCCACGTACGCTAACCCACAGGGGCATTTGATGACATATATAACATATTGACTGGTACACGTAAGAGTCTGCCTAATGTAAATCTTTAATCCAGAATGCGGGTGAGTAATATACACCCCAATATCTAGGTGTCGACACCTATAACAACCCGACGGCCATGAGAGAAAATGTTGGGGCTGCGCAGAAACACTATCTGTAACATCATTTTTTACAAGCCAGTTTCTCAAATTTCTGCCTCGTTTGTAACAATTAATCAGTCGAGTCTTTAAGTGATGGCATATTATTATCTGAATTAATAAGGGGCCAAAATCTCTTTGAAGTTTTGCTAGTCACTTTACTAATTGTAGAAAAAGTGCTACCAAAAGGAAAGACGAAACCTCGGGTTTAGATTTTTTTTTTTTGGAGAGGTACACTACGAGGAATGGAAAAAACTGTCTCTGGCAGCCTCAAGATCTCTGATCGATTAACCCCTACACAAAATGTTATTAAACATGACCTGTATGTCAAGCTTGGCCTTGACCTCATCACTTGTAATGCGCCATACCCTTAAAAATTGAGAAAAGGGCAGACCTTTCTTTAATGCCAATAAATTATTACTACGAGCATGTAAAGCAACGCTCATATCAGTAGGCTTGGTGTAGAGACAAGTCACCAAACCAGAGTCTGACCGTGAGATATTCACATCCAGATAATTCACACTATTTTCATCACAAGTATAAGTAAATTTGATAGTGCTGGCCATGGTGTTAATATCATTCATTAGAAGTACAAAATCTTCACGTCCACCCGCTCACAGGACGAGTATATTGTCTATGTAACGGTTGTAAAAAATCAATTTATCAGAAAAAGACGGATTGGCAAGAAATAATCTGCGCTCGATGGCATACATATAGGCATTAGCAAATGCCGGGGCCATTAATATAAATAATGTGTATAGATATCAATAAATCTGACTAGGTAACCCAGCTTATTACGGTTCAGGGATCACATAGGCAAAACAACAAGGAAATACAACTGTATCTTTATTATATTTTAAGGTAGGAAAACAGAGTATATTGCCATTAGAAGGTACATAAAACAAACGCCAGGTTGATCACTAGTCTTCTAATTCAGATCTTCCCCACGCAGCATTCCAGGTAGAAGGCAGCACTCCACATCCTAAGTCCTGACCGATGTCAGTCACAGCAATCGCCTCCAGTAGGCCCATCCAGAGTCAAAACTCTCATCTACAGAAGCGGTGGAAACTTCCTAGTCTAGCAGAAGCTTAACAACTCAAAGGCCTGGACTTCTTCTGCAATATCAACCAGCTAACAGGAGACAAAACTCCACACCCTAGTATTTTCTGGTAGGAGCCTAAAGTCGCCCCAGAAGATGTTACTCAGTATAGACCTCACAGCTCCCGCCTTGTCCTGTCCTTTTAAAGCATCTCAATTCCCAAATTGCTGGGATACACTCCTGGGCAGCTAACACATTAATATGTCTCCTTGTATTGAGTGTCCCTGCAGAGGGGCTGTATGTGATGCACTGGTATACTCCCCTGGTTTGCTAGCTTACCATCTGAGGTTTGAGTGTTGTAGTGTCTGAGGGTTGCCTGGATGGAATAATGAAACTCTGGAATTGTTAATGAAGAGGGGGATCTATGAAGAGTTAACTAGAGGAGGGACCCTTCATGATCATAGTCATTTGTGACTACCCTTCAGCTGTTCAGAGATTCCTGACTTGGTGAGAGACTTACATTGGACTTTCTGTAAAACCTATGATTCATCTGGTGATATTTCAGAAAGAAAACATGACTACCTGACTTTACTCACAGCACAATGTAAAGTCTGTGAAAACATTCACTGACAATTTAGTAGGGATGTCGCAATGTGTAATTACTTATTATATACATGTTAATATGCCTTGCATTATTATAAACTGATCAGCCATAACATTAAAACCACTGACAGGTAAAGCAAATAATGGTGGGGACAGAGCATCTCCAAAATGGCTGGTCTTGTGGGGTGTTCCCGGTATGCAGTGTTTAGTACCAACCAAAAGTGGTCCAAGGAAGGACAAACCGTGAACTGGTAACAGGGTCAATAGGGGGATGTAGTTCACATCCCAGAGGTCGGGATGCCAGCACTCAGAATGCTGGCGCCGGAATGCCGACACCAGTCAGAATCCCGGCACCAGCATCCCAACGGTAAGTATTGGGGGCGGGTTAGGTTTAGGGTTAGGATACTTACCTGCAGGTGTCTGTATCCTAACCCAGTTGCCTTAGCGCCGGCATCTCGTTCCCGACCCGGTCATGGGCACCCGACATTCATTAATGCATGTGGGGAGTTGAGGGTAGCCCCTCTGATGTAGCATAAAATTACTTAAAAGGTGAATGCTGGTTATGATAAAAAAGTTGTCGGAACACACGGTGTATCGCAGCTTGCTTCATAGCCACAGACCGGTCTGAGTGTCCTTGCTGACCCCTGCCCATCGTTGAAAGTGCCAAATTTGGGCACGTGTGCTTCAGAACCGGACATTGAGCAATGGAAGAAGGTGGCCTGGTTGTGGGTCCCACCGGGGAATTACCCAAATGACAGTAATCTGAAGGGAAATTAACCTTTCACTCAGGTAACCAAGGTAGTAGAGTATTTACATGGGCAACTTAATAAGATTAAGAAATGTTTAAAGCTTTTACAGCCATCATAGGAAATGGTTAAAATAGTTTTTGTACAATGCCCTTGTATAAATTGTGCTTTTCTTATTAACTTTAGCCATTTTATACCCTTGGTAGTTTAAAGAACCAATAAACCCCAACATTTCCAGCTATGAACACATGTAAGCATAGTCAAATAAAAACACTCCGCTCCATTACATACATGTGAAGCACCTCCCACATGTTTAGTATCGTGTCCAAATAAGATCTGATAGAGACTAAAAAAAACCTTGAAATGTAGTCCTTTGAGTTTGTGACATAACGGATCCAGTATTTAAAACCACTAAATTACATATTGCATGTATGCACTGCAAGGCTGCCAAGCAGCAAGTCCCTCTGGGCCTTCTCTTAGACAAATATCTCCCACCTGCATTTGCAACCTTGTTGTAAAAATATAAAAAATGGACATAGTTATAAGTAAATCAGTCCCCATCTCCAATAGGGACCCATTTATCATTTAATATATGTGGTATATTCCCTGAAACCGCTAGTTTTCTGGGGATACCAGCAAATGTTAAGTATTCCCCAGATGTGTTATGGAGGAATTGAAGCAGACATCTGCTGCTGTCCCTCCATTTCCGCCGCCACCGCAATCCTATAGGTTTCTAAAGGGGATGTAATGCTGGCCGTTTTACCACATTACGGAATATGAAGCATTCCGGAACTTTGTCCCCGCATCCTAATAAGCTGCTGTAGTTTATGGCCTATATATCTCATTACTAGCCAGGAGAGGGTCCCCAAGGAACCCTCTCCCGGAAGTGGCTGCTGTGCATGTGTGATCTGTAGACCATGCATGCTCAGATGTCCTGGCATAGGAGTGAAGAGACCTCTGACGCGGTCACTTCATTTCCAGCACATTGCAGGGACGGACTCCTTTCAGAGTCCCTGTCATTGTGGGTGCCTTTTAGTACATTCGGGCGGTATGACTGCATCCTGCAATGTGGTCATTTGCGCTTTGTGTTCACTCTAGGTTGGCGCCGGACCTAGAGAAAGGGGGTGTGGCCAAGGAAAGGGGGCATGGCCAAGTAAAAGGGGACATCTCTATGACTTGTCCCTTTTTCGTCACTCTTTGGGGCGTGCCCGGCACTTGCGGACATGCCGGGCAGCCCCCAAGCGCGGAGGTCACTGTGAATGGATGCTGGGTGCATGCGCCTGGCATCCATTCACCAGCGGTGACCGCTGCACCTCCGTTTTCCCCACCCACGGGACACTGGCCTGCAGGAGGGCACAGAACCCGCAGGCTGTTTCAGCAGGGCACTGCGCTGGAGGGCAGGGCGAGGTGCCCTGCTGAAACAGCCTAGTTGGAACGCTAGGCGCTAATATCCCACCCAGATTGCATTGAAAATATGATCATTAGTAAATTAGGCCCCATAGTCTTTTATATTTGTGGTTTAAAGCATAGTGTTTTGGGTACTATTTTCTAAGCCAAAAACCATGAGATTCTCCAGAGAGAGAGAGTGCAATTTAGGCAGCATTTACTCCAGCTTGCAACACCTTAGAGTTCTGACATGTAGAAGCAGCCGGCTAAAGTACGAGCATAGTGCGGTTTGTTGGCTTGACTTGGAATTTGGGCTTTCAGACTAGAGTGTTCCCTCCCAGGCTGGCTGCATATATACGTTACACGTGCTACTGCTGTGCCGGCTGGAAGAAACCTGTCCGGGCAAGAGCATAGTACAGAAAGACGCTAGATAATTTGAATTCTTTGAGAAAATGCATTCTACAGGATATGGTGACAGGTTCTCTTTAAGTATAAGTACTCTAAATATTTCATGTATGGCATCCAGCTCAGTAATACACATCCCTTCATAGATATTAATGTGAAATAGCTTTAACATCTTGTTTAAAAAAAAAAAAAAAAGCACCCTCCTTCATATTGTTTCACACGCTTCAAATGCACAGGACAGAAAATCCTATCTTACATTGAGTGTCATGTAAAACCTCAGTGACAAAATGACTGCATGAAATTGGCATTTCCCCAGACCATTCTTCTGAATGTGTGGGGCTTATTAGATGGTTCTCATGAATGTGTGTGGCTTATTAGATGCACAAAAAAGTAGTTAGGGGATCAGGCTGAGGACTCTCATAAACTATACTCCCAATCAGACTTTGCTGCTTACGGGCAGGTATGCGAAAATTCATGTTCCCAAATAACTTCCCCGTTCTCTTAAGGTTTCTGCTATGTACGTATGATTACTGAGAGAGTAGCTTTTTGTGCAGATTTCTGGGTTGCGTCATATACTGTAGTTTGCTTGGTACATGTCAGATCAGGGCCTGATGATTATTCATTGAACCCTAGGCAATATTCTGGTTTGGACACCACTACCAGTTTTTGTCAAAAAAATAAGTAAAAATACCATACTTATAACAGGTTAGTGTAATCTGGGCCCCAGTCAGGGCAATTGGTTGATTAATGGATCTGGCTCTGTATCAGATAATGACATCCATAGTATATGAAACTATCCAAATTAATTGTTTTGTTCATGAGCAAGACATGCTTTTAAAAGCTTGTGCAGTGAAAAGTATATTTTGTGACAGTGGTTGCAGCCAGTAATGATTTCTTTGAGAACCTGTAATCATTTTGTTAGTTTGCTGGCTATGGAAAGCATTTGTGTTATTGCTAGTGTGTTTGTATTTCAGTAGTAGGGGTAGCAGTGATCAGCATGGCTTCCTCACAACTTTGGGGTAGTGAATTGTATGCTGACTGGAGCACTATTTGTGTGGAGTTTTGTTTTCCCCGTGTTAACTTGACTTTTCTAGATGCTCATTTTACTCAGCTTTTTCCCAATGGGAAAAAATAAATAAATTATGTTATGGAGTGGGTGTTTGCATCGCAGAAAATTTTCATTGCAAGCCCCACTGTGGCCTATGTGTACGATTAAACATTCTGTATAAATAAAGGATAACACATTACAGCAGTTGAAACAACATTAAGGTGCGTACACATGGTACGATAAAAAATCACGATATGAACGATAGTGATATGACCATATCATTAATATTGTGCATTTTTCAATGCCTCCAATCCGCCTAAGACCAGTGATGCGCGTGCACATATTGACGATAAAGATCTCGTCCATCGACCGTGCATGCAGGGCAACCTGGTTGATATGTACCAGGTTACTATAGGGACCCGCGTTCGTTGGTCGCTGGCCGTTGGTGGTGTGCTGGATGATTGATATCGATCATCCAGCACTCCGGGAAGGTGCAGGTCGATCAGTCAGCGATATCATTATCGCTCACTGATCGTACTGTGTGCGCACACCATTAGGATTATTTATGATCCTGCTGCTTTCATATTATCTCCATAATTACTGAGCCATTGGTATGATGTTACAGGAAAAAATTTCTGGTGTTGGTAAAATATGGTAATGACCCTGAAATGTAATATACATTTCCTGTATAAGCAGGCTTGTGTGTGTCAGCTGTACAGTTGTTTATGCAGGATAAACATATGACATTGGGTATTATCTAGTTGCAGGCTCAGTGTAACTTGTAAATACATGTAAAGAGAACAGTCATTTAGACAGCTAATGTTCTGGAGATCCTCGACCTGTATGTACATATACATATACACTGCTTGTCTCTGGAAATTACTTTTGTAAAGGTGTATGTGACCGCTGAATTTATTTCTTGCAGTGGACACTAATGCTGCAGATGTGGGAGGTCCAGGAGCCTTATCAATCTAGGGATTTCTGCCACTTAAGCAATTCTGTATCTGTACTGGTATCCCGGAGTAGCTGAGGTCGCGAAGTGTTACAGTATGGGTTGCAAAAACAAAACCAAACAAAAAAATGATTAACAGTAGTTGGCTGATGCCTGCCAACTCCCACAGAGAAGCAGCAAATAATTTTTGTCTGGCTCTTTTAGTAATAAGAATTTAACTGTAGCTCTGTTGTGTGTCTGCTTCTTTTTATCCCAGCATGACCTCAGCCTGGCTGCTATAATCTAAATGCTGTTGATGTAGTCAGTGTTGATGTAGTCAGTGGGTCAATCCTCAGCGTAATCTGCTCACACCTGGGATGGCGGTGTATTCTGCAAGCTGAGTTGAATAGGCAGCAGTACTGTCTGTCTCCTGGAGTGCTTTTGTGCTGGAGGATTTAAACCGAGGCCATCTCCCAGGTGATAGTGGCTTTACTCTGCCATATGGCAGAGAGCTCTGTACTATGACAGAGGATCTGCTGTGTGACTGACAAATATTGAAGAAATACTTGTTTTCTGTGTACAATTGCATCTCTGCTCTTTTCTTGCTTTGACTGTACATACATGTTATGTGCTTTACCAGCAACAAACACAAAACTTCTCCCATTTTAGCATCAACTTTTTTTTATTTTTTTTACTATTTATTTTATTATTTTTCATATAGCTTATTGTTCCTTAAAGGGACTGTCCTTTGAAACTTGGCTATTGTGATGTTCGGGGCAAATTATTGTATTTTAATGTCTTTTGAAATCCTTGGAGCCTGATGTGCACATAATGTAAAGCACTTACTATGATTCTCGTCTCCATTTTAGGAATCCATGCTCACTTCCTCATTCACACTTACCTGTTACCACCCTAGTTGGCATGCTGACACTCTATATAACCACCTGGTCTGTGTCAGAGCTATCAGTTATTGTCTGATCACACGTCTCCCACTCCATTATATCAAAAAGAATATCGTCATTGATATCATACATTCTCTTGCTTTATTGGTCCCTGCGCTCAGCCCCCATGTACCCCCTCTGCCACCATTTAAAAGTGGTTAAGAAAATGTATTTGCAATGCTAATGAGCTCACAGACGTATAGTGTACTAATTTAACATCTGATTTTATTAAAGAAGGTTGTCGTTAACGAACCCCAGCACTCACATGATGATAGAAATGTGTTATATATTCTAAATTTTGAATTCTTTTATTCTACTTAATTATTGCAAATGCTTTATTTTATAACAGTTAAGCCGCTAGCTGCATGATAACCATTTTGCAAACTTTTAATGCCCCCCACACACGGAGCAATATAGCGGCCGAGCTAACGGATTGGAACGATATCGCAGCTATATTGTTCCGTGTGGGCATGATCTCATCCGCTGCCTGCTCCTATGGGGTCGTCCGTCGCTCCTCCAGATCTTTCTTCATGCACAGAAAATCAGGAGAAGCAATGTACGATCTCATGCTGGCCATGCAGAGGAGGGGCTGGCATATCGGGTGGTCGAGCACAGGATTGCTCAGTGTGTGGGGACCGCCCGATATGTCGGCCGCCGGGTCGTGGATCACATCGCTGGGTCCGTGTGTACCCAGCTTTAGTATTAAATCATTAATCTGGCCACACCACTATTTCCTTAGCTTGATTTTTATTTATCACCAGATATTTATATAGCGCACACATATTCTGCAGCACTTAAAAGAAAATATTTGACCAGTCACTTTAGTCCCTGCGCCAGTGGAGCTTACAATCTATATTTCCTACCACATACACATTATGGCTATTTTTTGGCAGGAGGCAATTAGGGCCATGGTGGGAATCAAACACAAAACCTCAGTGCTGTTAGGCATCATTCATGCTGTCTACATACTTTTGAAAATGAATCACTATAGCAGTGAGGATACAATTTTCCATGGTTAGTATATTTTGAGTAAATGTGCTTTTTTGGGGGAGGGACAATTTATATATAGTTTTGCATGAACTCTTTGGCTATTCAGCACTCCGTTATGTTTGAGGTCTCAAATCTCTTTAAAATAAAAAAAATCTATTATTTTTTTTTCTTTTCCACATGCAGAATATCAGTGAGAACTTGTAAGGACATCTGACTATTAATGTACACAGACCACTGGCTGAATATATGCTTACATTAAACCTGCAAGTTACTCCTGTGGTTTGTTTTTCATTAAACTTGGGGAATACTGTGTGTTAGCTGTAGCACCAGATTACCTTTTGAAACTGTGCCAAGCACAGACAGGAGGCAACAATGAAGAGAGGATTTGACGTTCGTATTATATTTCAGAGAACGTTTAGACTTTGAAAAATATGAGCATATGTTGTTTATAACCCTTTCCTCTGACACCAGCTCCCCCCTTACGATCAGGTGGCATTAGTTCACCAAATACTCCCGTGCCTCTGTGAGGCATTGGTACATTTTAACTTATTTTTATTAGAGCCTATTTTTCGAGGCCATTTTTCATTAAAATTATGCAGAAACAGCAGTTTCTGCATGATTTTATGTATTCCTGCTCTGTACTAAAACCCTAATGTAGGAGATTTCACAGAAATCAGCTACAAAAGCATAATTATCACTGTAGACCACAGAACCCTATTATTTTTGGGGACTACAGTCAGACCCCTATATACCAAACTCTGAAAATGGACACTCTTATGTTGTAAACCACTTTAAGCCTCTAGAGGCAATCTGGCAGGAGAGAGCTCTTTTGATCCCTGTACCGCAACCTCCGACCTGCTCCCCAGTCTGACACACATGCAATGTGTATGATGTAACTTGCGGGGATATTTTCATTAAAAATAGAAATATCCATTACGATGTAAACTGTTAATTGCGGTAGTGCCACGGTTGTGGATACATAGGCCTCAAATACCCCTTTAACACTGCCCGGATAACCCGGGTTAATGCCGGAGCAACTTTTACACTGCCAGGGTAACCCAGGTTAATGCCGGAGCAAGCCGCTGGGACGGAGTCCTGGCTCTCTTTGAAAGGGCCAGTTCGGATCACAGGTGAACAGGGGAGATTCCGCATGCACTTGGAGATGATGTAATCTCCAAGTGTCGGCAGATCTGGCAGCATGATACAGTGTTCAATCCAGTACCCCCTGCACCTGTCACACCCCGAGCAGTTCCTCTTTCCTGCCTGGGGTGTTGCTCTCTGCTCTTATGCTTCTAGCACTCTCACCTGATGCAACAAACTGGTGAGATATAGACCAGAGTTTTTTAGAAGCACCAGAGCAGTGAGTGAGAAACCATGCAGGAAAAAGAAACTGCACTGGTTGTGACAGGTACAGGGTGCTACAATGAACACTAGACACGGGTGCAGTCTGTAAGGGACGAACAAACAATAACCCGGGCATGGTTTTCAGAAGCTGTGAAGTGTTCACCATCCCGGGTTGGATCTGATTTTTTGGTGTGAAAGTGGTTATAGTCTGAGAGATCTTGATGACTCAGTAGTTACCGGTTTGCCTGTAAACTCTTAACTCTGGGGAAAGTTTTCTGTATAAAATAAACTTGTGTCCTTATCAACTGGGACATCTACTGAAACTCTCCTCCCTCTTAAAAGCAACCACCTGCAACTCCGTTTTTTTAATTTAGTGCTTGCAGACGAGGCACGAAGATGTTAGGAATTTTTTTTTTGTTTCTAATTTCTTCTTTTGTTTATTTTTTTTATTTAGGAGTTTCCCCCCTGGGCACTTCAGCCCCCTTATTGGGCTCTGTATACCCATGGAGCAGGGTTACCAGTAGCTTGGTGTTGTCCCCACATAGCTGCAGCTTGCTTTGATGGACCCTGGGGGTACACCAGACTCCCACGGGTGGGCATGGGTTCCAAAATACTGCACCTTTTTTAAAGACCCCATCCTGGGAAACCGCAACCTTGAAGTGATACTAAAAAGCCTATGAGTGTAGCGTCTGGACGTGCTAGTGGGCGCAAATGCCGAACGGAGCCTGCCCCTGTACAGTACCCTTCCAGGTACAGTCACTTCAACTGTGTATTCTGTTAATGGATGGCTCCAACTTGCTGGAGTCGCTGGAAACGAAGCTTATTTAGCGGACTGGAGTTGCAATGGAGGTGTCTGGTACCACTTCCTGGCTGCACTTTTTTGTAAGCCTCTTCGGTGAACTGTAATTGGAACTGGCAAATGGTGTGGCCATCTTGGCTGGGGCAGCAGGAACATATAAAAAGGCTCCTCCTCATGCCTGTTTGTGGCTGAAGGTGAGGAGTGGGCTAGCTGCAGGTTGTTTTGTGGATGTCTCTGGAGTTGTCTTTGGCTAAGAAGGCTACTTGGCTCTGCTAATATTATAAGTTGTCAGGTCTAGGTTTTTCCTTACTTTCAGTAATAATCAGATTGGGCACTTAATATTAATAGTTGAGAAAGGAAAAATGTTTTAATGCTATAGACAAATTATTTTCTTCTTCTGTGGCATCATGCTCTAAAAAGCATTGTGTTAGCCATGGAGCCATTTTCCCAAGTGATCAAGTCTTGGAAAATTGCTTTTAGTAGGAGGAGGAGACTTTAGTTCAGGACTGGATTGACCATTCAGAATGGAACGAGGACTCGCCAGATAGTGTAGGAGTCCAGGATCCGATTATGGCTATTAGTCTGACTTCGGAAGATGCCCCTGCCTTCTTCAAATGGAAGAAGCAGCCAGTTATATTGCTTCATTTTCACGTTTTGAGGATATCTCGGCAGCGGGCTGGTTAAAAACAAAGTTTTTAGCGTTTCGCCAGGTGTATATATCCTTTCTTAGAAGTGGACACAGACTAGACTGGTGAAAGTTTAGTCATCCCTACTTCTTCAGGTAGTGTTGCGAGAAATGGACCATAAGATGGAGACTATGTTGAAGTCCTTACCTTCCTGTATTACCTCAGATGGTTAAAACTCCTACAGTAGGTTTAGGCTCTTTAAAGTCTCGGACTTCATTCCCCAGGGTAAGTGATGTGCCTATCGAAGGGGATATGTAAGGAGTCACATGGCCATGGCAACTAGAAGTCCAGCAACCAAGCTAGGGGATATGTTTTCAACCTGAAGACCAGTCTCAGTAGACTGGTACCATACCGCCGGTAGTAGGGGCTTGTCTGCTTCAGTTCTGGGATATCTGGTTTAGATCAACCTATGATCTCTCGTCAGAGGTATGTTGCTCCAAAGATACATTTTAGATCTTGCGGGTCCTCGACCTCACACATTTATTTTTTTCTACTCCTTTGCTAAAACACCTGGTCAGAAGAGTGGCTCTGCCTCTGGCAGTGCTAGCGTCCAGAGTCATTGTTTGAAGAGTTTGGGTTCTACTCCAACTTCTTTCCTGGTTCAAAAATCGGCCAGTGTTTTATCTCAAGGGTTGAACAGTCATTTATGTGTAGACACATGCAAGATGGAATCTCCGTGCTCCATCTTTGCTTCAAAGAAGGGTGGGGAATTCCTAGCTTAATTGAACATCAGAGTCTTACTTACATATACCAATCTGGGCAGGGGATCATGCTCTTCTCAGGTTGTAAGTTTAAAGCCTTACCCTTTGGGATTGCTCTGGCTCCAAGGACATTTACCAAAGTTATGACAGCCATGTCTGCTTGAATATGGATTCAGAGCATTACCATTCCCTCTTACTTAGACAAATTACTAATCAAGGAACGGTCTAGTGCACTGCTTAACCTTCATTTGCAGGTTATAATAGAAACTTTGGAGGAACATGGCTCGATCATAAATTTCTCAAAGTTCAAGCTGGAAACTTCCCAGTGTATGGCTTTTTAGGGATGCTGTTGCTCACAACTTTACAGAGTGTTTCTTCCAGAGGGAAAAGTGGTAATTCTGCAGTCTCTTTCAAAGCTGTCCCATTGGCAAGGTTCCACTCAAGAGGTTTTCAACCCCAAATTTTCAGTTGTCCAGATGGGAACCTAGACTGGACAAACCGTTGTTTGGCATTTCTCTTCAGACACATCAGTCGCTCCTCTAGTGGCTTTACAAAACCAAATCTGGGGGGTGCCAGTTCTCAGTCTGGGACTGTACCCTGGTCACAACAGACAGCAGCTTATCTGGTTAGGAAAGGTTTACATTTGGGCTACAGTTCAGGGCTGTTGGACCGGGAAGGAGTCTGCTCTTTCAATAAATATGAGTGGAACTAAGGGCAGTGCTCAATGTTTTGATTCAGGCTCAGAACCTCTTACAAGATTGTCCTCTTAAAATGCAATTGGACAATTCCACAGCGCTAGTGTACATTATCCATGACTGTCTAGCAATGCCAGAGACATCCTGTATCATGAGATGGGCAGAGAAGTCTGTTTCAGACGTCTTGCCTGTATTTTTTTGGGGAGTGGAAAATTGGGATCTGATATTCTGATTGAGCACAAGAATCACTCAGACAGGGAACTCCATTAAGGGGTATTCAACTCGATTGTTGAATGTTGGGGTTTGGGGGGTTCCAGAGAGAGGTCTGATGGCATCCAGGTAAAAAAAATTCTATAAATTATGGAGTAAGATCCAGAGACCTTCAGGCTATCATAGTGGATGTAGTTTTCACTCTAGGGCAGGCAGGGTACCTGCCAGAAAATATCACTTAATCGACGTGGTCACTCAGAAAAGGGGGTGTGGCCTTGACACACGCTGTCTTTTCATCCACTGCAGTGAATGTGAGAGGGTGCATGTGCTTCTTGTGTTCCAGATTGGTAGAGAGGGGCATGGTATTCCGATCTGCTATTCATACTGGTGGATCCCTCGTGACACTTTTACCATCAGGAAAGATCTCACTCAAGGACCATTTTGGCACCCATGTTTGAAACATCTAGCTTTAACAGCGTTGTACTTAAAACCCAGATCTTGCCATCTAGAAGGTTCTCAAAGGTAAGTGGTACAGACTATTATAAAGTTAGATGGCTGCTGTCACAGGCTTCCTATCACAGAGTCTGAAAGACTTATATTGGTTGGTGTGAGTGCCGGATTTAGCTAGCCTCTCAGTTCAGGTTGCCATATATTTTTTTCTTTATTCAAAGGGGGATTAGACCATGGTCTATGCCTTGCTTCTTTGTAGGGCCAAATTCTAGCCTTATCTAAACATTTTCGAAAAGTGATTATCATTGTTGCTGGAGGTGCAGACTTTTATACAAGGGGTTGTTCGAATTCAACCTCCCTATGTTCCATTACTTTCGAACCTCTTCAGACAACAGACGTAAGGTGACTTACGTGAAAATTTATTTTTATTTTTTTTTTGTCAGCTGCACAGAGTTTCTGAGCTGAACTCTTGTAAATTTCCATTTTTACTTTTTCAGCCGAAGGTGATTTTGAGTTTTCATATCAATCGGGATTGTTTTGCTGCCATTTTGGCAGTCAAATTCTTCAGAGGAAAATGCTTCTTTCCATCCCTTGGATGTGGTCAGGGCATTCAGCATTTATGTGGAGTGAGCTTCTTCTTTTCTCAAGGCAGATGGTATTTTTGTTTGAAGCTCATAAGCGGGGCTGGCTTCCAAGAAAACCATTGCCCAGTGGATTAGATTTACTATTAGACAGGCTTATTTGTCTGTGGGTCAGTTGGTTCTAGATTCCATCAGGGCACATTCTATGTGTGCTGTGAGCAGTTCTTAGGTGGTACGGCAGGGTGCCTTGGTTGTGCAGGTCAGCTAACTGGAACTCTGAGCGCACCTTTAAAAATGTTACTGTTTCCACACTTTTGCTTTTAAAAATGGCAGTTATGGGCGCAAAGTTTTGCGCACGGCAGTGCTGGAGCTTAAACCTCCCTCTTAGGCTTGCTTTAAGAAGTTCCGTTGTTTCCAGTGTCCCTCAGATAGGACAAAAAAAAAAAGATTTTATACTCCCTGGAATTATTTCCTCTTATTCCATCTGGGGGACACTGGGTTCCCTCTCTGAGTTGCAGGTGGAAATGGCAGGGTTTTAGAATGCGTACTCCTCAGGCTTCCTACTTAACCCATTGTTTCCAGTGTCCCGCAGATGGACTTGTTTGCAGAGGTGGGCTATTTCTTGAGACCTACTATTTTTTTTTTTTTTTTTGTATAATTTTATTTTAGTTTCTCGGGTGTTCTATGGCAGTCAGTGGTGAACAAAGGGTTTGAGACGGCCCCCATATTCAGCTAATACAGATCTTTCAGATGTGTGCTATGTTCATTATTTTTGACAATGTTCCATTCATTCTGCTTTTTTTTTTTTTTTTTTTTTTGGCCTTATGGAAGGACATCCAAGTATATCAGAGATGGGTGCCACTACTGTAGAGCTCTGTACAATGGCAAAAAAAAAGAAGAGATGCAAGCCATTTTCCTTAAATTCTAGTGTTATCATGTTATCTACATTTATAATTGTAAAATGTCAATGTTCCATTTAGGGTGTAATATTCATATATTTTCCAGATTGTAGGAAATTCATTTTCAGTTAGGGGAGATTTAGTAATCTCTTATGTTAGCCCTTAAATTGTGTATTTCAATATGCACCTTTGTTAGGCAGAAAACGGAGATGTGAGATTTTTGGGTGAAAGTGGAACGATTTAGGGTGCTGTTGTCAAAGTTAAAAAAAACAAAAACAAAACATTGTAATGTCACATTGTGAGCATAGCCTGTAATTCGCCCCTAAATTTATTGACCCATTGCATTTATTGTAGTTTGTTAAATACTAGAGAAGCATTGTGATATTGACAACAATTTTAAAATACAATTTTTGTTTTATGGTCTTTAATAATAACATAACATGTCATGTTGAATTGTGCTTACAAAAAACTTGACTAATAATATTTAATGTACTTTATCCAGAGGAATACAATGGAAAGTGCTGGTTCACATCACAGCTGTAGCACCCTATATCTATTTCACTGCCAGGCCTGACTTTTCTTTAATCAGTCCCCCTAGGCACCAAATGTAAAGTACTGCCATGTGGAACAGGGCATTATTACCTTTACCAGTTTTCCAGCTCTTTGGATGGTTTCAACTTGATGGTGGCAGGGTGTCAAACACTACTGATTGTTTGAGCTGCAGAAACTGCCCCATCTATCAGCAGCCTTTTGTACCCCGACACACCAGTGTTCACAAACAAAAAATATATTCTAGACTGAAACACAGTATACAGTGTCCAAAGTTGATTTAAAGGTAATGGCAGTGATGCTTGGGGAAAGATTAAACTAGAGAGAGGCATTTTAATAGGACTTCAAACTGCTTTCCTAATTTTGGATATATCTTTTGCACAATTTGATATGTATATGATACATTGTAAACTAAGTTTAGAAAACCTGTCTGCTTACAATGTAGGGACAATTAATAGATAGATTTTCCCAGATTGTATGAGAGGGCAGTTGGATTATCATACCACTGACCACCAACATGTGGTTTATATTCCCATATGGAACATATGACTAGATGAAATGTGAGGTATCCTCCTTTTTTTTACAGTTATCAAGCTTCTGCAGAATGCTAATTTCTTTTTTTTTTAATCTATAAATTTACTTTATACTGCCTGTGATAAAGTCATGTTATTTTATAGTATACATGATTGTATCTAATTAATTCTCTATTTTAAAAAGGATGAAGAAGAGGAAATCAAACTGGAAATCAATATGCTGAAGAAATATTCCCATCACCGAAATATTGCCACTTACTACGGTGCTTTCATCAAGAAGAGCCCTCCGGGCCATGATGACCAACTCTGGGTAAGCTGCATGTCAGAATGTCTGCACGCTGCACTCTTTATTCTGTATTTGGAAGTCTACACTAAAATAAGACTGTTCCAGTACCCTTGTGCTCCCAGCTATTAGGTTTGGGGTGCTGTGCATAAATGGTCCACTTTGCCTTCTTAGTTAGGTAAGCGCCTCACCTTACTGCATAGCAATAAAGGAGCATGCTGGACAGGTTCAGCTAGGTCTGGTCTGTTGTTTCATGTATACTATTTATATGTATAATGTGTGTGTGTGTGTGTGTGTGTATGTATGTATATATATATATATATATATATTTATATATATATATATTTATATATGTATACATACATACATACATACATACATTCAGGTGCATTGACAGAATTTTCAGAATTTGGCCTCTATTCACCACCACAATTGCTTTGAAATTAAACAAACAAGATGTGCTTTAACTGCAGACTTTCAGATTTAATTTGAGGGTAATTACATCCAAATCAGGTGAACGGTGTAGGAATTACAACGGTTTCTATATGTGCCTCCCACTTTTTAAGGGGCCAAAAGTAATGGGACAAACTAAACAATCCTAAGTCTAACATTCACTTTTTAATACTTTTGTTGCAAATCCTTTGCAGGCAATTACAGCCTGAAGTCTGGAACGCATAGACATCACCAGACGCTGGGTTTCATCCCTGGTGATGCTCTGCCAGGCCTCTACTGCAAATGTCTTCAGTTCCTGCTTGTTCTTGGGGCATTTTCCCTTCAGTTTTGTCTTCATCAAAATGCATTCTCTATCGGATTCAGGTCAGGGGATTGACTTGGCCATTGCATAACATTCCACTTTTTAGTCTTAAAAAACTCTTTGGTTGCTTTTGCAGTATGCTTCGGGTCATTGTCCATCTGCATTGTGAAGCGCCGTCCAATGAGTTCTGAAGCATCGGACTGAGCATATGAGCAAATAATATTGCTCGAAACACTTCAGAATTCATTCTGCTGCTTTTGTCAGCAGTCACATCATCAATAAATACAAGGGAACCAGTTCAATTGGCAGCCATACATGCTCACGCCATGACACTACAACCACCATGCTTCACTGATGAGGTGGTATGTTTTGGATCATGAGCAGTTCCTTTCCTTCTCCATACTCTTCTCTTCCCATCACTCTGGTACAAGTTGTTCTTTGTCTCCTCTGTCCATAAGATGTTGTTCCAGAACTGTAATGGCTTTTTTAGATGTTGTTTGGCAAACTCTAATCTGGTCTTCTTGTTTTTGTGGTTCACCAATGGTTTACATCTTGTGGTGAACCCTCTATATTCACTCTTGTGAAGTCTTCTCTTGATTGTTGACTTTGACACATATACACCTACCACCTGGAGAGTGTTCTTGATTTGGCCAACTGTTGTGAAGGGGTTTTTCTTCATCAGCGAAATAATTCTTTTGTCATCCACCACAGTTGTGTTCCGTGGTCTTCCGGGTCTTTTGGTGTTGCTGAGCTCTCCAGTGCGTTCTTTCTTTTTAAGAATGTTCCAAACAGTTGATTTGGCTACACCTCATGTTTTTGCTATCTCATGGGTTTGTTTTGATTTTTCAGCCTAATGATGGCTTGCTTCACTGATAGTGACAGCTCTTTGGATCTCATATTGAGAGTCGACAGCAACTGATTCCAAATGCAAATGTCACACCTAGAATCAACTCCAGACCTTTTACCTGCTTAATTGATAATGAAATAATGAGGGAATAGCCCACACCTGTCCATGAAATAGCTTTTGCGTTGATAGTCCCATTACTTTTGGCCCCTTAAAAAGTGGGAGGCACATATAGAAACCGTTGTAATTCCTACACCGTTCGCCTGATTTGGATGTAATTACCCTCAAATTAAATCTGAAAGTCTGCAGTTAAAGCGCATCTTGTCTGTTTCATTCCAAAGCCTTTGTGGTGGTGAATATAGACCAAAATATGAAGTCAATGTCCCAATATTTATGCACCTGTCTGACTGTGGTGTGTGTATATATAGGTATGTATGTGTATATATACACACTTATTATACATATCGTCAAAAAGGTGTGTTACTCACTTGTCATGCATTTGCTTGTGGGTGCTGTATTAATTTGCAGAAGAATGGAACAACACATCTAGGCTGAAAATAAAATAAAATACTTTTTGCCATGTATGATTCCACTGTGGTTTTGAGCTAAACATTTGGCGCCTGTAGACATCTCTGGCACCAAGGCGGATAACCTGCTAAAATGCTACCCAAACCACAGTTTGGCATGTTAATTTTTCAAACAGCTCTGCCATGGCAGGGGTGGGGAATCTTTTTTTTCTGCCGAGGGGCCATCTTGAGAGAGATTATAGATATAGATAGATATAGATTATAGATATATATATCTATAATCTATATATATATATATATATATATATATATATATAATCAGTATTCGCGGGCCTGGTGCAGGACACAACCCTCCGTGTGACATCACACGTGGATGGGGCCACAATCGCCAGTGATTACAGCAATGCCTGAAGCATCCTGAGGATGCTCCGGGGAGCTGTAAGGGCAGCGGTGTGACCATCTGAAGCATCCTAAGGACGTTTCAGGCAGCACTACTGCATAGATTCTGGCTGCAGGAAGCCATTCTAGGCACCCTGCTAGCCAGATGAGGCTAGCAGAAAAAAAGCTCAGAGGGCCAAACCAAATGATCCAGTGGGCCTTTTACGGCACCCGGGCCTGAAGGGGAAGCAATCGGGAAGCCGACTGCCTAAATACCGGCAGCCGGCTTCCCGACTGTCATATCCCGGCAAGGGTGAAATGCGGGGCGTCTAGATGTAGACGCCCGCATTTCCCCGATGCCGGGAGACCGGCATCCCGATCGTAGTGATGCCGGGTGCCGCCAGCGGACAGCCGTGCGGGGGGGGAGGGTTAGGTTTAGGGCTCCCGGGGGGGACTTAGGGCTAGGCACCCCCCCGGGAGGGTTAGGGTTAGGCTAGGGGGAGGGAGGGTTAGGGTTAGGCACCCTCCGGGGGACTTAGGTCTAGGCAGCGGGGAAGGGGGTGGTTAGGGTTAGGCACTTGGGGGGGGAAGTTTGGGTTAGGCACCCCTAAGGAGGGTTAGGGTTAGGGGGGTTAGGTTAGTAGACAGTTACCTATCCACGATAGGGATTTCCAGCGCTGTCAGGCCATGCGACCGGCGGTATTTCATTCCCATTCCGCCTGAAGTTCCCCATCCCTGCATAAAGGCAACGAAAATTCTATAGAATTAAGTTATCAGTTTTGTTTTTCTTTTATATTTTTCTTTTACACATTTATTCTTTGAATTAGAATAACATTGTCTATATGTCTGTCATTTCTGGGTGCTGCATAATGCAATGGACATTTGCTAATAATATGTTGCTATTGTTTGGATGCGGTGCTAATATTTCTTTGTTTCACAGCTTGTAATGGAGTTTTGCGGTGCTGGCTCAATCACTGACCTGGTGAAGAATACGAAAGGGAATAGTTTAAAAGAAGATTGGATTGCTTATATCTCTCGTGAAATCCTGAGGGTGAGGATGAAGTGCTCTCATCTCAAAGTAGTTCTGTCATGTCCTGAAATATTAATCAGCTGGAGACTTGTGCTGTGTCTGAGAGGGAATCCTTTCTCTAAAGAGTCTTGACGTCATTGGGATTTCTGTTAATTATATACATGGGTAGTAATTCCACAAAAGTACAGTTTTACACCAAAAAAGACATGTTCGATATCAAGCAAACTAATTGTGTATTAACTTGTGCACAAAAATGCAGCACTATTTGCTGTTTGTATCAAATTGATTGAAATTGTGAAACAAGTATTTGAAATGGGAACCTTTAAATAGTATCTCTTAGCTGAAGTGACTTGTTATTATACAATTGCTAATATTATTGTCTTTTAAAAAATTTTTTTATATTGCTTCCTACTTTATATAGTTTTTCTTTGTGGGTGTCCCAGTGCGAGCATGACAAGTGCTTTTTCATCATCGTCTCCCCTTCAGGCACTACCGATTTTGTGATGTAGGAGGACATGTACTGCTTCAGTTTCACTGCTCTAACCAGAATAAATCTCTCATATTAATTAGCTTTGACTTTGGCTGACCAGAACGGTATTTCTGGAGCACCACTTCCCCTCCTGCATGCTGCTGTTCTCTGTGCTCCTTACTGGTCTAGAGTGACTGGAGCAGTGACATGCAGGAGGGGAGGCCACAACACTGCAGTATATGGCTATTAGGAGTCCAAAGTACATTTACCTATTGTGCTAACTGTATTGTACTCAGTGATGGACATTAAAAATCATTTTTGGGAAAACAATCTCCAAGTATAAAAAACAAAAAATCACCGGGAATAATTCTCGCTTAAAAGCACATACATGATAACTTTGTGTCAATACTTCTCATCAGAGTTTCTATACCTTTTTTTTTTTTTTTATTATAACCTACAGAGATTTTTAAACCTATGACGTGATTTTCTCTTGTGAATGCTCTTATACACTTGCACAACAGGGTGGCTTGGCATGATGTAGGTGTTTCCGTGTGACAAGTACCAGGTTGCTTCATTTGCGCACTTTATACTTGCAGCTGATTGCACAAAAAAATAAGATGGATCTAAATCATAAGGGTTATTTGATATTGTGTGTATATATAGAAATAATATAGGATGTATTTGGATTCATGTTTAATAGGATGAAATACCCCTTGAAAATATCACAGATAGTCCAGTAGGTATGTTTTATCAAAGGTTGGGAAATTTTGATCCACAATTAAGTCATCTGTTATTTGCTTAAACTATCAAGGGTAATTGTGACCTTTCTTTGTCTCCCTCTGCATACCTAATGTGGTTCTAGTCTCCTTGTTCTCACATTGATTGCCAAATGCATCCCGTTATAAATAAACTGGGATCAGATTCCATTTGTTTAAGACAAAAGCATATGAGTCATCATTTTCTTTCTTTATTTTAGCAGGCGTTTTATTGCAGTGTCCCAGCAAATCAGTGTATTTTCTCATCAAGCAAGCAATAAACTCACGTTTCGTTGTAACTCATTCGTTTTCTTTAGGGCTTGGCTCATCTCCATGCTCACCATGTGATTCATAGGGATATCAAAGGACAGAACGTGCTGCTAACGGAAAATGCAGAGGTGAAGCTAGGTAGGTGGCACAATACATGAACGGGTATTTGTATCGGTAAGTTAATACTAAACTGTTGAAACATGGTAGTAATATGAGAAGGCCCTTGTACCCCTGAGAGTCATTTGTACCTTAGCTCTGTTATGGATGATAATAAATACATGAAGAGGTAATTGGTGAAGTAAGCTGATTGGATACTTTTCTTTAGGAGTTATTTTGTTGAGCATTTGTGGCGTCATCCACTGTCTGCAGCATGGAAGTTTATGGGCTGGATGTGGCTTACTTGAATGCTGCTACTTGAACACCTTCACACCCTCTAGGAAGAATGTGCAATTCCATTTGTTTCTTTTTATAGTAGAGTGAGACCACAAGAGAGTAACCAGAATTTATACTGCATGCCACAGAGCTTCACATGATGATTATAAATAGACTCATTCTGCAGGCAGACAGACATAGGCCCCATCATGTCTTGTAATGTAATATTTGATGTCAAAATAGAATACAAACCACCCAGAAAAACCCAGAGTTACTACATGAAGTTGGGATAATCTCACAGAATAGATAGTGTTTCATTTTATCATCTGTGTATCATTATAAGCTTATGCCTGCAGTTACTGGCTTTAGAACATGTTAGTTATATTGGGTCTCTTGCTTGTATCAATTGTTTTGATCTACAACTACAGCCTGCATAACTGTATGTCTAGTATCTGGGTTATATGCCCTCTATTGAAGTTATTTTAAATATTATTTATTTCCTCTTTTTAGACCAAATGCATTTAGCTTGTGTTTTATGGTGTAATTGTGCTGTATGGAGTAGAGGAGTAAAATGCCATACTCCCAGAGGAACGTCAGTCGTTTGGGTACCATAACACATAGCTTGTGTTCACTAGGGTGATGGTGCCCTTAAATACACCTCCATAAGACCAAGGCTGTCTCCATGTATATATCACAAAGAAAAGCTATGACTTTCTTTTGCTTTGGGAGGGGGCATAAGGATAGACATTTTAATTGTTTCTAAATTATTTAACTGTTTCTAAAATATATTTTGCCTCTGCAAGCATTATGACCACTCCTATGTATAAATAAATGCATGTATTTAGTTGTATGCTGCATATATGCCTCTTATAATCCATTGAAAAATGTCTTAATATAAGTGTTTTTTATTTTTAAAAGCAATCTACGCTTAAAGTAAAATCTGTGGTAGTGCCAGGCACTTCCAGGTTCATCAACATCTTTATTATATGTTAGTGATGTTTGACCACACCCACTGCGGCATGGCCATATCATGACTGTTCGTTTTAAGTGTGTCATTTAAAGTCCATAAAAATAATTTAAGCCAATGGACCTGTATATACAAACTTTCTGACAAGTGTTTGCTTTGAATATATTTTTTCAGAAGCATTAGCTGTTTATAATATACTAAGCTCTAAAAAAGCATTTAGTACATAGTACATTATGCTACAGAAAAACTTTGAGAGACTATAACTAACAACTGTTCTGGCGCTCTGTTAAGGCAAGGACAATGTACATGGTTTTGTCTATTCTTTTCTCTGGCACTGTTTTTCAGTGTCCCTGTGTACAAGCCCTTAGGTAAATGAAAATACAATGCAAAGTAGATACAGAATGACAAGTGGACTGATGATAAATTTATATTGATTTAATGACATCCTATGAATCCCTAATGAGAGCTTTCTGAAAACTTTACAGCTTAATGATCAGCTGACTTTGCAGTCTTTCATTAGATGCGTTTCTGAAGATGCTGAAGTATTGTGCTTATGTTTTTCTTGCAGTGGATTTCGGCGTCAGTGCTCAGTTGGACAGGACTGTTGGTCGGAGAAATACGTTTATTGGTACACCATACTGGATGGCTCCAGAAGTTATAGCCTGTGATGAGAACCCAGATGCTACCTATGATTACAGAGTAAGTGGGTTATTGTGTTTGTATTTGTAATGTGAAACAATGAAGCTATGTTAATTTAGTTACAGAAATAAGGAATGGGGTTTCCTCTTTTTTTGAGTTGCTGCATTTCTACACAAGATGTGGGTATAAATGTGTCCTGATCATATAATTGTTGCACGTTTGCTTCTGGTGTATGGTAAATCCTTGTGCATAAAACAGACTACATAAAATAAGCAGTCCAATAATGGTAAAAAAACAAATAAAACAAAAACACTTCTTAGACCACTTTGCATTCACATCAGTAAATGAAACATAATCTCACTGCCGCTTGCAACCACAGACCCAAGCGAAAGTGTGACCCAGTAGATTACATAGCCACATTCGTTTGCATGGTTTAAATTGGCATTAAAAATGGCAGTAAAAGCATGCAATTTAACACCAGTGGGTAACTAGTTTAGTAACTCTTTATTCACTGGTATAAGACATTACAGAGGGGGTTTAATGTGCCTTCTTCATTCATTGGTTGTTTTTGATTAATCACATGCACAATGCACCTTTGTATTCAAGTTGGAGTATTCAAGTGTCCAAAGGACAGTAAAATGCTGACTGGAAAAACAAGCCTCTATTAGAAAAAATATACCCATATTCCATGACCAGTATCAACCATTGACCAATTGAGCTCTGTCCACAGTTATTTTCCCCAACGTAAGTTGTAAATTAACACCTGAGCAGCAGATATTAGAAGTGCTTCAGCAGTAAATTGTGCCTGTTACTAGATTGCTTTACTTATAGTGTACATATAACAAAGCTTACTGTAGTGGCACTTGTGATTTTGATGTAAATATTTGTTTTGCAGAGTGACCTTTGGTCTTGTGGTATCACTGCTATTGAGATGGCAGAAGGAGCTCCCCGTAAGTGTTTTACTTATGCTTTCTTAGCAAAGTTTTATATAGGAATAATAATTTATTTACAAAAATTTTTTTTTTATAATTTTTTAGCACTTTGTGATATGCATCCCATGAGAGCCCTTTTCCTTATTCCCAGAAATCCTCCTCCCCGGCTAAAATCTAAGAAATGGTGAGTTGATTATGTATACTTAATTATTTTATAAAAAAAACAATTAGACATTTTTCTGTTTTCCCTGAAAACATAGTGGTTACACTCACTATGTTGAGTACATTAACATAGTGAGTGTAACCAAAACGAAAAATCACGTAGTTTCAACTAACAGTAACAGGACAAAATGAATGATGATCTGGCCATCCACTTTCTCCTGTCAATGATTGACTAATTAGCAACCCGGAATTATAATCTTGATCACAGAAAGGTATTGTGGAGAGTAGTTAAATGCTGGAGCCCATTTATGCAACTCCACCATTTTTTTTTGTAGCTATTTTAGGTTATTTCACTGGAAAACTAATGGGAGGCATCCACTAGACTATTTTATCCCTGTCCAACCTCTTAACGATTTTCCCTTGAAGTTTCCCTTGAAATTTGATCTTCCACTCTGCAAACCTTTTACAAATCTTTTGCAAATTGTTCAAACGATTTGCAAACGATTTGCAAAAGATCTAACGATAAACTATGTTGTTTCAATCTGTGATTGAGAGCTTTCAGCTATAGTGGGCAGATAGTGGTTCATCGTTTGATCGTTCAGCTTGAACGATGTGTAAACGATGTGTAAACGATTTGTAAGCAATCAAGTGAAATTGACCTGCATGTTCAGTCGATGGAGGAGACGATCAAATGACCAGCGGGAGCGCGCATCGTACATCGTTAGAAACAATTACTGCACGATTTTGAAACTATTTTTAAACGATTTTTAAACGATTGAACGATATCGTTATAGTTCACTCGCCTGCTAAAATCGTCTAGTGGATGCCCCCCATTCGAAGTAGTGTCTACAGACTCCTGGACTAAATTAAATGAATTTTTTGAATGCTGCACTTTAAATACCCAATGTTCATAAATAGTAATGTTAGTGTGTATCAGAATACAATCAATATTGTCCCAAATTAAATCTTGTTTACTGTCAAGAATAGTGCAGTATCTACTCTATAGTGTCCTTTGATTGCTCTGTACAGTATGTGCAGTTTTAGCATCTGGCCTTCCTGACAAAAATAGGAACTACCAAAAACTGGGCACACACTGACCGATATATTGGGCGATCAATTGAACGGCTAATATATCGGGTACCCGTTGGCCAGTATGTACCAGCGATATGTCTGTGAACGACGTCGTTCACAGACCTATCGCAATGGCTCTGTTTCTCAACCGATGGCAGATATATCTGTCCATCAGGACCACCCGTACACTTGCAGCAGAGGAAGGGGGGTGGGAAACGCCCCTCAGCCAGCGGGACCCACAGCCAGAGACAGATGATCGTCGTTCGATCTGCAGATATGTCTTTTCAGTGTGTACCCAGCTAATGGCCCAGGACAGTATCCACTATTGTCCGGGCACTGGGAGGTTACAGATGCATCATGGATAGACCTTTCTACACCTGTTTTTTGATGATCTGTTTAAGTGGTGAATTCAATTACCGTGATAAAGATTTGTTTCTGCGTGTTAAATTAAAGTGCATATCACCCGTTAATTTCACTTAACACATGTATATGTGCTCCAGCTTAACATTCAATTGGAAAAGAATTATAACCGCATTAGCGCAGTAATTCTTGCTGGTAATAAGTGCGGTTGACAGCGGCTTTCCGATGGTCACAATCCCGACAGATTCAGATGGTAAGTATTATGATTAGGGTTAGGCTGCGGTAGGGGTGATTTAGGTTGCGGAAAGGATGGGTTATAGTAAGGGTTAAGATTTTGGTTAAATTACTAACCAAAATCTATCAGGTTTTTGACCGTTGGGATGCTACTGCCGGTATTCTGACTCTGGATACCGTACCCAACTCAGTGATAGTTCCGTCATGAAACACATCAGAGAATATTATATAAAGGTGAATAAACCAAACATAGAAAAAACAGGTACAGGTTCCATGTAGCCTTATTGACAGTGTAGTTTCCCAGAATTTGCAGAACATACTGTGATGTCCATGTTTAATATTTCTAAAGATTTTTCAGTTGTTATGGGCATGGGAAGGGTGTGTAAATATTTCCAGTGCAGGGCAATTAGACAATATAATAGAACATGAGTGGTGGGCTGCACCTGTTCATTGGGCCATAGCTCTCAAACCATAACTGTCCTTCCTAAATCATTCCTGGGTAGGTATGTGTTTTGGATACCTTTTCCTTGATGACTTCCATTAGTCTTGCATTACACAGTAGGGGGTGTTTCAGCCCCCCTCTATTATATAATGGAATCTATATATAGTATTGACATCTATATTTTATACTGTACCTTTAGGTCAGTTCTATTATGTCTGCCTTAGCTTACAAGAGACTTGTAATTTTTCTCAAAATGGTTAGTACTTTGCTGTATACATTAGAACAAAGGAAGCCCACGTGGTCAGTGCCAGAATAAGGTCCATATGGGCCTGGAGCTGAAATTTATCAGGGGCCTATTCATGGGCGTATCGAGCGGAGGGAGCCCGTGTGCATTCTACATTTGGGGCCCCCTACTCCTGTCGGCCAGAAGCGCACTGAGTGCAGCACCGCAGCAGTAGTCTCTGGGAACTGGTCACACGTTCCCATGCCGGCAACGAAGCCTCGCTAACTATGTGATATCACTGAAGACGCGCAGGAGCGTGCATAATTGCATAATCTACACACTAGACCACAAGTTCTCAAACTCAGTCCTAAGGAACCCAAACAGTGTGTGTTTTCCAGGTCTCCTCACAGAATCACAAGTGAAATAATTAGCTCCACCTGTGGATCTTTTAAAATGTGTCAGTGAGTAATGATTACACCTGTGCACCTACTAAGTGACCTGGATAACGGGAACTCTGTGGGGTCTTGAGGACAGAGTTTGAGAACCACTGCTCTAGACAACTTGCAGATGGGGAGCAGAGCAGTAGCTAAAGAGTGGGCAGTATATGGGTGTGTATATGTATGTGTGTGTGTATATATATATATATCACACACACACACACCTACATATTCTTGTGACAAAGGTCCAAAACGTCGGACTTTCAAATGTGACATCTTTACTGAGATGTAATAAAGATATGCTTTTAAGAAGACTTGTGAGTGCTACCCCACTTTTTCTATTTTTGTATGAAGAGGATTGTTGTGATCCCTTATGGGTTTGTCACCCCAGCAATTTACTATTGAAGACGAGAGTGTGAACTCACACAGTGGGGCGAAAAAGTATTTGGACCTTCACCGATTGTGCAAGTTGTTGCACTTTAAAAGATGAGAGAGGTCTGTAATTTCCATCATTGGTACACTTTAACTGTGAGAGACAGAATCAGAACAAAAAAATCTGGAAATCACATTGTATGATTTTTAAACAATTTATTTGTATATTCTTTCGGAAAAAAATTATTTGAACAATCAAAAAGTTTAACTCAATACTTTGTAAAGTAACCTCGGTTGACAATTAGAGGTCAAACGTTTCCTGTAGTTCTTGACCAGGTTTGGAGACTGGCTAGGCAAATCCAGGACCTTGAAATGCTTCTTACGGAGCCACTCCTTAGTTGCCCGGGCAGTGTGTTTGGAGTCATTGTCATGCTGACCCAGCCATGTTGCATCTTCAGTGGTCTTACTGAGGGAAGGAGGTTTTTCCCCAAAATGTCACGATACATGTCCCCATTCATCCTCTCCGTAATACGGATCAGTCGTCCAGTCCCCTTTGCAGAAAAGCATCCCCAAAGCATGATGTTTAACCGCCATGCTTCACAGTGGGTATTATGTTTTTGGGATGCCACTCATCATTCTTCTCCCTCCCAACACGGCGTGTGGAGTTTATACCAAAAAGTTCTATTTTGGTCTCATCTGGCCACATGACAGTCTCCCAATCCTCCTCTGGATCATCCAGATGGTCACGGACAAACTTTAGACGGGCCTGGACATGTGCCTGCTTAAGCAGGGGGATCTTTTGGGCGCTGCAGGATTTGAATCCATGACGACGTAATGTGTTACTAAAGGTAATCTTTGTGACTGTGGTCCCAGCTCTCTTGAGGTCATTGACCAGCACCCCCGTGTAGTTCTGGGCTGATCCCTCACCGTTCTCAAGATCATTGATACCCGACGAGGTGAGATCTTGCATGGAGCCCCTGGCCGAGGGAGATTGTCAGTGATCTTGTATTTCTTCCATTTTTTAATAATTGCGCCAACAGTTGATCTCTTCTCACCAAGCTGCTTGCCTATTGTCGAGTAGCTCATCCCAGCCTTGTGCAGGTCTACAGTTTTGTCCCTGGTGTCCTTAGACAGGTCTCTGGTCTTTGCCATGGTGGAGAGGTGGACAGGTGTCTCTTATACAGTTAACCAGTTCAAACAGGTGCCATTAATAAAGGTAACAAGTGGAGGATAGATGAGTTTCCTAAAGAAGAAGTAACAGGTCTGTGAAAGCCAGAATTCTTGCTGTTTGTATGATTTTTAAACAATTTATTTGTATATTCTTGCGGAAAATAAATATTTGGACACCTGCCAATCTGGTTTCCTGTATGTGTGTGTGTGTGTGTGTGTGTGTGTGTGTGTGTGTATGATAGATATATATATATAGATATAGATATATTTTTATATATATATATATATATATAGAGATATATAGAGATATAGATATATATATTTATTACAGTTACACTGACCTGTATTTCCACCAGCAGCTCAGGCTCTGCGGAACCGCTTTTATCATTTCAGTGCCCAGCTGCCAAATTCCAACTTAGTTGACTGCCGAGGGACAGCCACGGGGGCGAGGATTCTGTTGCTGCCGGTAGGCATGGCTTCAGAGAATGTAAACAAAGGGGGAGGGGCTTCAGTCAGCCAAGTCAAATATATAGGGCTTGAGACTTTCTGGAGCTGAATGGGCAGGGCTAAGGGCAGCCGGGGTTGGTGGGTTGAATGGGCGTGGCTAAGTAATATTGAGGGGAGAGTGGGTGAGAATTTTCAATGCTGCTAACCGGAGGGACAGAAAAAAAATTCTAAAACTTTTAGCACTGTGTCAACTACAGTATTTTGTGTGGGCCTATTTTCAATGGGGGCTTGAAGGTGCAGCTCCACCCACCCCATTGTTAATCCCGCCCTGCCCATGGTACAAGATATTTTTTTTTATTTTTAAACATCTGTAGATGAGCAGCTTATGGTGCTCATTTATTATTTTTTTTTTTTTAAACAGCTGCTTAATATTCAAAGAGAGCATTGTCAGATCAGGTTGTCTGTATGTTATCTGTAGGGACATTTTTGTTAACTTATTGATGGGTGATAGGGGTCTTTTAGAAGTGCAGTTGTTTAATGCCTTATATTCAGTCGTTTCATATGTCCCTAGTTACTAGCAACACAGATTACTTCATTAAATTAAAATGTTGATTTTGTAGGAGGCAGTGACTTGTCCACCTGTTTGATAAGTAAGAAACCACAAGGCAATATGTAGCATGTCATAATATGGCAAGTGGGCTTGAGTAATGGAAGGAGCTGGGTCACACAGTGGTGATAATAGCTTCCTGTTGGATGGAGTCAAGATGGGAGTGTACATTCAATGTGTGTCCGTATCTTATCAGAGACCAAGCCAGGACTCTTCCATGAAATAAAAGTTCTTCGTTCTGCAAATAAAAAAATTCATCCGTTATTATGGCAAATACCTTCAGTGCTGGTATAGAAAAGATTTGAGTTAGAAATTAGTGGTGCAATGTTTAAATGTTACATAAATTGACAAAATGTTTTCATTTATTTCCAGCAGAATGCCCTGCAGTTATGAAAGCTTAGTAATGAAAGGTTATTTTCTGAGGCTTTGTTTTGTTAATTAAGGTGTGATTTGCAAGGAAAATCTGGCATATTTACCATGCAAATAGCAGTCACAACTCTAATGATCATAGTTTTCGTTTCTGTGAATGCACCGTAGTGTATTACCTAATCAGTTGTGTTTGCATTCTTACAGACATTTACTGATTTCAGTTAAACATCGTGAGAAAACACATTATTTCAAGCACATTTATTCCATCTTTGTCGCCAGTATATATGCTTTAAAATGCTACTGTGCTTGCATTTTTTTTATCTATTTAAATAAACTGGTTTGCATAGAAGCAAAAAGAAAATCTTTTTGCGGCACACCTATGAGATATGTAAGAAATTATGTCAATATTAATACTTCACTTGAATTTCCATTTAAATAATATTGAACATATTTGTGGCCATTTTTGAGTAGCAACTATATTCAAACATATACATTTTAAAATATTGTGTGTGGAATTTGTATGTTGTTCTTTTGTGCATGGGATTCTTCTTACTGCTCCATTTCCTTCCCCAGTCCAATGGCATACTGGTAGATAAATTGGTTTCTGACCAAGTTAACACGTATGTGTTTTTCTCCACTATCATCATATAAAACAAACTTAATACAATTACTATTTTCACCTACAGTGAATGAATATTTATTACTCCATGAAGTAGATATATGTAAATGTAAAAAGGATATTTTAATTAATATATTTTAGTAATCCATTTTAACATTTTTCACAGGTCAAAAAAGTTTTTTAGTTTTATAGAAGGCTGCCTTGTGAAAAACTACATGCAACGCCCTCCAACAGAACAGCTATTAAAGCACCCATTCATAAGAGACCAGCCAAATGAACGTCAGGTCCGGATCCAGCTGAAGGACCACATAGACAGAACCCGAAAGAAAAGAGGAGAGAAAGGTAAGCCTCTCAGACTTCATTGTTGTCCTGTTTTGGTGACAAGCATGCACATAGACTGTCTCTTAGAAGAGCAACACAACTCATTTTTTCCACAAAACCTGACCTTTCAGAGCTGTTGGGGTTTTGCTTAGCTAGAAAAACTAAATTTTTTTCCTTTCACCTTTTAATGATTTTTTTTCTGTCTGCTGCATAAATCTAAGCAAAAACAGATAGGCATAGCAGTTCCAGAAAGTGTGTGGTAACATTAACTGTAAAAGCATTTTGGGCTCTTAATGCATAAAAAAAAATATGTATATGTAATACATGGACGTTACATTTTCTCGTCATAGAACAAATTTATTAAGAGGCTTTGCTGCATGTTAGCCTGATTTATTTATTTTTAGTAAACTAAAGACCTTAAAATACACTGTAATCTTAGACTTTGTTGTTGGGAAAACAGTCTCTTTGCTTGAGGAACTCCAATGCATATTATATAAGTGGATTAGAATTATTTTGTGTTTTGTCAGTGGGCTCGATTCAATTGAGCGGGAATTAAATAGTGTCGGGAGGGAGCTCACGGAGCTATTCAGTTCTGCGCGCAGTTAGATTGGGAAATGCCCGTTTTTCTGCCCCTCGCGCCTTAAACATAGTGTTTAGTCGCGAGAACGAGCATTCTCTGACTAAACTTCCCGTCGCAATGCTGTTTTCCCAGCGCTAAGGGCAGAAAACAGCATCGCGCTTGTACTTTTGTCGGATTTTTGCTCGCACTCCTGGAGGGGTGCGTGAAGAAACCCTTAACAGCGCACTGAATTGAATAGCTCCGGGAGCTTCCTCCCGGCGCTGTTTAATTCGCGGTCAATTGAATCAAGCCCATTGTTACTGAACTTGGCCACTTGTGGTTTGAATACTGTACACAGAGCGGTCTTCTATTTATAGTAAAAGGTAAGATATCATTTTCTCATAAGTATGGATAGAATGAACTACTATTATAAGGTGTATATGGAGCTTTGGTTAAAGTGATCAGTAAGCACTTCTGTTACTTCTAGATGCTATATGCAGTGTCATGGATATCTCTTCTGACATTAACTAACATAAGTTGTTGCCTGCTAGACAGCGTTGTTTATAGAATCGTAGCGCACTTATTCCATTTTCATAGATAGTGTACCGTTATGTTTCTGAAATGATTCATCCTAAGCCCATGCATTTTACTGAGGGTTCCTTGTTACTTGAAATCAGATCTTTCTGGGAAACTCTCCACTGCTGAACGGTACTGTAGCAAATCAGTAATTCATGTTCTCTCTCAAGCAGTATAATGTGCTGTTTTACTGTAAATGATGTAGTGAAAGCTGACTCTAGTTGGAATCTGGTGTTGGAGGATTGGAAATGAAATAAATTATACACCTATTAATAGTGCTTGGTGTCACCATATTGTCTAATCTGTCGCCCTTAAAGGAACTCTGAAAAAAGTGGTTTGGTGCTATGGAAGCGAAAATAATACATTGTTTGTCCTCCTTGTTTAGTTGTAATAACTTTGTATGTGCAGGTTAGACACTTTTTTTTTTAAATTTAAGATGAAACAGAGTATGAGTACAGTGGAAGTGAAGAGGAGGAAGAGGAAGTGCCTGAGCAGGAAGGAGAGCCAAGGTATATCATATCCTCTGTCCTAGGAATTGTATAGCTGTACCTGAAATGTTGCACCCATCCTTAATAACATGCTGTATTATTACAAGTGTGGGACATTAAGAATAAATATATATATATATATAGTGTGTGTGTGTGTATATATAATATATATATAATTTTACATTTTGCAGTCCCTGTATCATTGCTATGTTACTTTAATTTTATCTCCCAACATTGCCGTTTAAAAAAAAATAAAAAGTGGATCAAAATAGGCTACGCACTGAGCTGTGGGAATCACACGTGATGCACCAGTACGTGGTAAGTCGTCAGGGCTGATGCTAGGGTGTTAGGCGCCCCCCTGCAAACTATAAATTTGCGCCCACCTACAAATGTCCTCTTGACATGTCTCATATTTACACCTTATTCACATTACGCCACACAGTAGAGCCCCTTATTCACCTGATACCAACACAGTAGTGCTCTTTAAACACATTATGCCAAAACAGTAGTGCCCCTTATACACAGTATGGCACACAGTAGAATCCCTTATTCAGATTATGCAATGCAGTAGTACTCCTTATGCACACTATGCAACACAGTAGGGCCCCCCTTACCTATCTGTTACTAAAGAGTGGACTGGGCCTAATGCCCAGCCACTCACCAGGGGCTCAGGCTATTACCTGCTTACCTTAGAGCGTCTAAAGTGACTTGGGCCTAATGCACAGAGTCACTTTTATTTATGGCACAGGCAATCTGCTCCCCTATTGTGCCCCACAGGCCTGTAGCCTGATTACACCCACGGGCCTAATGCCTGACACCTGGAAGTCTTAAGGAGGAGGACTGGTAATTTACCAGTGGCCAAGGCTTACCCGTAAGCTGCAAGAGTCTTCGTTTAGCTCTTTACTTCCCACCACCTACAGCACTCTCCGGTCCTCAACTTCTTTCTTCTGCTGCTGGTCTTTCCTAGCCAGCTGCACCGTCTTTTGACATCTTCCGCTACCACCGGAGCTCTACAAGTAACGTCCTCTTCTGTTGACCGGCATTGTACTGAAGGCTATGCTCGGCAGCGTAAGATCCACAAGCAGGCGATGCTATGACGCGGCAAGCTGTGATTGACTCGCCGTGGCTGCTTCTAATTGGCTGGCGGTCTGCGAGCTATTATTGGCTGTCACCCGGCACAAAGTTCAAATAGCCCCTGCTGCCTATTAGCTGCCAGTCAACAAGCCACGATTGGCTCGCTTTTGGTGACAAATTTAAACTGGCGCAGCACCCATTTGCACGCCGTTTATTAATATAGTGATTGAGGTGGTGAATGGTTTCAGGCTGGTATGGCGCCTTTCCAGCTCTGCGCCCTCCTGCAATGCTAACTCCAGCTTGCCGCATTGCACCGGCCCTGTAAGTCATACCAATATTGACCACCAAAAACTGGGACTACTGCCAAGTATGCTTAAATGACATTCAGGCAGATTTCTCCTGGATTTCCTCTGATTGGTTGGCGAAGTCCATTATGGTAGGGCAGTTTAGGTTTGATAAGGTCTGGAAATGCTGACATTGTAGCTCCCTATCAGACTCTGTACACACAACAGTCTTTTACTTCTCTAAAATATCACTATTGCTTTTTTAGCTCCATTGTTAATGTGCCTGGAGAATCCACTCTTCGACGTGATTTCCTGAGACTGCAGCAGGAAAACAAGGAGCGCTCTGAGGCCTTGCGAAGGCAACAGCTGCTGCAGGAACAACAGCTCAGAGAGCAGGAGGAGTACAAGAGACAGCTACTAGCAGAGAGACAGAAGCGTATAGAACAGCAGAAAGAGCAAAGGAGGAGACTGGAAGAGGTATTTGTAGGAGCAAGACCTTTATTAACATTATGGATCAGGTTATAAGCATCATCAACCTTGATGGTTAAGTGGCTTTTGTATAAAAACAGGATGAATGAAAGGTGGAGTCTCCACCTGCAACTTTCCTAGCACTGACCATTCACCATCAGTGTGTGTGTGTCTGGAGATCCAAATATGCTGGTTGGTAGTTAGCCAGAGCTTGCTGCAAGCTCCTTCCTGCCACAACCTTTTAAAAGTAAGTAATTTGAATCTCCATTGTAGTCACTAGATTTTTTTAACAGATCTGCATTATTAAATCCACTAGAAATTACGGAGGGTGGCAGTGGTCTACTTTATAAAGCCACTAGTTTTGTGGCTCTCCATTGTATAATAGACTCAAAATGGAGTCGGCACTGTATAGCGGCTACTACTATGCACTGTGTTGTGTATCATGGTCACTGGGGTACTCTTTGTATTGGTCTCTACAATGCTCTATAACACAGAAGTAAGCTGAATGCTCTGAATATTGTGTATAGGTCACTAGTCTCCACATACAGTACTATTCTGATGGTGCTACGTTGTCTAAAGTTTTTGATATAAACATTTTAAATGTATTTCAATGACTGGGTAAAACAGCACCCACAGTAGGCAAATCAGGCACACAGGTTTTTGACAACAACCATTTTGCCTTGAGGCATTCTCCTAGCATATTCAGCCAATAATATAGGGTTGCCCTTCCATGGAACAGATTTTGCACTATTGATACGTATAAAATATATGCAGAACTACTTTTCCAGAAACCGTAACTGCCCACACAAACGTATTTTATCAGGTTAGGGTAGTTTCTTTTGTGTGTTGAGTACAGATAACGTTCTCGCTAGCCTGTCTTACTGCAGCATAACTGAGGCACAAGTTAGGTTTCTTCTAATGAGCTGCGGTCTTTCCATCTCCCTGCCTAGAGTGTTCTGCAGTCAAAAAGATGATCTGCTCACTGTTTGAGGTTGTCAAGCATATATACTAATGTCATTTAGTGAAGACAAACAGTAAAGATGCAACAAAGAATGCAAGGTCCCTGGTTTCTATAGTTTATTGTAATGCAAACTATAGCTTTCAAAAGTAATTGGTGCTGTCTACTTCTGATTTTATGTAATTAATCCTGTTTTTTAAACTGAGAAATTAAATTGTATGAGCTTGTATGGAACTATTTTCATATTCTCGTTTAATCGAATAGGTGACCAGTACAATTAGTTAGCGGAGATTGTCTCTCCCCACCATCGCAGTTCCTCCTCTTTGGTTGTGATGGCCAATGCTCCCACACTGTGCCGCTTTTTGTGTGCTCATTTCTGAGCATGGTGCAATTGCGAATTGATATGCTATATCTTACCCATAGTCTAGATCTGTGATTATACTTTTTTTCAGCTGAACCAAGTGTCATTGTGCCATGATTTGGGAAACCTAACCTGTGTAGTTTTCCAATAGAATGTATTGCGTATCTGTCCTCAACAGATTTTGACATATAGTCAGCTGTCAGGCAGCAAGTAAAGAGGGTTCATTTAAAGTATGCCCAAGATCTATGTGCATGGTTTCTACTTAATTGGTACCTATAATAATAAGAGAATTTAGTTGTGTTTATTGCAGTAATTTAGGAGTGCAAGGAATCAGAAGAAAGTCTATGCTCTCAGAACAATATGAATAAAAGTTCTGCAGAGCAACAGACTAAATGGAATGTTGATATACTTCTGTTTCTATAATATACGTTTCACTTTATATAGTTTCACGCAACTTAAATCCACAAGGTATTTTATTATGAGGGTATTTTCATACTTATCGACTCAAGATAATTAGGGTCAAGATAATTAGTGGGATTGGATGCACATTTTCAACCTTTAAATCTACATGCAAAGGTTTAAACCGCGTACTGCTACTGCACAATTTAGTCATTGCAGACAATCTTACACATTGTTGGACAGTAACTCCCAGCATGCATCTGACAAGCAAGAACCACTGAATAGGGTGAGTCAGTCATGCCTGGATAATTCTGATTAAACAGAAATTTACTTAATGGACACTTTATGACTTCATTTGGAAAAGAATCACGTTAGGAGGTAGAAATGGAAGCAGTCAAATTAGTGATTTAATACTTGAACAAATTGCCTCTCATTTGTTGTGTATTTGGCAAGCAGACAATAGTATATTTGAACTGTATAATTTATGTTTAAATAACATAACTGCTTATTATTATGCTCTAAGTGGAACTCCTATATTTCAGTTATTATGTGGAATCCAAAGTCAGAGATGAGTTTACTTGTGCCTTATAGCTGGTTGGTTGTAGCCATTGTTAGCTAGCGTATACTATGGACTAAGTATAGAACGTGTGAGCTAGTGTCTGGTAATGACAGCCTTCATTTCTTCAAACAGCAACAAAGAAGAGAGCGTGAGGCTCGACGGCAGCAGGAAAGAGAGCAGAGAAGAAGAGAGCAGGAAGAGAAAAAAAGAATGGAGGAAATGGAACGGAGACGTAAAGAAGAAGAAGAACGTAGGCGAGCGGAGGAAGAGAAAAGACGAGTGGAAAGAGAACAGGTAATAGCAGCAGTCTATGCCAACTCCTAATTGAAAATGTGTAGCTATGATATAATGTGTGCAAAATATGTTTTTTGGACAATAAATTTTTTCAAAGTGGAAGTGTTTATACATGTCAGTGCAGCGAGAATAAATAAAGGGGTTACCCAACTTTTAAATGAGGTTTTATTTAAATCCCCCATTTTTTTTCTCCCTTAACATTTGAGGGAGTAACATCTACTGGTCCTCCAGAGTATGTAGTCAGTTTGTAGCTAACAGTAGTTTTACAATAACTAGCGGGTCCTCAGTTGGTAGATTCTTCAGGAAAGGGGACATCAACTGAGGTTTTGGGTAATTGATGAGGTGGCGAGGTAAAATTTTATAATAACTTCAAATATTAAAACCTAATTTTGATGCGGACAGTAGAAATATTTTATATCTCTTGGTCTATAGGCAGTATTTGCTGTTTTGCAACTTTTAAAATAAAATTGATTACGTTAAGAGATTTAAATGGTATCTTGTCTGTGAACTCAGAACCAGGTACCAAGACCTGAACCTAGTCTCAGACACTATCCTAAGCTAAGAGCAGATCACCTAATTTTTTGGTAAAATAAATGCAAACATAAGTAGTTTAAAACCTTTTTAGGATTAGCACGCTTATCCTGAGAATACATTGTGGACCAGACAGATTGTTGGCAGACTGCATGGGACATGTGGTATTATCTGCTGTCACAATTCTAAATGTCACATTAAACCATATATCCTGGATTGTATCTTTAATCCCTGTACCCGTGAGTATTCTATAACCAATTCGCACAGTCACTTTGGCAGTGAAATGCCTTCTACCACATGGGCTGGCTCATTCAGGAGACTGTGGAGAAGATGCTATATGATACACTGCAGTGCAGACAGCTATTGGAAGAATTTTGAGATCTGTTAGTAGGAAATGCCTGTAATTATTATATATGAATCTAGAAGATCAGTGTCGTGGATATAATAATTGAAATGCGGAGCAAACAAAATGTGTTACAATATTAGCAAGCTTTGTCCGCACAATTTAAGTTACTGTATCTTAAATTTAGGTTAATAATTTTGCTTCATTACAACTTCACAATTTAAGGCAAAATAGATCTCATTTACGATTGTATATTCTTTATTTAGTGAAGTGTGCTCTATATTCACACTCTTCTCTGCACTTTTTGTTAATATGTGCTGCAGTGTTTCCTCTGCAATGGTGAATATGAATTGCCTGCCATTGATATGAAGAGAAATGAATAGTGCAGCATAGTACCCATTTTTTGAATAGTTACATGGCAGTCATTTAAAGGGTTATCCGTTTCACTTGAATAAAAACCAATAACAAACATTATTTTCATCGAATTAATCTTTCAGTATGTTTTTATATGTGCACTTTTTTCTTTATTTTAAATGAAGTCACTTGCTGCAGAGAACTGGTAGATCCCTTTCTCCTGTAGCATTTGGGGTGGCAGAAGTATGGTATAGCCCTTCCTTCTAGGAGTTTTTACTATACTTCATAAGTAACCAAAGTTAATAAACTCTTTTAATGTTTAAAAAAAAAAAACAAGCTTGTGTACTTATAAATTGTGGATGTTGACATCTGGACAACCCATAGGTGCATGTGCATTTGTTACAAAGTGCTCATGGTATTTGTGTGACAGGAGTACATCAGACGACAGCTGGAGGAGGAGCAGAGGCACTTGGAAATCCTTCAACAGCAGCTGCTTCAGGAGCAGGCCATGTTACTGGTGAGAGTTTAGTGATCTGATGTGTAGCTAACCAGTTTTCAGGTCAGCTTTGTTTAGGCACAGCTGCCCAAGCTGTACAAACAATTAGCTGGTTTAGGAGGTGCTTTGTTTAAGGACTAGATTGACAGGGACAGCTGCATGTAGACACTGCTTGTGTGAGTTGTGTTCCATACTGCATGAAATAACTAAGAAGGGTAGAAGCCTGCGATGTCTATAAAACATGAATAAAGGCAACGGGTCCCACAATCTTTTGGATTTGTAATGCACCCTCTAAACCTGATGCAACCCGAAAAGTTTGTTCGGGATACTACATTATACATATATTACCCTAACAGCATTCTTTATTGTGAATGAATGAAAGCTGCAGTAAATTACTGTTAATTACTTTCATTTGCTATTAATGTTTCACATGAAAGCACATTGCATGGAGATGTCCCTGTTGCTTAGATATTTCTGTGACACATCCAACCTAGTATCATGGGCTATTAATGTGCTCTCATACACTGAGGCAATTATGAAGACAAAGTTGAGGATGCATAGTTCTGGTTACCTGAGGTCCAGCATACCCGCTGGTTTGGTGCGTTCCTCTTAGGCTTGTGGTGACAGTGGTGTTATTGTTGTGCTTGCGCCATTAATTTCCCATTCCTGCGAATGGAAAGGTAATTTGAGTGTAGTCAATTGTTTTGTTGTTGTAATATTGAAAGAAACGAATTACCAGCACAAAGAAATATAATATTTGTCATGTAAGACTTCTGGCCCTGTAAGACCCCTAGGCACACTATGCTTTCTGCTATAACTTATGACTTTGTATATGGAGTTCCTTTGTAATTAGATAAGAGCGGTTCTGTTTTACTGGATTATGTTCAGATCTCAAAAACGGCATCTATCCAGCTCTCGTGTTTTGGATAGCCAATAACATAAATCCGAACTTAGATAACTTTCAGTCCAAACTGAACCTCAACTCTACTTTTAATGGACAGCTATGCTGAAAATAAGAGTTTCTTTACATAAATTTTCTTCTAGTACCATTCACAAATACATATGTAAAAGTTTCAGTTGCTTGTCTGCACTAACACTTGTGACATAAAGTTGTAACTGTGGAGGGAGATATTTTCCTGCACACAGCACATTTCCTGTCTGTAATCACTGCAGTCATTCTCTCCCCAGTCCCAAAAGGCTGATAACATTAGCTTCGCAAATTATTATTTACATTAATACACTATCTCAATTTCTGTAACATTTTGGGAATGTTTGCATGTTGATCTGTAAATATTAATAGCTTTCTTATGCAAGCAATTAGATTCAGGGCCCCTTTAAAACCAATATACAGAGAACTAGAGCTGGTGACTAGTTTGTTTACATAGTGCATTGATGAGTATAACAAGTCGTTTTATTCTACTCGTCTTTCATCTACTTTTTCCATCTTAAAAACAAATGTTGGTACTTTGAGGAAGTCCATTTCAGCACCAAGCTATTTACTCTGTTATGGTGTGCTGTTTACTGGCTCTTGGCTTCATTTGTATTGCAAAAAAACTTGTCCTGAGATGGTTGAGTGTATGTATGTGTGCCCTGATTAATATCTGAAACTATCCATTGTAAGGAGCTTACATATATATTCTGTGCATGTCATGGCCTCAAGATCCACACAATTTTCCACCGGAAGTTCATACTAAAGAAGATGGTTGTCCCAAATGTTTTATTAATTAAAAGCTGCAGGATATGCAGAGTACAATTTCCCTGTGAAGTCAATGAAATATCTGCTATAGTGGAAGTAATAGAAATCCTGGTAAAGGGGTTTGTTTCAGATACATCACTGTCACTTTTTTTTTTTTTTGTATAAATGAAGTAGTTAATGCTAGAATGCCAATTAATGCTACCAACTTCCTTAAGTTCCATGTCCTTTTTTATACATGTGCATAACTTGAATGGTTTAAAAGTACAGGTTGAGTCTCCCATATCCAAAATGCTTGGGACCAGGGGTATTTTGGATAACGGAATATTCCGTATTTTGGAATAATTGCATATCATAATGAAATATCTTGGGAATGGGACCCAAATATACACACAGAATGCATTTATGTATTATATACACCTTATACACACCGCCTGCAGGTCATTTTATACAATATTTTCAATAATTTTGTGGCTCAATGCAAAGTTTGTGTACAGAAATTAAATTAATTTGTTTCATATACACCTTATACACACAGCCTGAAGGTAATCTTATACAATATTTTTAATAATTTGTGCCTTAGACAAAGTTTGTGTACATCGAACCATCAAAAATCAAAGGTTTCATTATCTGTCATGCCAAAATTATTCCGTATTTCGGAATATTTGGATATGGGAGACTCAATTTGTATTAGTCTTCTAAACATACTTCCATGACATCAATAGTTAATGAAATGATAGGTTGTAGCCTTAATATTGGTGTAGTCTAGAAAATTGCGGCCTTTTTCTGCATGTGGTTGATTTTACCTGTATAATTACTAAAACATTGAAAATTAGGCTTATACTTTTACTATGTGATGACTGCAGTCTTGCATGATGAACACAAAACATGTGAAAGCCTTGTCCTTTACTCACACAGTCGGATCAATGTAATGTGATCTATGACATACCTTTAATATTTGGCATTTTCTGTAAAGTTTGAATTGTTCATTTCAGGAATACAGGTGGCGGGAGATGGAGGAACACAGACAAGCAGAAAGACTACAACGTCAATTGCAACAAGAACAGGCATATCTTATGTCTTTACAACATGATCACCGGCAGCAACCACCACAGCAGCAACAGCAGCAGCCTCAGCCCCAGCAGCCTCCAGTGCCACAAGAAAGGAACAAGCAAAGTTACCATACCCCAGAACCTAAGCCCCACTATGAGCAGGCTGAACGTGTGCGAGAGGTAAGCTTACCATCTGCTTTCATGAACATTGTACCTAGTTTCGGAATAGTGATTTTATCACTAGCAGTCATGGTGCTTTGTCAAGTGGAAATATGAGATAAGATGTTTTTTTTGCTACAACCAAGACTTTAACTAACCCCCCTCATTTTTCACCCATCTCACCCATTCCACCAGCCAACATTACAACTTTGTTCAGCCAAGACTTAACCTGCACCCCCACCAGCTACAACTCCCATCTGATACTCTTGCTTACAAACGTTCCCAGCCATTTTTAAATCTTAATACTCCACAGCAGTTACTAAACCACAGGAGCATTGTGACTGCATTTCACTTGTTTATATATAATTAAATATATTTTCTTTTAATATCATACGTTGATATTTATTATTATAACAATAGATACATCTACCAATAGCGCGGACCACCTTATACCTTTTTTGATTTAATGTTTATAGGGATTGGTTACTCCTTATTTGAGGTCCTGCAGCTGCAACAGACACCCTAATATAATAGTGAGCACAAGGCCTATTAAACCTTCCATATTGGAAATATATGAGAGATTGCAGCCACACAGTGTTAACTGGGGACGGGACCCCCTTCTGCCCGGGAACGGGACTCCAGTCCTGGCATTCCACTCCCGATGGCAGCTCTGCTAGACATGTTCTTCAATGTTGGTCTGCAGAGTGATTTCAGGGGGTGATTTAGCTGCAGATGCAGATTCACAATTATCTTGACCTGTACTGCGCATGTGCAGTATGGGTCTGTGATCCCGCACACAGTCTGGCAGCAGACTGCGATTGAGTCTGCTGCCATTTTTGGGTGGGGAGGGGCAGAGATGGCCTCAGTTTCCCAAAACAGAGGTGTGACACCCCTGTTGGGAGGGAGTGGAGACGCTAGGATCTCTTTCGGTTGACGGAGATTTGCCTCTTTTACTCATCTGCAGCGGCTGGCTTATGTGACCCCATGGTCACTCAGCCAGCTGCAAGGATCAGTATTGCAGGCAGAAGGCGTGACGCCTCCTGCTGCATTACCATATTACTGCTATCGCAGCTGCTAACATGTTAGCTGAATCACCCCCTCTGTTCTTCAGTGATTTTGGAATCTATACTGATTTCTGTTCTGTCCTGACAATACCCCATTCCCAATGGTATGAGTATACGGCTGCCTGCACTATCATTTACTCCTAATTTGCATAGTTATCCTGGTTATGGGACATTGTGAAAAAAAAAAAAAAAAAAAAAAAAATGAAGGCTAAAGGCGTATTTCAGGGTCCAGTCTTCAACCCGAGCAACTCCGGGTATCCCAGTTAGTTAATAATAATCTTACTCTAAGTACCCAATTATAAATGTCATATCACATTAAAGAGTAAGCCCATATGATGTATAAGTGCTTCTCCGTGCAATATATAAACCTTTTAGGTCAATCACAGCCAATTCAAAGCAGGAGTTAATTAAATCACTGGCAAGGCTATCTCTAGCTTCATTAGAAGTTGGCAAATGTCAGTAGAGAAGATGCACATCCAAGTTCACATTAAATTTCATCAGCACTATAAAGCAAAGTGCAGTTTCAAATAACCACCAATGGGTACATATGTAAATATATAGTTGCTCATGTATTATGAGAAAAGATTCATCCATGAAATTTGGAAGGCAGTAACAAGTATACTTCTAACATCTAGTATTTAGTATTATTGTAATCTGATGTGTTTCTCCATGGAATGACCCTGTTATTTTAGTTCAGATCAGTTTCTTTTGTGGGTTTGGTATGGGATTTGATTTGTTAGCAGTAAATGTAAAATGCAACCACCATGCAGACAAATTTAAAAATGCCTTGCATATGAGATAATTTATTTTTATGTTTCTTAGACCTGTGTATTTTTTCAAGCTTTGTTTGTCTTACACCATGAACTCTTGGACAGTATCGCTCACTACAACACAATGTTTTTACTCATCTCAAGCTAAAATTCCTTGTTTGGCATGGTAGCTGTAAATCAAAACCTTTTTCTGGCACCACGCCTTGCTGTGTGTTCCAGACAAACGATGCAACCACTTAGAAACACCCACTGGGTAGCTGGCAGAAGCTTATTTTTAAGCAGCCACCAATGGCAGAGGGACCTCCCGGCCCCTCTGCATTCCTGCACCCTTCCCCAGTGTCTGCCATGCCGCCGATCACTGCATATCAGGCAGCCCTGCAGTACACCACATACGGTGGCTGCAGATATGTAAAGTCGCAGTGTCCTGATGATCGATATTCCAATATATCGTCAATTGATGTTAAAAAAAAATATATATTTATTTATGTTTAAAAAAATAACTAATAAAATATATATAGTCTTACTAAGCTAGATAAGCATGCAATGTATCAAAGAAGACTCTTTATTACCACCAGTTATTTATATAGCGCACACATATTCCGCAGCGCTTTGCAGAGAATATTTGGCCGTTCACAACAGTCCCTGCCTCAGTGGAGCTTACAATCTATAGTCCCTTCCACATGCTCACACACATACACACTAGGGCTAATTTTTGTTGGGAGCCAATTAGCCTAGCAGTATATTTTTGGAGTGTGGGGGGAAACCGGAGTACCTGGAAGAAACCCACGCAAACACAGGGAGAATATACAAACTCCACACAGTTAGGGACGTGGTGGGAATCAAGCCCACGACCTCAGTGCTGTGAGGCAGTAATGCTAACCATTACACCATCTGTGCTGTGCTTTAAAACAAAATAGTATCAGGTGGACGCGGCATGTGCACTGCGAATAGACCAATATATTGACACTTAAAATAATGTTTCTTTTCTTAATCCGAGCTCCCCAAGTAAGAGAGTACCAGCAATTCCTTGTCTGTTAAATGTGCTCTTATGCAGTAAGAAGAGGGCTTATGTGTGTTTACTATGTGTATTTGATTGATACAGGCAGAAGAACGCCTTAGGAAAACTAACCAAGGCTCTCCTGAAGCACAGTCAAAGCAAACAGGGAGAGTGTTGGAACCGTTAGTGCCTTCAAGATCGGAGTCTTTTTCCAATGGGCATTCTGAGCCTGCTCAGCCTGCCATGCATAGGCCAGTGGAACCTCAGGTATGATGGTACTTCGTATTGCATAGTAGAATGGACATGAAGGGTTAGCTGTCTTGTTGGAAATGGTTATTGTAATAATCTTTTAAATTTTCATATTATCGTCTCACACGCAACTTTTCAGTGTTTTCTTTTTCTTTCTCATTCTATTAAAATAAGTGTTCTATGTTTTGGCTGGCAACTGCAACTTTAAATATATTACCCCCAGATCCTTTAAAAAGTATAAAAAAATCTAATGACACTGAACTAGTGTTTGTGGTTTTATGTTACCAGGAATTTAAGAACTAGTATAATCAGTGTCCATAAATCTGTTATTTTCAGTTACAAATCATTTCTGTTCTCTACAAATGTCCATTGTTCTGTGGTCTAGTAGGAACATGTGCAGTTACATCTGAATCATTTTAAGTCGCAGTGCAGGAAGGTATTTAGGACATATACCAAATCTTGCATGTGTTAACAATTGAATTATATTTATTTCATTTGACGACTTCTCATGTCCTTCCAGCCTCGCCCATTGGCTCTGTCATCTACACTGTGCTTTTTCTGTTCCACAGTCCAGTAACTATAGCACAGTAATGACTGGCATATCCTAACTTCCAATAACCAATACATGTACCAGTGATTTAATTATTCCAAGATATGACTAATATATTTTATAGCCAGCAGTGACCAGCATATTTTTATTTTTTTTTTACTCACTTTTCGTTTCACCCCCAAATACATAGGTGTTAATTACTTTTTTTTTTTAGATTGAAATGGTAAGTACGTAGTTATGAGGCAGTGCTATCCAACTTCTTTAGTACTAAAGGCAATAAGCTTTTGTTTTTTTATGTACATGGCAGAGCCATAACTAGATATTTTGGTACCCTGTGCCAGAAAGTGCATTGATGCCTCTCCCCCCACCATGCAGACAAATTTAAAAATGCCTTGCATATGAAATTATTTATTTTTATGTTTCTTAGACCTGTGTATTTTTTTCAAGCTTTGTTTGACTTACACCATCAACTCTTGGACAGTATCGCTCACTACAACACAATGTTTTTACTCATCTCAAGCTAAAAGTTCCTTGTTTGGCATGGTAGCTGTATATCAAAACCTTTTTGTGGCACCACGCCATGCTGTGTGTTCCAGACAACCGATGCAACCAGTTAGAAACACCCACTGGGTAGCTGCCGGAAGATTATTTTTAAGCAGCCACCAATGGCAGAGGGACTTCCTAGCCCTCCTCTCCCATATTGTAAACCAGGACACTGCGCGTCACAGGCGCATGGCCATGAAAAGGGCGTGGTCTCATAGGGATAGGGCGTGGCCCAGTAGTGCCCCTTATTCACATTACACTAAGTTATGGTGTCCCTTATATACGTTGCGTTACACAGTAGTGATGCCCCATTCACATTATGCCCACAGTAGTAATGCCCCTTACACATTATGACCTCACAATAGTAATGCCCCTTACAGACTATGCCACACAGTGGCATCACTAGAGCAGGAAGTCCACTGGGGCTTGCGGCCACGAGACCCTACCACAAGGGTCTCGTCGCAAGCCCGATGGTCTTGACCATCGCGAGCATCACCTGGCTGCTCGCATGCGAGCGGCCAGAAGGCCGTCTTTAAAAAAAAAAAAAAAAAAAGGGACGCCCTGATTCAGAGCGAGCGCTCTCAAAGAGCGCCCTGCTCTGAATCTGGCCCACCCTAGTTACGCTACATGGCATGGCTCATATGAGTCAGCAAAATAAGTAGTATTACTATCTGTAAATGTTACCTGCGTTCCAATGACACCAACATTGTACTTAGCCGTATATCCAACCTATAGACGGCTCCCTGCCTGACTTCATGCTGTAGTTCTTCCCAAACAATTTTTCATGTGACTTAGCTGTTGGAACATTTTAATTATAATATATTTGGTGAGTCTTCTGTGTAAAAGGACTTTATGAAAAATGTTGTCCATGAAACAAAAAATAGAAACACAGATGCCTTTATATAAATTTCCCCTAAAAATATTTATTAAACATATCTTTCTTGTACAATTTTGGATTTTTTTTTTGTCCTGAAGACGTTTTGGGGTATATTTACTAAGGTGCAGGTTTTTAGAAATGGTTTTGTTGCCCATAGCAAACAATCAGATTCTACTTAACATTTATCTAGCACCCTCTAGAAGAAGATAATAGCTAGAATCTGATTGGTTGCTATGGGCAACAAAACCACTTCTAAAAACCTGCACCTTAGTAAATATACCCCTTTGTGTTACCCACTGTATTGACACTCAGGGTAAGAACATGTGTTGGCTACTGGCCAAAATGTATAGCGCATCACCAAAAATAAAAAATATTGAGAAGAATCTGTAAAATTGTCTTACACATTGGCCACATAGCAAGTGCAATATCATCCCTGAATTGCTGACAAAAGCAGTGAATGGTAAGCAGCGGGAGCAGTTGTAGTTGTGACCTCTCGGGCAGACAGCAATTCATTATGCACATATTTAGTAGATGTAACTTGTGTTAATGTCTAATGTAAACTGCAAGTTCTGCAAAAGATTACATATTTGTATTCAGTCTTGTCTTGTCCTACATTAATTGCATTACATGTTGAATGTAAGCTCTTACGAGCAGGGCCCTCTACCCTCTTGAGCTTCTCCTTACTCTACTTTCATCTACTTCTTACCCCTCACCAGGGCACCTAACACTTGGTTGCTTATGCTCTGTTGCTTATCTGGGTGTTATGGTCGCTAATGTAGCAATGTATATTATCCATGTTCCTTGTCCTGTATTGTATTGTTCTGTAAGTCATTAGTCACTATTTGTTTATGTACTTTGTAAGGCGCTGCGGAATAATAATAATATTAATAATAAAATGTCTGCAGCTTGCATTGGTTTCATTTTGACTTAAAAGAATCACACAAACAATAAACAAATGCATGAAAGTACAGTAATGTGCAATTACTACCTGTATACACAGTACTGTGAGGGATGATCTTACACATGTTCCCCAAGGAAATATAGGCAGCCATGTTTAGTTTCATGATTGCACACAGTCTTGTTATGTAGTATAAGAATGTGGGAATTAAGTGGGTTCCATAGTCAGAAAAAACACTTGCTGTAAATAACATAATCAATGTAATGCATATTATAGGATACACAACCTAATTACTGCTAGCGTTTCTGACCACAAATGGACATGGCAGATGTTTGACCACATTTATCTCCTCTTGTACCATAGAATTATCACTTTCTCACACTAGCAGAGTGCAGGATATTCACATGAACATTATAGCTGTGTCCCAAATGATCTGCCTGTATGGAGCTTTCTAGCCTTTTAGTAGTAGAAATCCCTGCAGTGTTTGCTTTTTTTGTAATCTGCAATTTTAAATGGTCCATTGCCTTGTGTTATTCTCTAGTAGTTCTAGAAGATGACGATTGTCTTTGCTTTAATAACTCATGCGAATGTCTTCACTGGATGGCATGATATGTTTGTTAGGGCATATCATGTTTGGCTTTTCGAAGGCTACTTCATATCAGCCAGATATTAGCTGTACTTTAATTGCTGATCTTAAGATACATATCCACTACACGATGAAAGAACGATAATGTTATCCCTCATCCCCGAACATGCATAACCTGATGATATCGTCAGGTTAGGCAGTAAGTTCAGGCGATGACAGATGCTGATGTCAGCAAATTCACTGCACGATTAATGAACAATTGAGAGATAACGATGTCGTTATCGTTCAGTCGACTATTTATGTTGTGGAGTGGAAATGCGCCTTTCAAAGTAGCTTTTTTATAACCACTACAGATTTAAATAAGGACAACAAGCAAAAAAATAATATATGTATGTATGTATGCGTGTGTGTGTGTGTGTATATGTGTGTGTGTATATATGTGTGTGCATATGTATGAAAATATATATATATATATATTATATATATATATATATATATATATATATATATATATAATGTGTGTGTATGTCCTAAAGCGTGCAGGCCCTTCAAATTAAATACAAATGGACTTTCGTTTAATTTAAACATTTATTTGCCACACTGTAATAAGATATCAATATTTGGGACTAGTTTGTCATCAATGGAAAATGTTGTTTATTTTATCTATATACCTATGAATTCAACGTAAAGCATTTTATTGTACACTACATTTGCATGCTGCACCCTTAAGGCTGACTGTGCCTATATCTTGTGCTATATGACTCGTTAACAGCAGTGCAATCCATTGTGTTACCGGTTCACCTTTCATCCCCACAGTTGCTTTTTACCTTATATCTGTCTGCGCTGTTCCTGCCTTTTGTTTTAGTCCTTGTCTGACTTTTTAGATTCTTTTACATTGGAATAAAAAAAGTCAGTGATGCCAGGGCTCCATGTAAATGTTTTATGTCTTGTTTTCTTGTAAGGTACAATGGTCTCATCTGGCATCCCTCAAGAACAATGTTTCCCCTGTCTCGCGATCCCATTCCTTCAGTGACCCTTCTCCCAAATTTACTCCTCACCATCTACGTTCTCAGGACTCACACCCACCCACACGCAGTGAAGTTCTAAGTCAAAGTACTGACCCTAAGTCTGAGACAGCTGAGCCCAGCCAAAGGTCTTGGGCTCGATCAGACAGTGAAGAGGTGCCTCCAAGGGTAAGACATAGAACTAGAAAGATGAGCTATTCTTGTGTGCACACATCTAGGTGATATTGTGTCAGCACCTGACACAAGGAATAATGTTTTTGTGAATGTTAGTCACATTTAGCATTATCACCATACATTTTAATCTTATGCAATGTTAGGCACGCATGTGAATTTTGCGTTTAGTGGTGGCAAACTACCTCAACAGAAATTCTGAAACTGGAATTTAAATATTTATTATGAGGTTTGCCACTAAAATTAAATTAGAATAAGTCATTACCTTCTGTGAAAAATAAGAAGCTAATGAGGCATCAGACTAAGTGCTTCTTTACAGAGCCCCAAACTGAGTTATAGATTCGTATTGGCTGCAGCAGGCTTAGCAAGTCGTGGCTAGCATGATGTTGTGGAACTACAAGTCCCTGATTACCTTGTGATGTTGCTTGGACATGCTCTGTCTAGTAGTACCATAAATGGCACAAGTTTTCTACCTTTTACCTACTGTAAGCATGTTGTTTTTCGTTGTGAGGGGTACTGTTACTCTTTAAACTAGTTAAGTACTGATTACGTCCCTATAATTGTAGTTTAGGATAGATCTCAAGAAGACCCATCTCCTTAAGGCCAACAGTCATATGTACATTAAACAAGTATTATAATAAAATATGACCATAGTGAAGTCTATTTTGTGACCATTCTACATGTCACAAATTTTATATTATGTTTCTTTCCTGTTGTGATTTCTGTGCCATTTTCTGCACCTTTTATTCAACTAAATATACGCTCCTCCACATCCTATTTGAGCTTTGCTGCTTTTAACCCCATTATGTTGCTTTACCTGTCACATGTTAACAGAAGTCATCAATGCTATTCTGAGAGAACTTGCGCAACAAAGTATCAAACTAAATGTCAATATAACACAATTCAATATAAGTGTCACTATAACACAATCTTAATCTCCTGTGAAATACTGGTATTTTTGTTGTGCGACTTTCCATTTTATTTTAAATGGGGTTCTCAACTCCCAACTTCAAGTACCCCAACAGGTCATGTTTTGTGGATTTCTTTAATCATGCACAGGTGAGTTAATCCATGTTGCTGCAACAGTAATTATTCCACCTGCTGCCACAGACAGAAATCCAAGCATGACCTGATAGGAAAACTTGGGGGTAGAGCTTGAGAACCACTGGTGTAATCCTCAATTGTCTTCTTTTAATGTATTTTTATTTTTAATTGTCTTAAAAGGTGCCTGTAAGAACAACATCTAGATCCCCGGTGTTGTCACGAAGAGATTCCCCACTGCAGGCCAGTGTGCAACAGAATAATCAATCTGGACAGAGGAATTCCACAAGGTGTGCCAGATGAGGGTGTATTCTTATATATTATGCCTTGAAGATAGAGTGCAGCTTTTTTTTTTTTTTATAGACAAGTGATGCAGCGAGGTTCTTTTAACAAAAAAGAAGTTAGTCAGACCCTTCAACATGACCCCTCCATCAGGTATAAAATGCTCTGCTCCTGGACTTCCCTCCTACTTTGATTGCTGTCACCTGTGTTGAATCACCCTTCTCATCAATTAACTAGGTCAACACATGTGACTGCAATCATAAATTAAGAGGGCAGTCCAGAAACAGAACATTCTGTACCTGATGGAAGGGGTCATGTTGGAGGGTCTTGTCTGAACGCACCACTTGTCTAAAGGCGATGCAAGACCCAACTATACAAAATGATCAGTGACTGGTCCTGTAGGCAAATCATGATATTCATACCATACGCTCTTAGAGGCATATTTAATTAGATGTGCGCTTAGCCCCAGAGGTTGGGTTTTTCCTTGCAGCCTCAGAAGCTACAAGGACAAATCTGCGTTAAAATGCAAACGCTGCACTTTAATGCACGGGGAAACCCATAGATTCCAACACTTTGCGTGGAATCTATGGGTTAGCATGCATTAACCCATCATTTACTGCAAGGTGAAAATACCAATTAATTGAATAACTCTGGCGTGAAACCTGGAGTTATTCCCCGCACGGCAAACCCTGCACCTAATTAAATTTCCACCTTAATTTGGGAGTTATAAACTAGATCCGTTTCTCTATGGGTATGTAGTCATTCTTTGGTTATCATACATTTGGGTTTTAGAAATGGACTGTAAGGGGTCGATCCTATTAGCCGTGATGATCCCATGATCATAGGGCTGCAAGTAAAATTCTGCAAATTCGGGCTCAGAACGGGGTGTAAGGTGGCGGTCCATTACTGGCGTTTTAGTGCCGTTGCAATGGCAACTCGCACCCCTCGCAGCTAATTGGATTTACCCCCCCAAGTATAATTTATGACTGTTTGTGCTTAAGGATGCTGTACATTTCACCTACCTACAGATATGTCCACATAAATGATACCTCTGTGTGCTACAAGTCGCGTTAAAAATAACGCGTGAGCGGCTTGTGCAACTGCGGTTGTATCTGCATGCAAAATGCTACGTTACAGTAGCACACCCACTGACACTGTAACGTAGTGTTTTGCTTGCAGATACACCCGCAGTCGCACAGAGAATATAGGCATGCCGCATATAATTTTAATCAGTAGAAGCTGCTTGTGTTTCCTATTTGCATCGCTGTGCGAATAAGACACATTTCAAGATGAAAGGTCCTTGAAAAGACGCTCAGCACTACCAAGTCACGGCATTGGGCAAATAGAAGGCCTGTTTAACGCGCAAGGAAATAAGATGTATGTGGACACATCTGTATGTTCTGTATTAAGAGAAATACTAGCACTTCCCATACAGTTAATATTTATGTGCTGTTTGCATAGTTGAGCGCAGGCAAAAAAAAAAGAAAATATATTCCTTTCTGGGGCACTCTTATATGAAATCTTCAATGTATATGATATGATTATGATGTTTAAAATATACTTTTTAATTATGTAACTTTAAATGTGTTTTTAAAGGAAGGAAAATTCCTTTAGGCAAAAATATATAAGTAAATATTAATAAATTAATTAAATATGCTAAACAGTCCAAAAAACATGTTTATAGAAGCTATGAAACATTTAGGCTTCGAATGAAGTGCAATCACTATCAGTCATCTGGTTTGGGCAGTGTTGCCCTTTGTACTATAATTACTGCTCTGCTCACACTTTGTGGCAAAGGTGTCTATAATTACGTGTTTACGATAGGAAAACAACGTGTCAATTAGCATATATCAAGTCTAATTACATGTATCCCCAATTCTCGACTACCATGTGGTTTGTTTCTACCTTATCAAATGAGGGTTAATCTAGATTGAAATTGCATGGGTCACAAAGTATAATTATGCAGAAGGTAGAAAAGTATGCTTATTCTAGGTTATTATAAAGTTGACAATGCAGGCTCAGAAATTTCAATGGAATGAAACAATAATGCACAAGGTATAATACAAACTGATATTGCACAGATCAAAATTTAAATAGAAATTTTTTTTTTTGCACCAATCAAATTAGCACATATCAAAATTGCAAAGATCAACATTGCACAGCATTCAATAGAATGAAGCAATAATGCACAAGCTACAATACAAACTGATATTGCACATATCAAATAAAATAGAAAACTGTTTCTGCACCAGGCAGTCTGTTGTGAACAAGCTTTACGGCGAAACGCGTGTCAACACCCGCACTTCCGGTCGGATCAGTGGACACGCTCCGGCTCACACATCTGTTACTCACCCGAACTGGCTCTGAGGGTCCCGGGTTACGTGAGTAGATGTGGAAGCACATGCTTCTAAAAGCGACATGCACATTGGAGCTTACAGCGATACACTGCTGTATATAGGGAGCATACCAACCCACTGTGGGTAAACAGCTGACACAGAAAAACAATCCAGGTATATATTTATTCTATTTCCTTCAGGTGGTAGCCTGACTGACCTGGGTGCATCTGGTCCCTGCAATGCTGTTTAGGACCAAGGTCCACCTAACACCCATATACAGGTCTTTAACATCTAACCACCATACTTTATTTTCATTGGATACCAGCTCTCCCACTCTCTCATTGCCCGTCCAATACCAGGCGCTGTATAACAGGCAAAAGTAGAAATTGGGGACACTTAGGATGTCTTACTATTTCTAAATAAATATTAGGTGGTCACACCATAATACTACGATTCTGCTACTAAAGTGATATATGTGATATACAGATAGGAACACGATCCGATTATTGTTTTATGTCCTTATTTATAGGTGATTATATATGATCTGTGCAAACATTGCCCTGCTACTTATCAGGGTCTGCATTAGGAACTTTACAAACAACCTTAATGATAAATGTTCTATCACCATACAAGATCTGTGCAATTGTGATTATGCAAAAAAAAACTGATCCACTTAATAGCGTTCTGTGTTATTGTCATGTCCGTTAAACACTTTAAAACACACATATCATTTTATTGCCATATGGGAGCTGTGCAATTTTGATCTAAGCAATTTTGATCTGTGTTAATTTGATTGGTGCAGAAACCGTTTTCTTTTTTTATTTTGATATGTGCAATATCTGTTTGTATTGTAGCTTGTGCATTATTGCTTCATTCTATTGAATGCTGTGCAATTTTGATTCCTGGAATCTTGATTCATGCAATTTTGATCTTTGCAATTTTGATATGTGCTAATTTGATGGGTTATAAGGTAGATACAAACTACATGGTAGTCTAGAATTGTGAATACGTGTAATTAGACTTGATATATGCTAATTAACATGTTGTTTTCCTATCTCAAACACTGTACACACGTAATTATAGACACCTTTGCAACAAAGTGTGAGCAGAGCAGTAACTATAGTACAAAGGGCAACACTGCCCAAACCAGATAACTGGTAGTGATTGCACGTCATTTGAAGCCTAAATGTTTCATAGCTTCTATAAACATGTTTTTTGGACTGTTTAGCATATTTAATTAATTTATTAATATTCATTTATATATTTTTGCCTAAAAAAAATTTTCTTTCCTTTTAAAAACAAATTTTTTAAGTTACTTAATTAAAAGTTATATTTTAAACATTATTATCATATATACATTGAAGATTTCATATAAGAGTGCCCCAGAAAGGAAAATATTTTCTTTTTTTCCCCCCGGCAAAACATTCCATTAGAAATTCTGTTTTTTATTCCTGGGAGCACCACCAACACCTATTTTGTATTATAGAGGGTCCCCTCTAATTGATATGCTCTAAGGTACTGTTGCTTTATTGACAGTTTTTTTTCACTATTTTTTCATCCAAAACCTGTGCAGGAATCCTTCCCCAAAATCCCCATTTCCCAATTGCTATATATAGTTAAGCATTGCTCAGATGCAGTGGTAAATAAGTATTACTTATATTAAGCGTTGGTTCTGTATTTTATGTCAACAGTGACCATGTCACACTTTTGTCAATATGGTCACAATGTTGACAGTCTATTTCTGCAGTATCCATAACCCTAATGGCGACATATCATCTATCAAATTATCTTCTAGATCATGTTTTTAGTATTAACTCGCACGGGCATCATGTAAGGATAATGGGCCTTATTTCCACATATGAGAAAGAACAGATATAGTTTGCATATTTTCACCTGGACAAACAATGTTGAGATACACCTGCCGGGTAAATACTGCCTGCCTTTGGAAGCAGCACATAACTACTGGGCAACTTTATCTTAACACTGTAACTTGGTGTTGGATGTGCTCCTCTCTCAACTCTAAATTTGTCTGCACATTTAAAATTTACTTCCCTGCAGCACAAAACAATTTTGCAAGGTGCAATATTGTATCTTCTAGCTGGGATAACTCTTAATGAGCCCCATTATGTACATGGATTAAGGGTTTGGTATGATTATTCAACAGTTATCCTGTCGACAGTCAAAATGTTGACAGTGTAATGTAGACAGTAGAATGTTGACACCATAGTAATGTTATTTACAGCATTTTAACTATGTTGCAATTATAAGTTTAAACATGATACCAAATTATAATGCGAACACTGTTAAAATGCTGTAAATAACATTATTGTGTCAGCATTTTGCTGTCGACAGCGTAGTTGTTGAATATGTAACTACCTTCCTGAATTAACCATGCAGTGAAATGAATATTGACTGCTTATAATATAGAATATAATGACTTAAATAAAATATCTGATCAGTAGGTAGTATTTATAACATTATTATGAGAACAAAACACTCAATATTTACCGTGGCTATAAAAAGTATCCATCCCCATGTGTCCTTTTTTCACATTTACTTACATTATAGGATTACATTATTATTATTAATACTCAAGTAGAAAAAACAACTATGGGTCAAGGGGCCTATCCATTGCATGACTTTTTGCAGGCTCCGACCAAAACCAGGAGTCGTGTAATGGATAGCCGGCAAGGATAGGCCCCTTTACTTTACAGTATTTATCATCCCTTTTTAAAAACTTGATAAAGGTGCTTTTAGTAGCCATTACAGCGATTAATCTATTTGGGTGAGTCTGCCAGTTGCACTTCTCAACACTACAATTTCTACAATAAAAAATTAAAGAATTGTGGCAAAAGTAAGAAAACGTGATTCAAAATATTTCAGCTCTTCCGTGTGCCACCATAAGTCAAATAATAGCAAATGCCTTAGGGCCTGATTCAGAACCGCTCGTAAGTGGCCGCTCGTTCACTCCGAGTGATGTTCACACAACTGCGCATGCGTATGGGTTGTAATACGCATGCGCGAACCAGTCATTGCGGTCGGAAATTGTGTGCTCGCAAAATAGCGAATGCCTGCTAATTTGAGTGACAGAATGAGGCGTTTGTGGGTGGTAACAGGGGAAGGTGCTTGAAAACGGGGAGTGAAGATCCGAACGCAGGCGTGCCAAACGGTCAAAACGGGCGTTTTAAGGGCGTGCATAATTAACAAAGCAGCGTCATCGACCACGTCACTTGGTTGTCTCTTAGCCTGAACTGCTCGCATGATTGCTGTAGGAAAATGCTACCACAAGCACTGCGAGCAGTTCATACGCCTTTCGATGTACTCGATTAATCTAATAGCGGAGATGACGTAGGATGCGAGCGGCCAGGGGGCGTTTTTAAAAAAATAGCGAGCGCATATTTCGTTCGCTCGTTCAGACATAGAGGCGTCAACAGACCGCAAAGAGCGAGCGCTCAATTTAAATAGCGGGCCCCTTTTTCTGAACGAGCGAGCGCAAATGGCGTCCGGCTCTGAATCAGGCCCTTAGTTTGTTAAGAGTCTGGTTCTAATTAAATTCTATGGGTATATTTATTAAAGTGCAGGTTTTTAGAAGTGGCGATGTTGCCCATAGCAACCAATCAGATTCTAGCAATTATCTTCTATAAGGTACTAGATAAATATTATGTAGAAACTGATTGGTTGCTATGGGCAACATCTCCACTTACGAAAATCCTCACCCTAGTATATATACCCCTGTCTGTCTGGCTGGTGGTTCCTAAACTTTCTTGAATCATGGCACCCTAGAGAATCACTATTTTTTTTTTTAAATTATCCCTAGGCTAAAAGTTGTTCTTATTGAGAAATTCAGCAGAAATTATTAAATTATGTGAATTGTGCTTCTATGTCATCCTTAGTTATGTGGTGGTGGACAGGGTGGTGCTGCTATTTAGCCACATATTTTATAATTGGTAGCCACCAGCACTGGATTTGCCCATCACATTAGCCATAAATAATTTGATATGGTACTGAACCACGAACCCGTGGCACCTTCGACACCCAGTTTGGGAACCACTAGCTAAAGGCCCCCATACATCAGCAGTTGATTGCAGCAATCGTGCAATTTGCAATCGATTGTGTATAAAAATCTTTCCCTTTTTCAATTGTTTCCAGTTGCAGAATTGCCACAATCGATTGAAAAAGGTAAAGATTTTTATACACAATCGATTGCAAATTGCACTATTGCTGCAATCAATTGCTGATGTATGGGGGCCTTTAGACAAAAATATGTGGCAATTTTGTGACTATCCTAAATTAAATTTAATTGGGTATATCAATTGAAAGCTTATTACTAGGCATACTGATATAATACAGACTACTATACAGCCATGGCCAAAAGTTTTGAGAATGACACCAGTATTGGTTTTCACAAAGTTTGCGGCTTCAGTGTTTTTAGACCTTTTTGTCAGATATTACTATGGTATACCAGTGTTCGCAAATACGTGCTATAGCGCGTATTTTACCCCGTATTGGGGACTGGGGACCCACTTTTTTTTAAGTCCCCGGGGACGCGCTGCGCTGTGGCCAATCCCTGACAGCTGGCTGCAGCACAGCGCGTCCCCCTGCAGTAACAGACACAACGCTGTCTGTTAGAGCAGCCAATGAAAGTCAGACTCTCATTGGCTGCTGCTGTAGAAAGCCGTGCTGGGATTAAGTGTCTGATCCCTGCATCAGCACAGCGTCCATGCAGGGATCAGACACTTAATCCCTTTTTTCACTCCTTCCTAGACCACCAGGGTTGTCGGGCACTGGGCCCGTGGGATTAATTCAGGCAATAGGCCTGTGGGTCTCTAGGGGGCATTAGGCCCAATTGAAGGTATATGCCCCCCAAATAGGTGTGTAACTTGGGCATTAGGCCCAGGTCACTAGAGGGCCCAGGTATTTGCCCTTTAGTGGCTTGGGTCTAATGCCCAGGTCACGCACACCTATTAGGGGGGCAGATACCTTCATTGAACTGCGCACTGCACAGGGGGACCTCTCCTGGGGGCACTGCACAGGGGGACCTCTCCTGGGGGCACTGCACAGGGGGACCTCTCCTGGGGGCACTGCACAGGTGGAAAGTCATATTACCTGAAAGATCATGGAGGCATTAAAACATGCATTTAAGAGGCTTGTGGAGATATCTGATGCTGTTGGGTGTATCAGATCTGCATTTTAGGGGCATGTGGGGATGTGTGGTGGCATGTGGGGAGGTCTGAGGCATATGGGGAGCTCTAAAGCATAAATTATGATGGGGCCCAGAAATGGTCAGGTAGGACCCCATTTTTTTAAAGTGGTGGGTCCCTGGGATCCACAAATGTTGTCGCTCACCGCGATCACTGTATACTGATATAAAATTACAAGCATTTCATAAGTGTCAATGTATTTGTCAATAAAAGCCTTTACGTTTATGGAGAGTCAATATTTGCAGTGTTGACCCTTCTGTTTCAAGACCTCTGCAATTCGACATTGCCAACAATAAAGCATCTTGAGACTATTCATGTGTGGAGTTGCTTCTCAGCCAAGGGAGTGGACTCACTCACAATTTTGCTTAAAAACACAGCCATGAATAAAGAATGGTACCAAAACATCCTCCAAGACCAACTTCTCCCAACCATCCAAGAATCCCTTTTCCAGCATGATGGAGCACCTTGCCATAAGGCAAAAGTGATAACTAAGTGGATCTGGGAACAAAACATCGAAATTTTGTGTCCATGGCCGGGAAATTCCTCAGACCTTAATCCCATTGAGAATTTATGGTCAATCCGCAAGAGGCGGGTGGACAAACAACAATCCTACCAGGACACTAACAATTAATTTCAGTAGAGGATACTGTAGTCACAAGATAGACTTATAGTGACACACACAATATCTGAATTATTTTTAATGACCTGTTTTCTTACTTTTTGAATATTTCTTTATTTTTCTATGGTTATAATATTTAGATGATTTTTTATAAAACTAATTCTCCTTAAAAGAAAAAGTTGTGTTAAATAGACAAATGGACCACACAACACCTTTTTCTCTTTGACTTTAATAACTTTTTTTGTTTTTCTTTATAATTATGAAATGCTTTTGTGTTTTCCAAGCAACTGAAGACTAAAGGTGCTAAATATTGTACTTTATTTTATTTTTAGCCACTGGAAATATAAAATTTGATAAAAGAATAAAGTGTTTTTTGGTGTAATGAGAAAATTTAGCTGATCCAATAAGTCCAGCTTGATTTTTATCTTCATTTTAGTACTAGTTTTGTTTTCTCCTATCTAATAAAGTTTTTCAGAAAGTATTATATATCTGATACTGTTAGAGTACATTCCATTGTTATTTAACTTATTGCATTCCATGCTTCTCATCAGCAATATTGAGCCGAGGCTGCTTTGGGAGAGGGTAGAGAAGTTGGTGCCCAGACCAGGCAGTGGCAGCTCTTCTGGATCAAGTAACTCCGGTTCCCAGGCAGGATCTCATCCAGGATCACAGAGTGGATCTGGAGAACGCTTCCGCATGAGATGTAAGTAAGGTCTCTGTGCTCATGTCAAATATTCGTGTTCTTAAACCTACACCATTATGTAGGGCTAAATGTGATAGACCGCAAGCCGGCGCCACTGTAGGAATGCATGCGAGTATACCCGTATTTTTAAAGCAGCAAGCATGTTAAAGGCTAAACCAAGCTGGTATAGCCTTTAAACATGCTTGTTGCTTTAAAATACTGGCATATTCGCGTGTATTCCCGCAGTGGCGCAGACTCGCAGTCTATTACATTTAGCCCACAGTGTGTATAAACAAACATACAACATAAAGGAAGAGGGAGACACAGTAATGCAGTACCTACATTATCATTTCTGCTATCCAAAGGAGTAGTCCTTCCAAAAGTAAAATCAAGGGTGGTCTGTCTTTGATAGCAGTGCTAAATGTACTGGATTGGCAAACATAAATGGACTATATTATGCTATATCTAGGAATACGCGTGTTCCTTTTGTAGTGCACCTCTTCTGGTAAAAAGATAGCTCTGACCAGACTAAAAACAACATAAAGTTTTGAATATGATTTGCATACTCTATGGGCTCCCTAATTTCTTCATCGGTTTAAAGAGGTTCTATTACATACTAGTTTCAAAGCTGCTTAATACCTTTTTGTGTATTTGTATCTGTAACTTACTTAGATTTTCTTAAATATTAGCTTCCTCAAAATCGGAAGGTTCACCTTCTCAGCGTCCTGAGAATACAGCTAAAAAACCTGAAGAAAAGAAAGACACTGGAAGACCTAGCAAGCCTGCTGTAAGCCTACTCTTAATTTCTCATACCTAAAATATACTTTTATTTAGAAACCTTTTTTAAGTGCCTTCATATTTTCTATATCTTTACCTGGTATGAGGCAATGCTCTGCCACCCAGTGGCCACATGTCCTTTTTTGTTTTATATAATACAGATATCTGTTCTGCTTTTGAACTCTTTTCTACATGCATCTAGTTTCAGATATCTTATGTGCTCACAATACATCAGGAGTAGGGACATTTCCCACAGTGGTATCCTAGCATATTGCATGCAATAATAGTCTTGAAATTATTAAAGAAACTTTCTTTAATACAGTTGTTTTATTCACACTGCATATATTGGGTAGTGTCTGTCCTTTTTAGACTTTACTATTATCATTTAGGTTGTTTTCTAAATGTTTAACGTATGCTTTGTGTTTGATCTGAGTCATCTCTAGAAATACCTGTTAGTTTCTGCTGTCACATGACATACCCTAATATGCTAGAAACTGATTACTAATCTTCCAGTATACATAATGCATCAGGTGTATTCAGTCAACAGGGCATTTACTTGTTCTAATCTAGTTCATTGCAGCATTTGTGTACAGATTTATTATTAAATACTTGCTAATTGTGAGTAGAGGCACCAGAAACCTTTACAGCTTTGCTTACTTTTATGCTAAAGTGTCTGTTTGCATGTATCACACATTTATTATGGCTTTGCTGCTGAATGTTAATCCAGCATAGAGGGATGGGATGATCTAGGGAGGCTATAGAGGGAGACGCATGATTTATTGGAAGGTGCAGAGTGCAGCATCTTCAATTTGTCTTGCTCACAAACAAGGTGAGACTGTGCAAGATATAGAAAGTATTTCCTTTGAAACCATGAGGTTTCATTGGGTATCGAAAGAGCATTATGTTTGAGTTGACAATAACCATGTTTCATTGTTGGGTATCGACACCCCCTCCTTAATATTGGCATTTTTTGTAACCATCCTAATCCCTCCCTAGCTATTTTGCTCTGTTTTATTCTTCCTTTTGAAACATTTAAAAAACAACAACATATTTTACATTTGTAGAGGGCATTGCATTATTTATTGATGTATGCATAGATATGGTGAACTATTAATATGATTTGTTTTTATAATTAACTTGTCTTCTCTCTTTCCTTTTTCAATTCACCTTTAATGGATATGGATGCCCTTTACTGTCTAATGGGACTCGTACAGGGAGAAGTGGTAAGTAATGCAGATTACACCACTTTGAAATTGGTTAAACAAAAAAATAAACATGTTTCCTGTGAAAGCTTCAAGAGCCAGATCTGCCCAAAACAGAATTATTTAATTTTCTGTGGGGTTTGACCTGCACTTGGGGTGTTGGAAATATGACGTGTAATAACAAAATACATTTACATCATGCCCATTTTATCCCAAAACTAAATTTATGTGGCCCATACATCGATCCTGGATCGGGCCAATTCCCATTTCTGCCGGGGTATTGGAGAAATCCAACATGTTGGACAACCTCGACTCAGATCAGAAAATGGTCGTAATCGGCTAGTCGGGATTTTCAACATGTTGAATTTCGATCAATGATGCCTGCCAATTTGCGTTTTTGATCAGCATAGTCAAAACAGGGGATCGGACAGTAGATGTACATCCAAAATTAGTTTTGGATGCTGTTACCCTTTTTTAGTGTTTATAAATATGTGATTTCAAAACAGATATGTAAATATTCTGGTTGTGTTTACATTGATGATTTTGCCTCAATTTTCCAACAAGGACCTAACCGCTTTGGCAAAGGAACTTCGTGCTGTGGAAGATGTACGACCTCTGCATAAAGTAACAGACTATTCTTCATCCAGTGATGAGTCTGGCACTACGGATGAGGAGGATGATGACATTGAACAGGAAGGAGGAGATGAGTCAACCTCTGGCCCCGAGGATGCCAGAGCTATGTATGCTTGCTGTTTTCCTCTTTGTAACCGTGGTTTCAGAAGATTCTATTAAAACTGTGGTGTAATAGATTACTGTTTTATTTGTTCCCCTTGTTTAATGTGCAGGTCGTCACTCAATTTGAGTAATGGTGAAACAGAGTCTATAAAAACAATGATTGTCCACGATGATGTTGAAAGTGAACCTGCCATGACTCCTTCCAAAGAAGGCACTTTAATCGTCCGACAGGTATGACTTTCATTGAGTAGCTACTACCTAACTGACACATGCATTCATGCTCTCCATTCTCCTGCGTCATGTCTGTTATGTTGTAGCATTTGGCATCCATTGCTTATGGCTAGTACTTTTTGTTTCTCTGCATGTGCAGTATATAGATGGTGCCCATTCATTTCCTGCATGTTTTGCACAGACACTTTCTACTAACCTTCTAATAAACCAATGGTTTTCTGAACCAGAAGATTGTGCAGAGATCAATCAATTAAAATGACATGAAGCACAGATCAGACCCTAGTGATTTGTCCCTTTAACTATTTTCAAATCAAACAGTCTTAATCAAGTCCCCTAAAGTGTTTCCTTATGACACTAACCTTTTAATCGGTGCCTAAACTGTGTGACACAATATTTAACTTTTGCTTCAGAAAATGCAAAGTTTGTAAACTTAATTCATAACTTCATGCTTGGTGGATCAGGATCTTGGTCAAGGGTAGTCTCCCAATGCTGTTTAAGGTCAGCCATCAACATTTCATGAACAGGTCTTTAAATTAGCAGTTGTAAGATAATGTGTATGTATTTTATACTCTGACCTTTTTTTTGAGCCAAAATATACATGACAACAAAAACGTTGGCTCCCAAAACCCTTCACCTTTTACTGCCTCCTCAAGACATGAAGTTACTTGGCAGTTATGGCTGCCCTCTCCCTATCAGTATTTGAATTGTAGTCCAACGTTTAGCAATTGCCAGGGATAGTATGTACTAAAGCAGCACTTGAACGAGACAAGTGTGCCTGTTTTTTCTACAGAGTACAGTTGACAAAAAGCGTGCCATTCAACTTGAGAGCAATGGCTTTGCCGGGCGTATTCACCTCTTGCCAGATCTCTTACAGCAAAGCCATTCCTCCTCCACCACTTCTTCCCCATCCTCAAGTCAACCGACACCCACCATGTCCCCACAGACACCCCAGGACAAGTTAACTGCTAATGAGGTATGTCTGACACTAGCTGTCTTATTAATCAGGAAACCTAATTCCCATAGGGGATGGTAACACAAAATCCGGTCACATGCTTCCCGAATAACACTACTCTTGATTGTTAGCCCAGAACTATACAGAACTAAACATCACCATTCTGTGTTGCACTATCATCTGCATGTTTTTATTGTCCATTAAATATACATTTAAAGGGTCATAAGAAATTAAACAATAGTGGAAGTGTTATCCATCTGTATTATTTAATGTAATACTTATTTTCAGTGTTTTTATTTGCTTTCAGCTTTCACATTGATCTGTATGTCATTCACATTGGTGTATTAAAAAATAACATGGAGTCACTTGTCCAGTTGAACAGATGACCAAATGTAACCTATAGAACTACCATGACTGTCATGTGTAAATAAATGTTAATAAAGACCATATTTTCAAGCTGCAAGAAAGCTTGCTGAATCTACCCACGCATGAAATCCCTTTATAAATTCTAATAATGTTTAGAGAGGAATTGCCAGCAAAGAGTCCTGAGTAGGCAGGAAGCTATAAAGATCTCTGAGGAGCAGTTAGACCAAATATTTTTTACATTTAATAATGTAAAACCATTTTGAGATTGTAGAATGTGTTCTGCAGTGAATAAAATGTGCACTGATATAAAAAAAACATGTGTGAGCAAAGATGACTTCCTGCAAGTGTTACCTTGCTGCACTCTAAACGTAGTGAGTGCTGTCATCCACTAATATTACCAATTCCTTTAGTACAACATTGCTGATCATAGGTTGATCTCACTGCAATATGTAGACTGTTTTAAATATGAAACATTCTAAATTATAAATGTTTTAAATAATATGTAGGTAGATTGTTTTAAACACAACATGGCAGCTCTCATTCGCTTTTAACTTGGTTGGGACTTGTGACCGGTTCTTTTCACAGCATGCGTTCCTTTTCTTCTAAACATGTGTTGGGTAGATGTAACTTCTGTGCTGGGTATGTGTATATTTTGTATTTAGCTGCATTCATTTTGTGAGTGTCCCATTCATACTGCTTCAGGTTTTTTTAAGCATCTACTTTCTTTACCATTTTGCTTGTGTTTCAGCTTTCAATTTGCATTATGCTCTGTCTAAAGCACCTTTCAGTTCTTCCTGTGTATATGTAAGCTTCTCCTACAGAAAGAGAATGCACATAGCAAGGAATGGACTTCACCCCTGTGTCTTATATACTCAATTCTTACTGTATATGTTGGGTGCATAAGTATATGCCAGTCATTCTCTGTATTTACAGTTGAAAATGTTAACAATATTTACTAGCGTCAGGAAAAAATAAAAATGACCACATTTAACCAGTAACATTAATATCCTTTTTTTCACCCTACTGCCTTCTTAAAAGCAATATAACCAACATGCAGCCATCTTTGTTCCACTATTTGATGTTGCGTTTATGTTGTGAAATAGTTTCTTGCTGCTTTTTGTTTTTGTGATTCCTTTTATTTTTTTCTTATAGACACAGTCAGCAAGTAACACTCTCCAGAAACACAAATCTTCCTCTTCATTCACACCTTTCATTGACCCTCGTTTACTGCAGATTTCTCCATCTAGCGGCACAACTGTAACATCAGTAGGTAAGTGTTGTCATACTGATGGGGAAGATGGTATGCTATGCACTTGCTGACAATAGTTGGAGAGTAGTGTTCCATTTTTTTTTATTTACATAGTCTAGTTAATCATATTAATTCGTAATAGATATTACCCTAGTCACAGCATAAATATAGTCCTGTTTAGTATGTTTTCTCAAAAGAAATCTAGAATTAGACAAATGTTTGTAAGTGACAGATGTATGAGCCTTGAGTGTGAATATAGCATGTTTTCCTGTGCTCAGGCTAACAGCTCCCCTGCTTCTAACAAGCTTTACATTGTTGAATTCACCAAACATAGGGCCTGATTCAGAGATGGCTGCAATGGCGATGTTTACGCAGTTGAGAGATTGTCTGTGATCTGCGCCTGCGTTTTACCGTTGTCGCTCGCAGTGAGGAATTATTTGCAAAGTGATTGACAGGCAATGGACTGTTTTGTGGGCAACAGGGTGTGATGGCCACTAAAACAGACTTGTCATGACCGTTTTCGGGGTGTATTTAAGCCTGCAACTGCGATCCCATATCCAGTAAAATAATTTCTGATGTCCGATAACCGACTGGGCTGCGTCTTTTTATATGCAGTCGCTTGGATTTGCTAAGCCGTAGGTGGGTGTCTCCGTACAAATCCCGGTGGCTGCCACATATGCATATTCGAACACAGCTGCTGCGTACAAATTTGCAGCATCAGTAGCATTATCGTTCATCTCTGAATCACTCCATAGGCTGGAGGGAGTTATCAACATTAGTGTATGAGCTGCTGCACCTGAGGTTATACTAGTAGTACTCAGAGCACTATGAGAGAACTGTAGTAGTCTAATTAGCTGCAGCGCACATTAGTATTGATTCAACAGCATGTATTTATCTTGAGTTATGAGTGATTAGTATCAAATGATCATTTATGTATTGCATATGTGGTTCTGTTGAAACTGGAATGATAAATATGAACTTAACCTTGATTTCTACATTCTGTGCAATGCTGGCCACTTTATTCAGTAAAGGTTTGATTCCTCAATGCATGCAGCGCTTAGCCCACTTTTTCTTAACCCAGGGATACAGATAGGATATCCAGCATGTTCAACCTGTGGGTCACAAATCTATGATTACTTTATGGTCATAGCCAATGAATATAATATATACCCACTCCCTTTATCCAGATATCAATATTCGTTAAGATTGAGTTGCTGTGTTAATGATGTATATGTGTTACCCAAACCCAGTAGTGTTGTCTGCTTCCCCGCCCTGCTTGCTGTGTGCAGTGTACAGAAATAGAAGACATAAGAATGAGATGATGATGATTTTGTCATTGAACATATGATTGCTTATATCTTTCAGGTACTTACATGCGCACACTGGAAGCTAACCTTAAAAATACTAATTTTATTTTAGTGGGATTTTCCAGTGACGCACTGAGGCCAGATGCTATGAGGCAGGATCCTACAAGGAAAGGATCAGTTGTTAATGTAAATCCCACAAACACAAGGCCACAGAGTGACACACCCGAGATTCGCAAATATAAGAAGAGATTTAATTCTGAGATATTATGTGCAGCACTGTGGGGTGAGTTGTTAGACCACCAGAAAAAAAAATTGTTTATTCAGCAGAAACCACATTTTACATATTTGCATTTCCTAAAATAAGTGGTAACCTGCCTTACATTTGTACATGATTTGATTTTTCATTACCCTGTTCAAGAAGAGCTCTACAAAACATACAAATATGTAGAAATGCAAAGGTTGAGGTGAATTAAGAAATATTAGGTGTGTGTATGATATTGCACTAAACGTTATACGTGTTAGTTACCATGGACATCCTGATCAGGTATATGCTTTCAGGATACCACTGAAACCAAATTGGTCTCCTCAGGAAACGCCTTTATCCTTGAAAACCAGTTGACACCAATTCCATTGCTGGAGATTCTTAGGCCTGTTACATTTCTATCTGTAATAAAAGTGATAAAATAGATTAGGCCATTTTGATCACAGATGAGGCTTATAGATTGAAATCCACCTACCCCCAATGAAAGCACTAAATTTGGGATACCGGATAATTTAATTTATGGACTAAATCTGCTTTTCAATTATCCAAATTGTTGTGCTATATCTTAACAACTCTATCCCAAGGGAGATGTAGAATCCAGGAAATGGGTAACTACTTAGTACCACAGAGACGTCCGTTTCGTAGATGTTTATCCAAATCCTTAATTATTTTACAAAAAATGTTGAAACTCCTAATATGCATATAATGGGGCATATCCAATTAGCCGCAGGGTTTACCCCGTGGCTAATTGTCGCGCTGGACGGGATTCAATTAGCGGGGATTCCACGCGCGGGTGTCCCTGAGACCCCGCGCGCGAGTCCCCGCTGATTGACTTTACCTCGCACCTCATGTAGGTGCGAGGTAAAATCAGCGTGAGGCCTCCCTATTCGGCCTTGCGCAAGAAGGTATTACACACTTATTTCGCAGTTCTCGCGGAATCAGTGTGTTCTCGCGCTGGAGTCCTGGTCTAATGACGTGGGGAAATAGCTGTTTAATTGAATAGCTAAACCCCGCGTCGCCGGACTTTTTCCTGTCAATTAGCAGCTAATTGGATATGCCTCATTAATGTAACCTTTTGTATTAATCAAATTTGAAGGTAACTTTTTGTATTGATCAAAAACTTTCTTAGAGAAGGGTGAAGAGACATGACATCTACACTACATCTAAATTATAAAATTTTCAAGAAAGGGGACGAGAAAATGTGTGTGAAAAGTTTAACCACCTTATACAGTATGTTCAATAAAAACACTTTTAATTCACAAATATAGACAACAAATGAGAAAAAATGAAAAATCATATAATAAAATTGCAGATCTAATCAGAACATAAAATATTTTATGTATCTCGATCCCAATTGACATTTTAATCTTAGAGAGAGACCCCAATTTATAGCAAAATCCTCTCTGATATAATCTCAGGATTGTGTAAATATGAATACAACTTTGTATAATAAATGTAATTGGCAGAGCTTTAGATACTGAAACTGGTAACGTTCCCAGGTAAGTAGCTCTAGGTGGACTGCATATAGACACAAAACATGACATGCTGATAAATGTATATGTGTGCCATTAACAGTTGTTCAGTAATAAATTTGTATACATGCCCTCTGTGGTGGTATGGTTATCTTTTTTTTTTTTTTGTATTATATTTATCATATGTTCATATTTGTAAATTCAAATAATCTTGTTATTGAATATATAAGGAGGTTGACATTTTCATACACTTTCGTTCCTCACCCTCTTTCTTAGTTTTCTTTCAAACTGGGCCCTACTGGAGCTTCTATGTACACTTGATATAATCCACTCTGTGGTTGTGTGCCCTTCCCTCTCTTAATTATAAAACCTATACAGAAGATCTTTCAGTTTTGACACCAACGATGCTCCGAAAAAAAATGTAGTTCGGTGCCTTGACAGTGTTGAGAGAAGTTCAGAATAGATCACTGAATCAAACAATCTTCCAAGGACATGCCAATTTATCTCATGCTATCGTACAACCTCTGCTTTCTATATCTCAAGAAGACAAAGACAAGCTTATCATGGTTGATTCACATCTGTTGATTTTATGGATTCTTGTTGCTGGAGACAACTCTATGAACAAAAAGTTTTTAAGACTTTCACATCCTGTCCTTGCTAAACACATCAGTTATAATAATGTGGACATTTTATTTCTGAACTAACCACCCTGTACTTGTGAAACAGAGCCACTGTTGTTAATAGAGCACAGATACATCAAAACAATTAGCTGAACTCTTCCCCACAGTACATAAATTTTATTTTATCGAGGTCAAAGATTTAGGCATCCTCTGATGTCCTTATTATTCCAATATCCTCTCCCATTGAGTGCTGAGTTACTGGTTAGATTGTGACCTACAAAGATCTATACAAAATTTGGTCTTTGGGTGGCCTACAGTTTGGTGCATATTGGGCAAGGGAATCAAAGGAAGAAATTTTTCTGGACCAATTAGGGGTACTATGAATATCTAGAGCATCACCTCTACAATCAGTGAACATATTAAATTAGACAAGTGTGAATGCATATCAAACGGACTCCTCTACCACCTCTTCTTTTTTCTTGCTAATTGAGAATGCCATTTGTAGACAAAGTAGTCTGATTATGCCATGGAACTGTCCTCTCCTGGAGGACTGGACCAGAAATAATGTTATAAGGCTACACTATTCTATGCTTTCACTACCTTGGAGATCCATATTAATTTATTTAATTTATGAAATTCCTAATTCCAGAAGAAATACTGCTATACTAATGGTTTTAGATAGTTTTAGATAGTTTTTACTAAATTGGACCATTTACTTGCCATTAGTGGTCTCCCTGCTACTAAAAAACCATAAGGTAAGAGTAGTAGAGTATAATTGAACAATGTCATAATAGAGTATAAGTGAACTCTCTAATACCCCACTAATAAGGATTTAAAGTATAAGTGTTGTAGTGGTAAAAGAAAAATCAAACGCATATATTCTTACATTAGAAATATAAAACATTTTAATAATAACCACAAAATCAACAATAAAAATACATATATAAAATACTACAGGTTGAGTCTCCCATATCCAAATATTCCGAAATACAGAATATTTTTGGCGTGACTGATAATGAAACCTTTGATTTTTGATGGTCCAGTGTACACAATTCTTGTCTAAGGCAAAAATTATTATAAAGATTATATAAAATTACCTTCAGGCTGTGTGTATAAGGTGTATATGAAACATAACTGAATTTTATGTATTTACACAAACTTTGTTTGAGTCACAAAATTATTGAAAATATTGTATAAAATTACCTGCAGGCTGTGTGTATAAGGTGTATTTAACACACAAATGCATTATGTGTGTATATTAGGGTCCCATTCCCAAGATATTTAATTATGTTATGCAAATATTACAAAATACGGAATATTCCGTTATCCAAAATACCCCTAGTCCCAAGCATTTTGGATATCGGAGACTCAACCTGTACTAGGTATCTGATACGGAATCTGCATGTAAAGCAGGCTGTCGGGACGCCTCCTGTCAATATACCGACAGCAGCATCCCAATGGTCGGTATCCCTACAGGGTCGGTTAAGTATGCTTACCCTCCCCCCTTCTCCCCCTATCCCTAACCCTCCCTTCTTGTAGCCTAACCTTCCCCCTTAGTGCCTAATCTTAACCCCCTCCAGTGGTGCTTAACCCTCCCCCCTAGGGCTGCCTAACTCTAACCTCCCCCCCCAAAAAAAACCTAAAGCTAACCCAGCTATGCTATCTAAACCTAAGCCTCCTAACACTAAGGGCACCCCGGACTTACCTTGTTCAGGCTGGCGTCCTCCTGTGTTCCAGCGTCGGGATTAAGCTAGGCGTCAGTATTTTGATGCCTATCTTAAATCCCCTGTCGGACTTTGAGCGTCGGGATTGAGACCGGCGGCATAGCTACATCCCATCATAACTACATCCCATCTGATACTACTATGTACTGATATTGTATGAGTATAATTACACTTTTAGATTTATAATAAATCTGCATAAGGTGTTGAAATAGAGTAGGTACAAGTAGCTGTGCAATAATCATTTATACTCGTCACTCATAACCTTAAACCACCTGCCTAATTTTGTGCAGGGGCAGTTTGTGGTGCCAAAACAGCATTGACCTACAGAGGCATGGACTCCATAAGACCTCTGAAGGTGTCCTACGGTATCTGGTACCTAGACGTTGGCAGTAGACCCTTTAAGTTGTGTTGCATCGAGGTGGGGCCTCCATGGCTCAGACTTGTTTATTCCAGCTCATCCCACAGGTGATTGATCAGATTGAGATCTGGGGAATTTAGAGAACAAGTCAACACCTTGAACGATTTGTCATGTTCCTCTAACCATTTTTGAACAATTTTGCAATGTGGCAGTGCACATTATCCTGCTGAAAGGGAATACAGTTGCCATGATGTCAAAGAAAACATGACTCCTCTGACTAGGCCACCCTCTTCCATTTCTTCATGGTCCAGTTGTGACGCACACATGTTCATTGTAGGTGCTTTTGGTGGTGGACAATGGCCAGCATGGACACTCTGACCAGTCTGCTACTATGAAGCCTTATATGCAGCAAGCTGCAATGCACTCTGTGTTCTGACACCTCTCTATCATTACCAGCATTAGTTTTTTCACCAATTTTTGCTACAGTAGCTCTTCTGTGGGATAGGATCAGACTGTTTAGCAATCAGGGCAATCACGACCCTATTACCGGTCCTTAACAGGTGCAATTGTAACAAGATAATCAATGTTATTCTCTTCACATGTCAGTGGTTTTAATGTTGTGGCAAATAACAGTATATTTTATCCATACATTAACACATACAATCAAAATTATGCTGACCTCCCACCAAATTACCCCTAGGAGGAATCCATGTAAATAAGTGGTGCTACTGAAAGTGTGAAAATTTTCTGAAATGTTGTTTTCCACACAATCCTGATAGATCTAGTGACCATGGAAGTATAGTTAACAATTGCAAGGATGCACTGAGGATGGATGATGATGCCTGGAAATATGCACAGAATGAGATATTCAAGTTCTGATGCAATTATTTGTAATCTCCTAATGGATAAGGTGTTAAAGTCTCATAATTGTCAATCGTCAGTATGGATATGCTCTTAATATTTCAGGAGTAAAAAAAATGCACCATAGAACAATATGTATTGGAGTAGTAAGAGCAATATATAATGGAGTAGTAAGATTAATTGGTAGTTACAACAATCTGCATAAGTTAGTTTTCCTTATTTAGCTGAATGACACTTCGGGCCAAAGAATGTTATAAGCAGGAGTCCAGTTCTGTTTAGGCAACTAGACACATTTTCTAGCGGCGGTATCCTATGTGTTTTCGGCCAAAACTTCCTATTATTTCGTCCGAAATAATAGGGTAGGGAGAACAAAACTGTTAGTGTCAGTGACTGTAATCGTAGCGTTTTGCATGCAGATACACCTGCAGACGCACAGATAACATAGGCATGCTGCATATCATTTTAATTAGCAGAAGCTGCTTGTGCAAACTGTTCACATCACTGTGTGAATAAGACACATTAATAAGATGCTCAGTGCTACCGAGTCACTCCACATCTGTAGATCTTTTTCATTTTATTTTACTTTTCATTTATTGATGTAAACTAATTTAACTTACAATTAAGTTTATCGTTGCATTTCCAATACAATGTTCCAATCCTTTCTTGTACACTATGCCCTATATTCAGAACTCAGTGGGAGACAGCCTTCATGTGAAATGAGCCAAAATTTGAGAATGCAGCCTCTGAATTAACCACTACCGTGACACTTTGTACCCCACTAGTGTCATTAATTCCTACCATGAATATTGATTTACCCCCAGAAATATCTGCTGTGACTATGTTTAGGTAACAAGTAATACATTTATATCTGATTCCTCAAATGTATATTTATATTATGTGACAGTCTATATCTTTTTGTATGTAGCACGATTAAAACAAAGCAATACATATACAAATAAGGCTATGTACTGTCCATATAATATATATTGTGTTACAGTACTGTATATTCCAATATGTAATTTGCACTTTCAGATGTATCAGTTTCTCTAAGTAAAACAAATTGCCACAGCTTTCCTAAACCCGACAATTATCCGTGTTCCCTGTACTGTTTTCAGAGAGAAGTAGCAGCCAACCAAGATGCTGTTTTATAAACCACAAATGCAACTTCTAGACTGGGTGTGGTACTTAAAAGATAAAAGAGTGTACGCCATGTACTGTAGATCTTATGGCAGAAGAGTAAAATAATTCTTATTTTGAAATTATGCAGTTTCTAATTCAATTCTAATTATATAAAAATAAAATCCAATTCGATTTAAGCAACCCATGTAAGATCATTGATTTGTTTCAAAGGTTGAAATTTTATTCAAAAGCCCATACTCCGATATGACTCTTAAACCATTTTATGGCCTACCCACGGGACTGCTCCATACAGAATATACTTTACCTTGTACATATGTCTATCTTATTTTGAAATACATTAATATTTACAGTTGTGTCCTCATACATCTAGCCTCAATACGCCATGCAGTGATGTTTGCCTGGCATGAGTGAGCCGCCAGGTCCCGTACAACTCTGCTAGTGTCTTGCTTCTTTTTTTGCCTAAAATGTGTCCAATACCCCTTTTACACCGACTGAAAAATCCCAGGTTGATGCATGTGAACGTACTTCAACCCGGCATTTTAGTCTGTGTCAAGTGACCCGGGGATCCGATCCAGCTAGCTTGCAGGGTTGAGCACGGGTCGTTCCTGTGTCACCCTGCAATGTAAATGGCGCTGCCCAGGTCACGATGACCCTGGTCGCGCTGCATGCTGCCTGATTGACCGGCTTAAGTGGCGCTTGGAGATGACATCTCCAAGCGTCCACTGCTGGGCTGACCAGAGCACAGCAGTGCCCCCCACCCGCCCTTCCTGCCTCCGGACCACTGCGGAGTAAGGTAAGTAAGTCGTGGAGGGGGAGGGAGGGAAAGAAGCGCTGCTCACCTGCGCCGGAGAGCTGGGTCAGTGCTGGCCCGGTGTGAACTGTGCGGCGCCGCGGTGTAAAGGGGGGGCTGATCCGGGTTGGAAACGTGTTCCAAATACCGGGTCAGACCCGGGACTTTGGTGTAAAAGCGGTATCAGTTACAATGCAATGCACCTAGGATGCACCAGCAGACTGTGCTGAATAATTTTATATATAACACTTGTATATCTGTTTGCACCTGAGTCTGTATATGAATCATAACGGAACTTGGAAAGAAAAAAGCTGTAGCATATTGTAGCACCTTGTATACAGATTCGGGCTCGATCGCACACAAGTGTCGCATATCAAATTGACACAGTTTGCTCATGCGTCCTAGTCACATCACATTGCCACTTAGATGCATTTTGGCAAAAAAAGCCGCCTGGCGCTATCAGAGTCTCACAGGACCTGGCGCGCTGAGAGGGACTTTGTGGCGCTACTGCAGCAAAGATGTGTAAGGACATATCTGTACCTCAGAATAAAGTAGAGGTAAGAGTTCTCCTATCCAGTATGCTTGGGATGTACGAATTACAACGGTGTTTCTCCATTGTTGCTAGGAATCCTTTCCTCATTAAAGAGTTTATAAATGCACTTAGCAGTGACTGTACAAGGAGATGATATCTGGGTGCACAACATAATCCTGCAGCAGTAGTACAAATGTCCGGTCTCTTCTTTCTGGACTTTGAATTTCTGTATAAAAGATCCCACATGTACATACAGCTGCTTTTTTTTTTTTCCTTCATTCATCCAGTTGATTTTACATAATGATGACTTTGCATTGGCCAGACGCTACATAAAGCAGATTTATTTGTATCTTTGTGACTAGACATTATTGCAAGTACTAATAATAATGTATTCTCTATTTTCTCACACAGGTGTAAATTTGTTGGTTGGCACTGAAAGTGGATTAATGCTGTTAGACAGGAGTGGTCAGGGAAAAGTCTACCCTCTCATCAACCGGAGGAGATTTCAGCAGATGGATGTTCTCGAAGGATTAAATGTATTGGTCACTATATCAGGTAATGTAGAGAATTTATGAAGTGCTTTCAAGACTCATACATTCTGTGTTGCATAACTTATAATTGAGAGGACAATTTACATTATTTTACTGGCCGAGCACTATTAAAACATATTTCATATGGAAAGTACTGCAAAAATTATCATTATAATTGAATAAAAATGGATGTAATGTGTTTTTTTTGTTTTTTTTTCAGGAAAAAAGAACAAGCTGAGAGTGTACTACTTGTCCTGGTTGAGAAATAAAATCCTCCACAATGACCCAGAGGTTGAGAAGAAGCAGGGCTGGACAACTGTGGGGGATTTGGAAGGCTGTGTGCACTATAAAGTTGGTATGTGGATAGCTCTGAAACTGTCCCCTGAATTTTGACTAAATATACTAGTGTGATTTTTCTTTTTCTTTTTTTAGAAGCTTTGCCAAATCATCACTAAATATAAATATTTCAGTGAGATATAAGAACTGGAATTCTGTAAAATACTAGGGAAGAATCCTAATTTGCCTACATAAACAAAATCAGTGAAAAGGGAGGATGAATGTTTTATACTTGTATGATTATTAAACTTGAAATACAATTACACCTAGTTTGGTAAGGGAGATAATATAGTTTGCAGATTTATATTTATATAGATATATATTATGTCAGAGTTGTACATCATTGTCGTAGTACATAACCTTACGATAAAAGATGCAATCACGCTAGAGTGGATATTATAGAAGCTCAATAATGTAGTATTGATAAATACGTGAAATGAGCGCTTGATATAGTAAAATAACACCTGTTAGAGAAAAAAGTAGTTAAATATGTTTATAGCTTCTTTTTAGAATGATTAGAAGTGACCGGGTGCAACACTGTAATGTGGTTTATGCAGCTGATGACAGCTTTTCAACAAGACAGTTTATGAAATGTATCTCCTGGAGGATATGCCTGGGTCAACTGGAAGTGCTGTGACTATAAATTAGACACATCTAGGTGCAATGACCGCTCAGCTGACAAGCAGAAGGCCACAAAAACTTACAAGATCGTTGAGTGCTGAAGCTTGAAAAAAAAAAGTCAGTTCCTGGTTGCAACACTCAAATCTGAGTTCCAAACCAGCTGTGGGAGCGATGTCCACACAAAGTATTTGTCAAATGCTTTTGTGGAGTGGGTTTTGGACGATAAGGACTTACCTGTTTGCATGTCCGATCAGCCACGCACATACCTCAGACCACTGTGCGCAGCACCCTTACCTGTTTCCCAATGATAATGACAGCCATTCACAAAGGGAATTCTATAAAAAAAAAAAATCCCTGCTGGATGTGTTGTGAAAGACCTTGACTGGAATGCACAGAGCGCTGACCTAAATACCATGAAACACCTTTGGGAAGAATTGAAACACCGACTAATTCAGTCCTTATCGTCCAAAATGATTGTCCAGCCTCACTAATGCTCTTGTGATTGAATGGATGTAAATACTTACAAAGTCTTCTCAGCAGAGTGGAGGCTGTTCTTGTAACAATATGGGTCCCTACTCAATATACCTATGGTTTTGGATTGAGATGTTCTTCAAGCACATGTTTGAGTGTCCACTTACTTTTGGCCATGTAGTATATGTATAAAATTTTTACAGATAGGTGTTTCCTTGATAGTGCTTGCTACAGCCTTTTTGGAGCACCACCATTGTTTTAATCGATTCAGAATTTCTGCTATATTTGTGTGTTTGTGTGTGTGTACTACACATTCCTTCCCTACATCCATCTGCACCTCACTACTTCCATGCTGCAGATAGAAGTGCTGACACTCAAGGAGGGGGAACATAAGGGACCTCAAAGGACCCTAACTAGTGGCTGCTTCTGTGTGTAAAACAAGCTCACTGATTTCCATAGACATTATTACCAAAAGATAGAACAGAAGACCTACAGTATCACATTTCATTTCCTATACACAATGCAGTTAAAATGACTTAGGCTAGTGTTCCTTCCAATGTGAAATTTCTAACTAGACTATTTTCCAATAATGCTAATCATTGTTGCGTGTATATTTTTTTTTTCATAGTTTAATTTTTATTATGTTTTTCTTCTTAGTAAAATATGAGCGCATCAAGTTTTTGGTAATTGCTTTAAAGAGTTCGGTGGAAGTCTATGCCTGGGCGCCAAAGCCATATCATAAGTTTATGGCCTTTAAGGTAGGTAGACAGGGATGTTTTCTCAAATGGCTTTCACTTAATTTTCCTAATGCGTACCAAGCTTTGTTTTTCTGGATAAAAGTTTTAAATGGAGAACTTGTATTTCCCCACTATTACCTGATTAGAAAGTGACATAATTTTGTTGCATTATTTCTTACAGTCATTCGGTGACTTAGTACACAGGCCGCTTTTGGTAGACCTGACAGTAGAAGAAGGACAGAGGCTAAAAGTAATCTACGGCTCCTGTGCTGGCTTTCATGCTGTTGATGTGGACTCAGGAGCAGTCTATGACATTTATTTACCAACACATGTAAGGATTGTTTATTCTTTAATAAAAAAAAATAGTTATTTGTTAATATACTTTTTCAGATGAGTTGCTATAATGGTTATCTGCCCTTTTATGATATGATTTGTCAATCGGTAGTTTGTGCTTACCATATAATGTTCAAATATTGAATGGTGTGGAATAATGTGAACTTACTGTGACCGTCCCAATGATTTCAACCAGTTGGGATGAGCTGTTCCTGCAATGGGCTGTTTTGATTTGCTTATTTATATTTTTACATGACAGACCTGTGCAGTATTATTGTCCTGTTGTGTTCCTATTATAGATCCAGAGCAGTATCCAGCCACATGCAATTATTATTCTCCCAAATACAGACGGCATGGAGTTGCTGGTTTGTTATGAAGATGAAGGAGTTTATGTTAATACTTATGGAAGGATCACCAAAGATGTGGTTCTACAATGGGGTGAAATGCCTACATCAGTTGGTATGTTTCAAGTGGTAGTAAAGGTTAATGCTAAGCCCGCTATGTGTTTTTTATTAAGCATACTTTGTTTATTAAATATTTATGTAATATACCTTTATGTATTTATGGCTATATTTGCATACTGTTGTCCCGTTATATTTTCTCATTTTGATAAGATAGAACTTGGTTGTCACTGCCACAGATGTATATTATTTTTAATGCATCCATGTGAATTCCTATGTCTTATATGGTTTTCTAGCATATATCCGATCTAACCAGATAATGGGATGGGGTGAGAAAGCCATTGAAATTCGATCTGTAGAAACTGGTCACCTCGATGGGGTATTTATGCACAAAAGGGCACAAAGACTAAAGTTCTTGTGTGAACGAAATGATAAGGTAAAGCACCATGATTTTCATGATTCATTTTTTTCTTTTTTACAAAATCTATTTAGCAACTACTGTATTGTCCCTGTAGAAAGTAAAAACAAAATGGCATTTTGAATGTGTGTATTTATAATGTCCTGTGTACACCGTACTGTGTGTGTATATTATAATTGAGGATGATACAGTTCTGGTGGTAAACGTATATTCTCTGTGCACAGGTTTTCTTTGCGTCTGTACGGTCTGGCGGCAGCAGTCAAGTGTATTTCATGACCCTCGGCAGGAGTTCTCTTTTGAGCTGGTAAAGAATGGAACTGCTGATATCTCCCCTACGGTCTTCGTAATCTCCGTAACTTGAAATCATTTACAACTGGAGTACATCCTGCGCACTGATGTTCTGTCTGTTCAAGATGAAGTTTGCATTCATTTAATGGATTTTGTGTTTCTAACTTAGGGGAGAAGATTACATGTAGCCTGCAAGGCAGCTGAGGCTGTAATGCCTTTGCTGGGTGCTATAAAGCTCTGAGATTTGGAATAAGCAACAGGGCTCTACTAACTTATACACTTCCTGTTACTTAAAATAAGTTATGAGTGAGAAGTGCAAAATTAAACTACACTAAGAGCATCCATTCACTATGAGAAAATGGAACTTGACACAAGACGGCAGACCAGGAGAACATATTAAGCCTTTCTCATGATGCACAGCCAGGCTTATTAATATTTCAGTTATTTAATTTAGTGGGTTTTGTTTATGTTGAATCTGACAAGAAAAGTTCATATGATAAACTGTATTTATAAAATGTGAAAGGCAGCAGCTAATGTATTTTTTTTTTCTACACAATGGTTTGGTCCAATGTTGTGCATTGCTGGACTTTGCCTAAATACATACAAAATGTTTTCTCTTACGTTATTTCTGCATCCCTACAGAATGTGTCACAGTATTAGCGCTGCCTCATCCATAGTTGTGTTTTGTTTTTTTTCCGGGGGGCGGGGGGGGTTTCTCCTAGAAATCCACAGTAAGTGTGCACGCAGTGAATTGACCTAAATCTGTACTGTAGAAAGGGAACAAAACAGGGTTGCGGAGTTAGACATTACAGGCAAATTCCAATCAACTTATCTTTTCTCCTACCTCATACCGGGCGATGCACAAACCCCTTTGGTGCGATGAGACCTGCATCATATTTGCAGACATCCAGGACACATAGGGGCTTAACAAAGAGGTTGTTTTGTTTTTCTGTTTTGTTTTTTTTCTTCCTTCCTAGTTTTTTTTAATTGATTTATAATATGAATGTGTAATTTTAATGCTAAATTTGTGTCAGATCTCTTTGGCTGAGCTTGTCCAAGCTGACAAAAGTTGGCATTAATTTAAGGCACAAAATAGCTACATGGTGGTGAGAAACACTGATTAGGTTCATTGACTTTCCTAGATTGTTTTTCGTTCCATAATTTAAGTTAATGAGATCCACATGTATGTTTTTGACCTGAATCAGTAGGGATTTCACTTCTGTGAAATGCAGATGTAGCATCCGGGGAGATCAGTGTTTTAGGCTAGTTCACTAAATTGTATAATGTAGGAGTCTTAAGAGGGATAGGGGAGGGGGCAGGCTTGTTCCTGGGGGGTGGGCAATGTATTCCTTTTCTAAAAATGCAATGCACTAAAACAATTCTAAGAATGTAGTTAATATTGCTTATTCATAACTGACATACTGTACCTGTGTTTAGATGTAAGATTCCCGGTTCTGACTTTTTTAATGAAAATATGAAATAGTCTGCTTTATTTTCTGAAAGTTTTGACATTTGTAATAAATGTCTGAACAGGAATGACCTGTTTAATGGCTACCCATTCTTTACTTGAGGTTTCTGGAGTGTACAATTGTGGTTGATGTAGCAATGCACAGTGTCATTATTCTACAATCCTTTCTGGTGTGGGGTACATTGTTGACAGCTGCCTTAAGCTGTTCATTTGTGAACAGTTTCTCTTTTTAATATAGAAATAGACTACTCTTCTGTTGTTCCTGCCATTGTATTAAAGCATTTTGTTTCTTTAATTGCCATGTAATACACAGCGAGCGAGTGGACTGGGGTTTGAAGTAAAGCTGGGAAGCTTTCATGGTCAACTAGTCCTCACAATAGGAGTTCTTCTCCGCAGCCATCCCTTACACACACCCATTCAAATCATATAGTAGCCTTTTTAATAATGGCAGAAACATAAGTTTGGAATTTTGTTGGATATTCTTTCCAATAGCACTGAAAAGCAATGCTGATGTGTATGTTTTGTTCCATTTACATTGTAAAGGACAGAGAAGACTTAAAGAGCAGAGTTCTAAGCCTTCTGAAAATAGCCTATCACAGTGAGTTCTAACCTCCAATTCTGCCTCTCCCCTCGTGTTGTGTGGAGTTTTCATCTCCAGTGAACCTAATGTATCAGTAATTGTCCTATGTAATAAATTCTTGACCTTTTTATTGCTGCCTTTATTTTTGTCCCTTACATCAACTATTTAAAGCTACTGAGCAAGAATAAATTACGTGGAGAAGATTACAATTGTTAAATATTCATGGTTGAAATTACTGTTAGTAATATTTGGAACATATGGTTCCAAAGTTACAAGCAAAGATACTTTTATTGTTGAATTTGGTGGGATCCACTTATATCCAAAAATAATTCCAAAATGTCCTAGTTTAATTTTTCAAGTAAACCAGTATTAACAAAAACCACTACATGATAAATATGGACACTGTCTTTAATAACATATACAAGAAAACAGAATATAATTGCTCCTTGATTTAGTTAATGCATAATAAATAATCTTGTATGTTTGAATTACTGAAACTGACTGCAGTGTTGCTTCCGTTTGTTTTATGCACATGTTACGTTGGAGAAAATGTTTACATTTTTTGTTAAACTAATGTGCATCACATATTTATGTTTTTTTAAGTGAATTTTTTGCATAATTTTAGTAATACACATTTTGCGACCTATAACCTCAAACTTTTTTTCTGATTAATAACAGTGCGAAAAGATAACAGTGACAAACTGCATAAAATTACTAATTGTTGAACTGCAAAGCAGACTTGTGTCAAGTAAACATTCACAGACATTTTGCAGTGCTATCTAACATGTCTACTGTGTTACATGGATATTCCTATTTTCCCCATTTTTTTTCCTTAAATAAAGTAAAATTTACACCTACAGTTCCGTGGACTGCATTCATTTGACAGATCAACACTATCCAGACAAAATAGTTTGTTTAGCGTGTTCAAGAAAATTTTTGTTTCAGCATGACAAATTCCAGTAGCCAGGTAGTCAGCACTTTAAAATAACAATGAAGCAATTACAGTGTAAAGCACTACATCAGAACATCACAATAAACCAGTCCCTTAAGCCAAAACCCTGAGTATCTTGCTGGAGCACTGTCAAGGGGGACTCTTCTCACTCTTACAGGTGACAACTGCTTTCAGGGAGCATACTAGTTTACCAGACCCACAGAGATCCGATATGAAAGAAGAAAATATCCAGGCCTTACTGTCGCTTATTTTTATTTTTTATTTTATTGATTTTCACAAATGGTAGCAGAGAAACAATCAACAAAGTTTACAAAATATTTAGGGGAAAAATAAAATGGAGAGGGCTCAACAACAAAATAAGTTGGGGTAGTGGAACAAAATCTTGGTAACTGATTCAATGCAGCTTGCACATGAAAATTATAAAAGAATATGTTACATACTCCAAATTGACTGAGATCAACTTTAACTGATAGAAATCAATGCAATGCGTCTGCCAAGACCAGCAAGGAGCATTCAGTGCGAAGGGGGTGTAGGAATTGCTGCAATTTTACTAATATGGTCTGAGGTGTTATCTAACGTAGCTGTAATATTTTCCATGTATTTGACCATACGCCATTGATAGTTACAGTGAATGATGAAGTGTCTTTTTTCCAGGAAAGTGTGATCTGACACTTTAGTTATATTAAGGATGTTTTGGAAGGGTCCGAGGAATAGCAATTTAAGAGCATAGCTGGATATTTTAATATCGAGCATGTATTTTATCGCAGTATGGGGACTAAATTTGTGCACGTCCACCAAATGTAGAGTGGTGAACTGTGGTGTCCACACAACTTTAAACTGAAATTGGAACAGTCTGGGAAGATGAAGAGAAGGAGGTTTGATACAATAGCACATCTTGAAGAGTTGCAAAGAATTCTCTCTCTTTAATTGTTACCAAGGTGGAAGCTTTAACTGGATTCTCTTATTTAGGTCCGCTTGTCATGATCTACCTTCTCTCTTTCCCAAGCCAGTTTACGCATGACTTGTTGATAAGAAAAACTTTCTCACACATGGCACATAGGGCCTGATTCACTACGGATCGCAACTGCGTATGCAATTTTGATTACGCACAGTTCAATTGCGATAGTATGTTAAATCATTGTGACCGTTATCCCGTCGCAGCACTACACAAGGATGCACACTTTACTTAGCACACATCGTAATGTTTAGCAAGACCGCAGAACCATCGGTACAATAGAGTACCATCGCAACCTCACGCACACTTGCACAAGCTTTGACCTTACTCAGGAATTGCTAACTTCATCGCACGCTGTGAGTCCTCAGATTGCGTACGGCATTGCAGTGGCAAATTTATGCATGCCCCTGCAACTGCATCCGAACTCACTGGGACATCAGCGTTTCATAGACCCCCCCCCCCCCTTCATCAGTTCTCCCAAACGGCACTTCCTATCAATTAATCTGTGATGGATGTGCATAGTCAATGCGATCACAGTACCAATCTCAGTGGCCGGTTCACGCGCACACACTGCTATGCATGCGCAGAACTGAACAATTGCCTGATTGCTTGCGTAATCACTGTTGCGTACATTAGTGAATCAGGCCCATAGTTCATGGATAGCCCAGCTCTCAAACTCCCTCCAATGATCTGATGGAACAGGTACTGTAGGCCATAGTGCAAAAAGAACTTCCACAGAGTCCTTGCTACTGTGGTGGCCCATCACATAAATTGGTCTGTCACCACCAATTCATTGTATTTTATTTCTAAGTCAGAGTCAAAGGTCAAAACGTCAATGCATATGATTTTTATTGGTCCTTTAGTAGCAATGTTCAACAGAGAAGCCTTTCTTCCTGGTAAAGCCTTATGTTGTGGAAATTTTCTTTAAGTTCCTCAGTGTTTCACTTCTCCATTTTTGGCCAATCTTTCTACTTGTAATCTGAGGGGTTTCTCAATACCCAGATGTCCATTGTCATCGTAAAGTTCTCTTCCATGGAATGTCTGAGGCAGGACTAACTGCATCCTTTCATACAGTTCCGTTTATTGATACGGTTTTTCACTATAAAATTCCATTCCTAACAAGCAGATACCTTGACTGCCAGTTCAAAATCCTGGCTTAATCATTCGGTAGGTGACATTGTGTAGCCTCTCCTTATTCCATTCAGAAAATCCTGAATATAAGGATCCTTCTAGCCATTCTAGCCTCATCTGTCTAGAACTCATCCTCTGGATGTTGCCCATCTCCAACTGTGAAGACCAGTAGGCTAGCAGCAATGGTGCTCCCATTGCACCTAAAGCATTGATGTATTCTACATTAGGAGTTATCATGACTTGATGACACAACCCTCACATCCGAAGCAAGGACCTCAATCCATTCCTTATTTTTGTTTCCCTCTGGCTTCTGTCCTAAACTAGATAATGCATCTGAAGTTATGCTAATACTTCCAGTCCTATACTGTATTTTAAACTGAATTGATATGCTGACAATGCAGCCAACCACTGATAACCAGCAGTATCAAGTTTGCCATAGTCTAAACTTGTGTTAGGGCAGAGGTTCCCAAATGTGGTCCTCAGGGTTCCCCAACAGTCCAGGTTTTGGAGATATCCATGGTTGAACACAGATGACCTTCATTAGTACCTCAGTCAATTTGATTCAACTACCTGTGCTCATCCATGGATATTTCTAAAACCTGAATGTTGGGGAGTCTTGGATTTTGTTATCTGCAGTGAGTGACAAAATTTGTGAGTCCCAGGGACCCACCACTTTAAAAAAAATGGGGTCCTACCTGACCATTTCTGGGTCCCATCACAATTTATGCTTTAGAGCTCCCCATATGCCTCTCAGACCTCCCTCTAAAATGCCTCTCAGACCTCCCCCTAAAAAAACCCACTTCCCCCTAAAATGCCCATCTGATACCCCCACAAGCCCCTTAAATGTATGTTTTAATACCTCCACGATACCTTCAGGTAATATGACTTGTCTGTCCACAAAACCCATAGTGAATAAGTAGGTTTACCATATCATCACTTTAAACTGGGACACTCATGGATTACAGAGGTTCTGTGGCTCATTAAAACCAGGTGAAATCCAGGCATGAAGTCAGCCAGTCACAGTCATGTGTCTCGTTTTAAAGCGATAGTATGGTTAGCCTATGAATAACGCTTTAGGTAATAGGCATATTTATCAAAGGATAAATGACCGGTCTTTACACATTATGCCGCACATTTAATGCCTTTTACACATTATGCCACACAGCAATGCCCAGCCTTTAAACATGCCACACAGCAAAGACCAGCCTTTACACATTATGCCATGCAGTAATACCCCTTACAAATGATGCTGCACATTAATGCCCTTTACACATGATGCTGCACATTAATGCCCTTTAGTTCCCCTATGCATTGCCCCCCAGTAGTAGTCCCCCTATGCAGTGCCCCCGGCAGTAGTCGCCCTATGCAGGACCCCCCCCCGGGAGTCCCCCATATGCCTCTCAGAGCCCTCTATGCAGTGGAGGTAGCTGCCCCCCAAATAGGAGTGACCTAGGCATTAGGCCCAGGTCACTAAAGGGCAAATTGGTGGGTCAACTACTGGGGACCCACCTATTTGCCCTTTAGTGACCTGGGCCTAATGCCCAGGTCACATACCTATTTGGGGGGGGGGCAGATACCTTCAATTGGACCTAATGCCCCCTATGTAGCCTGGACCTTGTGCCCGCCTATATACCCACAGCCTATTGCCTGAATTTATGCCACGGATCTAGTGCCCAACAACCCTGGTGGTATAGGAAGGAGTTAATAACGGTGGCCCAAGGCTGCCTACCCGCACGGTGGAAGAGGCTGCGAGGGGGAGCTTCGATAGCTCTTTTACTTTCCACCCCCGCAGTCCTCTCCTGTCCTCGGCTTCAGTCTTCTGCCGCTGGCCCGTCCTGGCCATTGGCGCCGCCTTTTCCTTCTTGATCACGCCGTCTTCTGGCCTCTTGCGCGGCCGCCAAAACTGTTGCAGCGCCGCTCTTCACGTGTCTTCGGGAGGTCTTCACTCCCCCCCCCCCCCCCCCCACCGACGGACTGAACATTACCGCTCAGCAGCATTTATTCAAGATGCCATGAATGGGCGGGGCTATGACACGATGAACCGCGATTGGTTTATCATGTCTGACTCCATAAGCTCGCGCCCAGTGCCAAACCACCACCGCCGCCGCTACTTGGCTTCCGGGCAGTGAGCTCTGCTCAGCTCGCATCCGGAGCCAAGCTTCTCCCGCTGACACTGGTGGAAGGGACCAGGTGGTCCCTTCACCAGGTACCCGCCGCGGTGGCTTACCCAGCGCCAGGCATGGATGCTGTGCCGATGCTGGGATCAGACACTTGATCCCAGCATGGCTTTCCACAGCAGCAGCCAATGAGAGTCTACCTGACTCTGCAGGGAGATGCGCTGTGCTGCAGCCAGCTGTCAGGGATTGGCCACAGCAAAGCGCATCCCCGGGTACCTGGGTACTTTATAAAAGTGAGTCCCCAGTACCCGATATCTGGTAAAATACGCGCTATAGCGCATATTTGCGATCACTAATTGGTGTGGAGTTCAAAGCCCACACCGTAAAAATACTAATGGAAATTTTTTACTACAGCCCATTTAATGGCATAAAAATTCCAGGTTAAGAGCCAGATAGTTTATTTACTTGGGGCTAAACCTCGGCTAACATAAAATATTGGGTCCTAACTTTGTTCCTAGCCTTTGGTAAAGGACTCCCCCCTAATCCTTTGAGGGAGGCATATATGTGCAGCACATACTGTTTGATGGGGTGGGCATAGGCCAACAAGGGGGTATTTGTTAGACTGTCCTTTTAGCTCTTGAAACTTCCAGTTCACATTAGTCTAATTTTCCCTGAACTCACTGTTGACACAGTAGTAGGATTGAGGACCTCTAATTCCTAAAGTTTTTCTTACCAGAGGGTACTCTTTCGTTGTCTATTGATACTAGAGAAATGTGGATCAAATCTGTAGTAATATCCACAAAACCTGGGAAATAGCCTCAACTCAGTTTTTTTGGTCTGGCCCAGTCTCTTTTGCCACCTTAGCAGGGTCTGTATGTTACGCCTTGGGATTTTGCTGAAAGGGGTATTACAGTAACTGTGATACTCCTAGAGGTGGTAGTTTGGTATCATGAAATACAATACACGGATATGTTATCACTGTACAGTGTGTAGCATTCAATAAGGTACACAGAGGTGTTGGCACTGTGGAAACAGCACGTAGCATGTAATGAGAGGCATGGATGTGTTGGCACTGTGAGAACAGTGTGTAGTTGCAATGATATACACAAGTGTGTTGGCGTTGTTTGAACAGTGCATGGCATGCAAATAGAGGCTTGGATGTGTTGGCAATGTGGGAATAGACTGTAGCATGCAGCTAGATGCATGGTTAGATGCAATAAGCCTGGAGCTCAAGACCAGACAGCGAGTGTATCAGAGTACACATATGCGCATAGATTATATATGCAAACAGGAGAAATTGGCACAACCAGATGCACTGGACTTCATATTGACTTTACTCAATGAGGACCCAGTTCACAGTCCAGTGTAGTTGGTTCCCACTATAAAAGAAACCGATTACTTAGCTGGTATGCAGACTCTGCCTGGAAACACTGCCATTAGAAATTTATTTATTTATGACCAGTTATTTATATAGCGCACGCATATTCCGCAGCGCTTTATAGAGAATATCTTACCATTCACATCCGTCCCTGCCCCAATGGAGTTTACAATCTATATTCCCTACCACATGCTCACGGGTAATTTTGTTAGGAGTCAATTAACCTACCAGTATATTTTTGGAGTGTGGGAGGAAACCCATGCAAGCGCAGGGAGAATATACAAACTCCACACAGTATTGAACCTACGACCTCAGTGCTGTGAGGCAGTAATGCTAACCATTACATCGTCTGTGCTATTTTCATAGATGTTCCTGCTACAGAACTATACTTTCCAGTATTGTTTCAACTCTGCTGTTCAGTCTCCTCAACAGCAGCACATCCATACAGGTATGGATGTGCTGCTGTCGAGGAGACTGAACACCAGAGTTGAAACAACACTGGAAGTAAACTGTACTGGAAAGTATAGTTCTGTAGCAGGAACATCTATGAAAACACAATTGATACTCAGGCCCGGAAGAAATGCACTGAACAGGCTTTTATAATGGTTGGCTGTTAACCCAACCACTGCAGGAGTCATCAGTGCTGGATATTTGCGTTAACACCTGTCACAATGCGCTGGATCCATGCATCTACTTACTGGGTCCAGCAGCACTTGTCCCCTTATTAGGCAGCAGGTGGGAGGTCCCAAGTGTCCGCTGCTACAGGGTCCGAACAGCTTTCTCTGCAGTCGCTCAGCACATGCTGTAGTGTGGTCCTGGCAGCTTGTCCCTCCACATCCTGGATAGCGGCTGCAGCTCCCATAGGTCCACATCACATGGGCGCCAAATTCAAGTCTCCTATATAAGGTTCCTGAGGACACTCTTGTGCCACAGTATAGGCTCCCAACCATACTGCAGCGTTCCTAGTGACCCTTACTCGTTCCTGACTTTGGCTTGTTTGTGACCTGATTCCATCTCATCCTTGGTACTGCGCTTGTAACTCCTGTCTTGACCTTGGATATTCTCTGTGACCTGTTTACGTCTGAAACCATATCCGTTTGGTTCGCAAATGGCTTGTCAGCTACGTTGCACGCCTTCATCGTACACCACTCCTATCCAGAGTACACATGCAACTGTATTAGGGAACCATGTCTGAGGGCTGCGACCTGCATGTCGGGTATAGCTAAGGCCAAAACTCTTTGCGGGGGTCCCTGGTGAATCCTGCCAGCACGTTAGACTCTGCACCTCGGTACTGGGTCTTGCCAATCCCGTAATACGGGCTCTCATCCATTATCCATGAGTTGTGACCAAATACTCTGGCCATAAACATGGATGCTGCTGGTAATCCCTCACCACGGGAGTTGCCGAAAAAGTTCCTTGCCAGAGTGGAGATGCAAGAGCAAGATCAGGCCCAGATCATTCAGTGCCATCTCCTGAGGTATCTGTTCTGGGTACCAGAGCTTCCACCTTCCTACGTTTTCCGAATCCTTCAAAGTTTGACAATGGCCTCGAGCAGTCAGTGATTTCTGAATCTGTGTTTTAGTTTGAGATCCAGGCAGCAAATTTTTCTTCTGAGAGAACTGAGGTGGCTTACAGTATGTTATTTTCTTGTTGCCTGGGCAGTCCCTAGCAGTTCATTATAGGAGAGAATCAATCCGCTGGTCAACGACCGTGTAAAATTTGTGGAAGTCTTCAGGAAGGTGTTCGTCGAACCTGGACGGGTGTTTCCGCTTTCTCGAGGATTGTTCAATTGAGACCATGCAACCAGTCCACAGGCTAGTATGCAGTACAATTCAAAACCCTTGCTTCCGAGCTATGGTGGAATAATGAAGCCTTGATAGCTGCATTTATGCAAGGTCTTTCAGTGCAAATTAAAGATGTTTGTGTCCAGAGAGCTACCCATATCCCTGGATGACCTGATATCCTTATGTATCCAGGGAGACCTTCGTCATAGAGAGAAAGCACGAGAGAGGGACCAGTCTCAGTGCTTCAGTTTCAAGATTGCTCCTGTTGAACCTCCTGAAGAGCCCATGCAGATCGGCAAGTCAAATCTTCCTGCCGCAGAGAGGGAAAAAAGGTTTAAGAACAGGCTGTGTTTATACTGTGGTGAACCGGGTCACCTCACTGACTGCTCTAAGCGCCCAGGAAACAAGAAGGCTTAACTGATTGAGGAGTAATCAGATTAGGTGCATTTCAGCACACTCCAAAAGAAACCGCTTCTTCCCAGTTCATGATTGATGTGACTCTGCTTATAGAGAACCTCCGAAACTCTTAAGGCCTTTTTAGACTCAGGTGCCTACTGCAATTTCATCATGGCCAAGAAAGTCCAGGAATTGGGAATTACTAGTGTGCCTTTTAAGACTCCACTCCGTTTCATCGGAGTGGATGGGAATAAACTTCCAACGGCTACCATCCACTCTAGGACTAAAGAAGTTACCATGCAGATTGGCGCTCTTCACAGGGAATTAATTTCCTTCTATATCCTCCCATCAGCCGAGAGTCTGGTCTTCAGTGGTTATGCAAGCATGCTCCCACATTAAACTTGAAAGAACCCCAAATTTTGTCATGGGGATCTCCATGCCATCAAAGGTGCTTGGCGACAATCCGACCTCCACATCATATCATCCAAAGTTTGACCATCTCCCCAGATGATCCTCTTCCTGCACCATATCAGTCCTTCAGGGATATGTTTAGCAAGAAAGCCGCTGATACGCTGCCTCCACATAGGGAGTGGGACTGCGCTATAGATCTATTACCTGGGTAAATGCCTCCTCGTGGAAGAGTCTCTCCTCTCTCGCTTCCAGAAACCCAGGCTGTTTCTCAATACATTAAGGAGAATTTGGAATGTGGGTTTATAAGAAAATCCAATTCACCCACAGGAGCTGACCTTTTCTTAGTCAAGAAGAAGGATGGAGGATTAAGATCTTGCATCGATTATCAAGGTTTGCATGCTATCACCCTCAAGGACCAGTACTCCCTACCTTTTGGATCTCAGAACTGTTCGATCAAATATAAAGGGCAAATATTTTTTAAAAGATCTTCGCAGGGTCTATAATCTGATTAGGATCCAGTCTGGGGACATGTAGAAGACTGCCTTTAACACTTGTGATGGTCACTACGAGTACCTGGTCCTGCCTTTTGGATTAAGCAATGGCCCTGCTGTCTTCTGGGACCTGTTCTAGAAGTACGTGGTAGTGTATTTGGATGACATCCTAATATTTTCAGAGGATGTAGCAAGTCTTCGCAAGCATGCATATGAAGTGCTGTCTCGACTCTTGAATAACCAACTCTTCTGTGAGCTAGAGAAATGTTCCTTCAAGAAAAGGGAACTGGCGTTCCTAGGATACATTATTTTGGGATCTAGGCTTCAGATGGATCCAGAGAAACTCGCTGCCATTGCCAACTGGCCATGTCCTACAGGTTGTTTGCAATACAATGCCTCCTGGGTTACTGAAATTTCTACCGACAGTTCAGCAGCGCCTACCACAGCCCTTACTAAGAAAGGTCAAGATACTAGGGTGTGGCCTTCTAAGGCAGAAGAAGCTCTTGACCATATTAAGCAGTGTTTCTTATTGGCACCTATTCTAAAGCAACCCGACTGTGATCGGCCCCTTCTTCCTGGAGGTGGACTCCTCCACAACTGTGGTTGGGGAGGTGCTTTCGTAGAAAGATGTGGAAGGGAAATGGTACTCTTGTGACTTCTTCTCCCATAAGTTTTTCCACCCTGGAGAAGAATTATGCTCGCTGAGATAACGCCATTCTTGCAGAGCCAGCTTGATCGCTTTATCTGTTGGAAGAGGAAAAGTTTCTGTTGATGGTTTAGGCAGTGAGCTATCGCCAGTCCAGATGGTTGTTCTTCAATCATTTCAACCTGGTTATCACCTACCATTCAGACATCAAAAATATAAAAGCCGAGGCCCTTTCCCATGCAATCAGTTCCTCTGAAGTGGACGAAATACGGGAGGTTAAACTCGTTTGTATCTGCTACAAAGCTAGTGGGATACAGAATAAGATCAAGATCCCTCCAGGAAAGACATTTGTAGCCCCCGAACTTCATGCAAAGCTACTCCAATGGGCACACTGTTCACACTTCACTGATCTTGCTGGTATGAAAAGAACTCTAGAGTTTATCCTCAGAGCTTATTGGTGGTCTACTGTCCATCAGGATGTCAAGGATTTTGTGGCAGCTTATTCTACTTGTGCTCAACACAAGGTCCCACCTTGCCCTACTTTTGGTCATCTACATCCATTATCAGTGGCTGATCGTCGTTGGTCTCATAACGCCATGGACTTTATTTTACGAAACTACTGTCCTGCCAAGGCTTCAACGCTATCTAGGTGGTGGTGGATAGATTCTCCAAAGCAGCTCACTTTATTCCATTAAAGGGCTTTTTGTCAGCTGTAAAATTGGCAGAAGCATTCATCGCTATTTATCGTTATGTCACACAAGAAATAATTGCTTTCCAGACTTTGATTGTGGTTCCAAAGCACAAAAAGATGATATTCACCAAAAAGCATATAGTTACACGCTGTGATCTAAATACAATTTAGCGCAAACAAATTATACAATCACTAGGTGCAGTTGAATACATACGCATGCGCTCTGGATCCAGATTCCCGGCATCAACTATGAAACCTCCGTCAACAGCAAAGAAAGATGACTGACTATCAGATCCACAGTGCTTGTTTATGTACCCTTACAGAGATAGGCAATACAATAGAACAAGTTGGCATAATCCCATTGGTTCTTCTTCCTGGTTCCTCTGTTACGATATAGTTCATATCTCAGTTTGTATTGTAATAGTCCAGCCTCCAACAGCTCTTTGTGTCCATTTTCCCGCCGAAGAACAAGTCTTAACTGGCTGAAAAACCTCACATTACAGAGTACATTTCAATGCCTAACTCTCTCTAATCAATAATTTGCAGACACATGTTGCGATCTCCCTGCCGATGGAACCGGAGATCTGCAAATAAACAGTGGTTTAGAATAGCAACAAATACGGTCTGCTTATCATGTACTAAACCTGAGATCTTAAATAGTTGCTTTATTACATAATTAATAATGAATAAAACCTTGAATATTAACCTTAATGCTAGGGAACCTTTCTATGTAAGTATGTATGTAAGTGTGCAATGTGTAAGTGTAAGGATATTAGGAAAAGATGCTAGTTAGCATTGTGCGTCTACATGTTTCTGAAGTACACCGTGGTACGTGTTTTGCAGGGTTGTTCATATTATGTGTTTTAGTAAATGTATGTATTTATATAATGAGGACTTTTAATATCGTTCTATTGCGTGGGAATCGCACGACGCTAAATAATATCGCCGTATGTACTGATATTGTGTGAGATTCGCTAAAATGGCATCTTGTTTTTAATTTTAACAGATTGTGTCAGCCAATTATCTGGCTTCGACAGTCCACCCTTTGATAGCCAACAACATGCTATCACACTCTGATTTTAAAAATGCAATTTAGGCTTACACTATGACATATTATTTAATGTTATATTATGGGATGGCACAAGGTGGAAACCATCAATAATGTGTCTAAGGGGGACATAAAACTACCATTATATGCAAACCACGGATCTTGGGAGATCATGGGAAAGATGTCGGGAGGCACCTAACCTATAAAGGAAGTCTTGAAGGGGATAGTGACTTACATTATTTAAGATGTTTAAAATAACATTTCATAATACATTTCATGAATGTCTAAATCTATACATCATCTGATGGTACATTCTAGTTCAGGGTTGTAATGCAGTCCTTCATTTACCTCAGTATTCATATTGCTACTACTGACCACCATCATAAGGTAAATCGAAGGATTGAAATTATCTTTACATTTTCCACATTTCAACACAGTAGGAACACATTTGACACATAAGCCAATTACTATGATGACAACCAATATGAGGATCAGGAGTTTACCTATGCTAGCAACTATTTCCTGCACCCACTCTCCTAGACCAGAGAACCATTTCACTGGGTTCAAATAAAGAAACCCATTTCTCTACCTTCTCCTCTACTTCAGTCATTGAAGCATTATGGCTCTTCCAAAATTCCCATTTTAACTGCAGAATTTTGTCCATCTTCCAGTCTATCACCTCCTTGGGGTCACTAGTGTCATTTGTGATGTATTTGCAAAACTTTACACCAAATTGGGTGGCTAAGGTCACACACTACCCTCCAGTGACAGCTGTTAAATAATTTACCACTAATCTATGTTGCACCAGTTCTTTCTTGTAGGCCTGTAACACCTTACCTGTGTACCTAAACGTGTCATCATACATCTCAGTGATATTATCTGATTAATCTAGCAAGATCTTGGATATATCTGAAATTTAGTATACCTCGAGCAATCCTGGTGGGATCCAATGCGACTAAAACTTGAAAACCAGTTGTTTCACTAATTAACTGTGTGGCTTTATGTACATCACCAGGTATCATATTTCTTTTGTCTCTATGTTCATACTGTGTGAGAAGATATGGTGATGGTGTGTTTTTTATGAATACCAAGCATTTCACCATGTGTAAGGGTCATAACCTCTGGGAGTACTCTTCCCAGATAACACAAACCTTCAGAACTTGGAGAGAGCCACTTATATGCTTTCCTTCCACATATAAAATATACATCATCGGGGAGAACATAAGGAATAGAATGCATCATGATCATCCACCACATTTCCCTAACGAATGATCCTATCTCAGGTTCTCCCATTTGGCTAATACACGTTTCATTTATAGTTAGTGTTGAGTCATAAGAAGAAGTGACTCAAAGAAAGAGGAATTTTCCTTGGTTGATGCACTCTTAATTCCTGATAATTGATGCATTAAATACAGTATAAAACTTAACTTTTAATTATTTAAACAGACAAACACACATATACACAAAATCTGCTCGCAATTGACACATATAATGCTACAAATCACTTACTCCCATTAGGAGCATAGATTGTAAAGCTGGCTCAAAAAATAAATAATGTAGGTCTATTACTACTCCATTAGGTTGTGTTTAATTAGCTGATTGCTGAATACAGCATATATTATTGCATCAATGTAATAGACCATCTATTGAACAATAAAAAGTGAAATATATCAGTGAAAAAAACAATATTATATCACTCCTATATAAGATTTTAATAGTAGTCTAATTATAGGTGTGATTTGAGTATAGCAAGACTATTAACATCCTCATAATTGACCCCTGTCAGAAGGTATACATATAATACAGTCAGTAACATCCAATATTCAATTATGAGAAACCAGGCAGTTAGATAGGCATGTGTTATAATATCCGTATATATATATATATATATATATATATATATATATATTGTCTTGTTAGTTTATGACAATCCTATTTGCATCCTCATAATTATTATGGAGTAATGTTGGTAATAATATATAGGACCAATCCAGGTAAGAGATGAAAAGAAAAGACCCCCACCCTCTTGGGGGAACAACACTCACCCCTGCATCCGTTTACCGCTGTGGGTATTGAATGGGTCAGAGGGAGATGGAGACCTCCTGGGTACAGGGTGAAACAATGAAGACGGATACAGTGTCAGTTCCTGCTTTCCCTGCTGACTCCGGTATCCCCCTGTTGCGAGTGCGCACTCGCAACAGGGGGATACCGGAGTCAGCAGGGAAAGCACGTTTTAATCCATTTACACATATGACATAACAATAAAGAGTACAATGAACAACAAAGCAGATAAAATTCCTCCTCTAAATGAGGTGAGAATGAATGGAATATGCAGCAAAATATTCCTCCCAATGATATCCCACACGGGCAGAGTTAGCAATTATTGTATAGTCCTATGGACAAAAGCGTATACAGTCTCAGTGGAAGTCCCGGACTTTCTGCTGGGCACTGTTCCCTTAGCTCTCCGGTTCCAATCTGCAACAGTCTATACCCGCAAGTGGTCATCCATTAGTCACCAATGCGTTTCGACCCTACAATACTGGGGTCTTTTTCAAGGTGAATTTCCGTTTAGGCTGCAAAGTCCTTAAGTACTACCACGGACCTATCACTGTGCCGCCGCCGCAGCTGATCCCTAAGTAGAGCCCGACTACAATGTCCATGATCCTTAGCGGCAGCTGACACGTGTATCCTCTAGAACTTGTGTCATATTCGGTTTCCCCGACAGACAGGTCTCAGGTCTTTTTCACATGTGGAGGAGAGTTTCTATACTCCGATACATCACATCCGGTCTTATTTGTATATCGTCGTCATGGTTACACGTATAATTCATGATTTTTTTCTTCTATCGCCGGTGACATGGATACCCGCATAAATACAACGAATATGATGATGATGTGATCCTCAATACATGTAAATAAAACATATTAAATTAGTTAAAAATGCATAATATAATATATTCATAAAAATGAAAATAAAACTATCGATATATACTTAGAGAGACCAACACTATAAAAGAATACTATATAATGGGAAAGCATGGAAAAGTCAAAGGAACCATTTCACCTCAAAATCTAAATTTAAACCCCCCGGATGTAAGGTTCCTAGTTCAAAAATTGTCTTAATTTCTGCTTTAGCTAACTGCGTAGCCAGATCTCTCCTTCTCCAATGCCCTTTTATGTTTTGCAGGCCCATAAAACATGTAATATCATCTGCATTACTGTTATGGTATTTGATTATTATGCTGACTGTCTCAATTAACTGAGATTTCGGTCCTGTGCGGTTTCAAATAATCCCCCTGCCCCTTTCCTTTTTCCTGTTACATTTTAATACACGTTTCTGGTTGTACAACCCTGGCACAGTACCCTTCTGGTACTCTGCCAACCATTTCTTTGATGTCACTTAGTGTGTACCGATACCGGAAGTGTCTCCCATTTAACCTAATTGTGCGTAACAGTTCAAATTTTATAGGCTCATAATCAGCTCTTAGTGAGAAGGTCATCATCTGGTTATTCGCAGTCACCTCCCAGCTTCCTGGTTTATTGAAGTTGGTAATGTTCAAACATAAGAGTGATTTATCCACTTGGTACTGGTGGAGTTGAAAATGAGGTGGTTTAGTGTTTAGAAATTTTCCATCCAGCATCTTCCCTTGTTGTAATTCTAAGACCTCAGAGATATTTAATGGAAATGGCACTAACCCTACATTATGTTGTCCCTGAGGCATATGAGAGCACACCCAATAGTGAGTCTGGTTTAAAACTTTGCCCACCATGGTATGATAATCCTCTAAAGGATACCCACTCCAATACTGGTTATACTTAGGTTGGCACTGCTGGATGCAATTCTCATCAACTAAGGACTCACAAATACAATAATCCTCAGACGATAGACCTTCACACTGTCTTCGAGTTTCCAACATAGCAGATCTCTTAAACATACTGTACTGGATTTGGTCAGATACCACCCTTGTGACTGTATTGCTCCTTCTCCCAACTCCATTCCATTGATGTCACCATGAGCTCCCCTCTCCGTCCTCTGTCCTCCATCACAGAAACCAGAGACCCCTAAACAACCCGGCATAATGAGAACTTTGGGAGAAAACACAAAGATAACCACAGCAGACCACTCCATTGCTGAAAACAATGATCCACAAATATCTTTAGCTCAGGTATCTCCCTGTAACCTTTTACCCTCCCAGAACAGACTTGCAATTGACAGGTCTACGTTATCTGCCTCGATTCTGCCTTGTTTCTCCACCAGTTGGTTGACCTTCCTACAGTGAGTGGAATGGACCCTGGTATCTCTCTGCCACTTTCAAGGAAGTTGTACTTGTCAGCAACACCTGATACGGACCTTCCCACCGATCTGCCAAACAACCTGAACGCAAGAAATTTCTGATCACAACAAATTCTCCAGGTTCAACATCATGACAGTTTGTTTCAGGCATATCATGTGACAACACTTTCAGTTTCTGCTGTTGCTGCTTTAACTGTTTACTCATTGTTATAAGATACCTTACAGTAACCTTGTTACTTTTCAAATCTTCCTGCGGACTTGTAATCAAATGAGGTTGTCTACCAAACAGTATTTCAAAGGGGGATAGATTGAGAGGGGGTGTAGGAGTTGTCCTGATACTGTGGAGGACAAGTGGTAGTGCTTCTGGCCACCCCAGTCCAGTTTCTGCCATGATCTTACTTAATTTATTTTTAATAGTACCATTCATCCTCTCCACCTTGGCGCTGGCTTGCGGTCGGTAGGGGGTGTGAAGTCTACTATTAATACCCATCAGCTTACACATGTTTTGGAAGACATCACATGTGAAATGAGTACCCCTATCACTTTCAATAATTCTAGGGATACCGTATCTGCATACAAACTCCTGAACAATTTTCTTAGCAGTAAACGCAGCAGTATTAGTGGCAGCTGGGTATGCCTCAACCCAATTAGAAAACACATCAGTGCACACTAATACATACTTGAGATTCCTGCAGGGTGGTAATTGGATGAAATCAATTTGTATTACCTGAAAAGGTCTGTTGGTCGGAGGAATGTGGGATGGCTCGGTAGGGATTGTTTTCCCAATGTTTTTACTCAAGCAGGTCAAACAGGACATTGCGCTCTTTTCTGCTTGGGAAGAAAAATCCAGTGCACACCAGTATGCTCTCACCAACTTGCACATGACCTAAACAAATCAGAACACAAAAATAAATTGTCCACATATTGTATTAGAAGAGATCCATTGGCAGGTTGAAAAGATTGTAAACAGTCGTGTAAGGCCTGGGAGAAGATACTGGGGCTGTCTATAACACCCTGGGGGAATCATGTCCATGTGTATTGTACTCCCCTGTATGTAAATGCAAATAGGTACTGGCAGTCAGGATGAAGAGGGACAGAGAAAAAAGCAGAACAGAGGTCAATGACAGTAACATGGGTTGCATTTGGTGGGATCTGCATGAGGATGATAGCTGGATTTGGCACTACGGGGAATTAGCTTTCTACTACCTTATTAACCCCTCTAAGGTCTTGTACCAGCCTATAACCCCTCCCACCACTCTTTTTCACAGGAAAGATGGGTTCTGTTGGCTACATTCGCTGTACAGACTAAAATTCCCTGTTGTAATAATCACTCAATTATGGGATAAACCCCTATCTCTACCTCCTGTTTTAACGGGTACTGGGGAATTTTTGGAGCTTGCCTACCGTTTCTTAGATTTACCATTACGGGAGCTACGTTTGCCATCAATCCAGTGTCCTGTCCATCTTTGGTCCAGAGGGACCCCGGTAACTGAGATAACATTTGTTCTACTTGAGATGGATTTCTATCTGAAACAGTAGAGTGAAACATTAACCTTTGGGGAGTGTCCAGTATATCCCTCACTTTGTGCGCAACTCTCATGGGATATCTAGAAATATACTATCAGGGGTACAATAAATGACACATCCCATTTTACATAACAATTCCGTTCCCAGTAGGTTAGTAGGGACCGCTGCTGCCAGGAGAAAGGCGTGCCTGGTATGCAATGGATCGATAGTAACCTCTGCAGATTTGGTTAAAGGATAATGTTGCACTTTACCCGTTACACCCATTGCTGGTACTGTTTCGCTGGTCACCTGTAATTTAGATGGAGATTTTATAACTGATCTAGTCGCCCCTGTGTCTACAAGAAAAGAATGTTTAGTACCAGCTACATCAATTAACATTACAGGTTCTTCTCTAACATCCCCAGTTAACCTGACTGACTGTAGACTACAGGTGTGACCTGACCCCTAGAGCTGACTATCTTCTTCCAGCAAAGCATTCACTGCTGCGACGGGAGCAGGTGATGGCTGGAATTGTCCTTTCTGTTGTGGGTGCCCCTTCTATAGGTATGTCGGTGTTCCCTGGTTTGGTGTTTCCCATTTCTTAGTCTTACAGAACTTACTTATATGGCCCTCCTGGTTACATCTATAACACCTTCATGGTTGACGTGTTGTGAAAGGTTGTGGTTGTGTGGATTGGGGAATGAGGAAAGATTGTGGTTGTGTATAGGGATAAGGGTTTGGAAGTTGTGTGGGATAAGTGTATTGTGGTTGGGTGTGATAAGTATACTGCGGTGTTATTTGCATTCCTTCCAGGACTGTTACAGCCATTAGTTTCTCGCTCTGCATTTCTCTCTTCTTCAAGATGTTTTTATCATGTTCAATTGTAGATTCCCTGTGTGTGTCTACTGTAACTCCCCTCCACCCAGGAAGTGAGGTCTGAACCCTGGCTTTTAGAATGTCCTTAAGACCATCCATAAGCACTGTGATTGTCATTTGCCTGTGATGGGTGTTGTCCTTTATGTCTTCTATACCTGTGTATTGGGTAATAGTCTGCAGTGCTCTGGTAGAATAATTGCTGCAGACTCACTGTGTTTCTGCTTAATCGTGAATATTTTACTCCAGTTATCAATTAATGGGAAAAATACACCCAATTGGATAACAATGTGGGTTACAATGTCCTGATTACCTGCATCAGTTATGGGACTATCTCCATCCAATACACAGGCTGTGATAAACTTTTTCACGTCGGTATTGTGTGGAAGACATGCCCGTAATACCACTCAACAATCTTTATTGGTTGGCTCATGAGCATTACCTAAATCCTCTACAAATCTCTGGCACTTTGCTAGTTCTTTCCTAGGGTCAGGGAAATCTGTCATTATGGAACATAGTTCTGCTCTTGTCCATGGACAATGCATCGCTACATCTCTTGTGGCTACTGCACCATGCGCATCTGGATTCCCATTGGGAACAGTTATTGTCCGGACGGGATGGATGCCTGCCATAATGCTACCTTTAGCCTGATTACCTAGTTGAGGGTTCAGCCTACTGCTACTACGTATGGTATTAGTAATCTCCGCTACTGTCAAAGTGGGTGTTAATACTTCCTGTACTGGTGGGGCAGCTACCTGTGCTTGCTGTGGTGGTACATTTAACATTTGTGCAACATGGGAGAGAGCGGACATCACAACAGGTTCATCATCTGCATCATAAACATGTTCCTTATAATTACTTAGAAGAGGGTACAAATTACTTGTTACATTTTAATGGGTTTTAGATCGACTGTACCTACACCCCCATCCGCATAGGGCGGTGGTGGTGCGCGTGCACTACTGACATTACCTTCCGCAATGCTTCCTTGCTGTGCGTGCATGCTACTTTGCGGCACGCATGCAATGCTATTGGCGTGCGCGCTCCCTTGCGTCATGCACGAGATGCTAGTTTGCATCGCGTGCACACCGCTAAGCCACATATCCCCCTTGTGCTGCCACAACTTCAAGCAATCATTAAACTTTACCCTTTTCTTCAGAGACTTCACTAAACATATACTGTCTCTGAGATTGTTTAGAACCTCCGAACCAAAGCTAACAATCTTAGGAAAAGGTGTTCTACATTTCTTTGTAATTTTGACCCATATGTCGCAGTATGCTGTAGCATACGCACCATACTTTTTAAACATAACATACCTGGCCGATCCTAACGGCCCTTCCATCTGCAGCACATCATCGACCATTACTAGAGATGGCTTTGCACCCATCTGGGAAAACGCTTGGCAATTTCTAGAGAATTTCGACTGGTGAACAATTTTCAACGAGGAGCAGACTAACCACCTATTGTAAAGTATACTACTTGTGGCCATATTAAACCAAGCTTCAGCCGCTCACTCCATCCCGCTATACCCCACTTCACCTCTATGTTATGATCCGTGTGTATACATGAGGAGTAAAGTAACCATCTAGTGAATTATTTTGCTTGTGGTAAATTTATCCCAAGCTTTACCACTAGCTTCCTATTTTGAGTTTACTCCCACTGGTAGCATCTACAAGTTCCAATAACCCCTAACCTTGCAAGCAGTTTCACTCCCATGACACCCACTTCACAATCACAATTTATATAATCATGTGGTCCGATCGCATTGCCCAAGGAACGAAACTGATCAATGGACTTTGCGATTAATGGATGCCAGACCAAGAAACCCTGCTTTGTACACTGGCCCAGTAGTTTGTGCTGCCCTGTCGGGCACCTACCGAGTTTATAACGAGGTTTAACAGACAGTAATCTCCACTTACACTTAGGCTTAACAGACGGTAGCCTCCATTTTGCAATCACACGTTACAATTATACACTCCTTTTCTGTACAGAAAATAAAAACCTTTTTCCCTTAATATAGCAGTATAATTCAAGGGTTTTAACAAGCAATCACGCTATACATACAATGACCGTTGAACACGTGGCAGCAATACAGGAAATATGCGTACGCTATTGTGCGACTTCCCCTTTTAACACTAACCTTTATCAATGAAGGAAAACAAACTTTCTGGATTGTAATCAGTGCTCCTTGAACTCACAATAACAGATAGCGGTCTCTCAGCATCAAGTGGTAGCAGGTTTTCGAAGGCACAATGTGTTGTTTCCTGCGTATCCACCCTTTGCTGAGAGATCGATAACTGTGTGTTACCATGTAAATTGGCAGCGTGATCTCACTCTACGAGCCCCCAACTATGAATACCTAATGATCTATACACCCTAAATGTCGCTATTTAGCGTTATAAGTCGCACAAGAAGTAATTGCTTTCCAGACTTTGATTGTGGTTCCAAAGCACAAAAATATGATATTCACCAAAAAGCATATAGTTACATGCTGTGATCTAAATACAATTAGCGCAAACAAATTATACAATCACTAGATACAGTCGAATACATATGCATGCACTCTGGATCCAGATTCCCGGCATCAACTATGAAACCTCCGTCAACAGCAAAGAAAGATGACTGACTATCAGATCCACAGTGCTTGTTTATGTACCCTTACAGAGATAGGCAATACAATAGAACAAGTTGGCATAATCCCACTGGTTCTTCCTGGTTCTTCTGTTATGATATAGTTCATAGGTCAGTTTGTATTGTAATAGTCCAGCATCCAACAGCTCTTTGTGTCCATTTTCCCGCCAAAGAACAAGTCTAAACTGGCTAATAAACATCACATTACAGAGTACATTTCAATGCCTAACTCTCTATGATCCATAATTTGCAGAGACATGTTGCGATCTCCCTGCCGATGGAACCGGAGATCTGCAAATAAACAGTGGTTTAGAATAGCACCAAACATGGTCTGTTAATCATGTACTAAACCTGAGATCTTAAATACAGTAGCCTTATTACATAATTAATAATGAATAAAACCTTGAATATTAACCTTAATGCTAGGGAACCTTTCTATGTAAGTGTGCAATGTGTAAGTGTAAGGATATTAAGAAAAGACGCTATTTAGCGTTGTGCGTCTACGCGTTTGTGAAGTACACCGTGGTACATGTTTTGCAGTGTTGTTCATATTATATGTTTTAGTAAATGTATGTATTTATATAATGAGGACTTTTAACATTGTTCTATTGCGTGGGAATTGCACGACGCTAAATAATATCGCTGTATGTTCTGATATTGTGTGAGATTTGCTAAAATGGTGTTGGGCATCCATTCGCAAAATGGCATCTTGTTGATTTTAATTTTAACAGATTCTGTCTCAGCCAATTATCCAGCTTCGAGAATGGGTTCCCCAAATACATAGTTTCTGATCAAGGGGTACTATTCACTTCCAAGTTCTGGAGAGCACTGTGTAAGTGCTTTGTTATCAATTTGAGTTACTCCTCAGCACATTATCCTCCAAAGTAATGGACAAACGGAATGGTTGAATCAAGATATGGAGAAATTTATTCGGATTTACATATATGCCAAGCAAGACGACTGGGCTGATATTACACACAATAATCTGTTCATTGAGGCATCTGGGTACTCTTCATTCAGTACAGTCTACAACCTGTATGCCAGAATTGCCAGCCTGCTGTGGTACTGTGGATCATTTTCTAAAGATCTGGAGGGAGGTAAAAAAGAACTTATGTAAAGTCTCATCACATTATAAGCTGTTTGCCGACAAGAAGAGGGAGAAGGTTCCTTTGCTGAAACTAGGTGATAAAGTCTGGTTATCAATGAAACATCTACACTTGAAGATACCTGGAAAAGAAAGACCCCAAAAGAGGCACTAAATAATTGAATCACTGAGAGAAAATAAAATAGCAGCTTTGATGAGGGATGTTAAGCCTCAAAATTGTTCAAAACATGAGAATAAATAACCACAAAAGTGGTACTCAGCGCTAATAAAATATAATATAAAGACTGAATTAAAATCTGTAACAATTTTAATAGTTTAAAGTAATTAGCACATTGATAAAAAGCAGGAATCAAAGTATAAAGATGTGCAGCCAAATATGTATACAGTTTGAAAGGTAGGAGCAGATGTAATGGTGTAATGTTTTACCAGTAAGGGGAAATTCATACAAGCTGGAGTCCAACACAAATGCCCTTCTGATTTGGAGGTCTCCTAGGATGCTTGTAATAAGCTGAAGAATATATCCACACTATCCCTGGTAGTTCCGTATTCCACACTCCTATAGCGAGTAGCTCCAATACTATACAGAGTCACAGTACAGCTGAGTAGTGGCAGTGTTCACACTGCACAGCGGCTGGGGGAGAAACCACTGATGTGCTGAGGTTCCCAATGGTGGTCTCACCTTGTGCTGTTCTCAGCCAGCAATGTGTCCCCGAATAGCCAGTGCTGTATTGCTAGGGCTTGATATAAGGCAGTCTAGCCCACTGGTAATAATCCAGCCGACAATGCGTCCTGGCCAGCTGGTGCTGTATTGTATATGTAAAGCTGTCCATCCCACTGTGGAGGTGAAAGATAAATAGTAAAGAAGTGTTGTTTGGCGTGCCAGATGGATGTTAGTCTTGATTCCTGTAGGTAAAAACTCTTCTATAGGTTAAGGATATCCAGGTTTGCCTGAGAGATTTTTCATTTATCTATGTGCTAATTACTTTAAACTATTAAAATTGTTACAGATTTTAATTCAGTCTCTATATTATATTTTACTAGCAATTGAAATTTGCTCCTAGATTCATTGGTCCCTTCCAAATTCTCCAAGTAATTAACCCGGTGGCATTTCTACTGAAACCTCCTGACACACTTAAAATACCAAATGTGTTCCATGTTTCCCTCCTCAAACCTCTGGTTATCAACAGATTTTTGACACATGATAAATCTCATTTGGCTATTTCAGTAAACTGCTAAGAGGAATATGAGGTGAGACTCCAGAATATCTCGAGGCACAGTTCAGTTTCTGGTATATTGGAAGGGGTATGGTCCTGAGGGAACGTTGTTGGATTAAGGCCTATTCATGCTCCTCAACTCCTTCAGAAATTTCGCCAGAAGTTCCCTAACAAGCCATTTATGGGGTGTTCAGTGCCCACCCCTAGAAGAGGTGGTAATGTCACAGCGCACCAGATCCTGGCATCTGCTTACAAGGTCTGGCAGCTCTGGTCTCCTATGAGGCAGCGGGTGGGAGGTCCCTGGTGTCCACTGCTACAGGGTCCAGCTGGCTTTCTCTGAAGTTGCTCGTGGCACACTGTGGTGCAGTTCTGGTGGCTTGTCCCTCTCCTGGAGGAGACCAGAGACCACCTTTAAAAAAGACCACTGAATGGTTGAAATGCTTTGGTATATGATCCTGAAGTGCTGCTATCCTGAATCCATTCCTAGGAAGGTACTGCTCAATAGGGGGAGCATCAATAATCCTACATGTGTTAAATTGTACCTTTCATAAAAGGTGTGTTTTTTTATTATATTAATAAATGTTTTGGTATTACACTGTGTCCCCATACCTTGTCTTTCATCTGTCAATTTGGCTATTACGCTGGCACTGAGGAGCTGTAGTGTTGAACTAAAATTCATATGACTGGAGGAACCAGGTTGTCGGATATTTCAACATAAAGAATCAGATATTTCCACAGAAGCATACAGAACTGGGATTTCAAACGAGAAATGTAGATTTTTTTTAGAAATGTGACTAGACTTTATTTTGTACATATTCAAGAGACTAACTTGCATCATCTCAGGACTAATTATCCTTTATACTGTAAAGAGCCCTTGAACTGTTATTATTCTTCCTCCTGGAAAGTGGCTGCAGCTCAAAAGGGGCCCGCTCAGCAGTAGTTTTAAAGGGCCAGACGCACCATTGGTGATGTCACATGGGCGCCAAATTCAAGTTTCCTATATAAGGAGGTTCCTGAAGACACTCTTGTGGCAGAGTATAGACTCCCATCTATTATCCAGCATTCCTAGTGACCCTTACTGATCGTTCCTGACCTTGTCTTGGAGTTTCATGTTGACCTTGGCTATTCTCTGAGACCGGTTTGTATGATTCCTGGTACCGTATTGTCCATTTGGTTCTGACCCGGCTTGTCGACTACATTGTACATCTGAGGGCCATGACTTGCATGTTGGACGCAGCTAAGCCCAAACCTCTGTGTGGGGTCCCTGTTGAATACTGCTGGCATGTTAGACTCCGCGTCTCAGTAGTTGGTCTCGCCAATCCCAAAATACAGGCTAGTATCCGTTATCCATCCGTGAGTTGTGACAAAACCTGATAGAGATGTTATGTCATCTCTAGCCTGAGGCTTAGAATTATTGTTAAAAAAAGACAGCAATCAGTGACCTGCTCAGGGTTTGGAATCGGGTCAGTCATGCCCATAACTACTGGTACTGACACTAGTGATTCCCTCTATTTATTACATGTACTATCAAGAGTTTAAATCCATGTTCTTTCCAGTGATCCAGGTGTTGATTATGCTCTTCAAGAGTAAAATTTAAAACAAAAATTTTCATTGTGGTACACAACCACTTCCCTCTTATGTCCCTGACAGTCTTCTCCATCCTACTGAAAGGTGACTGGTGCTCCATTATTACGCTGGGTGTAATCAAAAACTCAATAAAACTCCAAGAATGCGGTTTTGGCAGAATCCTTGGGATTCATAGGTATTTGGTAGAATCCATTCCTAAGATCAAGAACGGAAAACCACTTCCTAAAAGGCATTCCAAAGCCTCATCCATTTTTGGGACAGTGTACCGATCAACAGCTGTCCATTTATTAAGGGTCCTATAATCCACACACATTCTTCCTAGCTATTACTATTGCCGCACCATTTTCCCAGTGACCTGCGCATGCGCAATAGACTAGTCTACTGCGGCGCTGCGCTCAGTGCGCTACTGCGCTGTCGGCCGCAGGAGAGAGAGAGGAGGGGCCTCGGACGGAGACTGCACATGGCCCCCCTCCTCTCTTAATACGTCCCTGAGTATTGACTGAGATCGGGTTGGTTTCATGCTCTTGCAAATTTTCCCTATACCTTTTGGTTACTCTATAGTCTATACCCATGTGCACATATCTCTCCTCCTTGCTCTGTACTTGGCCAAATTATGCCCCATTTACTCCCAGATAAATCTGTTGCTGGCATCATGGAGGGAATAATTTCACTTTTCAAAGGCCCTTTAGTAGTTACTAAAGCAGCTCCAAGAGTCCAACACCCTGGGTTCCCTCATGCCATATAAACTTTATGTGGCTGCCTATATATCCTCTATCTGTGTCATTCATTGGCTATTAAAATTAGGTTTGGCTGGGTTTTACTATATAGGAAAGTTATACTGTATATACAGTATTTTCACTATATTTTACTGCCTTTTGTCACTAGGTTTAATATCATTTTTGTATGTTGTTTTGTAGTACCCTCTTTGCCCACTTGCTGGGATGAGTGGATGCTTAACTTTTTTTGCTGTTTTTTTTTTTTTGGCCTAGGGTGGGCATAGTTTAATATGAGTGCAACCCAGACTTGTCTGACTAGGATCAATATGCATATTAAATTTGTGTTATGGAATGTGGAGGACCTTAATCCCCCATTAAAATGTAAAAAAGTGCTTCATCATCTTCATCATTTTAGATATGATGTATCCTTGCTACAGGTGACCCACTTGCATGATTCAGACCCTATTACATGCTAATTGGCTTGGGTAATTTAAAGTAGCTTCATTCTGTTCTTTATCGAGGGGAGTAACCAGTTGGTGAATCCTTCTGTTTTTTTTTTCATTTTTTTTTATATGGTTGCTAAGTGATGAACTGTATACTCATGCCACTGTGTATGCTCCCACTGACTCTAATGCTTTTTTCTTTTATTCTCTTTATGTACAATTACACGACTGGGTGGAAGGTACTGTAATATTACGTGGAGACTTCAATGTGGTTCAGTCCCCTGGTCTGGAATCTGTAGGTTGATGAGAACAGGTAGGAGCCAGGGAGCACCCGCACCTCTAGGTCTGTTGGCTACACTGTGTCTTTGTGATCCCTGGTGATGCCAACACTCCACTTCCAGATAGTACATATTTTATTCCCACCCCATCACACTTCTCATATTGGGGAAGATGTATTAAGCTCTGGAAAGTGATAAAGTGGAGAGTGATAAACGACCAGCCACTTGGCTCCTAACTGTCATGTTACAGGCTGTGTTTGAAAAATGACAGTCGGGAGCTAGTTGGCTGGTCATTTATCACTCTCCACTTTATCACTTTCCAGAGCTTAATACATCTGTCCCATTGACTTTTGGCTGATATCATCTATGTTGCCAAGAGTGGTTTGCTCGGGCATAGAGATGATACCTAAATTTGAACATGCCCCTGTCTGACTTACTCTGGCCCTTACCTCTCCCCTTACCACATCATATAATTGGAAATTCCCAGCATATTTTTGAGTAATTTGCATGACTATAGGGTGTACATGGAACATACCTTTTTCAACTTTATTGATGATAACATTGAACATGTTGCTGATATTGATTTATTTTGGACTGCCTCAAAGCTTGTCCTGAGAGCATGTGGTGGACTATGTGACCAGGAAACACAAAGCCATTGTCCCTAGAATGGAGGAACTTAGCATGGCATTAATGGTTGCCTATGAGGTGGTTCTCCAACATAATTTCCCCTCAGCTCAGCTGGGGTAACAAGTCTGATAAATTACTAGCTAACTTGGTCTGAAACTATTCTGCTCGCTCCCATATTTTAAGATTAAAGGTGGGGTCTTTGTCTAGTACCACTGACACTGAGGCTATTTCTCAGGAATTTCTTAATTGTTATCAGTCACTATATTCCTCCCCCCCCCCCCCCCCAACACTTCAGCATTGGGTATAACGTTTTTAAGGGAAGCATGGCTGTCAACTCTTACAGAGGAGAATAGGGCCTTTCTAGTTGCTCTGGTGACAGAAGCGGAACTTCTTTCATTAATTAAGTCTCTCACTAAGTATAAATTCCAAGTGCCTGATGGCTTTGGGGCTGAATACTACCAAGTCCTGTCACCACATCTTACTAATTTGCTCTCCTTATTTTATTCTACACTGGAAGGTAATGACCTGCCCCTAGATTTTAACTCCGCCAGATTATAGTGCTATCCAAACCTGGTAAAGATACTCAACAAGTGCAATCCTAAAGCCCAATATCCCTTTTAAAACAGGATTTAAAGCGGTTTACCAGACTTGTTACTATGCGCTTACAAACACTCTTCCCAGCTCAAACTGGTTTGGTGAAGGGTCGTATATCAGTGCAAAATATGCGACTTCTGGTAGCTACCTTGGCTCAGCTGTGGGGTGATGAATGCAATATTATGGGAAGTTGTGATGCTGATAAAGCCTTGATCGTATTTCCTGGTTCCATATTGTACGAGTGCTACAACTTCAACAATTTTGCCCTAATTTTGTTCATATCTTCAGACTACTCTATCATCAACTGATTGCATTTTTTACTATAAATGGTTTTAACGCTCCCTCTTTTTGTTTATATAGATGCACCAGGCAGAGTTTACCATTATCTCCACTCCTTTTTAATTTGGCCATAGATCCCCTAATTTGACACTTTGTGCATAATGCCCAGTGGCTCGCGATATCTATTGGTAGTCATGACATAATATCTGATTTTTCAGATCTGTTACAGTATTTCAGCTAACCTCATGCCACTGTTTCCCACCTTTTAGACATACGTATTACACACATTCCCTTTTTATTTTATAAACCTTTAAGAAGCTTTAGCACTTCATCCAGAGATCAGAGATGGTTGGATTACGCCATTCCCATTCAAGTGGGATATAAGATGTTTCACCTATTTATTTCTCCATGTCCCCTCAAACCCTTTGTACGTTTACTCAGTGAACATCCCAGTATTTTTAAACAGCTATTGTCTGATTTTAGGAAATGGGAACATCTCCCCCTTCTTTTAGAATGCTGTCATCTCTAAAAAATGGTCAGTTTCCTATGCCTCCTATTTTCTTTACAAGTGCTTCCATTTATTCTTACTAAACATGACCTGCATACTGTGAATTCAGCTCTTCTGTGGGTCTCTCTGTCTCAACTTAGAGAGAATTTCCACCATTTGAAATTCCCTTTTATTTTCTGATTTTCAAATTAGTAGTTATGTTAATAAGATACATTCCCACCTGACAACTTTAGATAGGACCTGCTCCATGGATGCCCTCATACACCATTAACTGTTCTGACCATATTCTGCATCTTTTGTTTCCACACACAGATTCGATCAGAAGTAGATATGTCAGAGGTACAACGTGACCTGGCTAAAAGGCACACTGCTTTTCCAGGGTTGGAATTACAGTTAATCATTAACTTCTGTATATATCTAAATAGACAACTAGTCTACTGTTCTTACACTAAAGCTGGGTAAACACTGGCCAATATATTAGCCGATCCATTGGTCGGCCAATATATCTGGTGCCCATCGGCCAGTGTGTACCAGCGATATGTCTGTGAACAACGTCGCTCACAGACATATCGTGTTGGCTGTGCTGCATAGCCAATGGACAGATATATCTGTCCATCGGCAAGTGTGTACGGGCGATCAGCTGATTGCCCCTACATAAGCAGCAGCCTCGGGGTGGGGGCAGACATGCCCCGATCCACCTCATGGCCTGCGGGACCCTCGACCACAAGCAGATGATGGTCGTTCAGTGGTAATGAATGACCATCATCTGCAGATATATCTGCAAAGCACTCGATCTGCAGATATCTGTATAGTGTGTACCCACCTTAAGATGCACCTCAAATTGCTTCACAGGATGTACTCCACCCTAAAACTGAGGTGCTTGGTTGGTGCCTCTCCCGAATTTCTATGTTTTAAATGTTCCCATGGATTTGCTGCACTGTATGTGGTCTAGCCCTATTGTCCAGGAATTCTGGTTGTCTGTTTGGACCTATATAACTCAGGACCTTGGTATCTTCTCCACTCTGGATGTAGACTGGGCATTGTGGAATCTTCGACCTTCCTCGCTCCATAGTTTCCGCTCAAAGGGTACTATACAGCTGGCAAGAGTTGCAGCAGCAGTTAAAAAAACAAACTTCTGACACATTTGTACCAGATGGACTGGGTGGAATGTTCCTTAGATGTGGAGAATTTATTTTCCATTTGGCTCCCATACTTTACAACACTGCCCCCTCATGTGAAAGACTACACTAGACAAGCAGTTGGACTAACTTACTGGTGTAATTTGGAAATATTGACCAATGGATCTCCTCCCTTCTAGTGCTGACTCCTTTCTTGAGCTGTTATGGTTGTTAACCCTTATTTCTATAGAATGTTCCCCCTTTATAAAGTTTGTTTTTATTATTAGTTGCAAATGTTCTTAGGTTTAAATGTGGAGGCCATTTTGGATTCCTGGAATGTCCTAGTCTATTTTCCTAAGTTGTAACTTCCCTCCCATATTTGGGTATTCTTTGCAACAGGAATATAGTTTAAATGTATGATTTGCTGTCCCAATGTTTCCTTTGGCTACAGTATATCCTAACACTATTGCTATTTGCATGATTGCTGTATTTATTATGAACATGCTTGACTTTTCCAATTAACATATTTATATAAAAAAGAAACAGCTAGGGTTAATAAGGAGGTAATTGTACTGATAAGTTACCAAGTTGTTATACTGATACAGTAACTGTATTAACATGAAGATTTAGATTCTTCCCTAAAGGCTATTTTCCTTGGCAGTCAGCCACTTTCTATAAATGTTAGCTTACCAACAGTTGCAGGGTTTGTCCCATTCAAAGTTAATTGCAGAACCCATGTGCACCTTAAATTCTTCCTTGTGTACTGTACTTCAATGAAATTATTGTATCCAGAGCTTTGCTGTATGGCTCTTAACCAGCTAGTAGACTGTATATGACTCACTAGGGAGAATGTAGCTTATGCTGACTGACTAGCAAGGAGGTTCCATTTATTTAGAGGTCCTTTTACTGAGAGCTGCTTTGCCTATTACTTAGCTCTCTGCTTGGACACAATCTGACGAATGTTCTAATTGACTACCTTGTTACCATTAAGATCCTCTTGTCATCTTAGAATCTTACCTCTGCAAACAGCTGTACTCACTGACCTCTCTGCTTCTGCTGCTGAGTGGGCATCTGTGCCAGGGACTGCCCTTCTCCTCAGGGCAACTTCCCCCACTCAGTGACCTAGCACCGGTGTCTTTAGGGAGATGGAGCAAGCTGAGGAGATGAGCTGCTGTCAGTGTGATTCAGAGCAAGCACCTCTACAAGAGAGAGCTCAGTCCCAGCAATGAACCACTTGCTAAAATGGTTTGGTACTAGAAATAGAAGAAAAGAGAAGGACAAGCGCCCAATAGTGTGGTATATTTGATAAATATAGGCTGATAGTGTCTCAATATATATGCCTGTACCATATATTTACTTGTACGCAAAGCATATCTGATTAATCTCTGTGCGTCAAACACAATTCCCTGCATTGAGTAGCTGATGTAACCCACATCTTACTCCCAGACTCCAGAATGCCACACACATGATTTCAGCAACCTGGTAAATGTCAAGAAGAGTTGTATGAAATCACGCACATAATGATGCATATAAATGTTGGCATAAGCTGGTGCCAGGTTGGAACACATGGCTGTGCTTGCTGTTTGCATATAATAACGGTCCTGATATGAAAAATGATTGAGCTCTAAAACGTTCTGTAAAAGTGTCAATATGAACTCAATTGGTGGGCCGTCAAAGGAATCTTGTACCAACATGCGTCTCACAGACTCAATCCCCACTTTATGCGGGATCACTGTATACAGTGAGCTAATATTTATTGTAGTAAGCAAACAGTCATCAGGTAACTCATCAAGGTTAGCTAAACCAGTCAGAAAGTGACCTGTGTCTTTAATATAGGTATTCATTTTTGTATACTGGGTTGGAGGCAAAAGTCCAAGTATTGTGCTATAGGCTGAAATTATGGGTCTTCCCGGGGGATCCACCATACATTTATGGACCTTAGACAGGGTGTAGTGTATATGATGGGACACACTGGGTGGTCAACCGTAAGAAATGTAACCAGCATCTCATCAAGCCACCTGTTGGATGTGGCCATGGAGATAAGATCATCAATCTCCCTTTTAATTCATGGAATGGGGTTAAATTCAAGAAGCTGGAATGACTCAATGTCTGGATAGAACTAGGGAGTGGTTATGTCTGCACACATAAGTTAATATTAGTTTTGAAAGACCCCATATTTTTTCTTTTTATTTATATATATTTTAGTGTTTGATCAAGGATTGTTTTTATTTTGGGGGTGCTGCCACTGACAAAAAGGTATCAATTACCTGAGACCAAACTATACAATAAGAGAAAAAAAGAGTTTGTCTATTATGCGGCGCACATTGATAATTTGCTTGTATTTTAAAAGAAATTCATCTTTATTCGATATGCATTAAAATACCCCTGTTAGAGCACACTTCAGCAAAATAATGGTAAACAAAATCGAAAGAAAATAGGTGTGAATAAGTTTGAAATTGTGTCAATAAAGAGAGAAATCCTGCTGTGTCCTTATTTCTTTTAAATTACTATATCATAGAGATGTGTGTGTATGTATGTATGTGTATATATATATATATATACACACACACACACATAACTCTGTACTATAGACAGCGTGTGGGAGAAGAAATTGGCTTTATTACAACCTTTAATATTTTAACATATATATTATATTATTCCTTTATTTATTAAGGTAGGTTATCTAATAAAGACTTCTTAAAATATACTTTAAGATCTTGTATGTTTCAGATCTTAAGTAATATAGATCATTCAATCCTCTGGATTTATATCACATACATTCATTCCTTGTAATACATGTGGTTTTGTTGTGGCTAATCCAGCTGAATATCATAAAGAAATACAAGTGGTAACATTGTTTCTAATGTCCACCTTATTAGTAATTAGCTCAGAGACTTAGACACATTCGCTTGTCTCTAGTGAAATTGAGTTGCACACTGTCACCCTGCTGTATCACATATTAGTTACATTACATTGACATGGGGATAAAGATCAGAGCACACACAGCAGGCGTGCCGATGCGCGTTTCGCTGTCTTAAGCTTGTCTCAACGTCTGACAGTTGTCTCATAATTTCTCTGTCATAGTCCTCATACTCTTGGAAGACCACCGCCCCACCTTTATCAGCCTTCTTAACAACCAAATTATCATTTATGATAAATGTTTTCAATGTCAACCTTTCATCATGAGTGAGATTGTCAAAATTGTTGGCCCTCTTTTTGTTACCTGCCTTAACCTTCAAGTCAACCAATCTCAAAAACATTTTGAGACTGGGGTTGGAAGACATAGGATCAAACTTCCCTGTTTTTTTTAAAATTTCAATTGCCAATTTGGGTTCAACCTGGGGTTTATTGTTAAAGAACTCCTTGAGTCTAAGCTTACAACCCATCTTGTAATGGTCAATCGACCAGCCAAGAGAGTCAAAGTCACAGGTGGGGATAAATGAGTGTTCAGCCTCAGTAAGTTGATGTTTAGCGAGGTTAAAGATCAACTCCTCCCCCTCACCATTCTGCCTCTTGGGCAGCCTCTTATGCCCACCCCTCCTCGGGTGTGGTCTCTTGTGTCCGTACTCGGAGTATCCCTCTGTGTACCTGTGTCTGACCCTAAAAAATTACCACATGGAGGTAGTCTCTCAAAAGACTCACAATCTGATGAAGTTTTAGAGGAATACGTATCTAATCTATTGACTCTGCTCGCGTCTAAATTTGCACCCTTGCATTTGTCTTGGGCCAGTGTTATCACTAGATAACCACCTGTAGACCGTGTGCTCTTGGTAGTCACGTACAACTGTTTCAAGTTTTTTTCTTTTAAAGGACACAAGCTCTGTCTTATATTTATCAAGCTGCGCTTTGATTTTATCATGCCACAAATCAGTCTTATGAGCTACCAGCTTTGGTGTGTACTCTCTATTGAATTTCTCAAGTTCACCACAAAACTTTCTTAAGTTCTGTACCCACTTCCTTAATGACGAGTAAGATTAGGTTTAATGAACATTTATTCAACACCTCTCACCACTTACAAGGGGCATATCTACCCATTGGCCAGGATGGCACTCGCCAGGGGCGCCGACCAAAGGGGGGGTGCCACCTGGCAGTGCCACCAGTAGCCAAGGAGTGGACAAGTCCCTCAGCCCCACAAGTGTAAGGCAGACCGCAGTGAGAGTGGTCTGCCCTACACAGTTTACAAACACGCAGCCGCCAGTGGCAGCTGTGTGCTTGTAATAGCAGCCAGCTAATGAGTCTGCCTGACTCTCATTAGCTGCTGCATCGTCCGCAGAGGGAGCTGGCTGGAGCTCACTAATGAGCTCCGACTACCGGCTCCCTCTGCAGGCTTGTGATGTGAGAGACGTCATGACGTATGATTTCTCTCCCATGCGGGAGAAGAGCGTGCCGGGACTGAGCAGACAGCGGCGGTCGCGTCAGGAGCGAGGATCAGGTAAGTTTTTTTTTTTAGTGTGTATAGGGGGGGCACTGAAATAGGGGGTGGCCGCTACTGGGGGCAATTTATGGGGGGGTGCCCACTACAGGGGGCTCTGTATAGGGGTGGCCACTACTGGGGGCACTCTATAGGGGTGGCCACTACTGGGGGCACTGAAATAAGGGGTGGCTGCTACTGGGGGCACTTTATGGGGGGGTTCCTGCTACTGGGGGCTCTGTATATGGGTGGCCACTACTGGGGACAATTTAGGGGGGTGGCCACTACTGGGGGCACTCTATAGGGTTGGCCACTACTGGGGGCACTGAAATAGGGGGTGGCCACTACTGGGGCACTTTATGGGGGGTGCCTGCTACTGTGGCACTGTATAGGGGTGGCCACTACTGGGGACAATTTAGGGGGGTGGCCACTACTGGGGGTAATTTAGGGGGTGGCCACTACTGCTGGCACTGTATAGGGAGGACTACTACTAGGGGCACTGTGTAGGGGGGGCTACTAATGGGGGGGCATTACATTGCCAGGGGCGCTTGGATCTCTAGATACACCCCTGCCACTTACTACAGAATGTGGGGTTGCGCCTCCCTATTGTAGGGATGTTAGTGACCCTGAACCCACTTGGGATGTGTTTACTCTTGTAGTATTCGGACAAAAACTGCCCATGGAGGGTCAGATCAATCTCCCTTTTGCGAAGTCTGCTAAGGGTATGAAACAAATCAAGTGGGAATTGTGTGGGTATCTCATTAAAATCCACACAATCAAAAAGCACACGTTCAGCGTCATCATCTGTGAGGCTAAGCTGAGCGTTCTCTACCTCACTTAGTAATACTTCACCAAAAAAACTTTCTCCCTGTGACATATCAACAAACAACTAAAGATATTAATAAATACATTTACACCACAAGATCCACGTATAATTAATGTGCCTGATGCCTCTGAAAAAAAACAAAAATTGAAAAAGTCTTACTATGAAAAAAAACAAAAATAATCTAATTCTGAAAAAAAAAAGATAATTTAAAGTAATAATAATCCATCAGATGGTAATCATTCATGGGTCTTGAAGTTTGGCTCAGAAACAATGTTTAAGCTTGATTATAAAGCATCACAGAAAAAATTGTCAATAAATCGTGGGTGCCTGACCAGAAAAAACTCAAAAGACAATCCAATATACTTTGCTATGCGGTCAGCACTCACACCAAAGAAGTGAAACAGCTAGGGTGCTCCTCAGTGTTCACCCTGGTCGGGGGCTCCATAATATAGTTACAATAATAAATAAAGAGAGTGCACTCACCAGAGGTTTCCATAAAAAGGAAAAGTTTTTATTAACATAAGTCCATATCAGCACATGACGTTTCGGTCTGCTATGAGACCTTCCTCAGAACCAGACAGCAAGCCAACAAGAACAGTATGATCACCCCTGACTCTGCCCCTATATATACCAGCCAGTCTCTCCAATTAGTGAACCTCATGTGACACGACCGGAAGTGACATCACCACATGGGCTCACTCTAAATATAACTATACAGTGAGGTAACCTAAACACTGCCAATGCTACTGAGTCACAATACCTTGTCTCAGCAGCTCCTGCTCATCCTGTAGATGCCATTAAAGTGGTAACTGCTCAAACACCCGAAATCGGAAGTGCACACCGCGGCACTTCCGGTTTGCGTGTCAACCCAATCAGCTAATTCAAGGTAAACACCGGGTTAAAGCCCGACCAGAAGTGATCATAAAGGAGCATCATGCGGTTGCCATGGCAACCTAAACAACTACATTGTAATCTTCTCATTAAGACCTTTAGGCGATACAGTGTCTAGCCTAAAAATCCAGCGAGCTTCTAAGGTCAAAAGTGCCTTAGCTCTATCTCCTCCTCTAAGGGATTCAGGGACATGATTAGTCATCAAATATTTGAGAGCAGATAGAGGGTGTCCACTATTCTGAAAATGCTTAGCTACTGGTTGATCAATATCTCTACCTGTGACTGCCAGGTTAATGGCTGATTTATGTAATGCCATTCTGTTGTGGAATTTCCATGTAGTTTAGCCTACATAATACGGGCCACACGGACACCATATAATATAAACAACAAATGACATGGTACATGTCAACACATTGCGAATCTCAAACTTCTTATCCAAATGTGGGTGCTTGAAAAATTTAGCTTGCACCAGGTATCTACAAGTAATGCAATTGTGACAGCAATAACAACCATGTGGCTTCACGTATACATTAGCTGGACAAGGTACACCTCTCCCACTAATATCCGTGATCATCAGCCGATCTCACAAATTCCGGCCCCTCCGGAAAACAGCTACTGGACGTACGTTCTTGAAGATAGGTAGTTCTCCGTCAGACAACACAAATGGCCAAAGTGTATTGGTCGCATGTCTGATCACTGGACTTGCTACAGTAAAACTGCTAGACCAGGGAATAATTTGTATTCTGTTCCCTGACTCTGGGCTGCAACAATTGATATCTAGGCATTAATAAAACCTCCTGTTTTTATTTCTTCTGCAGAAGCCTAAAATCATAACCTCTGGCTCATCATCTGAGAAGTGGCAAGCCCCTAATATATATATATATATATATATATATATATATATATATATATATATATATATATATATATATATATATATATGACAAAAATCTGTCCGTGGTTGGCGCAATCACTCAAAACTCACAATTATTTTCATGTGAGTGTCTTTGGTTAAACAGGAAAACACCTCCACAGAGATTCAGCAAATCTTCTTATTCTTATAGTATTTTATTGTTCAACTTAAAATAATGAATTAAAGATATGCTCATAAAAGAGCTAATATTCTGTATGCTTATCAGTACTTCTTGTGCAGGGGTGATGTGTATTTCCAGATATTTGCAGAAAGGTCATCTCAGAGGAAATACATTTCATTCCAGATTGTTTCCATATAAAATATATACCATTTGCAGTATAAAAAAAATGTAGTGTCATTTAATTAGACAAGAATACATACATTTAAATAAAAAAACAGAGCTTGTCTTTTTTAGGTACGAACCAGCATGGAATACCAGCATATAAAACACCTCAACGTGTTTCATCCATGTAGGACTTCACCAGTAGGTTTAAGAGAAGGTAATGAGCAAGGAAACTGGAGAGACTCTTATAACTTACCAAAAGGATCCTAATTAGTGTTCTTACAATGGTATCACCTGTGCTGCTAACAGGCAAGAGGTGTTGAGGACCTGATTTTTAGTGTGGCTTCTTAGAAGCCTTATAAAATCTAATCATATAGAGAATTTAATAAAACATATAGCTAGATTGGCGCTATATGTTTCTACCTAATAAAATGATTTATAATTAAAAACTAGCGGGACAGGCATAAAAAACTTCACGTTTTTCAGTTTAGAAAAACGGCACATGCGCCATGGTCATCTTGATGGAATAATTTTATTAACACAGCGGCCATCTTGGTGAAGAATATAAGACTTCTTAGTGAGGTCATTTTCCTTATTATGGCAGTCATCTTAGTGGCCATCTTGGTAGAGGATATAAGACTGCACATGCGTTGTGGCCATCTTTAGTGAGGTAATTTTCCTTATTACGGTGGCCATCTTGGTAGAGGATATAGGACAGCACATGCATCGTGGCGATCTTAGTGATGTAATTACACTGCGGTGCCAACTTTATTGGAGAATGTAGAATCCTTATGTGCGAATATAAAAATGTCCTATTTTTATAACGTGTGTCACAGTTGGTGCTAGTGAGTTACCTGTATCAGGTGATTAACTGGAATCACTGGAAGCCGGCTGGACTGGAACCATGGGTAACATGAATAGCTCTTTTAATATAAGAAGTGGGTAGCAGTGAGAACTGCCTTTGGTGATGAGTGACTGGAACTGGAAACTTGAGACGTTGGAATGAGACCAGAAGGAACTTGGAGGGACCGGACTGGGACCGGCAGGTAGGCTGACTGAGCTGGTCGGGGTACCAGTAGATGAGCTTGCAGGTGGATGGTAGCACGGAAGCTACTTGGTGCAGCTAATGAGCCGTGAGGTGAGTGGACTTGGAGGAACTGGACTGGGACTGGCAGGAAGGCTGACTGAGCTGGTCGGGTTACTAGTAGATGGGCTTGCAGATGGATGGTAGCGTGGAAGCTACTTGTTGTGGCTTGGGAAGCCGTGGGTAGACGTTGGTAGCTGGGTGGCTACGTGGAGCGGCTGGATAGCCGTGGGTAGACGCTGGTAGCTGGGTGGCTACGTGGAGCAGCCGGATAGCCGTGGGTAGACGCTGGTAGCTGGGTGGCTACATGGAGCAGCCGGATAGCTGTGGGAAGACTATGGTAACTGGGTAACTACGTGGAGTAGCTGGATAGCCATGGGTAGACGCGGGTAGCTGGGTGGCTACGTGGAGCGGCCGGATAGCCGTGGGTAGTCGCTGGTAGCTGGGTAGCTACGTGGAGCAGCCGGATAGCCATGGGTAGACGCTGGTAGCTGGGTAGCTATGTGGAGTGGCTGGATAGCCGTGGGTAGATGTTGGAGGCTGGGTGGCTACGTGGAACGGCTGGATAGCCGTGGGTAGATGCTGGTAGCTGGGTGGCTATGTGGAGTGGCCGGATAGCCGTGGGTAGACGCTGGTAGCTGGGTGGCTACGTGGAGCGGCTGGATAGCCGTGGGTAGACGCTGGTAGCTGGGTGGCTACGTGGAGGGGCCGGATAGCCGTGGGTAAGCGCTGGTAGCTGGGTGGCTACGTGGAGCGGCCGGATAGCCGTGGGTAGATACTTGTAGCTGGGTAGCTACGTGGAGCGGCTGGATAGCCGTGGGTAGATGCTGGTAGCTGGGTGGCTACGTGGAGTGGCCGGATAGCTGTGGGTAGATGCTGGTAGCTGGGTGGCTACGTGGAGGGGCCAGATAGCCGTGGGTAGTCGCTGGTAGCTGGGTGGCTACGTGGAGGGGCTGGATAGCCGTGGGTAGACGCTGGAGGCTGGGTGGCTACATGGAATGGCTGGATAGCTGTGGGTAGATGCTGGTAGCAGGGTGGCTAGGTGGAGTGGCCGGATAGCCGTGGGTAGATGCTGGTAGCTGGGTGGCTACGTGGAGTGGCCGGATAGCCGTGGGTAGGCGCTGGTAGCTGGGTGGCTACGTGGAGCGGCCGGATAGCCGTGGATAGACGCTGGTAGCTGGGTAGCTACGTGGAGTGGCCGGATAGCCGTGGGTAGACGCTGGTAGCTGGGTGGCTACGTGGAGCGGCTGGATAGCCGTGGGTAGACGCTGGTAGCTGGGTGGCTATGTGGAGCGGCTGGATAGCCGTGGGTAGACGCTGGTAGCTGGGTGGCTACGTGGAGCAGCCGGATAGCCGTGGGTAGATGCTGGTAGCGTGGAAGCTACTTGGTGCGGCCTGGGAGCCGTATGGAGAAGCTGGTAGCATGGAAGCTACTTTGTGCGGCCTGGGAGCCGTGTAGAGAAGCTGGTAGCGTGGAAGCTACTTGGAGTGGCCTGGGAGCCGTAGGTGAGAGATGGTAGCGTGGAAGCTACTTGGTGCGGCCTGGGAGCCGTGGGTGAGAGATGGTAAAGTGGAAGCTACTTGGTGCGGCCTGGGAGCCGTGTGGAGAAGCTGGTAGCGTGGAAGCTACTTGGAGCGGCCAGGGAGCCGTAGGTGAGAGGCTGGTAGCGTGGATAGCTGAACGCAGCATTCTTACGGATAGCACTGGTCTAGGAACCAGCAGGAGCCTGGGACATACTGGTACTCAGAGGTACAGCTATAGCATAAGTTGTACACCACGGAATGTAACAAGATGTTCAAGCACTGAGTGCTATTAGAGGAGGATCTATATACCTAGAGTCTGGCATCGATTGGTGGATACAGACAGGTGGTCTGGCAGTGGCATTCTGAGTGGAGCAAGGCACAACATGCAGAGGGAGTAATCATCTCTGCAGCCCTTGAGAATCAGGACCACACCTGTGATTCCAATTAAGACTAGCAATGCTCACAGACAGAGCAGGGTCCAGGTGTTTAATCAGTGTGGGGGGAGAGCAGTCTGCACACACAGAGATGTTACAGCCAGCATGATTCAGCCAGAGCAGATGTCCCAGGAGAATTACAAACACAGATCCATGGAGCAGCTGGCAGAGGTTAGTCACAAAAGGTAAAAACTAGCTAGGATTGTGACAACATGGCTATATTGGTGGTGTTGTAAGATACTTATTGTTGATTGAAAAAGCATTCTTTATTAATATAAAGATAGCAAAAAACATACATAATCATACATACAAGTGTACTGTGTCGCAGCACAGCTTAAACCCAATACACCATCAAACATATTCGAACATACAATATTATGCATTGCAAAACATATAGCACAAGACATCCTATACTATACCTAATGCTCAGCACTATTTATTCAGAACTTAAACAAAACTGCAATCAACAAGGACTATGGGTGTGGAGGGTAGAGGGTACAGGAATCACAGGTCTGAAGTTTTATTGAAAGACAGACACATATATGGGGAGGGTGAATAAATAGAAACACATATCAACAAAACATCAGTCTCTGTGAAAAAGGGGGAAGGGGGCCACTGTCCCAGTCATTGGTGGACAGTCACACATGGGGAGTGGGGCAGAAGAAGGGGGGGTTTAGTACTCTTCTTCCTCAGAGCTGTCCATGATGGAATAGTCTCTTAGCAGGCTGTAAATCAGCCTGTGACAGTCCTGGATAGACATCCTTTGCCTCCGCAGAATGAGGCGGTTCCTGGCAAGCCACAAAGTGTCCTTAAAACAGTTCATAAGGCGCCAGGCCTCCTGGATAGCTCAATAAGTGTGGGTGCCAGGAAACAGTTCATAAAGTACTGATTGGTAAAAAAGGTTGATCTTGGCACACAGTCTCTGAGTTCATGTTCCAGGGCATCTAACAACAACTGTGCATAAGTACAGTCCCAAAACAAGTGCATAGATGCTTCCTCATGCAAGATGCACCAGGGGCAATGTCTGTACCTGCACAGGTTACTTGAGTGCATGAATGTCCTTAGGGACAGACCCCCTTGGATTGCCGTCCATGACATGTCCTTGTGTCTATTTGTGAGCCTTTTGGAGGCCACATTTTCCCATACCTGCTTGGAAGTTGCAGAAGGGAGCCCTGGAATAGGCTCCATAACGTCTTTTGCTCTGATGAGCTTGTGGATAGTCTTAGGTTTCCACAAGTCAGGTTTAACTCCCTCCAGTTGGTGCTCCCTCACAAACTTGGACACATCCAGGTAGAACCAGGGAGTGTTCCAGTTGTAAGGGATGGAGCTGTACCACTTGTCCCAGCCTAGAACCCTCCAAAGGGGTAGGAGGAAGAAGTGAGACATGGAGTTTCCTGCAGAGTCATTATCAGTCTGACACAAAGTCCTGCGGATACAGTTGCACACAAAGAAGGCTCGCAGCATGTTGGGGATATCTGGTATCCCTACCCACCTTTGAGGGGTTCCTTGTACATAACTGTCTGCTTAACTCTGTTCATCTTGGAGCCCCAGATGAAGTGAAACACTGCCCTTGTGATGGCCCTGCAGACCATGACCAGAGGTGGCCAGGCCTGCGCTGTGTACTGCAGAACAGGAAGGATCTCGTTGTGCAGTACAAGTGCTTTCCCTTTGAGGGTAAGGTCTCTGAGGCTCCACAGTCCAATTTTTTGCCTTACAGTGGCAAGTCTGTTGTCCCAGCACTTCAGGGTCGTACCCTCACCACCAAACCAGACTCCCAGAATTTTGATGAAGTCCGGCTTGACAGCAAAGGGGAATGGGGCGGAGGATGACAGGTGCCACTGCCCGAACAGCATAGCCTCTGACTTCTCGCAGTTGACCTTTGCCCCTGAAGCTTGGCCGAAGTTCTCGCAGGTCTGAACAAGTGCTGTCACCGAACTCTGGTCAGCGCAGAAGACAGTGACGTCGTCCATGCACAGCAAACACTTGGCCTCTCTATGGTCAGGACCCAGTGCGATGACCCCTCTGATCTCTGGTTTCTGTCTGATGCATATAGCCAGGAACTCTATAACACAAACAAAAAGAAGAGGTGAAAGAGGGCAGCCTTGTCTGACCCCAGATAGAATAGAAAAGGGGTCAGTCTCCCAGCCATTCACCAACACCGAGCTGTGGATGTCAAGGTACATCAGGTTAACATACGTGCAAAACATTTCACCAAGCCCAAATCTCTGCAGAACTCTACCCATCAACTCATGTGAGACATGGTCAAAGGCCTTCTCCTGGTCAAGGCTAACCAGAGACGCATGCACGTTCCGGTCCTTGATGTAATGGACCGTGTCTCTGAGGAGGGCAAGGCTATCTGCAATCCTGCGGCCAGGAATGCCACAGGTCTGGTCCGGGTGAATGATCTGTCCAATGACAACCTTCAGCCTGTTGGCAAGTACCTTGGTGAGGATCTTGTAGTCCACGTTCAGGAGAGAGATGGGCCTCCAATTTTTCAGCTCGCATCTCTCCCCCTTATGCTTATACAAGATCATGATCAGTCCTTCCCTCAGCGAAAGAGGCATTTTGCCCTCCACCACCATCTCCTTGTACAACTCGAGCAGGTCCAGGCCAATGAGGTCCCACAGCGCTACATAGAGCTCTGCTGGGAGACCATCACTGCCCGGGGTCCTGCCCTGCCTAAAGGATCTGGTGGCAGAGTGCAACTCCTCCAACACCAAGGGAGCATCCATGGATGCTTTACCTGCAGGATCAATAGTGTTAGTGATACCTGACAGGAACTCATCAGCCACTCCACTGTCTGTTTTCTTTTTGGGGAGTAGAGGTCGCCATAGTAGTCTGTGATGACTTTCATGACGCCGCCCTTCCCCTGCCTGGGAATACTGGTCTCATCTCGCAGCTCAGTCAGGGGCGTGTGGCCAGAGTGGATTTTCCTGAAAAACAAAGAGTTACATTTCTCACCCTTCTCCAGGTTCTCCACCTTGGAACGGAAGACGATGCATCTGGATTCCTCCTCAAAGTGCCTTTTCAGGCCCTTTTTGGTCTCCTCCAGATCACCTCTCACATCCCAGCCACACCATTGGAGGTCCTGCAGGGACTGCAGTTGTCTCTGCAGTCCCTTGAAGTTCCTCTTTCGGTCACGCACATGTTGTCTACCTTTGACCTGAAAGAAACCATGAATGTTAGCCTTAACATATTCCCACCAATCACTCATACATTCAAAATAACATTTATCATTCTTCCATGTGATGTAGGCATCCTTCAGCTCAGCCAGTACCTCCTTCCTTTCCAGCAGAGTACAATTCAACTTCCAGGAGCCTGGGCCGAGAGGAAAACAAATTGCCCAGGACTTCTTGGAAGAGAATGGCCCTGTGGTCAGAAAAGAAGCAGGGAACCATAGCATGCTTATTCTGCTTCACTGCTCTAGAGGTAAACACAAAGTCAATGCGGGAATGCACCGAGCCATCGGGGTGGCTCCACATGTAATTCATGGAGCCCACAGCATCACGCAGAGAAGCTTCGGTTACCATTTCTATGAGCAGTTTAGATGTCAAATCCAACTTAGCAGAGTTACAGGTGTTGCGTCCATCCTCTTCCATGGGGCAGTTGAAATCTCTAGCCATCACTGCTGCCATAGTGGTTGTGAGCTGCAGTCGCAGGGTCTGGAAAAGCTCCAAATGCTCATTCTTACCAGGGGGTGCATACACGCAGACTAACCTAATAGGCTGACCTGCCCAGGAGCTCTCTATGATAAGCTATCTGCTGCAGACAAGCTCCAGAACAGAATCTAGCGTCATGAGGCTCCCCCTAATAAGAATGGTGACCCCTGCAGACTTACACTCACTCCCACCAGACCAATAGGATGGACTGTGAGACCACTGCCGGCCCAGATGTCTATCTTGGAAAAAGGAATAGAGCATTCCTGCAACATGTACACATCACATTTCTGAGTATCTAAAGATGTAAACATAGACTGTCTTCTAAACTTATCCTTAATACTCCTCACATTAATGGTAAAAAGGGAAAAAGACAGCATTAGTTGAAAGAAAAAGGGGTTAGTTCATTATGACATTTAGTTACCACTCCTGTCGGGCGGTGCTTCAGCTGGGTCGGCTACAGGGTCTCCCTGTTGGGTTGGCAGCAGGCCGTTCGCTATCAGCTGGTCGATCAGGCAGAAGGGGCTAGGATTGGGCTCTCCTCCTTCCATGATTTTTTCCACAATCGTCTCCATTTCTTCCTCCAGTGGAAGGGGATCTTCAGCCTGCTCAACCGCCAATTTCTTGGAAGGGTCAGAAGAATGGCTGTCCAACTCCTTTCTCTTCCTGCTTGTCTGGTCAACACCTGCAGAGGGCGTAAGAGGGGGAAACTCTTCCTCAGAGAGGAGAGAGAGAGGGGTGGTGGTAAAGACAGTGGGATGGAGCAGAGAGCAGGAAGGTGAGGGAGGAGCGGTTGTGCCAGCAGTGGGGATGGGAGTTGCTGTCACAGTGGGAAGAGGGAGTGGGGTAGGAGGGGTGGAAAGGGAGGGAGGGAGTGGGGTGGGAAGGTTAGGAGGGGTGGGAAGGAGTGGGGTGGGGATGGAAGATTTCTTACCCTCCTGATGCCTCTGCTAGCCTTGTCCAGTCACTGCTGCTGCAAAGGATTTCACCCTATTGGGGCAGTCTCTGTAAACATGGCTCACCTCCCCACAGAGGTTGCATGTCTTCTGTATTTGACAGTCCTTGGTGTCGTGTCCTGCCAACTTGCACTTCCTGCATGCCACCACCTTGCAGTCTCTCCCAATGTGGTCCTTCCCACTGCAGTTCTTGCAGATCCACAGCTGGTCGGAGTAACTGAGAAATCCAGCAGATGCGCCCAGGGAGAAGAACTGTGGCAGGTGCCTGACTCCATCAGGGCTCCAGTTGTCCTTTTGCAGCCTGACAATGACAGCCCACTTGCCTGTCCAGAAGCCATTCTTGTCCAGGATCTTGGAGGGGTCCTTGATCACCAGGAAGGTAGCGATGACCTTGCCAGGTGTATGTGGGTTCCGCATTGAAACTGTCACCCGCCTATCCTCTCTTTGAATAGGGCAATTGCCCACAAAGTGAGAGAAAGGGGATTCAGGCCTCGCCGCTTTCACCGCTTCCCAATACCTTCTGCAAATGGCAATGGAGTCACATAAAAGATTCCCTTGAGATAGTTCTGGATGCTGAGGGTTTCAGCCATCGAGGACCCCTGCTTAAGGACCATCTTCTTGCCGAAGGTCTCCGTCGTCATGTCCAGCATCTTTCCCTCCACCTCCTTCAGCTTCATCACCACTGTCTGCCTCATCCAGGGCTCCAAGGCTGGGGTACCCTTGGGCTGGGTCTGGCTGGGTTTCCCAGGTTCTGCTGCTGCTGGAGGGGCAGTGGAGGTGGATGGGACTGGGTCGAGCAGAGCTTCGGCTGGCTTCGGTCCCTTCTTTGCCGTCTTCTTCCTGGCAGAGGTGGCTGGAGCCGGCACCGGGGTTGGGGCAGCTGTGGCCATCTCTCCTGCTTCTTGCCCGGGGTTGAAGTGGGGCTGGAGAAGGGTCTGCACTGGTTGGAGGTTGAAAGTCGCTTTCGCAGAGGGCAGAGCAAACAAGTCTAACCCTCTGCCAGTCAAAGTCCTTCCTCGTCGCGGTCGCAGGGTCTAGTCGTCTAGTCGTCGCTGGTCGGAGGTTGGAAGACTGCTTCACAGAGGGCAGAGCAAACAAGTAAGGATCATGTCCTATTCCCCGCATGGAAGTACCCACAACCTATAAGATCCCTCAAACTGAGGAAAGATACTAATGGCACTTACGCAGTAGCCATAAGTAAACCCATTCATGGCAGCTATTTTGAAACACTATAGGTGACTTTCACTACACTATGTAGTATATTAGTGCATATTAGTGAGACTTCCTTTGCGGCAGCCATTTTAAAGAAGAATAAAAATGGCTGCTCTTTATCTAATTTATTGATGCTATTCCCTTTTGGGAAGAGTCCATGTGCATATGCCTTAAAAAGAAGAGACCCTTGTCCTCTTTAGACTGTAAATAAATTTGTGGCTTGCAAATACAATGTGCAGATGGCTGTAGCTAGATTAATTTTCAAATGTGGAAATTGTTACACCCACAATGCACTGCTGTGACAGCATCATTTTGAATCACTCTCTGTAATCCTACTGGTGTTTACGTTAAACTGCCACCGGTGTAAATTGTTTAGTTCTATTAATTCATGTCCGTGAATGTGTATGACCCTTGTGGGCTGCTCTTTATTTGGTCTAGTGAGGCTAATACCACTTGTGAAGAGTCAAAGTGTTTATGTTTTAAAAAGAGAGGCCCTTACCCAGTCTTTAGACTGTGAATAAATAAATCTTTCTGGTGTATGACTTAAACTACCCCCAGTGTAACTTATGTTCTTTTAAAATCTACTTAAATGTGGGTTTGAGTAAGGCTTTTAGGGACTGCTCACTTCTTATCTGTTCTAAGGCCTACTGTTTTTGAAAAGCGCTGAAGAATACATTCCCAGCTCCAGTGGATTGTCTGGTTAATTTTGGGATCAAAGTCAATGTAGATTGGTTAAAATAAAATTATAAGTTGCAAGTTATTTTTCCTACAATGCATTATGCATCTAAAGTTTTCCTTTTCAAATAAGAATAAAATACTCTCCATAATGCTTTAGGTGTGTGATTAAAACTACCCTCACACTCCACCATAGTGTGCATTATATTTAGACCCATATGGGCTCTACCTAGATCTCCTAGGGCTTTTTCTTTTAGAAATTGCTAAATAACCCATGTTTTTAATGGACATTCTGACTAATATGTCTTGTGGTGGAGGAAAAATTTAATATTTGTTTTCCTATACATATACAAAACACAATAAAAAGATAATGCCTGACAGCAAGGAGATGGATGCATAACATGCCCTTATTGTGCAACTGGTTGCTAGGCAACTGGTTGAAAAAGCGACAGTTGCCATGGTAATGGTTGCTAGGCTAGTGATTGCCATGGCAACTGTTGTAATGGCGATGGTTGCAAGGCAAATAGTTGACATGGTGATGGTTACTAGGCAACTGGTTGCCATCCTGACCATTTTCACTGCGATGGTTGCTCGGCAACTGGTTGCCATAGTGATGGTTGCTAGGCAACTGTTGTCATGGTGATAGTTGCTAGGAAACTGGTTGCCATGGCGAAGGTTGCTAGGCAACTGCTTGTCATGGTGATAGTTGTCAGGTAACTGGTTTCCGTAGCGACCATTGTCATGGCGATTGTTTGCCATGGCGATGGTTATGATTGCTTGGCAATTAGTTGCCATTGCGATGTTTGCTAGGTAACTGGTTGCCATGGCGATTATTGTCAGGAAACTGGTCACCATGGAGATGGTTGCTAGGCAATTGTTTGCAATTAGGGCCATTGCCAGGCACCTGGTTGCCATGGCAATGGTTGCTATCATGGGAACCATTGCCAGTCAATTAGTTTCCTTGGCATTGCTAGGCAACATGGTTGTCATGGCAATGGCTGCTAGGCAATTAGTCATGCTGATGATTACTAGGCAATTCGCTGCTAGGCAACTGTGAGTTATTTACACTGTTTTCATGTGATTTGTATTGGAATGAGGATATATATCCTCATTCCAGAAAGAGAGAGAGAGAGAGAGAGCTTGAAGTGTGCCAGTATACAATGGTATAACATACCCAAATTTCACTATTATTTAATGAGGTGACTGCTCCTTTGATGCAATGGGGCTCTCTTGGTCTGTTTATTGCAGCCTTTTCTCCCTATCGATACCTAATTAAAACCTCTGTACGATCCTGCCTATACCTTCTAGAATTGTCGCAATTTAGCGTAATGAGTCGCACAGTAAATAAATGCCTTCAGACTTTGAATGTGATCCAAAGCACAAAAAGTTATTATTCAACATAAAAACAAATGGTTACATGCTGTGATCTAAAGACAATTAGCACCAATAAATCATACAGACCCAAAATACAGTTGTTACATACACACGCGCTCTGGTCCAGATACCGGCATCAGCAAGAAACCTCCATCAACAGCACAGCAAGAAGACTCCAGACTGGGGTCAGAGAGCACACATATATACTCTTTCAGGGATTGGGAATACAATAGGCAAGTTAGGCATAATTCCATTTGTTCTTCTTAAAGTTGGCTTGGTTACAGGATCGTTTATTGGACAATTTCAAATGGACACAACGGCCTCCAACCGCCCTTTGTATCCTTTTTCCCCCTGCATGCAAATCTAAGCTGCTAACAATACAGAGTACATTTTAACACAAGACACGGTCTGCTTACCATGTACTAAACCTTAGATATTAAATAACCTTTATTACACAACATTAATAATCACTGGATAAACCTTGAATGTTACACTTTAATACTAGGGAACCTTTCATGTAAGTGTGCAGTGTGTAAGTATTGGGGAATTTGGAAAAGATGCAAGTTAACATTGTGCGACTTTGTGTTTTGTAGAGTACATTATGGAGCGTGTCTTGCAGGGATATTTAGTTTATCTGTTTTAGCGACTGTATTTATGTGGTAAGGACTTTTAACTTCTTTCTATTGCGTAGGAATCGCACGACGCTAAATAGCATTGCCATATGTACTTATAGTAGCACGTTTCACTAAAATGGCACTGGGCGGCCAGTCACAAAATGGCGTCTCATTGCCATTCGCAAAATAGCATTGTGCAGTTTTAATTTTAAACCGATACTGTCTTAGCTAATTATCCGGCTTCGACATCCCCAAACAAATTTCAAATACATCTGAGCCATCTTATATATCCCTTTATACCATGAACATTTAAGATTATGGAGAGCATTTTAATTTTGCTTGTATTTTTTTTTTTTTTCTCTAATATTTCTCTTCCCCCACATGACCCACCTTATGCCAGTCACATCCACTGATTGCCATATGTCAACCATGCATGAAAGACCACCAACACCATATCAATCATGATACCTTTGGACAAATGACAAGGTAATTTGCATATATGGAAATTATTTACCCACGATGCACCAATGTTACAATTTATGCAATGTTTGCAATCTACATTGTGCAGCTAAATCTCAGTAACCAAGAAGTAATGATCAGCACATAGCAAGAGGAAACAAAAGCATATAAAAATGGAAATGCACACATTATATAATATAATAATAATTTAAAAAAAAAAGTCTCCCTAATACTACTTGTGTGTGATTTAAACTACCCCCAGTGTTGTGGTTTGGTATTTGAATTCATGTCAGGTGGTGGGCTTGACTCTAGGGGGTTGTGCTATGTCTTAATCATTGATGCTATTCTCTTTTGGGAAGAGTCAGAGCTTATGTCTTAGAAAGAGAGACACTTGTTTTCTTTAGAGTGTGAAAACATGGTGGATTGTAAATATATTGTGCAGATGGATGTCTATGTGATGGGTGCTAGAGAACCAGGTGCCATGGTGACCACTGTCATGGCGATGGTTGCTAGGCAACTGGTTGCCATGGCGACCATTGTCATTGCAATGGTTGCCAGGCAATTAGTTGCCATGGCCATGGTTGCTAGGTAACTGATTTCCTTAGTTACTGTTGTCATGGCGATGGTTGCTAGGCAACTGGTTCACATGGCAACTGTTGCTAGGCAACTGGTTGCCATGGTGACCGTTGTAATGGCGATGATTGCTAGGCAACTGGTTGCTAGGCAATTACTAGCCATGACGATGGTTGCTAGGTACCTGTTTGCCATGGCGACCATTGTCATGGCGATGGTTGTTAGGCATCTATGTACCATAGTGATGGTTGCCATTGCTAGGTAACTTGTTTCCATAGCGACCATTGTCATGGCATGGGCAACCTGTTTCCTAGCAATCATCACTATGGCAAACAGATGCCTTACAACCATCGCCATGGTTGCCATGGCGAACATTGTCATAGCGATGGCAGCCATGGCAAACGTTGTCATGGCAAAGGTTGCCATGGTGATGGGTGCTAGGCATCCATTGGTCACCATGGAGATGGTTGCTAGGTTGCTATTGTGATGGTGATGGTTGCTATCATGGCGACTGATGCTAGGCAATTAGTTTCCTTAGCATTGCTAACCAACATGGTTGTCATGACAATGGCTGCTAGTCAATTGGTTGATAGGTACTGGTATTCCAGTCGCACAGAATATATGTTTCCAAAATATGAAGACAATAAATATCCCCTTTTATTATCAAGGGGGTGCTATAAAGCAACCCAAAATGATCAAACTCGCAACTTGACATAAATTCAAATACCAATACACAACACCTGGGGGTAGTTTAAACCACACACCAGTACTATTAGAGAGACCTATATTTTTGTTTTTATGTCTCTATTTCCTCTTTTATATGCTTTTGTTTCCTCTTGCTATGTGCTGATCCTTATTTCTTGGTTCCTGAATATCAGCTGCACAGTGCAAAGTGCAAACATTGCATAAATTGTAACATTGGTGCTTTGTGGGCAAATCATTTCCATATATGCAAATTACCTTGTCATTTGTCCAAAGGGATCATGATTGATATGGTGTTTGTGGTCTTTCATGCATGGTTAAAATATGGCAATCAGTGAATGTAATTGGCATGAGGTGGGTATTGTAGGGGAAGAAATATATTAGGGGGAAAAAAAAAAAATACAAGCAAAATTCAAATGATCTCCCTAATCTTAAATGCTCCTGCTATAAAGGGATATATAAGGAAGCCCAGATGTACTAGAAATTTGGGTGAGGAGAAAAGCCTGCAATAAACAGACCAAGAGAGGTCCATTACATCAAAGGAGCAGTCAGCTCATTAAATAAAAGTGAAATTCTGGTATGTCATACCATTGTATACTCTCCATATATATATACAAATCACATATAAACAGTGTAAATAGCTCTCAGTTGCCTAGAAAACATTGCCATGACAACGATCACCTTAAAAGCCAATTGCCTGGCAACAGTGCTAATGGCTACAAGTTCCTTGGCAACCAATTCCTTGGCAATCGCATTAATGCCTAGCAACCATCACCATGACAATGGTTGCCATGTTGCCTAGCAACCATCACCATGACAATGGTTGAATAGTGACCGTCGCCATGACAATGGTCACCATGTTGCCTGGCAACCATCACCATAGCAACGGTCACCAATCGTCATAACAACCATTGCCATGGCAACTAGTTGCCTAGTAACCATTGCAACCAGTTACCTAGCAACCATCACCATGACGACCATCGCCACAACATCTAGACACCACCACCATGACAGCAGCTGCCCAATAATTATGCATTCACCTGCACATTAAATTTACAAGCCACCTTTTATTTACACTCCAAATAGAGCAAGAGTCTTTCTTTTGACAACATAAGCACTTTGACTTTTCCCAAAAGGAAATAGCATCAGTGGCTTAAGTACAGAGCAGCCCAAAAGGATCAAACTCACAACCCAACATAAACTCAAATACCAATACACAACACTGGGGGGTAGTTTAAACCACACACCAGTACTATTAGGGAGACCCATATTTTTATTTTTATGTGTCTATTTCCTCTTTTATATGCTTTTGTTTCCTCTTGCTATGTGCTGATCCTTATTTCTTGGTTCCTGAATATCAGCTGCACAGTGCAAAGTGCAAACATTGCATAAATTGTAACATTGGTGCTTTATGGGCAAATCATTTCCATATATGCAAATTACCTTGTCATTTGTCCAAAGGGATCATGATTGATATGGTGTTTGTGGTCTTTGGTGCATGGTTAAAATATGGCAATCAGTGAATGTAATTGGCATGAGGTGGGTATTGCAGGGGAAGAAATATATTAGGGGAGAAAAAAAAATACAAGCAAAATTCAAATGATCTCCCTAATCTTAAATGCTCCCGCTATAAAGGGATATATAAGGAAGCCGAGATGTACTAGAAATTTGGGTGAGGAGAAAACAGACCAAGAGAGACCCATTACATCAAAGGAGCAGTCAGCTCATTAAATAAAAGTGAAATTCGGTATGTCATACCATTGTATACTCTCCATGTATATATATATATACACATATACACATCATCCCAATACAAATCACATATAAACAGTGTAAATAGCTCCCAGTTGTCTAGAAAACATTGCCATGACAACGATCACCTTAAAAGCCAATTGCCTGGCAACAGTGCTAATGGCTGCAAGTTCTCTGGCAACCAATTCCTTGGCAATCGCAATAATGCCTAGTAACCATCATCATGACAATGGTTGCCATGTTGCCTAGCAACCATGACAATGGTTGAATAGTGACTGTCACCATAGCAACAATTGTCATGGCAACCATCGCCATGACAATGGTCACCATGTTGCCTGGCAACCATCACCATAGCAACGGTCACCAATCGTCATAACAACCATTGCCATGGCAACTAGTTGCCTAGTAACCATTGCCATGGCAACCAGTTACCTAGCAACCATCGCCATGATGACAATCGCATTGGCAAACAGTTGCCTAGTAAACATCACCATGGCAACCAGATCCCTAGCAACCATCGCCATGGCGACCATCACCCTGGCATCCATGACGACTATCGCATTGGCAACCAGTTGCCTGGCAACGGTCGACATGGCAACCAGATGCATGACAACGGTCACCATGGCAATCATCGCCATGACAACCCATTTCCATGGCATCCGTCGCCATGACGACTATCGCATTGGCAACCAGTTGCCTAGCAAACATCACCATGGCAACCATCATAATGACAACGGTCGCCATGATGACCATCATCACGGCAACCAAATGCCTAGCAACTGTCGCCATGGCAACCAGTTACCTAGCAGCCATTGCCATGGCAATCATCATCATGACAGCGGTCGCCATGGCAAACAGTTACCCAATAATTATGCATTCACCTGCATATTATATTTACAAGCCACCTTTTGTTTACACTCTAAATAGAACAAGAGTCTTTCTTTTTACAACATAAGCACTTTGACTCTTCTCAAAAGGGAACAGGATCAATGGCTTAGATACAGAGCAGCCCAAAAGGATCAAACTCACAACCTGACATAAATTCAAATCCCAATACACACTGATTTGCCTGTTTTAAAGGTGACACATCTAGACTCAGAGTGAGGTGTGTCACGCAAAATTATAGGAGATGACTGGTCAACTGTGTTTGGCCTTGACTTTTGCAAGGGGCATTCTAGTGCATGAAACAGCAGGACCACCACTTGCAAAAAAGTCCATGGTCTGCACCTCTTCTTGCCACAGGGTGTGGTGTATGGCACTGGCATTTTGGCAATTTAAATTTTCAGCAGTAAATTTTCCCTTGATATTTAGAGGTGAATTTTTCATTAGGATTGTGAAATATTGTTTAGATTTGAGGTGCCCTTTACACTTTCTTTTCCCTTAACAACCTTTAGTAGATGTTGAAGAAGTACTATGACTGGAAGCACTGGCACTGGGTTGTTCCTGCTCTTCTATCGACTGATTCATGAATTTAAACCAGGACTGGAATAAAGCTACTGTTGTTGAACTTAATTGACACCACACCAAGTGTACATACATTGAGAAAGGGAAAGGAGGGCCTGTTACCTATACTATGCAGTTTTATTAAGAGACTTGAGGTTTTTTTTTTGCCAACAACAAAAAAATATATATTTTTTCCACTTAATACACAATAATACCCACTAAGTACAGTAATACACACTGTTTCTCAAAAACACATCATACAAATGTTTACTTTTGTTTATAAAAGACTGCCATTTTTTTTACACACAAGAAACAGAAAAGGTTTCCTTTGCAATAATTGTTTTGAGTGCAGATGATGGGGATACCACCGCACACAGTAGCTGCCCATGAAAAAAACACTATGCAACTTTTTAAATTAGATTATAGAAAACTAGATATTTATTTATACACCAGCAACAGAAAAAGGTCTATTTGCTAGAATTATTTTTAGGTGCAGATGATGGGGATACCATTGCACACAGTAGCTGCCACTGGAAAACACAATATGCATATTTTTAAATGTAATTAATTTTTTAAATGTAATTAATTTTTTTTTACCAGAAACAGAAAAGGTCTACTTTGCAAGGATTATTTTGGAGTGCACATGTGGTTCCTGTTTAGTGATCTACAGCTGATGACTATATTTGAATTGCGGAGCAGGGCTATCTTTTAAAAAATATATATTCTATCTATATGCAAAATTGGTGTGCTGGTCTCGTTCTGGCCTCAGTGAGGGCTGGAGTGTATATATATATATAGATATATATATATATTGTAACTCGGCCGGATTAGGGGTCCCTCTCCTGGTATAGATGGATTCCCTCTTCACGCACACAGCAGCCAGAAAAATAGTACACCAGCCTGGGGTTTCGTACTAGCTGGTTGGCACCAGTCTTTATTGTGCAACGTAAAATGAAAACAAAACATATGGGGAAAAACTAGACAAGAGGTTCCCTCTCTAAAGAAATAGTGGGGCCTACTGCCTCCACCATCAACACAAGCATATGCACAAAACTTGCAGGTAGTTTCCACCAAGTGTCTCTGAGCCAGCCAGTCTGCTTGCTCTCCCAGGTATGAGACAATAGCTTACAATCATGCACAGCCTGTATCAGCCAGCTTCAGGTGCAAACTCTAATGAGCAGGCTAACAGGCCAAAAAGGCCAAAACCTGGAGTGGCCTGTGGATAGAGCCCTCCCTCTCCTCACATCCATACTCCCAGGTCCCAAACCGGCTTTTCAAAAAGCCGACACTCAAATCTGCTACACTGCAGACTTTTCTCCTGGGGTTTTTTAGAACACATAGGTCAAAAACCTAGGACAAGTATCTACCACTGACTACTTTACCAGTGATCCTATCACATATCCCCCCCTTTGTTTCGACCTGTGGGGTGGAACAACTGAAGCCCCCAAGCAATGAACATGTGACAATGCGTCTGCATTGGCCAGCTGGCTTCCTGGCCTGTGTTTTACCAAAAATTTGAAGGTTTGTAGTGCCAAGAACCATCTCGTTATTCTTGCGTTACTGTCCTTGTTTTCAGACATCCATTTCTGAGGGGCATGGTCAGTAATCAGTTTGATCTTTATTCCCACCAAATAGTACCTGAGTGTTTCTAACGCCCATTTTATGGCCAAAGCTTCCTTCTCCACTGTGGCATAGTTTCTCTCATGTATATTCAATTTCCTGCTTAGGTAAAAAATAGGGTGTTCCTCACCCTCTCTGTTTTGGGACAGGACAGCTCTGATGCCTACACCGTATGCATCAGTTTGTACCACAAACTCTTTGTCAAAATCAGGGGTCACCAGAACAGGTTGGGTACATATGGCTATTTTTAATTCTTGGAAAGCTTTCTCCACTTCAGGACCCCATTCCACCATGATTTTTTGTTTGCCCTTGGTAAGGTCAGTAAGTTGGACTGCAATGGTGGCAAAACTGGGTATGAACCGCCTATAATATCCAGTGATCCCTAAGAAGTCTCTCACCTGCTTCTTATTGAGGGGTTGTGGCCAGTTCTGTATTGCCTCAATCTTATTGATCTGTGGTTTTATCAAACCTCTGCCAATGGTGTATCCCAGATATTTGACTTCCTCCATCCCTAGACAACACTTTTTTGGGTTGGCTGTCAAACCTGCCTTAAAGATGGAGTCTAACACTCTTTGTACTCTGGGTAAGTGAGACTGCCAATCAGGACTATGTATGGCCACATCATCCAGATAAGCCACAGCATATCGTCCATGGGGTCTTAGAATCCTATCCATCATTCTTTGGAAGGTAGCAGGCACCCCATGTAGCCCAAAGGGTAACATCTTGTAATGAAGTAACCCTTCTGATGCAGAAAAAGCTGTTTTTTCTTTGGCGTTTATGGTTAATGGCACTTGCCAATATCCTTTGGTTAGGTCCAGAGTAGTTAAATACCTTGCTGTCCCCAGCCTTTCAATTAGTTCATCCACCCTTGGCATCAGGTAGGCATCACATTTTTAAACACTGTTCAGCTTTTGGAAGTCATTACAAAAAAGCACACTCCCATTGGGCTTTGGAATCAACACAATGGGACTGGGCCACTCACTATCTGATTCTTCAGTTACCCCCAATTCTAATTTTTTTTAAATTTCCCTTGACACAGACTCTCTTTTGGCTTCGCGCAACCTATACGACTTTAGGTTAACTTTAACCCCCGGGTCAGTGACTGTGTCATGTTTGATGACCGTGGTTTTTCCTGGCAGGTCAGAAAACAGTACCCTATTTCTGATCAAAAATTCCTTGTCATCCTGCTGTTGACTGGCTGACAGGATTTTTGCCACGGTCACTTTGGGTACAACAGGACCTAGTTTTACTGGAGGGGCTTGGATGGCTGACAGTGCTGCTCTATCCTTCCAGGGTTTATCAGGTTCGCATGATATATCTGTTCTGGTTTTCTGATCCCCGGCTGGTAAACTTTATAGTTGACCTGTCCCTCTTTTTATAAGATCTCAAAGGGCCCCTGCCACTTAGCAAACAGTTTAATTTCTACCGTGGCCAACACCAACACTCTGTCCCCAGGAGCAAAGTTTCTTAACCGTGCATTGCGGTTATATAACCTCTGCTGTGCTAGTTGGGCCTGTTCCAAGTGCTCCTTAACTATCGGCACTACAGCCGCAATTCTCTCTTGCATCTGGGAAACATGTTCAATCACTGTTTTATAAGGACTGGACTGCCCTTCCCACATCTCCTTGGCATTGTCTAGTATCCCTCTTGGATGTCTCCCATATAACAAGTCAAAAGGTGAAAACCCGGTGGAGGATTGGGGAACCTCTCTTATGGCCAACAGCAGATAAGGCAACAAATAATCCCAATCTTTACCATCTTTGTCGACTACTTTCCTTAACATATGTTTTAAGGTCTGGTTAAACCTCTCAACCAAACCATCGGTTTGGGGGTGAAAAACTGAGGTCCTTAACTGGTTAAACATATACAGGCGGCACAACTCGTTCATAACTTTTGACATAAATGGGGTACCCTGATCAGTTACTATCTGTTTAGGTATTCCCAACCTGCTAAAAACATGGACCAGCTCTCTAGCAATGGACTTGGTTGACGTATTGCATAGCGGTATTGCTTCCGGGTATCTGGTAGCGTAGTCCAGAATTACCAGAATATATTGATGTCCCCGGACAGACTTCAACAAGGGTCCCACCAAGTCCATAACTATTCTTTCAAATGGTACCGCTATAATTGGTAGTGGGACTAGAGGACATTTGAAATGTGGTCTGGGAGCATGATACTGGCATTCAGGGCAGGAGGCGCAAAAGTCAGACATGTTTTTATGGACACCGGGCCAAAAAAACCTCTGCACAATCTGCTCAGTGGTTTTCTCTACCCCTAGGTGGCCTACCGTTATATGACAATGGGCCAGATCTAACACCGTTCTCCTGTAAGCTTTGGGGACTATTAATTGTTCCACAATCTCCTCCCCTTTCTTAGTCATCTTATACAACAGATTCTGGCATATTACCATGTGAGGATATGTCAAGGGACTATCGGGATCTACGGGTTTACTGTTGACCACCTTGACATTCTCCCTGGCTTTCACCAGAGTAGGGTCACTTAACTGCTCTACGGCAATGACCTCTCGTCTGACCTCTAAATCTGGCAGACGATCAACGGGTTCTAGAACACTTGGCGAGACACCATCATGCTCCGCATTCTCTAGTTCGCCAATCATGCTAGAAAATGGGAACATCTCTGACTCTGCCACTACATCAGTCATCCTTTCAGATGAGGCAGGGTGATTTACCACTGTGCAAAACCGGCTTTCCCACAACTTCCAGAAGTGAGCAAAGTTTCTTCCCAATATCACATCATACATTAAGCCCGGTACCAAACCCACAGAGACTACCGCGGAACCACATGGCGTCTTGATGTTCACTTCAGCAGTAATATAATGCTGAGTATCCCCATGGATGCATGTCACACCAACAGTTTTTCCCTTATGTTTCAAAGGATTCACCAGCTCGGTTCTGAAAAGTGTAACCAGGCTGCCAGAGTCTAACAGAGCCTCTACTCGGTTGCCTTCCACAGTGAGTACACACAGGTGTTTATCTGTCTCAGCCTGCCGGTCAGCAGTACAGGCTGGCTGGGCAAAGAAAGATCCCCTGCAGTTGACAGAAGCAGTATCACATTGCATGGGCTCAGAGGTAAGTGAGCAATTAGCTGCTATATGGCCGAAGCCACCACATCGGAAACATTGAGTCAAATTATTGTCTAGTCTTTTGCAGGGTAGGAACCTTCCTAGTCTGGCAGGCCTGTCTTCTGGTTCCCCACCCTCAGTCTTAGGCACATTCCAACACCCAGCACCCTTCTCCCCAGGAACAGTCTTACCATTGTTGATGGGAGTTTGCCGGTGCACCATCGGGGCTCGATGGGGCAGACTCATCAGCTCCTCAGCCACCATGTACCTCTCCACCAGTTCGACTAACTGGTCGGCGGACTTAGGGTCGGAATGGCTCACCCACTTGTGCAAGGATACAGGTAAGGATCGCAGATACTGGTCCATCATGACTCGTTTGATGATTTGTGGTCCTGTCAGCGGCTCAGGCTGTAGCCACTTGGTGGATAGATGGACGAGGTCATGCATCTGTGAGCGTGGAGGTCTGTCCATTTGGAACTCCCAGCGGTGGACTCATTGGGCACGAACAAAGGTGGTGACCCCCAAACGAGTTAGGATCTCCCATTTTAAATTTACATAGTCCTTTGCATCAGCCAGGCACAGATCATCATAGGCCTTTTGCGGTTCTCCAGACAGGAAGGGTGCCACCAGACTTGCCCACTGTTCCTTGGGCCAACTCTCCCTTTTGGATGTTCTCTCAAAGGCAGTGAGATATGCCTCCACTTCATCGCCTGAAGTCATCTTTTGTAGGAAGTGACTGGCATGTATGGAGTGAGTGGTGGTGGGAGGACCAGTATTAGCATCTCCAGGCCAGGTGACCAGGTGCTGTTCCACCTCCTTAATAGCCTGGCTGTTTTCCATTAAGACCTGGTGAGTTTCCTCGATGGTGACCTGTTGTTGCCTCTGGGCGATCTCCAAGGCCAATAGTTGCACCCTGTTGGATTCCTGCTGGATTTTGTTCATTTCCTGCTGAGCCTTGGTAGCTTGTTGCTGAGCTGCCGTAGCTTGGAACAAGGCTTTAATAATGTCCTGCATTTTGTCCTGGGGTGTAGGTTGGAAGCAGAACCTGGCTTCCCTAAGCGTCTGCGGACGGCACCTCTATGGACATCAAAGGACCCAAATTTACAACCACACTGACAAATTGGTGTCTGTCCCTTTAAATTTTAAATGAAAAGTTTTCCTCTTGCTGCAACTTCAGTGTGTGCTTGCCCGCATTCTCCACCAATTGTAACACGACCGGATTAGGGGTCCCTCTCCTGGGGTAGATGGACTCCCTCTTCACGCTCACAGCAGCCTGAAAAATAGTACACCAGTCTGGGGTCTCATACTAGCTGGTTGGCACCAGTCTTTATTGTGCAACGTAAAATGAAAACAAAACATAAAAGTAAACGCTAGCCCATCTGGGTGCTAACTAGACAAGAGGTTCCCTCTCTAAAGAAATAGTGGGGCCTACTGCCTCCACCATCAACACAAGCGTATGCACATAACTTACAGGTAGTTTCCACCAAGTGTCTCTGAGCCAGCCAGTCTGCTTGCTCTCCCAGGTATGAGACACTAGCTTACAATCACACACAGCCTATATCAGCCAGCTCCAGGTGCAGACCCTAATGAGCAGGCTAACAAGCCAAAAAGGCCCAAACCTGGAGTGGCCTGTGAATGGAGCCCTCCCTCTCCTCACATCCACACCACCAGGTCCCAAACTGGCTTTTCAAAAAGCCAACACTCAAGTCTGCTACACTGCAGACTTTTCTCCTGGGGTTTTTAGAACACATAGGTCACAAACCTAGGACAAATGTATCTACCACTGGCCACTTTACCAGTGATCCTATCACAATATATACAAAAAACAAGGGCACTCTTAGGTCTTCAAAGTGTTTATAGCCAATAGTTATTCTTACAAATGCATCATAGAAATGGTCAACATTTTGGTGTACAAAACACCGTCCTCAGGACCAATAATATAAAGACAAATTAAAGTAAACCAAAGAACAGAAGCACCACTTACTGTACCTAGTTTTTCATAGAGGAGAAGCCAACCTTGTGTGTGACCACCGAGAACACAAGGCTCAGAGAGTACGGTGCCCACCAATGGAATCGCAGTCACCAAGCAGCCGTTCTATAAATATATGCAGTAAAACAAGTTTTAAACTTCTCAGCCAACCATAACAGGTGTCATTCACTGTACTTTTGTGTTAATTTACTGGCTTTGTGCGTTCTTTTATATATATAAATGTGTGTATATAGTTTTATAAATGTTTGTATAGATAGACCCGCCAGTGATGGAGACATATTCACTCAGCATGTTGGATGCTGACAACGTTGCAGAGCCTATGTCCAATGAACAACTGGAGCATATTCACGTCCCTTATCATTATCGCAAATGCGACACTTTAATGTGATAGTTCCTTATTACTGTCTTGTAATAAATTTTGCTGAAATGTTATGATATCAATCATTTATTGGAATGTTTCGACGCATTTCTGATTTATTTATACATATGCCATTATATATAAAAATTTGGTATTTTAAACTATAAGAAGAGAGTGGATTACAATAGATCAACAAAAACACTAATTAAGCAGAAAAAGGAATGAGTTTGCAACAGGGTGCACTATCTCCCTTGATACTAATTTCAATGGTATAATAATTTTGGAAGGTATGCTTTTACAAAGAAAATAGGTATCAGTACAATGTATTGTTATCTTTTATTATTTTTACTTTTTATATATAGAAAATAATAAAAGTTGTGATCGATAGATGTATACTCTCCTTTGATGTTAATTATTACCAATGTATCATTCTTGGTGCAGGATTTTTTCTCATTTTGTTAGAATAGAACTAGCTAGACAGCTGTGAGTCATTCCTTGATGTACTGGAAATGCTATGAAGTAAATCTGTACAAACATGCTGTGAGATGATGAAATCTGCAGCCTCTGCTCCTCCCATGCAGGAAGAAATATATTTTCAGCAGTGATACCAGGGATTTGGCAATGAGACAGCGTATACTGTAGAGAGGTAAGAAGGGACACATTGAGAACCCACTACTGTGCTCTATGTGTGCATATTGCAAGGTTAATGTCAACTGTTAATGTGAGGTAAACATTTTATAATAACAAAAAAAGACTTACTAGGCTGGGATACTGTACCTACAAAATTGGGATACATGGTAAGCATGTGGTTTATTTTGTTACTTAAATGTAAGAGTTCACTTAGTAATAGTTAATTTATTTTCATGTTAAGATTTAAAAAACTTGTGAGTAGTGATAGAGTGTGGTCATGGGGTATATTTACACGTGACATCTTGTAAAAGCCATCTCTTCACAGCGTGATCAAGCCCGAAATTTTAAATTAAAATGTTTTTAAAAGCAAAGCACAGGTTTTTTTGCTATTAAAAGCATTACCCTTTTAAATTTCATCCTTAAACACACTTGGAAGTTGCTTTTACAAGTCGCTGCTTAATAAATAAACCACAATGTGATAACATGAAATAACTTTACCTGTACACTTTGTCAATGCTGGACTGATGGAAATGGCAAGATCCCATGCTATTAAATGTAGCCCCTTGGTCTTCCTCAGTTGTAACATGTAACTATGGGGGATATGTATCACCCGGCGATATGGTTTAGTGGTATCAGTGCACACTATGTGCACTGATACTGTTTCTCCCCCATGTATTAATGTGGTGTTGGATGGTAAATGACAGGGGTGCTATTGCTGACACCAGTTTAATGTCATGCTATACTAAAGCAGAAATTTGCATGACATGTTAGTCAAAATAGATGTTACCAATTTTGGCAAAATTTGACCTAACCCCTTTATGTCTAGAGTTAATGGTTGTTTTAGGTGTACATGCATTACTTGCAAGGAGTTCAATGACCATTTACTCCTTAACTGTTTTCATTAAATATTCCATCTTACCCACAAAATTTTCTATTGCTTATTTACTGTGTTGGCATTAGAGGTTTTAGTAACGACAGTATGTATATGCTGTATATAGCTATAGTTAGAATGGATTGTGGCTCAAGTTATTGCAGCTAAATATATCAATCTGAATTTGTATTAGTCTCCATCTATTTTGCTACTCAGTCTTTTATGATGGTAATTCTGTATTGGCCCCTTTGTTCTATGTTGTATTGTTATTTTGCTGTGTATAGTTGTTTTATAATATACATATTTTTATATCCCATCCTAAAACTGTCTGGGTGGTTATTGTAGCATTCTAGTGCAGTCATTTTTGTTATATGTTGTTTTTCTTAACTTGCATTTTTAATATGTCAGTTGTAAGTACTGTATGCATTGTATTTTGCCCAGTTATAGTTTCCTATTGGTGGAGTTTTCAATGGTGATACCAGCATACCTTCCAGTTCATCTGGCTTGGTGATGTCATGCAGATGAACTGCAAGCCGGGTATGCTGTCTCGCTTTTGGATATGGCTTTCACATGGTGTTTAAGTGTATTTATGGTAAGCACACTGAGTTAAGCATTATCCTTTATGACAATGTTTTAACCCAATGAAGCATTGGAAAGTCTCTCTATTGACAGTGTATGTTATTTTTAGTTGTGAGTACAGCACCTGAAAAATTGCTATACTGTTTCGGATTATGAAGACACCAGACTAAGTATATTTTATTGC